>JAWHQI010000308.1:1127500-2327500 GCA_033032865.1 Dactylorhiza incarnata | reverse complement strand
TCTTAAAGATGAAATCCAACTCTTGAAAGACGAACTGAAAAGCTCCATTGAGTTGTTGAATCTTAAGGAGAAAACTATAAATGAACTAGAAGATAAGTTGAAGGTAGAAAGAAAGCTCGTAGAAAGCTTCTCGAAGCCTAAGACTATTCTTCCACTCATTGATAGATTTTCTGCTCCTGCAAAGGGTAGTGGCATTGGTCATGAGGCTGAAACTAGTAAGGCTGCTGGGAAAAGAGCCATGAAAGGAAAAGGGACTGGAAATCAAGGTCAACCTTCATTCAGGAAGGTAGTTTTTCCGACAAATCCATTCGACCTTGACTCATCCTTTGGTCACTTTGCTAGACCAACACATGTTGAATCTAGCAACAGATATCAAGGATGGACCAGACCCCGGAACTTTGATGTGTCTCCATTCAAAGCTCCTCATGAAGAAGTAATCCTCAAGGATCATGGTCCATTTGTTCACGGATCAGCTGCTAAGAAGGCCCCAAAAATTAAAACGATTGCACCCAAACCTGTTGAGAAGAAGTTGGAGCCATGTGTGTGCTGCCACCATGAGGCCCCCACTTCTAAGAAAGCATATTATGAGAAAGCATCTTATAAGAAAGCTACTCCTGTTGCACCTCCCGTTCAAAAAGTAAAACAGGAGACAAAGAGAAGGTACAATCGGTTCGATTGTTGGTGTTGTGGCAAAGTTGGTCACTTCGCCATTGATTGATGATTTAATTATAGTTATGTTAAGACCCCACGAGGTAACAATGCAAGAGTGACTCCTCGCAGTGTTAACACTCCAAATGGCGGTCATCTGACAAGAAGCCAAGGACCCAAATCTGTTTGGGTTCCTAAGGGCAATTGATTATTGACTGCAGGTATGTCCAAAGGCCAATTCAAATCCAATATGGTACTTGGACAGTGGATGTTCTCGGCACATGACCGGAACAAGAAGTTTATTACAAGAGTATACCCCTGTGAAAGATGGACCAAAAGTTATTTTTGGCGGGTCTGATCGGGGAATCACGAAAGGCTACGGTATGATTACCAACGGTATAGTCTCTTTCACAGATGTAGCTTATGTTAAAGGATTACAACATAATCTCATTAGCATAAGTCAACTATGTGACAAAGGCTATATGGTTGAGTTCTACAAGGACAAGTGCTTGATAAAGTCGTCTGATACGTCAGAAACTATTTTAACAGACACTCAGAGTAGGAATATTTTCTGCTTAAATTTCCTTTGTTTAGACTCTTCTACACCAGTGTGTCTTTTAGCAAAAGATAGTGCATCTCTATGTGACCAGTGGCATAAGAGACTAGCACATATTAATTTCAAAACTATGAGTATGTTATTTTCTCACAATTTAGTTCGTGATGTTCCAGATGTTAAGTGCATTAAAGAAAGACCGTGTCATGCATGCCAAATGGGTAAGCAGACTCGGGCTACCTTTAAAAGCATTATTGGCAAAGATTCTTCTAGATGCTTATATCTGCTCCATATGGACTTGTTCGGTCCCATGCCAATCCAAAGTTTAGGAGGTAAGTCTTATACGTTAGTTATTGTTGATGACTAGTCACGTTTTGCTTGGGTATTCTTTCTGAAACACAAGTCAGACACCTTTGCTTCTTTCACCACATTCGTTAAGCAGATCCAGAATGAGTTGGAATGTTCTGTGGTCAAAATCAGAAGTGATCATAGCACAGAATTCAAGTCTGGAGCTATGACCGAATTTTGTGAAAGCCTAGGTATCTTTCATGAGTTTTTATCTCCCCGTACTCCTCAACAAAATGGAGTAGCTAAGAGAAAGAATAGAACACTCATAGAGGCTTGCAGAACAATGTTGAGTGACTCTTCACTACTAGAATACTTCTGGGCTGAAGGCATCAACACTGCTTGCTACGTGCAAAACAGAGCACTGATCAACAATAATCATCATAAGACTCCTTATGAACTTCTGAAGGGAAAGAAACCAACCCTGTCTTATTTTGGAATTTTTGGTAGTAAATGCTTCGTACTCAATAACGGGAAATATTACAAAACTAAATTTAGTGAAAAATGTTTTGAAGGTATTTTTGTAGGTTATAGTAGCCATAGTTAGGCATATAGGATTTTCAACAAGAAAACCATGGTTGTAGAAGAAACTTATAATGTTATATGTGATGAGACGAGTATGCTTCAAAGCAACTCTTCTAGTGTCTTTGTTGAAGATGCAGATGCAAGATTCAAGGAACTAAATTTAGAAGAAGTTGTAAAGGAAGACGTTCCAAAGTCTATTGAAGTAAATATTCCATCTACATGTGATGAAGATGAACCTCAAGAAGATGAAGATGCACCTGAAGTGCAGGAACTTCATGGTCATCTAAATGCTGGAATGATCAGACATTTAAGGGACCATCCTGCTGAGCAAATTATTGGAGATACCCATGTCGGTGTAAGAACAAGAAGAGGTACAGCTAATGAGGTTTTGCATTTAAGCTTTCTATCACAGGTTGAGCCAAAGAAATTCGATGAAGAAAAGAACGATGCTTCATGGATCATCGCAATGCAAGAGGAACTCAATCAGTTTAAGAGATGCAAAGTGTGGAAGCTTGTACCCAGACCTAAAGGACAGATTGTCATCGGAACTAAATGGGTATTCAGAAACAAGCTGGACGAAGATGGTGTGATTATCAAGAACAAGGCCAGACTTGTTGATCAAGGGTACAGACAAGAAGATGGGATCGACTTCGATCAAACATTTGCTCCCGTGGCAAGGCTCGAAGCGATTCGGTTGTTTCTAGCGTATGCTGCTCACAAAGGATTTAAGGTCTATCAAATGGACGTGAAGTCAGCCTTCCTTAATGGTGATATAAAGGAAGAAGTATACGTAGAACAACCCCCAGATTTTGTTGACTCCTCTTTTCCTGATTATGTTTATTTCTTACGAAAAGCTTTATATGGTCTCAAGCAAGCTCCCCGTGCTTGGTATGAGACGTTGTCTAGCTTCCATCTTGAAAACAAATTCACAAGAGGAAAGATAGACAAGACATTATTTCTTAGGGAAGTAAAAGGCAAGATTTTGCTAGTGCAAATCTATGTCGACGACATCATCTTTGGATCTACCGATGATAACCTCTGCAAAAAGTTCTCTAACTTGATGCAAGGGAAATTTGAGATGAGCAGTATGGGAGAGCTGAAGTATTTCTTAGGACTTCTGGTAAAGCAATCTGAGGATGGAATTTTTCATCTCTCAGACGAAATTTACCAAAGAGTTAATTAAGAAATTCGGAATGGAGAATGCAACCTCTACGAGGACTCCAATGGGTTCAGCTATGTCTCTAGACAAGGATGAGAAAGGGAAACCTTTTGATGAAACCAAGTTTAGAAGCATAATTGGATCCTTGCTCTACCTTACTGCGAGTAGACCGGATATAATGTTCTCAACATGTGTTTGTGCTAGATTTCAGGTGAACACTAAGGAATCTCACTACTCCGCTGCAAAGAGGATTTTGAGATACATTAAAGGCACACCAAATCTTGGTTTATGGTACCCAAGAAGTAATGATTTTGAGCTAACAGGTTTTTCAGATGCTGATTTTGCAGTAAGCAAAGACGACAGGAAAAGTACTTCAGGAACGTGCCAATTCTTAGGGAAACGGCTTATCTCCTGGAGTAGCAAGAAACGGAATTGTGTTGCTATTTCAACCGCTGAATCGAAGTATATCTCCGCAGGCAGTTGTTGTGCACAATTACTATGGATAAGAAATCAACTTGAAGACTACAATTTGAAGCTTAAGGAAATTCCTATGTGTTGTGATTCATCAAGCGCTATTGCAATTGCCAATAATCCAGTGTCTCACAGCAGGACAAAGCACATTGAGATCCGTTACCACTTCATCCAAGAGCATGTGGAGCACAAGGACATTGAACTCAGCTATGTCCCGGCGGATCGGCAAATTGCAGACATTTTCACAAAGCCGCTCGACGAATCAAAGTTCAACTACTTCAAAATGGAGCTTGGCATGTTAAACAAAGAATCTTAGAAACAAGCTCAGAAAATCAAAAAATTCCTTCTCCCAGCAGACAGAAATTTGAATAGTCGAATTTTTCAGAAGATATCATCGAACTGCATTCGACTATACCATTTAGTTGAATTCGGCGATTTCAATTAACCGAATCCGGCTAATCAAAACCCTTTAACCGAATTCGGCGAATCCTATTAACTGAATTCGGCGAATCCTATTAATCGAATTCGACTAATCCCAATAGCTGAATGACGAATCTTCCGGAATTCCTATTTCCTTCTTATCACTTACTGGAATTCGAAGAGACTCGATTCAAAATACCAGGTACGCGCTCTCTCTCCTAATTTCCAAACTTTATATAAATGATTCTTAAAAGAGAAATCTGAACGCTTCGCACCCCCGAATTCATCCGTCGCTTCATTTCCGACTCCGAACTCCGTTCGTGCGATCCTTCCGCCGGTTCGTCTCCCTCGATCCTTCTTCTCCAAAATTCCATTCGCAATGTCTAAGAAGCAGTCGAGCAAGTTGATCTCCGGCAGTGAGCTCGTAAGAACAGGATTCGACAGCTCCATGGACGAATTTCACAATGTCGTGTTGGCTCTTGAAGTTGTAGGACTAGGCTTCATTCTCGAGCATCCGTGCAAGGTTCTTGAGAAGGAGGTGTTGAAGTTCTTCAAGCATGCAGAGCTCAAGAAGCAAGGGTCAGTGATCAAGAGCAGGATAGGCGATTTCCCAGTCAAAGTTTCTCCCTCTAGATTGACTAAACTTCTCAAACTACCAGTGGTAACTGAATCAGATGATTTCTCTTCCAAGGACTTCAAGAAGGCATTATCGTTTTGTGGATTGCCTAAGGGAACAAAATCAATCTATAGGAAGCAGATGAATGAGGAAGGGAAACTGCTCTCCGATATTATGGGAAAAGTTCTGTTGTGTAAAGTTGGCTCTCACGACTACATTTCAAATGATATGTTTAAATTACTCGGCTCAGTAATCTGCAGAAAAAGGGTTGATTGGGGCAGCGTGTTGTTTGACAGAATTTCAGCTAGTCTGAACACTCCTAACTTTGGAAGAATCCTCTCCTTATATCTCAATCGCTTGGACAAAGTCATATTCAGTATGAAGACAGGAACCCCTCTCCACCATTTCAAAAGAATAGATTCCTCCATGATTGAAAGATGGTCCAGGAAAGTTGGTGAGACCAAGGTGCTAACTCCCGTTGTTTCAAAAGCTAAAAAGATCATTTGTGATGAGTCTGAAAGGAGCTTCGACAGTAACTCTCCAGTCTCCTCTCCTGAAAAAGAAAGTGACAGAGAAAGTGACAAAGACAGTGAAAAAGAACGTGAACCCTCCAAGGGGGAGTGTTCTAAGCTACCAGAAACAGGCCAACAAGATTCTCATGTAATTTCTCCGGCTCCATCTCCAAATATTCCTACTCCTCACAGCTCTCCTTCCAAGGCAGATGACAGTATTGGTGGAAATGATGATAGTGATGGTAATGATGAAGGGGGAGATGACCCAGATGCTGATTCAATGAAGATAGCTAAGTCAGCTAAGAGCAAAGATTCTCTTCCAGAAGATGAAATCCCTGCTCAGATTGAGGGGGAGAATGTCCACACTGATCATTCTCATTCTACTGCAGACAAGCAAGATAAGCCAGAGCCAACTCCGCCTCCTGAAAATATTACAATCATTCTTGAAGATGAACATGAAGCAGGGCCTTATACCTCTACATCAAGGATGAAAGCAAAATTTGTGCCACACCCCAAGATTCACAAAATACAGATAATCATTGAAGATAAGAGAAATGAAGGCTCCACCCCTCCTCCAGTTCACACTGATGACACCCTCGATGCTCTTCAATTTTATCACAATATGAATGATGTAGATTCAAGTGATTTTCTGGTCGCTGAAGATGATTTTGGAATATCTTCTCGACTCCAAGCTCAACCTCCCTCTGCTGAAGACTCCATGATGATCAATTTGGAAGAACTGCTTGTAAAGCAGAAAAGATTCTCTGAATTTGCTCTCCATCAGGTTTTTGACAAGACCAGAGCCATAGAGAAGGGAATGGGAAATCACTTACACTCAGTAACTCACAGTTTAGACAAGGTCAAAGAAAAGCAAGATGAATATTTCTCTATGGGTGCCTCCACCCTAAAGCATGTAGTGGATGGGTTACACTCGATTTGTGAAAATACTACAAAACTTTCTGAAAATCAGCAGTTTATTTTTGAGGATGCAGTGCAGGGAAGATCAGCCGTTTAGAACTCTCTCCAAAGTGTGAAGAATGAAATTATCCAAACCCTGACTGAAGAAGTCAGAAAGGGGGGAGGAAAGATTGCATGAAAGGATTCAAACGTAAATTTTTTATTTGAATAGAGAGATAGAAGAAAGAATTCAAGAATCATATATAAATGTTCAATCCCAGCTTTCAGAAATCTCAAGAGGTATTGATGTCAAGTTTCAAGATCTATATGGTTATCTGCATCAAAATCAAATGTGGTTGCACAATGAATTGCATCAAAATCAAATGTGGTTGCACAATGAATTGTCAAGAGGCTATGCCCATGGTTTCCAAGGGCCAGGCCAATCTTCTGCGCAGCCAGCATTTCCGTCTGAAGAATTCCATCCAGAAATTCAATTTGCTGCTCCGTCTGAACCTTTTATTCCTCCTGAAAATTATCATTGGCCAGACGATGAAGAAGAAAACTTCAGGATAAGAGCTAGAGTTGATCAAGGAGGATCAAGCTCAGGTGGTTTTATGCATGATGCTAGAAGGGCTGCAGGTCCCAGATTTCTAGAACCAAGAGCACCTCATCCCAGGAAGATTGTTGGAGAACTGTGGAGTCCGGAATCCAGGAATATTATTTTGGACACTTATAATCTTGTTATGAACTCTAATGAGTCTATTGACAATCACTATGATAGAGATGAGATCCACAAATGGGAGATGGCTAGGCTCAAGAGAAGAATTCACTACAGGAACCATCAAGATGATGAAAAGCCTCCTTCTCCTCCTCCAAGATACTATCCAAAGCCAAGGGCCTATTTTACCAGACAATTGAAGAAGATTCAAAAGGGAAAGACAAAAGAGAAATGATGGATGCTTGATCGCTAGACTCTATTTCTCTTGTAAGAACATTAATATATTGTTGTCTAATTAATTTTTGGTGGACTTAAGTTTTTGTTTATGATGCTTTTATATATCCACATAGTTCAGTTCTTTACTTGCTTATATCTATTATTTCATGTGCAATTCACCTTAGTAGATAGGGTTCTGACTTCTTCAAATAGGGGGAGATTGTTGGGTATTGTATCCACAATAGCCCTGATTTGAAGAAGTCCCCTTCAAACTAAGACGAATTGTAATTGTATTTGATTATGCACTTTAGCTGTAATGTGACAGGTTATTCCACTCTAAGTACAAACCAATGTCAGGTTTCAATGATTCGTCAAACACAGGCATGTGCAATGTAATCCCTCATTGTATAGACCAAAGTGTTGGCTCATGTGAAATCTCTTTATTGGGATGTACTTCATTTACAAAGTGCTAGAGAACAAGGACTGGAGATGATGATGGAATCAATTGAGAATGGAAAATAACCTAAGTAAAATTTGATTATATCATTTGGAACATATAGTCGAATTCGACTATATGGTTTGAATGGATATAACCGAATTCGGCTAATCCTTGTCCGAAAGGTTTATTTTTTTAAGTATAAGAATAGTCGAATTTGGTTATTGTAATTCGGTGAATCTGTTTAGTCGAATCCCTAGAGCTGCCGAATTCGACTATATGGTTTAACCGAATAAATTCGGTTAATGCCATTCGGTTATTCCATATCGTCGAATCGGTCTGCAGGTATTTTCCGGTTCAAATTGACGGCGTATTCTTTAGGCCTTTCTCCATGTATAGTACACGTGGAGCTAGATCCCTAATTCGTGCTTATGACCGTTGGAAGAAGACTCTATAAATACCTAAGGATTATTTCCAGATAACCCTAATCGTGAAGTGAAAAAGAAATCGCAAATTACTACTGACGGCCGACTGTTCTCACGCAAGTGTTTCGTCTCCGACAAAGCCAGCGATTCATGATTCATCTTCTAAAAGTTCAATCGACAAGATCAAGATCTACTGATTAGCTCTCATCTTCTGTTGATCAAGTCGATTCAAGTTCTCAGATCTAGCTTCAAATCGTTTTCAAGATTTCTTCATTCTTCATTCACAAAGGACTGAAGTTTATTGCTAAGAAGAAGAAATCTATCTCTCAAGATCTGAAGAAGAACTTCATCGGAAGTTTAAGAAGATTGTTTTTCAATTTACTGTGTTGTTGTAAGAACCTTATTTTAAATCTTGTAGGAAGCTTGCTTCCGAGTTATTGTGTAGATCCTTGTTTGAGGATCGAGTTGTAGGAGCTTGTGTGCTCCGAGTTTGTAGGAGAAGTTTGTTCTCCGAGTTGTTGTAGGAGTATTCTTGCTCCGAGCTTGTAGGAGTTGTGAACTCCGAGTAGTAGGATATTGATTGATCCGAGTTTGGTGAAGTAGCTAAATCTAGCCTTGGAGTGCTAGATAGGCGAGGCGGGAAAGTGGACTACCCACATCGGGGAACCACTATAAATTCTCTGTGTTGTGCTGTGCTTACTTTTCGGTGTGCTTTTACTTCCGATATTTTTATTCCGCAAAAAGACGCAGAATCTACCTATTCACCCCCCTCTAGGTGATTTAGGTTGCGACTAGATATTTTCAAGAATGCTTTCTTATACGGAGAGATTGATAAGGATATCTTCATGATCCAGCCGCCGGGTTTCATCTTGGAGGATCGTTCGGAGTACGTCTGCAAACTGAAGAAGGCCTTATATGGGTTGAAGCAAGCGCCTCGGGCGTGGTATGGGAAGATCACGGAGTATCTTCTATTCTGCGGGTTCTTTGCTTCAGACTCTGATTCTAGCTTGTTTGTCAAGAAGAAGGGGGCGCTTCGGGTTATTGTGATGTTTTATGTGGATGACATGATTGTCACCGGGAACTCGAAGGAGGCGGTAGCAAGGCTGAGAGCTGAGCTTGCTATCAGGTTCGAGATGAAGGATCTGGGGGAGCTTCACCATTTCCTTGGACTTGAGGTCCAGAGGCGGGAGAGCGGAGTGCTCGTTTCTCAGGAAGGGTATGCGGAGCAGATCGTTCAACGATTCGGCATGGAAGAAGGGAAGAGCAGCTCTATACCTCCGGAACAACATCATAAACTTTGGAAGGATGAGGGAAGAGTTCTATCTGATCCGTTGGTGTTCCGAGCTCTATTTGGGAGCTTGATTTACTTGACCATCACGAGGCCTGATATTGCTTATGTAGTTGGCAAAGTGAGTTGGTACATGGCGGAGCCACGGAAACCTCATCTTCTGGCGGCAAAAGGTAGTCTGAATTATGTGAAGTCGACCTCTAATTTGGGTCTCCTATTTAGGAGAGGGTCAAGCTTGGATTTCCATGGATACATGGATGCTGACTACGGGGGAGACGTGGATGATCGGAGATCAACGTCTGGTTATGTCCTTATGACGGGCCCCATAGCTATTTCTTAGTGCAGCAAAAAGCAGGACTCGGTGTCCGTATCTACCACAGAAGCGGAATACAAGGCTTCAGCCTTGGCAGCTCAGTAAGACGTTTGGCTCAGGAGGTTGGTGAAGGACATTCATGAGGAGGTTCGATGTCCCACTATGCTATGCGGGGACAATGAGAGTGCTCTCAAGCTGGTTAATAATCCATTTTGTCACGCGAGGACCAAGCATATTAAGATTGAGCACCATTTCATTCGTGAAAAGGTGTTGGGAGGATCTCTTATGGTCGAGCATGTTTGGAGTGCGGACAATGTCGCAGACATCTTCACAAAGCCGCTGGCAAAGGGACCGTTTACCCGGTTGCGGAGTTTACTCGGGCTAGTCTCCACTTCCCACTTTAAGGGGGGGTGTTGAAATTTTGAAGTGAAGTGGAGGTGACTGGGTGGTCTGTTTTTGGTGGTCGCCGAGACCACGAGGTCTGTGATTATATTCAGCCAGTCTGGCTCTGCCGATCTATTCTGGCGGATTGTTGGTTCTGCCGATCTGTTCTTATTGCTGCGGTCTGTTCCCGAGTTGGTCTGCTGGTTGGCCTGTCTTCCTTGTTGGAAGATCGGGCGGGTTGTTCTAATATGACCGCCTGTCCGGGCAGTCTGTCTTAGCGATCTGGCAACTTATTCTATGTCGGCCAGTTGGTTCTTGTTTGCTCCTGGTATTCTAAGGAAGGAGCGTTCTCGTGTTCACGCGACTTGTGCGTGGTCTGCCTGCTGATCTGCGGTCTTGGACGGAAGCTTGTCCAAGTGTTTTGATCGCGCGGTCTATTTCTTGAGACCTCCAGTGATCTGTCGGGTGGTGATTGTATCTCTCCTATGCGGTGACGACATCCGTCCACCCGCCTATAAATTGAGGTGCAGGGCCCGTCATTTATAACGAGAACTGTAAGAACTGAGCCTGGGTTAATTCGTGCGGTCTCACTTTGAGGTCGGGCAGTCTTGGAAGCGAGTTGACTGTTTGTTGTGTTCGTAGGTTTGCGGTCAGCAGGTTGCGATCTCCTTCCTTGGTGATTCCCAGCGGCTTGAGTAAACAGTTCGGCAGCGGTCAGTCTGTAAACTGGTTTATGTTCATTCTTATGCTGTTCGCAGCGAGCTTAGCGTTCAGGCGACCTTCAGCGATTAGGCGATCTGAGTTGCGGTCTGGCGGCAGCTTCAGTTCTTCGTTCCAATAAAGCTCCAGTTCGTGCGGTCTGAGGTGTGGTCTTGCAGTGCTGGAGGTCTGTCCGGTTTCTGTTCGCGCGGTCTCAGGTCAAGCTGGGCGACTTCTGGAGTCGAGCGGTCTGTGTGGTCTCAGCTTGTCTAGCCGCCAGATTTGTTTTGGTGTGTTTTGTTCTTCTCGTCTCCGTGATTCTGATGAATCATGTCTCGCCATGTATGCCTCGCACTGTAAATGAAGTTTTGTGATTCAATAAAGTCTATTGTGTTGCTGTGTGGCATTGTGGTTGTTTGGCTATAACTCTGTTGATGCAACTCCTGCTTACTCCTAAATGGTTCAAATAAAAAATTTTAACATTTATGGATGATTTCTCCGTTTTCGGAAAATCTTATAAAAACTGCTTGAAAAATTTAGATAGAGTTCTCCAGCGGTGTAAAGAGACGAATTTAGTTTAAAACTGAAAGAAATGCAACTTCATGGTTCGAGAAGGTGTAGTCCTTGTCCATAAGATTTCTTCCAAGGAGATGGAGGTCGATAAGGCCAAAGTTGCAATAATTGAACAACTTCCCACACTCTCAAACGTAAAATCTATTCGAAGTTTTCTAGGCCACGCGGGTTTTTACCGGCGGTTTATTCAAGATTTTTCTAAAATTACAAAACCTCTAACCCACCTCCTGGATAAGGATTCCCCTTTTATTTTTGATACCGCCTGCGTAGAGGCATTTAATTTTATAAAAAAACAACTTATCAATTCTCTAATTATGGTGGCACCAGATTGGTCCCTTCCGTTTGAAATAATGTGCGATGCGAGCGATATTGGGATAGGAGTCGTACTAGGCCAACGAATTAATAAATATTTTCATCCAATCTATTACGCTTCTCGCACGCTCATAGCTACACAGGCTAACTACACAACAACGGAAAAGGAACTACTTGTCGTCGTATTTGCCTTTGATAAGTTCAGGCCCTATGTAACACTTTCAAAAGTAATCATTTTAACTGACCACTCCGCCCTACAAAAATCTTTTGGCCAAAGTAGATGCCAAGCCCCATTTGCTTCGATGGATCCTACTTTTATAGGAATTTGACTTAGAGATCCGGGACAAGAAGGGGGATGAAAATTTGGCAGCCGACCATCTCTCGCGTTTAGAACACTCCGTCGCAGAAGTGCTCATCGAACCTCAAATAGACGATAGATTTCTTGAGGAGCGCCTCTTAACTGTAAATAATATAATAACTTCTTCCACCCTTGTTTCGCAGATTACGCAAACTATTTGGTCGCGCGGGTCCTTCCAAAAGATTTTTCGACTCAGCACAAGAAGAAATTCTTTTCTGATTTAAAAAAAACTACTTTTGGGAGGAACCCTTTATCTTTCACACATGCATGGACCAAGTAGTGCGGAGATGTGTTTCAAGCGAGGAGGGTGCGCAAATTTTGCGACACTGCCAAGAGGGGACGGCCGGGGGGCATTATCAAGCCAACCGGACCGCGCGGAAAGCGTTAGAGGCGGGGTTTTACTGGCCCACTCTCTTTAAAGATGCTCAAAATGCGATACCTGCCAGCGATCGGGTAACATCTCTCGTCGTGACGAGATGCCCCAAAACCTTTTTCTCGAGTGTGAAATCTTTGATTTGTGGGGCATAGATTTTGTAGGCCCCCTACCTTCTTCTTTTAATAATCATTATATTTTAGTGGCGGTCGACTACATATCTAGGTGGGCGGAAGCGCAAGCTCTCCCCACCAACGATGTGAGAGTCATCGTCCATTTTCTGAAAAAACTATTTTCTCTCTTCGGCACGCCTCGCGCAATAATTAGTGATAGGGGTACGCACTTTTGCAATGCCCAGTTTTCAAAAATCTTATCTAAATATGGCATTAAGCACAAGCTCGCCACCGCCTATCACCCCCAAACGAGCAGCCAAGTAGAGGTAGTAAATCGCGAGATAAAACGCATTTTGGAGAAAACTGTTTCTTTGAATAGGAAAGATTGGTACATCAAACTTGATGACATACTGTGGGCGTATTGTATGGCATACAAGACCGCCATTGGTTGTACGCCATATCGATTAGTCTACGGCAAAGCATGTCATTTACCTGTAGAGTTAGAGCACAGCACTTTTTGGGCTTTACAACTTCTAAACCTCGATTCGAACTTCGCCACCGAAAGTAGGAAATTCCAATTAAACGAACTCGATGAAGTGTGTGCGAACGCTTATGAGAGTAATAAATTCTATAAGGAGTGCTCTAAGTTCTACCATGATCGAAAAATAAAATTTCCCAAAACTTTTATGTCAGGCGATCTTGTCCTTCTTTATAATTCATGTCTTCGTCTTTTTTCGGGTAAGCTAAAATCACGATGGTCCGGCCCCTTTGAAGTCAAAGATGTTTGGCCGTATGGGACTGTTCTAATTTCCCACCCTGAAAAAGGCGAATTTAAAGTCAAAAGTCACCGTCTAAAACTTTACATTGCGGTCGATCCAGTGGGCGATAATCTTGAATCCTTACACCTCCCAAATTTATAAATCTCACCACGCCAGATTAGTCAAGCTACGCGACGGTAAATAAAGCGCTTGTGGGAGGCACCCCATATCTAAGTAATAATTTATTATGCCTTTTATGTGTTTTTGCAGGGTTTATTCCGGCCCCACCAGCTTTAGTTTAGGGAAACTTTTTTGCTCCATCTTTATTTTTGTACATACTGCACTTTCATTTTCCCTTCTTCATACATAAATTACAACATTGGGCACAATGTTGGATTTTAAGTATGAGGGTGTTTTTCCCTGTTTAAAATAAATTTTCAAAAAAAAATAATGTTCTTATAAACAAAAAAAATCTCATAGTTTAAAAAAACAAAAAAAATCAACTAAACCAATATAAATATAACATCGTAATGTTTTACTACATGTACATATAAGCTTGTTTATTTCAAAATCTTGTATTTTTTTTTACTTTATGTAATATACGCTTGTTTATTTTTAAACAAATACATAAATGTTTGTTTCTACTTTTCGTTTATATAGTATATTTAGTAGTACCAAAATAAAATAAAACATAAAACAAAAAAATCATAAAACCCTACTTTACTTTTATTCTTAAAGCAATTAGTTTCGAGAATATCTATTTGTGGCTTTTCATAATCACTAGTTTTACTATTTGTTTGTTTATCTAAGATTGATAGATTTAAACATTCGGGGTTATGTTTTAAAGAATATCTTGTGTTTCTAATTTAAATAGAGGCTTTGTTTTCAAGCACTACTTCTACTAGCTAAAATAAAGGCAGGTGTATTATGTTGGCAAAACAACTTTAGACCGCAATTATCCTTACTTTGTCTTTAGAAATCTAGGAATATTTAATTTACTAAGGTTGCTCTCAAACCTTTTTTTATTATTCTAGAATTTCTCTTAAAAAACCCTTATATGCACCAATTTAGCATGGCATAAAAAAAATAGAAGAAGGAAAAGATCATATGTCTATAGGAATAAGACTTCATTCCGTAAACATAGGCACCCAATAAAAAATTTAAATGATCTTATGTCAATGGGAATAAGATTTCGTTCCGTAAACATAAGCATTGAGTTAATAAAAACAAAAGAATTAGTTTTCCCTCGTAAACCATGGGGGCACCAAAGAAAACCAAAAAGAAGAGGTGGAAGGATAAAAACCATCACCCCTAATTCAAGTACTCTTCTTATTGCCAAAGCTTTTACCCTCTTTCCCTTAGCCAATTTATTGTATCTAGTTTTAATTCAAAAATTCATTTGAGAGCATAATTAGTAACTTGTATTTTTCCTTCACATTTCTTTAAACAAAGGTTCTTATAATTTCGATCTAATCTCGTTTACTAATGATTGCAATTTTGCTTACTATTTAGTTAATTAAGAAGTCTTTTGGCTAAGACATTTCTCTCTACTTAAATCATTTGCATAGTTTAGGACTTAACTCTTTATACTCCGGATTTTTATTTTTCAGTCTCTTATGATTAAATAAAATAATAGTCGAAAATTAGAACTTATGTTAATCACGTATGGATCTCTCTTACTTTTGCTCTGGAATAACAAAAGCTTAAGTATGAGGATTTTGATAAGTAGTAAAATATACGTATTTTTAGTATAGTTTCTAGTATAAATTTAAGTAATATTTTATGTAAATTAATGAATAAATTGCTTGTTTTATTATTATTTTTACTAACTTAGTTTTGTTTTGTTTTTCAGCAATTTTGGCATTTTTTGTTAGGTCACGCCCTTGGTCACGCCCGTGACCAAGGGCATGTAATCATAAAATGCCAATTTTTAGCTTGATCGACATCCCATCCCGTCGATCGACACCCCGTCCCATCGATCGGCTTGTGGTCCCATCGATTTTCATGGTCACACATGTGTACCTCTCAATCAACTTCACCTCCCATCGATCGACATCACATCCCGCCGATATTTACAAAGTCATGCCCGTGATAGAGGTCGTGACTCATCAACTCCTTCAATAATCCAACGTACACGCCATCCATCACGCCGCAGTTGAACCTAACGTCTGCCACCCAAGGTCACGCCCGTGACACTTCAAGTCATAGTCGTGTGCAGCCATTTTCCTAATCAAAAGCTTCCAGAAGGTGGCTGAGCCTATCCTTCCAGCACTGCAGAAGTCACGCCCTCGGTCACGTGCGTGACCGAGGGCATGTAATTTTATAATTATCCCTATAAATAGAGGGGCTCGGCTGAAGCAATTCAATCCAAATTTTGAGAGTGTTTTAGCTTTTTTTTTAATTGTTTTGAGTGTATGTGAGTTCTTTTATGCGCTTAAGTTTTAGTTCTTTTGTAATTTTCACTTTTCTAGTCTAGTTGTAATGCTTGTTTTGAAAATAAAATAGTGTTTTCCTCATTTGGATCTTCATTTTCATTTTATGTAAGCATGTCTGTGTGTTGAGAATAGATTTATTTTCTTTTAATTTAGCTTTTAATTATAAGTAGAGTGTGTGTGTGTGTGTGTATGAGATTAATTTTATTGCTTTCATAACTTAGATTTATCACTTTCATAATTTAGATTTAACGCTTTCATAAAATAGTTTATTGCTTTCTTTAACGCTTTATTTATCGCTTTCTTTTAATGCTTTCTTTCAATTCAGTCTCTATTACAAGTAGAGTGCGTGGGTGTATGAGATAGTATTTTTCCTTTTTTGTAACTTAGCATTATTTCAAGTCTTTAATACCACCCCCATCCCAGATGAGAGGCTAAGAACTTTTTAGCGCTTGATTAAGATGGTTAGGACGGATACCATTTCTGCTTTTATATAAGTCTTTTAATTTCTCTTTGTTAAATGCTTATATCCGCTTATAATATTAACATGTATTTTCTTATTATTAATGTTGTCCCCATTCTGATGAGTATCTAATTTCCTTTAGTGCACGATGTCGAAGAGCAATGGGACAAATAAATGGTTTTCTAAAAATTAAAATATCTCTTTTCTAAAAGTAATCAACGAGCTTAAGGTTTACCCGAGAAAAATGTTGAGTGAGACCATATAATCGATGTATGGTTCACATTTCTATTTCCATACACTAGTTAATCGAGAGGCTCATGCATGTGGATTGATCGCTCATGGGTAAAAAGAAGTGTGATCTACCCTCGAGAGAGGATGAGCTAAGTCTCCCGAATTGGAATAAAAACCCAATAGATGGGTTCATAACATAAAGCGAGTATTAAGGAGATCCGATTAAAGAACGAGAGTTCGGTCGAATATTCTTAATCTCAGGTGGGCGTACCCTCGAGAGGGGTGCATTCATACTTATAGAACCTCCACGGCCAAGCCGTTTTAATGTTTTGAAAAGTCATATCTTTTACTTCTAAAAAAGACTAGTTTCGTCTCAAGGTAATTCGACATCGGGCGCTATCTTCATCATCATTTAGAACTCTAGTTATATGCATATTATCGTTCTATAAAATTTTTAAAAAACAACTCAAAATACTACTCTGATAAAGTAATAGTTCGTTCCTTATAAGTAGAAGTAATCAACAAGACCCAGGACTAAATACGACCTTGATATTTTCTACAAAGTATCCTATACTATTCACGATAAGGTATACTTGCCTTTATCGCTCTTAGTTTGGGTAATTTAACAAAAACTTTACAAAACAAACCCCAAATTTAATCATCAGTAAACTTCATTCTTCATTCACAAAGTAGCTTTTGGACATAAAACTTAAGAAATTAATTCCCTGATTTACTGATGCTGGACTGTTATGAAACTTTGTACTAGGTCTTTTTATTTCAGTATGAAGCTATGGAAATTTTGTTAGATAATTCCACGCCATCTATTTTCTTTCTCCCCTTGTTGTCCTCCGCTTCCTCCTCCCGCACAGTGCTTAGGAGTCGTGGGTGGAGGCGATGAGGAACATGCTGAGTCTTATAGACTGGCGGTCGGTGGACCGCATCATTACAGGAGCACCAGGAGGAGCAGATCCCCAACCAGAGGGTGGAATAGGACATGGTGGCTAGACCTGGACTTGGTCTCATGGCAGCTGCGGTGAGAGCACTGGTGAGCGACCCTCTTCCGACACCTACTTTTCACGTCTACCCAGGTTAGAGGAGGGAGTTATACATTATTGAGGGCATCGAACCGTGTCAGTGTCTACAGTGTTTATTTTTTCCAAGAGAGAGGCCAAGAAAACTAATATGTATCGGGCTTAATCCCATCTTATTTCTAGCTTTTTCATTTAGTACTCTATTTATTCTTTTTACTAGCACTCTGATTTCTATCTTCTATGTCATATTTTATCTCATTTTGGTCAAGTTTTCAATTATATGGTGAATTATTGTGGACATGTGCTTTGTTAAATATTTTAATTCTGTGATATGTGGTTGTCCTGGATGGATGATTAGCCGGTAGGATCGGCGTCTTGTGGTGGAGTCCTCCCTGAGTGGAGAGAACACCGCAAGGCGGCGGTTCTGGGAGGTAAGACCTGGAAATGAATGCAAAAAAGGGGTCTTACAATCAAAGGGTGGAGATGCCTTGAAATACCAGAGGAATGATTCCTCATGACCCTTGAGGTGATTGTAGAAGCCTAACTGGTGGTTGACCGCTAAACCACTGTGGCCATTATATTCGTGGATTCTTACATGGGAATAACCTAGCTTTCACCTAGAGGGCGGGAGGGGGTGAATAGGCAATGTCTTTTTACCTTTTTAAAATTTATCACAACGGAATAATCTAGCTATAAGCAGAGAAAAAAACACACAACACAAACACAAGGATTTTATAGTGGTTCCCCAGTATGGGTACTCTACTTTCCCCCTTCGCCCATCTAGCAGTGTACTAGCCTCAACAACTCCAAATCTACTCGGATCAACAAATGATCTTACACTCAGAGAACAAATCTCTTACCACAAGAACAGTAGGTCGTTTCTTACCTTAGATCCCCTAACTCAGGATCCTACCTAAGATTTCACAGAGGAATCCTACAGAAAATTAGGTTTCAATAGATGAATCCAACAAAGAAGATTTAATGGAGTTTTACAACAGCATCTACAGACTTAATAAAGTTGATCTTGAAAGTCTTAAGTCTTCTTGAAGCTTGAGATGATTGAGTTGAATGTCTTCTTCTTCTTCTTGATCAAATACTTCAAACCTTTATGAAATCTATCTCCTCTATTGGATCGGCTTTCGGTGAGTGAGATGAGAACCTTGATGTATATAATCGGGTCTGATCTTGGATCGGCTATTATGAGAACTTGATTCGCTCGATTGAAGTTTTGATTGAAGGATTTGAGTGAGTCTTGAGTAGATGCGTGACATTAGTTGTCGACGTCGTCTACTCACTTGCTCCCGGGTTCTCAAGGAAGAATATATTTCTCGTGAATACTCAATTAGGAATTAGAAATTAGAATTAGGGTTTGTTTTCGACCTCTCTTCCATATTTATAAGAGATGGCGAGACTAACGACTATTTCAAAATCATTGTGATGTTTCTACGTGTCCATGACAGTTGCACAAAATGATAAGAATGATCGTGATCGTCAGAATTTGAATATTTGAGACAGCGCAAATCTTCTTGTCCATATGAATGGTCTCATCGATGTGCACTGTACACCTCTAGTCGATATAAGTACTCCAGTCGACATCCACTGTGATGTTGATTTAAGCAATCCAATCGACGTCCTCTATGCAGTCAACATAAGCAGTCCAGTCGACAAGAGTAATCTAGTCGACAAGCACTTTTAAATTCTTAACCAAAGCATCTCTAGTAGACAAGCACTGTGCAGTCGATGTATGCAGTCCAACTGACAAGAGCAGTCCAGTCGACAAATACTTTAGTTTTTACTTTCTCCAAAGATCTTCAAGTCAACATAGAACGTTAACTGAATCTGTCAATGGCAATCCTAGTTTATATGCTATGTTCACAGAAGTAATATTGTAGGCATCTCTAGTTGACATGCATATAATGTGCTTTCTTTATCTAAGGGTCTTCTACTCGACATACTGAATATCAGTGACATGTCTAGTCGACAGATGACTTAGACAGATTTTTGAACTTTTCAGATATTTTAGCCAATGCTCTAACCAGTAGTCTGGAACTTTGTAAATATTAAAAATAATTAAGTGACAAACTTACCATAGGGTAGAAATTATGTCGACATGGTGTTTTGCAAAATGAGGATTTACATTGGCAAAACTATGTCTATTAGCACTAAGTCTGGCCCTATGCTAACCTTGTACAAAATAACACCTGAGACATCAAAACTGAAACATATATGAAATACATAGTGAGTTTATCTTTATCCCGAGGACTTCTTCAAATCAAGATAATTGTGATCAATTTTCCCAACAATCTCTCTTTATTTGAAGAAGTCAGAACCTCAAGTAAAGATGAACTACACACAAACAATATCATAAAGACATGTGAATAACTACGAGACAACACTCCAAATTTTTTATATAAAAATGAAGTCAAAATGTTTATAATAAAATTGAACTATATTTGCCCATTTCCCTTGTTCCTATCCCCTGCCTTCTTGGCTCTCTTCAAAGCTTCTTCCATGGCATCTTCCTTTCCTTTATGTTTCTATTCCTGCTTATCAAAGTAGTCAAAAGGCTTGGGAATGTAGCTTATATGCTTAGGAGGGGCATCCTCAAGAAGTGGTCCTACTGCATACTTGTAATCTCTTTTATGAATTATTCTTTTGATTTCCTGTAGTTCTTGTTTATCCATTCTTCAGAATAATAATATTTACCTCTGCCTTTGCCTTCTTTGCCAAAATTCTCTTAGGTCCGTAAAATGATTTCTCTTGATCTAGGGCTCCAAACTTCAAATATAGGGTCATTCTCCCTTTCTTCTTTTCTCCTTTGTGCACTGTTCTGGGCTTCAAATAATTTTCTCTTAGAGCTTGCCCTTGGCCTAAGCTCTGGCTCTTCCACTATCACTTCTCCATCAACATCATAGTACTACTCTGGGGGCTGATAATAAGTGTTGGGTTGATTCAGCTGATTAAGCAACACGAATGCTCTTTCACTTATGAAACACTCCCCCTTTCTGACTTCTTCAAAGGTGTTCTTCATAATCTTATCTTTGCACAGTCCAACTTATCAGACAAAAACTGAATGGCGAACTCTTGACCATCCACAAATTTCTTAAAGGTTTCCTTTTTGCTGGCAGTGATTTTCTCAGCTGGAAAACCAGTGGCACTTTCATGTTCATCAACTATATTCTGATGTTCATGATGGATTTTTTCCAGCTTGTCATCAAGAGATTTGAGTGCTTTGTAATTGTTATCAACTGCAGCAGCTGTCATTATGAACTAACTAGTGATCTCAAAATTTATGTGGTCTATATTGTTCATTACAACATCCAATTTTGCAAAAACTTCTTCCTTGACTTTCTTCATAGCCTTATCCACATAATTTTCAAAATATCTCCTCTGCTCGTCTAGTAATTGTCATATCTGATCTAGGATGGGGCCGGAGGCTTCTTCTTGATGCATGGGGGCTAAAGAACTAGGGATTTTTGATCCGTTCTGATCTTCCTTCCTTCTGAGAGCTCTTTTAAGAAAGGAGTCATCAACGTCTACATCAAGGGTGTTTGGAAGATGGATATGGCTAGCAACTCTTTGTTCCTCCCTGACTACTTGGCTTCTGAAAGCAATGATCGCCCTGCAAGAATTTTTAAGTACTTGGGTAGGCAGCTCCAGATGGGTTTTTCCCTTACCTGCATTAGAAACAACTAGGTCCTCTTGGACAGAAGACTCAAGATGAGTCTCTTCCTCAACCTTATCAGAAAAATCTTATAAATTCTCATCTAGGGCAGATGACTCTAGGTGAGTCTCCCCTCAACTATAACAATCTCTGGCATTACATGCTCATCCAGTCTAACATCTATCTTCATAGAATCTGGGAGTACCTCTACAGTAGGTTCTGTAGATGGCTCCCTCTTAGTGCTTGTAGTTGGCTCCCCCTTAGTGTTTGCAGAGGGTTGATCATTAGCAGGCTCCACACTAGGGGCTACAACTGCCATTTCTCCTTCTTCCTCTTCCAAGCCCTTTACCATATAAAAGTTCTCACCTTTTTCTCTCTTTCTTGTCTTGGTGAAAACTTTCTCCCACCTTTCTAGGGACTTCAAGTCAATCTTCTTCAAGTAGTGAAGAGGGGCTCCCATGGATTGCTCTAGCTTGTCCCCAACTGAGCTGCATAGGAACAAGGATAGGATTCTTCCAAAATTTAGAGCTTTAAAGTGCTCCTTAATCTTTCTAAATAGAATTCTTCCCCGATCAGTCTTTTTATTCAGGATGATCCTGGTCATCACTTCAAACATCTCCCTAAGATTCGATCATGTGACCCTAGCTTGCAAATTAGGACTTTGCCAACAATATCGATGAGAAGCTTTCCATCATTATTTATCTAAGTCCTATGCAGTGAACCATAGAGCTTCTCGGTGTAGGCACACCATTCCAATCCTTGTGCAACCACTACAATATTGACATCATCTTCTTCCTCTTCATTTGGTAAGGCAGTAAACTTAAGCGTATTTGTAAGGGCTCTCGCAATCAGCCTGACTAGATTTCCTGCAATAGTAGAGTTGATTGCTTTCCCTGTTACGTTTACTTCTACATTTTTATACAATTCCATTATCTCCCTTCTTAGAATGATTATTGGCTCAGAAATAACAAAACCCAGGCTGGCTTCAATACATAAATTAATCACAGGTTTCAAACTGTCGTTAGAACTGTTGAAGCCTCCTAACGAGTTCACCACCTATATTGAACTTCTCAACTACTTTCTTAGGGGCCATTGCTGAAGAGACTGTGCTTGAATTCTTGACGTGGCAGTGCAAGGATGAAGAAGATAGAGAGACGCTTGGCTTATCGATTGAACGAGATTAGGGCAAGGGTGTAGTGTAACTTAATTTAACACCTTTGACCTATTTATATGAAATATTCTGGAATGTCAAGATGCGCATAACTTTTTGATGAATCTGGACCATTTGATTTACTTGATTACATGATCACTGGCTTAGATTAGAGTTCAGTAAAATTGGACCCTGTCTGCGTATCTAAATGGATTCCGGTCGACAACAGCGCTTCCCGTCGATAATGAATGATAATAATCCATGTCCATTGTGCTTCCCGTCAATAATAATAAATTTACACAATGCTTCTCATTGATAATAATAAATATTGAATGGAACTCCAGCTGATACATGTTAACACTCTGAAAAATTTTGGATTTTCCAAATTAGAACCAATGTGTCGATTGACCTTCTAGTCAACACAATAAAAAATAAATTAAGTTTAAAAATCAACTGTTTCAATTGACATGATTTTGGAAAATAATTTCAAGTGATAAAATGGCTATTAAAATTAAAATTATAAAGAATCTACTTTATGTTAAGCATACCAAGTTCAATTTTAAAATAATTAAACTTAACTTCATCCAGCAGCTTCGTGAAAATGTCTGCTATCTGTTTCTCTATAGGCACGAACTTTAAGCAAATGTCCTCCTTCTCCACATGTTCTCTTATGAAATGGTAGTGGATCTCTATGTGCTTTTTCCTGTTGGATCTGTAGGCGCCATTAGAGGGGAGGGGGAATACGGGTTTTAAAACTTTTCAAAGCTTCGGTGAAATTATACAAATAAGTTGACTATATTTTATGAAAATATTTTAGTCAAGACAATGATGTAAGCTTTTAATGAAACTGTGTTGCACGAAGCAAGAGAGATGGAGACTCTGTTGCTACCGCCTGCGGTAGAAGTTACCATTCGACATTAGTGATAGAAAACTTCCTTTTCATTTAGATTTCAAAGATCAGAGATAACAAGTCAATCCTAGAGAAAAAGATAATATTATTACTGTAAACATGATTACAAAACTTAATCCCAATGGCGTTTGGAATTGAGGCGAACGTAAAAACCTTTTTGGTTTTCTATACCGACCCTTCTCCAAAGGACCGATTGACTCTAGCCTATCTCTCCCCAGATGAGGCCTCGAGCCACCCCCTAGATCAAACCCTAGAGCTAGTCGCCATACCCACGCATCAAATTTTCTCAAGTCCTCGCAAGGCCCTAGTCGCCAACCATAGGAAAATTTCTCTACCGACAAAATTTAAGAGTTACAGTAATAATAAAAACTAAAACATCAAAAACTCCCTCAAAAGTTAAACTTGAGGATGATGTAGGCGTGTTCGATCCGTCTTCAAGTTCTTAGCATTCATGAGCATTGATGGAGTTCTCTTGGCTGCAAGGAATAGGCTCTCACAAAGGTATATGAGTTGTGGATTTATTTCGTCATCAAATAAGCATCGTTAAATGGAGGAGGCCCGCTCTTTAAATAGACTTGGATCCTAGCGCCAGCGGTATTGTTAACTCACCATGGTACAAATTGTTATGTATGAGTCACATCGACATTCCATTCTCGACGATATTTCCATCTCGATGATATTTGCAAGTATGCAGAAGCTGCCACTAGCAGTAGTGTTAACACGACGCGATAGCACTAGAGCATCGTAACGATAGAGGATCGTCGTCTTTCTTTTTATTTCTCATGGCGGCTTGAGAGATGAAGTTCTTGCAAACTATAAACACATGGCAAGTATGATTAAATACAATGGGATTTGTTTTTCTCAAACCAAGAGATGTGGAAAGCGTGTTCCAACAAACTCGCCCTTTTGATAAGAATAAATCCTCTTAGAAAGAAATCATTCAAATATCAGATTAGTGTTTATAGTAATGGATAAGCGTGATAGAATGCAAATGCTCCCCCTATATAGATGCTCCCCCTATATGAGTGCTCCCCCTACATCAAAGCATCATATGTATTTTACTCCTCTTAAGTGTGAATTTCTTTTACATCTATTCTCCTCCTTTTGGTATTATCAAAAGTGGGTGGAGAGAAAAATATTTCGTGTAAGATGTAATATGTTTGTAGACATGGAATGAGCATAACAAAGATTTATAACTTAGAGATACCACATGGTGAATGAATAAAAGAGATTTGATTTGTAAGTGTGAGGTACCATTAGTTTAGTAATCAAAACCACTTGTTGGGTATGAAAATATTCATGATCGAGCTTACAAGTAGTAAAAAATGTGGAAAGCATGTTGAAAGATTTTTTAAAGAAACATCTTTACAAGATTTTAAAGCATAGTAAATGAGTAAGAGTTTTAGTCTAGTAGAAAATAGATGTTATATCAATTGAAGGCCAAGATCAAATATCACTTGTTAACAAAACATAATAGCACTTGTATAGAGAGTAAATAATCAATATTGAGCATACAAGGCATAACGGAAAGTAAGTTTTAAAAAAATGTTAGCATGATCTACTTTATCAAGATAAGATAGAAAGATACAATGTTTAAAATTCATAAAACAAGTAAACTTTTACATAGATGAGATCATGCAATGTTATCTAGTGCATCTACTTAAGATTGTAGAAAAAAATGCAGATATGCATTAGAGTCCAATACTCATGAGTAGAAGTTTTATAAGAGATAATGATGTGTACAAGCAATGTTTTTTATAAGAGTATACAAATGATTTAATCAAAACACATGACATGTAAAATTGAATAAACACAACATTATCGAAAATACGCTTTTAGAATTATGTCCACCCAAAAAGCTATATTTGATTTCAATGCACATAAAAATAGTTCAACTCCCAAGGTGCTCTACGCACACAATACTCATTAAGACTTATTAGGGTTCAACGTAGTGCTTGGGGGATCAGATATATTATGTTTTCTTTGATTTATTTATGATCCGGTGTATAAGAAGAAGTAGTGTATAGAATTGTTTGCAGAAGACACTTTACAATTCTCTCCAAGGTGCTCAACCTCACAATGCTCATTATGACTTATCAGGTGGGTGAGTAGTGCTTGCTGGAGGTATCTTTGTCAATTATTCATCTCAATTTTAGCTTAATGACAAAGGTCTCCGAATTCACTTATTTTTGCAAACATTGAGTTTTTTTTTTGAACACACTTCTTCAAATATGGGTGCATGAAAGAGATTTTTATTTGGTGTAGGTAAACTAATCACACATCCAACAATGTTAAGTTGTTACACTACACCATGCAAGAGTAAGATTAAAATCATATGTTTATTATCAAAGATGTGAGTGAATAGATTATTATCAAACATAAAGCATTACTAATACTTAAAGGCATGCTAAGCAATCCTACACATGATTTATATAATCAATTTCATTGTACATTACAAGATAATGTTCAAGGCATGACACAAAACAATGTTTAAGATACTTGAAATTAGAATTTAACATTGTATTTTAATCTTGAAAAGATAAAACTAATCATCCTTGAAACATTTGAATGAATAACAATCAATTTTTTTAAAAAAATTTGAATTTTTAAAGACAATTGAAAAACATATTTTTGTGTTTTTAGTTTGTTTTTCAATTTTTAGTTGATTTTTTGTATATATATAAAAGAAACATATTATTGTTTATTTTTATTTGTTTTACAAATTTTTTGTTGTTTTTAGTCTTTAGAGAAAACAGGAAATGAATATAAATGCAAAAAATTAAATAAATAGCAAATTCAAGATTTTTAGATTACCGCCAGAGGTAAAACTTATCACTGAACGCTAGTAACAGAAGTTGGGTTTTCGGGAAAATGAGTGTATTTTGAAATTTTTCGCCTGATTATAATTGTTCAGTGTAAGGGCTATGTATTAGAGCGAAGAAATCAGACAAGAACACGCAAAATGCGGGTTTGTCATTTTTAAGCTAAGATGTCCAAAACCCCTAATTCAAGTCTAAGTAAAGTAAATCATGCATCGAGTAGAGGCTTGGTAAAGATGTCCGCAAGTTGGGATTCAATTCCTATAAAGTTTACATGAACATGTTCTTTCTTTATGTGATCCCTAATGAAGTGATGTCTCACGTCTATGTGTTTGGATCTTGAGTGACGAACGTGGTTGTTTGTTAGGTCAATAACACTCTTGTTGTTACACTTTAGTTCAATATTGGTTAGATGAACTCCGAAGTCTTCTAAGATTTGAGTCATCCATAACGCTTGTGCACAACAACTTCCTAGTGCGATATATTCAGCCTCGGTGGTGGTGAGGGCAACCAAATTTCTTTTTCTACTTGACTATGCAACTAGTGAAAGGCCTAATAAATGACATGTGCCACTAGTGCTTTTCCTTTCAAATGAACACCCTGCATAATCAGAATCAGAATATCCATGTAAAAGAAATGAATCATTGTTTGGGTACCATGGACTTAATCAAGATGTTCTGATTAAATATCTAAAAAAAATTCACCGCTTTTAAATGAGATTCTTTTGGATTTGCTTGAAATCTAGCACATAAACATACGACAAAAGTAATGTCGGGTCTAGAAGCACTCAAATACAATAATGATCCAATCATTCCTCTATACAAAGTTTGATCAATTGAAATTCTGGTTTCATCCTTTCCTAATTTTAGTGATGCACTCATTGGTGTACTAGCTAGTCTTAAGTTTTCAAATTCAAAGTGGTTTAGCATATCATGTACATATTTAGTTTGACAAATAAAGATTCCATCATTTCTTTGTGTGATTTGAAAACCTAAAAAGTATGTGAGTTCTCCAACTAAGCTCATCTCAAATTCATTTTGCATCACTTGTACTACTTCATTACACAACTCTTCATTAGTGGCTCCAAAAATAATCAACATTATTTTGTAAAATGATCAAATCATTATTAATATGCTTAATAAAGAGTGTGTTATCGACACTACCCATTTTATAACCGTGCTTTAATAAAAAGATGTTAAATGCTCATACCAAGCACGAGACATTGCTTTAAACCATAATGTGCCTTTTCTAATCTATATACATGATTGGGAAATTTTTCATCAATAAAACCAGGTGGTTGTTCAACATAAACTTCTTCCTTAATTATCCCGTTTAAGAAAGCACTTTTTAAATCCATTTGAATTAGTTTGAACTTCTTATAACTCGCAAAAGCAAGAAATTTTTGAATATGTTTAAGGCGAGCATTGGGTGCAACTGTTTCATCAAAATCTACCCCCTCGATTTGAGAATATCTTTGTGCTACTAATCTAGCCTTATTCTTAGTGATTCTAGAATCTCCATCTAATTTATTTTTAAATATCCATTTTACACCAATAACCGAGTGATTAGATGGCCTTTCTACTAACTTCCAAACCCTATTTCATTCAAATTGATTTAGTTTTTCATTCATAGCAATAAACCAAAAATAAATCATTTAAAGCGGTTGAAATGTTTTTGCGTTCAATTTCGGAAACAAAGCATAAATTAGAAAAAGATTCATGAATGGAAGAACGTGTCGTTACCCCTCTTGATTGTTCTCCAATGATAAGATCCCTTGGATGATCTTTCATAAATCTAAGCACGCTTGGAGGCACGAAATCTTCTTGCACCGTCTCTATTTCTTTATCAACTCCAAGTGGTTCATCATTCTCATGCTCCAAGGGTGAAAGGGGTTCCTCTTCTTTTCCTGCAATATTAGGATCTACACAAGGAATAAGTTCATCAAACCTAACTTGAATAGACTCTTCAACCTTGTTTGACTTTTTATTGTATATTCTATATGCTTTACTAGTTGAAGAGTATCCAAGAAAAATTCCTTCATTACATTTCTCATCAAATTTTCCTAAGGTATCTTTGGTGTTTAAAATAAAGCATTTACACCCAAAAACATGAAAGTAAGATACATTAGGTTTCTTTTGGTAGTATAGTTCATATGGTGTCAATTTTAAAATTGGGCGAAGAATGACTCAATTTATTACATAGCAAGAGGTATTTACCGCTTCGGCCCAAAAAGATCTAGGCAACCCAAACTCGGATAGCATAGTGCATGCAAGTTCCTGAAGGGTTCTATTTTTTCATTCCACCACACCATTTTGTTGAGGGGTGTGGAGCAGAAAATTCGTGCTTGATGCCTAGATTATTGCAAAAAGTGGTGAAATTTTCATTTTCAAATTCCCCTCCATGATCCGAGCGAATGAATTTAATTTTTAAATCTAACTCATTTTGAATACGACTGCATAATTTTGTGAATTCAAAAAAAACATCGGATTTGAAGGTAAGAGACAATGTCCATGTAAATCTAAAATAATCATCAATCAACACAAACGTGTACTTTCTACCTCCTAGATTACAAGTGTTAATTGGTCCAAAAAGGTCCATGTGAATTAGTTGTAAGGGTCTAGTGGTAGAAATTTCATCTTTATTTTTAAATGAAGTTTTAGAAAATTTTCCTTTTTGGCAAGGCGGGCAAAGTGAAGATATGTTTCCATTAAGCATTGGCAAACCTCTTATTATTTTATTTTTTGACAATTTTAAAATCAACTTGGTGCTAGAGTCACTAAGATGCCTATGCCATAATTTTAGTTCTTCATTTTTTCAGATTAGACATTTAGAGAAGCCCGTGAAAGATCATGAAAAGCAATCAAATAGACATTGTGAGTTCTTGATGCACTGAGTACAATATCATTAGTTTTAGGATTTATAATTTTACACAAATTTGTAGAAGATTCAAATAGAACATAAAGTCCTTTATCGCATAGTTGACTAATAGAGATTAAGTTATGGTTTAAGCCTTCTACCTATAAAACATTTGTAATAGAGAAAAAGTCATTACCCATTGTACGGATGCCCAAGATTCTTCATTTTCCATTGTCACCGAAAGTCACCAATCCACCTTTCTTCTTTGTGAGGCTAAAGAACTTTGCTTTGTCTCCCGTCATGTGTTTGGAACATCCCGAGTCCAAGTACCACATGTCCTTCTTTTCCTTAGCCTGCCAACATACCTATAAAGAAGATAAGAGTAATGATCTAGATACCTAAGTGGTTCCTCCCATAGAGTAGGTGGAAACCTTAGGCACCCATATTTTGCTTGAACGCACAACATCCCTTCTTCCTATAAGAGTCTGTGGTGTGTCCAAAGTGAAAGCACTTATCACAAGAAACAAAAGGGGTTGAGACCTTTTTCAAATTTTCCTTTGGACTCTTGCTGGAAGGTGGGGAACCAGAACAAAACAATGTAGATTTATTATTATAAGAATTTTTGATTCTGCAACTACCACCAGCGGTAAGAAGTACCGTCGGGCGGTAATTTCCAGAGCCATACCCAAGCCCATATTTTGCACTTTCGTGCCTTTGGTTGGCCAAAATCATGTCAAGGGTCTTTTGGATGATGCGTTCACGGCAAGTGCACCAGTCGCACAAGTAATAAAAGTGGGAGAGATCCCCCAAAAATCGTTCTCAAAGGACTGCAGTTGGGGTGTGTGATTTTCTCGTTGGGGAAATTATTATAGAGATTTCTAAACTAATAAAAAGAGGTGGGTTTTGGTTTGGTTATGAGAGACGCAATTAAAGAAAGCTATTTTAACTAATGTGGGTCGACTGCACTGCTTCGCTTGGTGGATGGACGAGTAGGCTTGCCAATGAACGAGAAGGCTTGTGGATGGGTGATTCGTAACCGGCGGAGTGAGGGTCATAAGCACCTCGTCACAAAGCACACAACTAGAAATCACTAGTGCGACGCACAACGTAGCGATGAAGTGGATGGTGGAATGGTGTGCTCCTCAACTCACATAAACTGCAATAAACTTCATTAACATGAAATTACATTAACATTCACAAATGATTTATGCATAACATCCTTAACAAACACAAATTCACATGAAATATCTGAACAAATACAAGGGGGGAAAGAGTAAACCCAAGATCGAAGACTCGTTGAAGGTTCACAGTCAGAATCATAGGGTTTTCAAGCCTCGTCCGACCTCGGTCTTCCATTGCTGACTGGGGTTCAGAGGAGCTGTCACCTTTCTCCACGTTAACCATCTTCTTCGTATTATAGCTCAAGCTAGCTCTCGTCGGAGAACCTTGAATGCAGCAGAAACTCTACAGCCATGATGTTCTTGAGCTCATGGATGATGGAGGAGGCGGAGGAGGAAGATTTAGCATAAGATTGGCAAGAATGCGATGGCCGGAGCTTCTCCTAGAATGGGCAATGGTGGAGCGACAAAAAGGGCAGAGCTGGAGCTAAAATGGTGGGCTGGAAGTCCTCTCCTCTTGATAGGGAAAAATTCCTTCTTTAAATAGTAGTAATCAGTCAAAAAAAAAGGTTACGCACGGTCGAACGCATGACCGTGCATGGACTGTGCGATATTAATGAAGGAGGAAGCCCAGGAAGACGAAGCAAAAGCGCCTGTGCATTTTACTCATGCACGATCGAAGTCGACCGTGCATAAAAATGCACGGGCAAATCCAGATAGCTCTAAAAACTGCACTCAACAGGTGATCGTGTGTTTCCTTCACGCACGAGAAAACTTCCCATGCCTGAACAAATCACACGATTAGGAATAACCCACCATTCTGAACTAGAGATGACCGCGCACGATTGGAGCGATCATGCATAAAGGAAACGCAGGACCGTGCGATTTATGTAGACATGAAATCTGGGCAAAATGGACAATCCATCCACCTGCACAGCAATGCACACGGAACTCACACAGCTGGGAACACCCCTCCAGCTCAATCCAGAAATTGAAAAAAGGTTGGGGAGCACTATGTGCCTACCCCCAACAACATGGAGCGCAAATGCACACCAAAACGGGCCTAAAGAGTGCACTTAGAGTGAAATTGAATAACAGTGAAATGCAAGCAATTACGGCTTGAAAGTGAAGTGCACACAAGTGAAAACAAGCCCGGATGAGTCCATAAAACACTATAAATATCGGACTCATCACACCTAGACTTAACCGTTTGATTGCCCAGAGCAAATCATCCCTTATGCAGATGAGAAAAAGGAATAGCTGGCTTAACAATTGCAAATGCGGAGTACCATGCGTCTCACGCGCGTAGAAATGCAATAGAAAGAATTTTTACTTATACAAAATAGTTTGTAACAATCTAAGTGCGTAATTATATATTATTTCTACTCAAAAGTCGAATCTCGGTGAATCGTCCAGTCATGCGTAGGAAGGAAGTAAACTGATCGTTGAGGTGAGTATTGCTTAAGATCGGTACTCGGAACAACCTCAATTAAAATCCATCAATGTCGGTGACCATAAACTCACCCGATCACACTCTCTCCACGACACTAGTTCAGTTCATTGCGTGAGTCAGTAGGACTTTAGGATAGAGATGGGGCTTGGGTTGCCGTAGGATAAACAATGATAAACTCAAAGGCTTACGCACTTAACCCAAAAGAGCTATGTAAAAGAGCTAAAACAAAGAAGCCATTAAAAGCGTTGGTGCACCACACCCCCAGACTTAAACCTAAAAACATGGAGGTGTGCACTACCTACTCCCAATACAAACCTAAAATAGATTTTCAATTAAACTTTTTTCTCAATCACATTTTTTCTTTTCTTTTTCTAATTTTCTTTTTCTTTTTAATTTTCTTTTTGAAACACTTTCAGCGAAAATTTCAAGGAAGCACAACCACATTTTCACAGAATTACACCGCATCAACACCCTCAACTGAAAATAATAAAACAATAGAGCTCGGATTGGGCGTGCGACTAGGATTAGTTTTTTTAGGCTTTGGTGAAATGTAAGTGGAGCTGAATCAAGAGGATCGGGTAGGCACAAAGGGGCTAGCAAGGATTATAAGATAGGATCGGTACACAAAGATCAAACTTGCCAAAAAGGATGGCCTACATCACGCTCACGTACTGAACCAACCAATACCAATGCTTCAAGAGTCGCTTGGGGCAAGTTCTTAGCCACCGAGAATGATAATTCGTCCTCCCGACTTGAGCAATACGAACCTAGCAACCGTCTACACATATCCCTACGCTACCGTCGGATTCACCCCGGATTCACCACTTTTGAGTAGAATAAACAATTATTACGCAAATAGAATAATACAAAACTATAAGCATAAAGAAAAAATTATTCTACATACAATTCTATGCAAGATGCGAGTAGTCAACCAGAGCACTACAGGAGTCAACATTTTACTCTGTCTCACAATCCTAAGCATGCACAATAATTTTCCCAATCATACAAAAGAAACAAGTTAGACTCGTTACGTGCCTACGTTTAAGTGCACTCTCTAGTGGGTGTTGTGGTGTGCGATGAAAATGGACAAATAATTGATTGAAATGAATTATAACTTCTAGTATGTTGTGTTATATGCACGTGCGTGTGGGTAACGACAAACTACTCTCCCCCAAACATAAATATAAGCATCACAGAATGTGATTCTAATAATTACAAAAGGAGGTAGGAGGAGAGGTTACCCCATGCTCAGAAATGGGCATACCAGAAGATTGGCATTAAGCTGCTAATTTAGCTCTAAATGTCCGCCACCAAAGTCGCCACAACTACAAAATAGAATCTCCAACATACGCAGAAACATAAACAAATTAGCTAAATTGGGTCGTCTCCCATAAGCCCTTTTGTTTATCATCCTTAAGGTGGACCAAATACATGTATTAGCATTATATAAAGAGAGTTCTAGCAATTGTCCAATAGATCACCAGAAGAAACACACAAGCACACTAAAGAGATAAAATAAAAGCAGACTGAAATAGCAGCAACAAAAGCCCGGAGACTCCGTCACGACTCAGCTATATGTTGATTTGTGATGGTTCTCCCCAGCCACACGAGATGGGAAGGAGGTGAAGGCTTTAGGGCTCAAAGGAGATGTCTCTCCCTTGCCCCTAACCTCTTCCTTCTCATGCCAGAGGGCGGCAGAGCGGGTAGCACGCAAAAACTTTTTCTATTTCAATTTCTCCACAGTAGGAGAGCGCCAACGATCCACATGTACTCTATCATAATTGGTGTATAGCAGTCTTGGAGAAGCCAGGGGCTTCATTGTTTCACACACCACGGGTGACAGATCCGCCCAATGAACCTATTTTAATAGTTTACAGTTTACTTGAGTTTTTACAAAATCATTCAAAGAGTTTTCAGCCATGCTGGCCACGGTTACTTCTAACTTCGCGGCCTCGCCGCCTTTGTTCTCAAATTTCTCTTCATCCATCACGTATTTTTTCACTATCTCCTCTTCTTGATCCTTTGACTCAGCATTTGTTTTCTTTCCTTGTTTCTCCACAACTGTACTCAACTTAGTAACAAATTTATCAAAAATGATAGGTAAAGAATTTAGATCTTTGGTTATTGTAGATGGAAGAGTGTGGTGTGCCACTTTAGGTGACAAGGTGACACACCCATTAGTAATGTGAAGGGTGGCACCACTCTCCTTCAAGAATGGGATACCCAAAATAGGCATGGAAGTGTTTTCCATGGGTCCCAGAACTTGAAAGTTTGTGACAACCGAAGTTCCATCTACAATGTCCTTAACGTCATTAATCTCTCCCTTTGTTTCCACCACCGTTCCATTCGCAAGGACAAGTGATGTCCGAACATCGACATTGATTTTTAGGTTCAGCTTTTCAACATCTTGCAGTGCAAGAACGTTGCACGACGATCCATTGTCGGAAAGAGCGGTGGTTTTAACATATTGATCTCATTTTTCAGTATCAAGTCGCCCTCATGGAAACCATCTGACTCAATTAGGATATTTCCCTACTCACGAGGATTCTTTTCCGTCGTGCTAGGGATGGCACCCTGAGTTCACTCAGAGAGCACTTGAGCCAATTGGCCCTATTGCATCTCTATGTTCCTCATCGAGGCGGTTTGGTTAGCCATATTAGATTGGGCCACATCAACAAACTTTTCCATCATTTCTTCTAACGTGCTTTTTCTTTGCGCTGAAGCACCTTGGTTATAACCCCGATGAGGAGGCCTCGGTTGGCTTCCGGATGCTTGAGCATCAAATTGATGATGGACCGATCGTCATCGTTGGCCTATAGTGTTTTGGTTCCAAGAGAAATTTGGGTGATTTCTCACACCCGGGTTGTAAGTGTTCGAAAAGGGTGCTGTGCGGGTTTGATTACTAATATAGTTGACATTTTCTTCCATATTTAAATTAGAAAAATAAGAAGAGAATTCACCTGAAGGGCATTCGTAGGCATGGTGTCTGGGTTCCCATACCCTAGACATGAAATGGCCATCACCGGAGCAGAAGAAGAGGTAGGCCTCTTCAGCAATGCGATGCTCTCAGCTGGTGCTCCAGATGTGCTCACTTCCAACTGTCCTCTTGCGTTCTGTGGAGTGTTCCGTCCTGTGGTCCAGAATGAGCTGTGAGTAGCGGTGTCCTGTAGAATATGCAACGCTTCGTCAGAAGTGTGGTTCAATAGAGTTCCACCGGCAGCTGCATCAACCATAGACCTGTAGTTGGGATCGATTGCGAACTAGACATTTTCCACCAAGTTCCATGGTTGTAGTTCATGATGAGGGCATTTTCGGAGAAGGTCCATGAACCTTTCCCAAGCTTCTGCTAGAGTCTCCTGATTATTCTACCAGAAGGTTGCAATTTCCCTCCTCATGCTTACAATCTTGTCGACAGGGTGGAACTTGGAGAGGAATTTTGATTACAGCGCATCCCAGGTGGTACCTGTGCCTGGAGGAATTGTATGAAGCCACGCTTTTGCTTTATCACGGAAGGAGAATGGGAATAATTTGAGTTTCATGGTGTCGTCAGTTATGCCGGCATCCCGGAATGTTCCGCATATTTTCGAAAACTCATTTAAGTGAAGATGGGGATCTTCACTCGCCAATCCAGAAAAATGGGAAGTGTTTCGGATTATATTCAGGATTGTTGGCTTTATCTTGAATTGATTATTCGCGATGGCTGGACAAAACTGGGATACACACTCCCAACAGTGAGAGTGTAGTCTCGCATTGTTCTGGGCCATGGCCGGGACACCTCATTTTCATCAGCCGATTGACCAACCGCTAGCTCATTCTCTCCCCCGGGGTTAACTCCACCATTTCTGTTAACATTAATATCCATAGCGGCAGCAGCACGGCGGCGTTCACACAACGTTTGCTCTATTTCTAGATCGAATGCTACTAAATCACTAGGGCCTTGCCCATGCATAAAACTTATATAACAAACAAGAAAAATAAAAAACAATGTATCTTTATAATAATTTCCTGGAAAAGGAAAAATCACACAACGTTTGTTGTCCCCGGCAACGGTGCCAAGACCTTGATGCATTCACGGCAAGTGCACCTGTCGCACAAGTAATAAAAGTGGGAGAGATCCCCCGAAAATCATTCTCAAAGGACTACAGTTGGGGTGTGTGATTTTCTCATTGGGGAAATTATTATAGAGATTTCTAATCCAATAAAAAGAGGTGGGTTTTGGTTTGGTTATGAGAGACGCGATTAAAGAAAGCTATTTTAACTAATGCGGGTCGACTGCACTGCTTCGCTTGGTGGATGGACGAGTAGGCTTGCCGATGAACGAGAAGGCTTGCGGATGGGTGATTCATAACCGGCGGAGTGAGGGTCGTAAGCACCTCATCATAAAGCACGCAACTAGAAATCACTAGTGCAACGCACAATGTAGCGATGAAGTGGATGGTGGAATGGTGCGCTCCTCAACTCACATAAACCGTAATTAACTTCATTAACATGAAATTACATTAACATTCACAAATGGTTTATGCATAACATCCTTAACAAACACACATCCACATGAAATATCTGAACAAATACAAGGGGGGAAAGAGTAAACCCAAGCTCGAAGACTCGCTGAAGGTTCACGGTTGGAATTGTAGGGTTGTCAAGCCTCGTCCGACCTCGGTCTTCAGTTGTCGTTCGGGGTTCGGAGAAGCTTTCACATTCCTCCATGTTACCCATCTTCTTCATAATATAGCTCAAGGTCTCAAGCCATGGCATTCTTGAGCTCGAGGATGATGGAGGAGGTCGAGGAGGAAGCTTTAGCGTAATATTTACAAGAAAAGGGCGGAGCTGGAGCTAAAATGGCGGGCTGGAAGTCCTCTCCTCTTGATAGGGCAAAATTCCTACTTTAAATAGTAATCAGTCAAAAAAAGGTCATGCACAGTCGAACAGACGACCGTGTGTGGACCATGCATTATTAATGAAGGAGGAAGCCCAGGAAGATGAAGCTGAATCGCTTGTGCATTTTATTCACGCATGATCGAAGCTGACCATGCGTAAAAATGCACGGGCAAATCTAGATAGCTCTAAAAACTGCACTCAACAGGGGATCATGTGTTTCCTTCACGCACGGGAAAACTGCCCGTGCATGAACAAATCGCACGATCAGGGATAACCCACCATTCTGAACCAGAGATGACTGCGCACGATCGGAGCGATTGTGTGTCAAGGAAACGCACGACCATGCGATTTATACAGACATGAAATCTGGGCAAAATGGGCAATCCATCCACCTGCACAACAATACACATAGATCTCACACATCCGGGAACACTCCTCCAGCTCAATCCAGAAACAGAAAAAGGGTTGGGGAGCACCATGTACTTACCCCCAACAACATGGAGCGCAAATGCACACCAAAATGGGCCTAAAGAGTGCACTTAGAGTGAAAGTGAATATGAGTGAAATATAAGCAATTACGGCTTGAAAGTGAAGTGCATGCGAGTGAAACCTAGCCCGGATGAGTCCATAAAACACTATAAATATCGGACTCATCACTGGCCAACTCCGAATTTTTCTATAGCCATGTTCAAGTCATGGATTTGGGCTTTTAAGAGAGTGTTTTCATTAACTAGATTTCCACACCTATTAGCAAAAAATTTCTTTCCATCTTGAATTATAGAATGAAAACTTCTTTCTAAGTCTCCCTTTTGTTTTGTAAGAGATTCATTATTTGAGAGAGTCTTAGAAAGATCATTTTCTTGTTATTTTATCCGTGCCAAATAATGCTTATTCACTCGGCAAGACTCCTTCCCTTTTCCCAAATGTTTTACTTAGTTAATTTTTTATTTTGTTTTAAAAGAATTTTAGTTTTTAGTTTTTAAAAGATCAAGATCTTTTAGACTTTTATTGAAAAATTTGCATGTTTTCAAATATTCAATATAAGCACCTTCATAGGTAGAAGGAAGTACCTCAGTATCGCTTGGACACTGCAGTCGTCGTCCGATGATTCATGTCTTCTTCCCCTGAGGCATATATTTGCCTCTTCGTCGTCGCTTGAAGTAGAGTCGTTTAAGCTTTCGGATGAAGAGTCATCCCATGTTGTTGCCTTCAGAACCTTCTTCTTCTCTTTTCCATTGTGCCGCTTTTATTTTTGTTCATTTACGTACTTTGGGCACTGGCTTTGTATATGCCCAGTCTTCCTACTGTGGAAGCACTACAATGGAGGCCGCTCGTCGTCCTCGTCGCTTGCTTTCTACTTTTTCTCCTTTTTGGATGATGAGCCTTTTCGGAAATACTTACGGAAGGTGTTCCTCCTTTCCGTATTCTTCATGAACTTTGTAAATAAAATCACAAAGAGGCTCTTCCTCCTCCTCATCGTCATCCTCCTCTTTTCTTGACTTTAGTTCCAAGGTTTTCTTGTTCAGCTCTTTGTTGTATTCTTCATCTTGGATTTTAAGTTCCACCTCATGGGTTTTCAGATTCCCAATGAGGCTCTCAATCTGGAGTCGTCTTAGATCATGTGACTCGGAGATGGCCGTCACCTTTGGATTGAACTTAGGTGGGAGAGACTGGAGGATTTTCTTACCAAGTCACCATTGGAGAAGGTTTTCTCGAGTATCTTTGAGGCGTTAATGATCTTGGTGAAGCGAGTGTATATCGAGTCTACAACCTCGTCTGTATCCATTCTGAACCTTTCAAACTCCGACTCCAGTTGGAATAGCTTTGAGTCTTTAACCTGTGAAGTGCCCTCATGAGTTATTTCCAATAAATTCCATACATAGAGTTTCACAAACACTAACTCGATTGAATTCAGTTCTATCTAAATCACAAAATAAGACATTCATTGCTTTAGCGTCTTTTTGCATCTACTTTTATCTCCATCATCCCAATTATCTCTAGGCTTTTCCATGGTTACATCTCCAACTACATATGTAGGAGTAGTAAAATTTTGTTCTACCCAAGTCCAGACATCAAATCTAAATTTATTAGAAAATAACGCACACATGTTCTCCAATAGTTATAATCATTTACAGTGAAAAGTGGAGCTCTACTTATCCCTTGCCCCTCCTAAAAGCGAGATCATGGAGCGCCATTATTCTTGATTGTTAGACCGTTTTGGAATAACCTAGCTCTGATAACACTTGTTGGATCTATGGGCTCCCTTAGAGGGCGGGGGTGAATAAGGGTTTTAAAATCTTTTCAAAGCTTCGGTGAAATTATACAAATAAGTTAACTATATTTTATGAAAATATTTCAGTCAAGACAATGATGTAAGCTTTTTATGAAACTGTGTTGCACGAAGTAAGAGAGATGGAGACTTTGTTGCTACCGCCTGCGGTAGAAGTTACCGTTCTGCGTTAGTGATAGAAAACTCCCATTTCATTTAGATTTCAAAGATCAGAGATAACAAGTCAATCCTATAGAAAAAGATAATATTATTACTTTAAACATGATTACAAAACTTAATCCCAATGACCCTTGCAATTGAGGCAAACGAAAAAACCTTTTTGGTTTTCTATACCGACCCTTCTACCAAGGACCGATTGGCTCTAGCCTATCTCTCACCAGATGAGGCCTTGAGCTGCCCCCTAGATCTAACCATAAACCTAGTCGCCACATACATTCGGCGAATTCTCCCTTGTCCTCGCAAGACCCTAGTCGCCAACCACAGCCGAATTTCTCTACCGACAAAAGATAAGAGTTACAATAATAATAAAAACTAAACCATCAAAAACTCTCTCAAAAGTTAAATTTGAAGATGTTGTAAGTGTGATCGATCCGTCTTCAAGTTCTTAGCGTTCATGAGCATTGATGGAGTTCTCTTGGCTGCAAGGAGGAGGCTCTCACTATGGTATATGAGTTATGGTTTTGTTCCATCTTCAAATCAGCACCATTAAATGGAAGAGGACCACTCTTTAAATAGACTCAAATCCTAGCTCCAGCGGTAGTGCTACTGCCAGGTGGTAGCATGTTTAGGCAATAGGATGGCACATGGATTGAGTCATCTTTGACAATATTCTTGCACCAAAATTTCCATCCCCTCCTACCACGTTGCAGTAATACTAATGTGTCGCTTTTGCGAAATATCTTTCCTTGCCGTCGGATATCCTTACTCTTTTGCTCCTCAATTAGCAGCATGATGGCGGGACTTCCATAAGTTACCGCCATGCATTAGCCTTAACGCGCCACAGCAGGACTTGCCATATCAGAGTCCCGTTGACATTCCTTTCTCGAAAATATTTCCTTCTCGACGATGTTTCCAAATATGCCTATGATATCACCAGCGGTACCGTTAACACACCGCGGTAGAACTTGCTATATGTGAGTCACTTCAATATTCCGTTCTCGATGATATTGTCATATCGACGATATTTCTAAGTATGCAGAAGCTACCAGCAGCGGTAGTGTTAACGCGCTGCGATAGCCCAGAGCATCGTAATGATAGAGGATCGTCGTATTTGTTTTCATATTCATGGGGGCTTGAGAGATGAAGTTCCTGCACACTATAAACACGTGACATGTATGATCAAATATAATGAGATTTGTTATTCTCAAACCAAGAGATGTGGAAAGCATATTCCAACATGTCCTACTGTGAGAGACTGGGTTCATGGCAATAGAGATGGCACTGGATGAGTCACAAAACATTGGAGTCTTCTTGATATTCAAGTTGTAGTCCTCCATTTGATGTTGAATCCATAGATGTTTGGCACAACAGCTGCCAACTGAGATATACTCTGACTCAGTAATTCATATGGCCACACTGGTCTACTTTTTGCTACTCCAAGAAACAAGTCTTCTTCCCAGGAACAGGCATGTGCCAGATGTACTCTTCCTGTCTTGCTTGCATCCTGCAAAATCTGCATCTAAAAACCTATAAGCTCAAAGTCATTACTCCTTGGGTACCACACGCCAAGATTAGGTGTACCCTTCAGGTATCTCAAAATCCTCTTTGCAGTAGTGTAGTGAGATTCCTTAGCATTTGTAACATCCCTATTCCTTATACACCCCCTTGTGATAGGGTTAAGACTTTGGTATTGACTAGGGGTCATGAGATGACCCTAGGCTAGGTTGAACCTAGGCAAATTGCTATGAGCACCCCAAAGGTTCATATGACAATTCAACCCTAATTGGATCAATTAGGATGCTTATTGTCAAATTGACTCTAACCTTGGCCTTATGATGTCATAGGGGTCCCAATAGACCCAAAAGCCCCATCATGGGGCCAGCAATTTGACTAATTTGACCAAAGTCAAACTTTGGCCAATTTAGGTCAAACCTACACCTTTTGGATAAATTGGCCCAATTGGGGCACCACCATGACCCAACCAACTTTGGGTGGTGTTAAGGGACCCAAGACACACCCCTTGGACCAGTCAACTCATCAGTTGACCAAGTCAACATCTCAAGTCAACTTTGGTCAAACCTAGCCTAAAGAAGGAGAATTAAGCCCAAGTTGATTTCAATGGGCTAAGGCTTAGACCAAGGCACATCCTACAACCCATTAGGATTAATTTATATTATTTTATCTGATTAAATGATTTTAATGGTGGAATTAATGAATTTTCCCCCTTAATGAAGAGAGAGAAAGAGAGAAGGGAGTAATGAAGGGAGGCCATGGGGCACACTCTTTCTCTTCCCCAAGCCTATTATTCATCTCCCCTGATGCTTGGGAGGAGATTCCCCATCAATTCCAGCCCACAACCATCAAAGAGGGGCCATTAATGGCATGGCCAAAATTCTTTTTCCCCTCAAATCCCCCTATATAGCCCCCATTCTCAAATCCAACTCCACCATTAGCTTCAAAAGGTGGATGGCAGTCGAAATCATATAATGGATCGAAGGTTTTGGTGGAGAATCAAGGATTCGGTAAGGAGGAGATTAGAAGCGGCCGGAAATGGCGCACCACCGCCTCCACCGTTGTTGGGCTTCAATAAAGGTCCACTTCTCCTCCTCGCCCCTTGTGCTAGTATCCTAGATCGATTAGGAGAGACATCGGGCTCAATTGAGCCCGATCCAAGGAGAGAAATTTAGAAGTTGCGAGTTCGCCAGAAACGGTCTCTCCGGAGGCCGTGTCGCCGCCCGGCGATAGCCACCACCTCAACGGACGTGGTGGTGGTGGTGCCCAGTCGGGGAGGGGTTGGGTGGCCGGGATTAAGGGTTGTAAAAGCTCCTGGTCGGGCAAATCATAGTTGTTGGCTGGAGGTAGAAGAGATAATCAGAGCCGTTGATTTGGACAAAATAATTAATATTTAAATTATTATGTGTATTTGGTCACCTAGAAATGAGAATTGTGTTCCTTAAAAATGAGGCCATTAGAAGCCATTTCATGAAAAGTGACCAGAGATAAAAGTTGTAGATTTTTGTGTCTGGTTTATTTTAAAATTGATTTGAGCCGATTTGGCCCACTTGTTTGACTGTAGCACTCAAAATGGTGCAACATATACATAAGGTTGACCAGAGATTGATTTGAGTGCCCCCACTAATCCAACATCCAAATGCTTTGAAATTTGGGGCATTGGCAAGATTTACCCTTGCCCTCAACATATCCAAAAATGGGAATTTTTGGAGGATCGTTTCCTATAATTTTTGCAAACATTTAATAATTCATGTACGAATTAATTTTAGGGTCTAGAGATCTCCAAAACCTACCAAATTTTGGTGGGTGGTCCTTAGGGTCATGACATGACACTGGTAAAAATTTCACCTCATTTGGGATTGAATTGGTAGCGTAATTAAGTAACCCAAATTTGGTCAAACTATGGTATATTAGATCAAAAGTGCATTAGATGGATTTGGGAGATCAACCCTCATCCAAATGTTGTGAAACTTTGAACACTGACTTGATGTCACATAAAATACCCCCACAAGTGGTTTTTTGGGTGGTTTGGGGGATGTGCCCTAGAACCCTAGTGTGAACCGTAGGGTTGTATATTGAACCTATTGAAGGACATAGGGTCATATGTCATCAGATTGACTTGAAACTTGGTAGAGAGGTTCATAGAGGGTATTATGCCTTAGATAATTTGTCTGGAATTTTTAGGAACATTTATACCCTCTGAATTAATTAAGAACCAACTAGGACGTTTCCTTATTTTAAGAATTTACATGTTTACATAACCTTGGATGTTCAAGAAATTTTGGCAATGAGCTTGCATTGGTGATATTGTCCTCTAATAATTTTATTGTGAATTTTAGATTGATCTATATAGTACTTCATTCACAAGTTCATTGTTTGCCCTATTTTTAAAAGGAATTAATTATGGGTTTTATATTCCCTGGAAAATTGTGAAACTTGGTCAGAGAACTTTTTAGGGAAATAATATGATTTGTTAATTTTAGTATAGTTTTTGGAGTTTTTATATGGTTCTCTTCACAAAATACCCTATGATTTGTTTATTTGAATAAAAGATTTATATGGTCAAATGAATCTGGAAATTATGAAACTCAACCAGTGAACTTTTCTGATCACCCTAAACATTTGTTAGTTTTCTTGTAATTTTTGAATAAGGATTTTTGGTACTTCCTTTGTAAATTCCTGATTGTGATAGATTAATCAATATTTTATTTGGAGGTCAAAACATTTCTAGAAATTTCTAAACTTCGTATATGGCTGTTATTTTGTTGATATGTAGATGTACAAATTTGGTTAAGGCCATAGCTTATCAGAAAACCATACTTGGTGTTCAAAATCATAGGTTCCTTGATTTTGAGAAAATTATAATAAATGGCAAATAAATTAGGAAATTTATGAATTTCTGGAGATAGTCATAAATTGGCTTAACACACCACCAATAATAATTTTGGGTCATTTGGATGATTATTTGGAGTACCTCTTCTCATGCACCTCATGTAGTTCAAATGGTCTCTATATAGTAATAATACTGAAATAAGGATAAACATGTAGGTTTTACAAGGGGAGTAAGATGGTTGGTTGATTAGGAGGCAAGAGTGTGCTTGGGGATCGACGAAAGATCGACATTCCCTTGGAGTGGAATAAAATACACTTAGGGTTAAATAGTGTAACGGTGGAAGGGGTATGGTCAAGGGTAGACACCAATAAGAGTAAGTACCTTGGAAAGGGAGATTTGGGGTTCAGCCCATCTTAGCTCCTAGTACCGCTGCGAGCTCCTCACAGGGTAGTCCTCGGGAAGTCCATGGTTAACGCAAAACCATAGGAATAATTTGTATGCAAGATTAACACAATAATACACTCACTGACATCCCACTGCTGTGGGCGCTACTTGGTTGGCAATACAAGCTGTCGGCTCGGTGGTTGTAGGCTCGGACGAGTTGGTCCGACGAGCCGGTGCCTCGAAAGGTTAAGGCGACGGGAAGGTTAGCCTGGGGAGCTTATGGCTCGGAGATACATAGTAATCATAATTGCATGTGAATAAAGGTGGTGGTTCTTCGGTATTGATGGCCGTTCACACCGGCGTTGGTACGCTGACTCAGCAAGTGTGGATTTGCACTTAGCCAAGAAAGTCTGGTTGTCTAGTTAGTAAGTGATGCGTATTCGACAAGTGCATCGGTCGCTGTCAAGTAATAGATTTGGGAATCGCTTCCCCGAATATCGTCTCTCAAGGAATGTAGGTACTGGTGAACGAAACGCGTGGTGAATCGATTGTTATACGAGCGAAGAAAATAGCAACAAGGACTTTGTGATTGGTTTCCTAAGCTAGTGCGGAAAAGAGAGATGCGGGTCAAAACTCCGCTTCACAAGGCGGGATGGATGCAACGGCCGCGATGCGGTGCTTCAGGTGGCGCGTGGACGGAAGGTAACTATGACGAATGAGGGTCGCACACACCTCTTCCCAAACATCACCACTAGCAATTGCTAGATGGCTTCTCACACAAAGAACTCAGAAAATCACAACAAGAAGGAAAGGCTATTCTCATACCACAGCGTCATTGCACATGAACAAGCAAGGATTTAAATCATTACTCTAACAATAGTTCATTACACCACACTAAGAGAAAACACAAGCATCAAGTGTAGAGAGGACCAAACAGAAGATATCACCGCATCTTGGGTTCTCGGCCGGAATAAGAGGTTGTTGGGCTCTCTCCGGGCTCGGCCCTCAGATGGTGTGCGGACTCGAAGCAGGCTGTCACCGCTCCAATGATTTGCAGCACTTCTATGGTTTCCCACGACAAGGAATGCTTGAACTAATGGCGGGGAATGCTTGCTAATGCTCCTGGATGGAAGAATGGTGGAAGAAATTGCCGGAAAATGGTATCCTTGGTGGTGGAGGTGAAGGAGAAGCCTTCAGACCTCAGAAACGGCGGGAAGGACCTGATTTCCCGCTCCCCGGAGGGCTCTTTTGTTGACTGCGGCTTATCCTGCTTTATGTACTAAACAGGCAGAAAAATGGTCACGCACGGTCGAACGCACGACCGTGCGTGAACCGTGCGTTATTAAATGATAAATTTTTACTTGAGGGAGACGTTGCGCTGCTCGTGCGTTTTACTCACGCACGGGCAAATCCGCCCGTGCGTAAAAATGCACGGGTAAATTCAGAATGACTAAAAACAGGAGGAAACAGGTCGACCGTGCGTTTTACACACGCACGGGCAAATCCGCCCGTGCGTAAAAACGCACGACTAAACTCAGATTGTCCATTTTCTGCCCAGATATAGACGCACGATCGCAACTGTACGTGCGTCAAGGAAACGCACCACCGTGCGATATGCACAGACATAAATTTTGGGGGAAAATTGGACGATCCGGCCACCTGCACATAAGACATACCAGCTGGGAATACACCTCCAGCACCAAATAAACACAGAAAAAGGATTGGGGAGCACCATGTCCTTACCCCCAATAACAAGGAGCGCAAATGCACACCGAAACGGGCCTAAGAGTGCACCTAGCAGGGAATAACAAATATGATCGTAAACATGCCTAAAGTGTGGTGCATCGACTAGAAATACGGCCCAGATGAGTCCATAAATGTGTATATAAATGGGACTCATCAGTAAGAGTGCGTAGGCGCTCCGCGGTTCTGCGTTGAGGCGTACGATTGGTCTAGGTTAGGTAGTGTGAATACCAACCTAGAGGTGGGCGAGGCCCAACCCACCACTTCCGTTTGCCACTACGAAGGTATCCTGGGAGTTTTGCTAGCTCCAAAAAGGGGGAACTAAAGGTCTATGCACATAGAGTCAAAGTGTGTGAGTTGCACTTGTGTGATCATAACATTACCCAGCATAACTCTGCATGTCATAGCATAAGCATTGCATTTGAACCCCTATCCATATCGTATAAATTGTTTATGGGACTTTTTATATGATAGGCCTTGCTAAACGACCCCTTGGTCTATAGGTTTGTATGGGCTTTCCTATAAATCAATGGTTACTTTTCTATTATAAACTTGTCTTATCTTGCTGTTTACTTTATCAAATTTATAACACTGCTCCTACTTTGTTATTACTGTCATACAATAGTTCTCTTTATATATGTATCCATGCTAGTATAGTTCCGCTGTCATCTGCTTGATCTACTTACAACCTCAAATACCTTTCTTTTCCTCCTCCCCACACGGTGCCTAGGAGTCGCGGGTGGAGGCGGGGATGACAATGGCTTAGTCTTTTGACTAACGGTTAGTGGACCATGTCATTTTAGAAACCCGAGGAGATGCATCAGTCGCAGGAGGATGCAAGACATGAAGAGCAGTTGCGGCGCATTACCACTACTGCACGACGACGGCTTGAGGATAGTCCTTTGTTGCTTCCGCTTAGCTGTTTAGAGATGTGAGAGAGAGATTATATTATATTAGACATATACCGGTCCTTAGCCCATTTACTCTCTTTTCTTACTTTATAATCATTATGGACTATTGTTATTTATATATAATGATGTTGAGTTGTGATCTGTGGACTTGTGATACATATGTTCTTTTGTTGGCTTACTGAGATGTGAACATTTTAGCCAGCAGGATCGGCATCATACGGTGGTGTCTAACTTAGTAGTTGGAGTCACTGTAAGGCGGAGGTTCTGGGCGTAAGACCTAATAGTTTGTTTAGGATGTAGTCTTAGTCACCTAGAGGGGGGGTGAATAGGTTTGTTTTTATTTTAGGCTTTAACCTAGTTGTTTTCTTATTTTAGGTTAGTTAAGTATCAAGCACCCAAAAAACACACAAAGGTTTATAGAGGTTCCTCAAGACAGAGTGTCTTGAGTAGTCCTCTTTCCCCCCTTCACCTTTCTAACAATGAGTTAGATATTGCCAACACCTCCAAACTCAGCTCCAAGAGCTTAAAACATAGATCCCTCAGGATCTCTCAGGTTTCCCAAACCCTACCTCGGGCTCAGCAACCCTACATCAGGCACAACAGCCTTACCTCAGGCTCAACAGCCCTACCTCAGATCTCCCAAAGATCCTACACTCAAGCTGACCTCTCAGCTCTACTACTCGGGCCAAACAGCCCTACAACCTCAGGAAAAGATGCCCTACAATCTCAGAACTGTTAAGTTCCTACAGAGTTTATAATAGATGGTTACAATCAGAAGATAAAAGAGATCAAGCCTTGGTCTTTTGTTGTAGAACAATTGTTGTAGCAGTCTTCAATCTGGGATGAGTCCAATGGCCTCAACTTTGATTCTTCTGATCCTTTTATTCAGAGAAAGAGTGAGGATCAACTTGCTCTATCTTGAGTTAATCAAGAGGAGCAATCTATTTTCTCCTTTAGCTTCAGGAAGCAGGTATTGAAAACTTTCTTTGTTGTCATGAATGGAACAGTATTTTGTTCTTCTTCAGTAAGTGAGAGTGTGAGAGAGTAAGAGTCTCTTTTACAAAGCCCTTATTTATTCTTTTATACTCCACTGATCTTCAACGGCTATCAGATGTCTTCTGACATAGCATGTATGAGATTGGAGTACCATATTTTGCTTTTTTGCAGCTTGCGCCAAAAGCAAAACCCACCAGTCCTTTTGAATCTGTCTCAGTGGTTGGGTTGAGACAGCATCCAGTCTCAGTGGCTTCTTCTGTCCAGTTCCAGCGGATCCGCTGAGACAGACAGTTGTCTCAGCGATTTTCTTCTATCTGCAGCTCAGCTGGCCCAGACACCTTCTCAGCGGCCCTTGGCCTTGTCTCAGCAGTTCAACTGAGACGGAGAGCTTGTCTCAGTGGTTTTGACAGCAAACCTACTGAACTTAATTCACACATTGGTATTACCAAACCCTGCATGGTCATGATATATAATGGGTGTACAACCCTATATTCGTGAGTGGGCCCCCGGGACCCAGGGGCCCTTTAAGACATTATTTCTTAGCATGGTCACTGGCATGGAGAGGAAGGCGAGCGGTGGATGCGGAGGTCTCCCGCTTGCCCAGCCTGTAGGGGGTGAGAGGAGGAGGCCCCAGCCCCCTATCGCCCCCGCCCCTGCAAGGGGGGCGAGAGGAGACCCAAGCCCCCTCTAGCCCCCGCCGAGGCAAGGGGGCGAGAGGAGGAGGCCCCAAGCCCCCTCTTGCCCCTGCCCCTGCATGGGGGGCAAGAGGAGGAGGTGCCCAGCCCCCTCTCGCCCCTGCCCCTGCAAGGGGGGCGAGAGGAAGAGGCCCCAAGCCCCCTCTCGCCCCCTCCCCTACAAGGGGGGCGAGAGGAGGAGGCCCCAAGCCCCTTCTCGCCCCCGCCCCTGCAAGGGGGGCAAGAGGAGGAGGCGCCCAGCCCCCTCTCGCCCCCTCCCTTGAAAGGGGGCGAGAGGAGTAGGCCCCAAGCCCCCTCTCGCCCCCGCCCCTGCAAGGGGGGCGAGAGGAGGAGGCCCCAAGCCCCCTCTCGCCCCCTCCCCTGCAAGGGGGCAAGAGGAGGAGGTGCCCAGCCCCCTCTCGCGCCCGCCCCTGCAAGGGGGCCAGAGGAGGAGGCCCCAAGCCCCCTCTCTCCCCCGCCCCTGTAAGAGGGGGGAGAGGAGGAGGCGCCCAGCCCCCTCTCGCCCCCGCCCCTATAAGGGAGGCGAGAGGAGAGGGCCCCAGCCCCCTCTCGCCCCCTCCCCTGTAAGAGGGGCGAGAGGAGGAGGCGCCCAGCCCCCACTCGACCCCGCCCCTTCCAGGGGACGAGCCCAGGAGGGGCGACCTCCCGGCTCGCCCCGCCCAGCTTGGGGCGAGCCCAGGAGGGGCGACCTCCCGGCTCGCCCCGCCCAGTAGGGGGCGAGCCCAGGAGGCGCCCTCCCAGCTCGCCCTGCCCCAACACGGGGAGAGCCCAGGAGGCGCGCTCCCGGCTCGCCCCGCCCTAGCAGGGGCGAGATCAGGAGGGAGGCGCCCTCCCGGCTCGCCTAGCCCAGTGAGGGGGGCGAGCCAGGAAGAAGGTCAGACCCCTCTCGCCCGGCCCCAGGAAGGCATTCCGGACTGCGTTTAGCGCCTCCAAACAATGGGATTTGGCTATTCGCAGGCCAAATCTGGGGGTATTTTTGTAATCTCATAGGCCAAAATTTGGCTATTTGCAGACCCGTTTCCAACAACTATAAATAAGCCCAAGGGAGCACCATTTGGAGGGACTCCTCTCTTTTGCCCTCCTCTCCTCCTAAGTTCCTTTGTTGGGTGGAGAGAGCCTCCAAAGGTGCCCAAGCTTAGCATTGGCTTGGGAGGGAAAGCGCTATGAGATCTTACAGGTGTGTGGTGGGACTTCCTCGCTAAGCCCTTGGCCTTGTTCCTAGTTCCTTAGCCTCTTAGCATAGAGCTCTCCCTCGGGAGAAGAAAGTGTTGATCACCCCTCAACTTTTTGAGTGCCCTAACTCCTCGAGAGACCAATTTATTGGTTTCAACATTTTGGTGCGGTGAGCGTGGAGAGTGACCAACTCAAGAAACTCTCAAGCTGAGCTCCATGGCTGGAGGTTGAGGATCCAACCCAGGCCACTCACAGCCCCCGGTGGTTGGAGTGACATTGGAGATGTTTGAAAATTTCAAGCGGGAGGTCCTGCAGACCTTGTAGGTAGCTTTCTCCTTGATAGGCGAAGGCAGGAGAGGAAGTGGTCCGGAGGTCTTGCCTCAGCAGGTGGGCGAGAGCACTCTCGACCAGCGATCCAGGAAGGAGGTGTCAGCAGGGGGGCGTGGGGAGGCATTCGGCCCCCACTCGCCCGAACCCCTAGGAGGGGGCAAGTGGGGATGTGCCAGGCCCCGACTCACCCAGCCCCAAGGGGGCGAGTGGGGAGGCCCCAGGCCCCCACTCACCCAGCCCCAAGGGGGCGAGTGGGGAGGTCCCAGGCCACCACTCGCCCAGCCCCAAGGGGGCGAGTGGGGAGGTGTCAGGCCCCCACTCGCCCAGCCCAGATGAGTGGGGAGGCGGCCAGCACCAACTCGCCCAGCCCCAATGGGGGCGAGCAAGGGAAGTCCCTTTTGTGAGCTGGTTCTCTCAGCCCTGGTTCCAGAGGGGTTCGGGGGGCAGGAGATGTCTCACTACTCTGGCAAGGATGACCCAGTCCTGCACCTGCAGTGGTTTGAGAACATGGTCTCCATCAGGCCCATGTCGGACTCTTTCAAGTGCCGACTCTTCGCGACAACTCTGAAGGAGAAGGCAAGAGATTGGTTCCACCAGCTCCCCGGGTGGTCTATCTATGCCTTCGAAGACTTGCATCGAGGTTTCCTACTGTGCTTCTCGACATCAAGGAAGAGGAAGAAAGATGCTGAAGCACTCTTCAAGATTAAGCAAGAGCTAGGGGAGTCACTAGCTCACTATGTTGACAGGTTCCAGGAAGAGGTCCTGCTCATCCAAGAGGTGTCAGACTACACCCTCCAGCTCGCTTTCATCGTGGGGATGCAAGGGGGTTTCTTCAAGATGGACCTCAAGAGAAGAGCTCTTTTGTAATTTGAGGAGTTGATGGAAAGGGTGGCGGAAGAAGTTGAGAGCGGGGAGTCCAACCCGGAGTTCGCGAGGAGGTTGGCCAAGCTGAATGGGCCGGAGGCAAGGCAGCAGGGGGAGGGTGGAAGCTCCTAAGAGGAAGTTTGACCAAGAAGAGTGAAACTTCTAGGGAGAGAGGCCCGACCCCCCAGGGTGGAGGCAGGGACCGAAGGCACCCTCTCCACCACCTCAGCAAACAATGGCAATTGGCGGGGAAGAAGGAGGAGAGCCAGAAGAGCAGAAAGAAGAGGAAGAAGATGGGGTATGGTTGAGTTACCTTACTGTGACTTCCACGATGAGGAGGGTCATGCAACGTCCGCCTGCCCTGAGTTCTTGGAATTAAGGGAGACGAGAGGTCCGAGGCAGTAATAGCAACAACTAGAAGAGGTCGAGGAAGATCAGACCTGGGAGTAGGAGACCAAGTTTTAGTTTACATACTTAGTTTTTCTTTAACTCAATGTTGTATGATGGTTTACTTTCAAACTTAGTTTTTCTTACATGTAATATGATAATCAAAGTTATGAAAGTTTTCCAGGTACTTAGTGATGCGTGATTTCAGCAACGCTAATTAGCAAGCACGAAATGCGATAGGACGGCAGTGCACCGGTCGCTCAAGTAATAATATAGAGAGGAACTCCCTGAATGTCGATCTCAAAGGAATGCAGGTTCTGGTGAACGAAACGTGTGGTGATTCGATTGTTACATGAGCGAATAATGTGAAACAGGGGCATTGTGATTGGATTCCTAAGCTATTGCGGAAATAAGAGAAATGCGGGTCGAAAAGCACCGCTTCGCAAGATGTGGGTGAATGCAGCAGCCGCGATGTCGCGCTTCGATAAGCGGATGGAGTGGGCACTGTGCGAGGTTTTGTAAGGGTCGTGTTCACCTCTTCGCCAACATCACCACTAGCAATTGCTAGATGTCTTCCAACACAAACAACCTAGGCTATCACAAGAACAACGAAAGATATTCTCACCACCACATCATCATTGCACATGAACACAAGCAAGGATCCATAACATTAACCTAACAAGCGTTCGTACAACAACACAAAGAGAAAGCACAAGCATCAAAGTTTAGAAAGGACCACATAGAAGATATCACCGCATCTTGGGTTCTCAGCAGGAGTGAGAGGTTGTCGGGCTCTCTCCGGGCTCGGCCTTCAGATGGTGTGCAGACTCGAAGGAGGCTGTCACCGCTCTAACAATCTTCAGCGCTTCTATGGTCTCCTCGGCGAAGAATACTTGAACTAGTGGCGGAGAATGCTTGCAAATTCTCCCGGATGGAGGAATGGCGAAGGAGATCACTGGAAATGGTCTCCTCTTGTCTCCTCTGGTGGAAAGGGCGAAAATGGTGGGGTTCCTGGTTTTCCCGCGAGGAGAATCGGACTCTTTGTGTAGCGGAATTTCCTGCGCTTTTATAATAAACTGGCAGAATTTGGGGCACGCACGGTCGAACGCACGGTCGTGCGCTGCCCATGCGATAATTAATGATTAAAACTGGCGTGAAGACGAAGCTGCGCCGTCCGTGCGTTTTACTCACACACGGGCAAATCCGCCCGTGCGTCAAAACGCACGGGTAAATTCAGAAAAGCTAAAAACAGGAAGAAACAGGTGTCCGTGCGTTTGACTCACGCACGGGCAATTCTGCCCGTGCGTCAAAATGCACGACTAAACTCAGATCTCCCGTTTGCTGCCCAGATGAGAATGCACGACCACAACCGTCCGTGCGTCAAGGAAAAAGCACGACCGTGCGTTGCACACAGTCATGAATTCTAGGGGAAAACTGGATGATCCGACCACCTGTATACAAGATAAAACAGCTGGGAAAACACCTCCTGCACTAGGTAATCATAGAGAAAGGGATGGGGAGCACCATGTGCTTACCACCAATAACAAGGAGCGCAAATGCACACCGAAACGGGTCTAAGAGTGCACCTAGCAAGGAATAACAAATATAATCAAAAACATGCCTAAAGTGTAGGGCATCGACTAGAAATATGGCCCAGATGAGTCCAAAAATGTGTATATAAATGGGAGTCATCACACCCCCAGACTTGACCATTTGCACGTCTCGGGCAAACTACTCAGCTCTCCTGTCGGAACAATTGGATGTTAGAGTGAGTTTGAGCGGTAGAGACCTATGCGAAGTCGCATGCACACGTGCATAGAAATACATTAGAACATAATTAAACATAAGATTATATCTAACTATTTCTAGAACAGTAATTTGAAATTTACTTTACTTGGATGGTGAATCCCGGTGAATCTTTCGGTCGCGCAAAAGGGAAAATAGCGTGACTAATGAGTAGAGTTTTACTCGAATCAAAGCTCGAGACAAACTCCTAAGAAATCCATCAAAGTCGGTGTCCATAGGCTTGCACGTTCGAACTCTCTCTACTGCATGAGACGACTCGTATCTAAAATCAATAGGACTTATGGGTTAGGATTGGGCTTAGGTTGAGTTTAGGCTAGATAAGTAGAAGGATGATGGGAATCGCATTCAACATAACTGAGCACTCAAGAGAATTACAATCACCAATACAACATTTTCAAGAATTACACAACACCCCCAGACTTCAACTGAACACTAGGTGCGTGCTAAGCCAAATATAATTTGAATTTGTTGAGAGAGTATTCATTTTGAACAACTTTTTTTTTCTTTTTTTTTCTTTCTATTCTCTTCTCGACAGAATACTTTTGTAGGCACAATAAAAACAGCTCCTTCAGCTAATTCAAAGCTGCCATAGACCACAAAGATAACACCAAATGCGATCAATAAATAAATTTCTTTCAGCTCAAAAGTTGGTGTGAAAATAGGTTTGGTCGTATGGCTTTGGTGAAATTTTAGTGGAGCTAAACAAGGAGGAAAGGTAGGCTCAAGTGGGCTTGCAAAGGTGATTACGTTGGTAAGGATTTCAAAAGCACAAACGGATCAAGAAATGGCCTATATCCAATTTATAATGAGTACTTCAACGAAATCATTTCTACAGTAGACTAGTGCAAGTTCTAGCCACCGAGAAAAGTTGTCCTTCCTTCTGACCCTAGTAATAAGCTACTACTAGTACAGCTACACTCGACCTTATGCTACCGTTGAATTCACCGGATTCACCACTAAAGTAAAAAAAATTGCAGGTACTATAATAGAAATAATTAAATTATAGCTTTGAATTTTATTCTACTCTAATTGAATTTCTAGGCGTGACGGGAGCATTTGACTAGATCACTACTCGAGTCAACATTTTTCTCTACTCCTCACTCCTACACTAACAATCCAATTCTTACAAGCAGGGAACCTCGCAGCAATATCCAATAAGCGCGCGTGATCCAGTGCGCGTGAACTAGGTGCAAGTGTATGCAATGTGTTCAACAAAATGATAAATCCTAACTCAGCACATTCTAACATGCTATGCAAAGTGTGTGTACGTGCACAACTCGCTCTCTCCCCCAGACTTGATCAAAACGAAATAAAATAGACAATTCAGGAATAGGGAAAATAGGGGTAGAGAGGACCTATGCTCATAAAAGAGCATGCCAGAAGTGCGGTATAATCCTTCTTTAAAGATCTCCTCCTCTTCATCCAATCGCATTCACACCTGCAATGTTAGCACCAAAGCAAAAAAAAACAGAACATAATAGAAATTAAAGCAAGCAAGCGGAACCGGGTGGTTCCCAAGGGTTGTCTCCCTTAAAGCCCTTTTATTTAACACCCTTGAGGTGGACCAAATACCTGTATTAAGCAGCTTATAACGTCTAGGAGTAAGCAAAAGTCAATAAATCCTAATTATTATTACAAGCTCGACACAAATCAGCTATAAGCTGATTTGAAGTAGTAACAACTGATGAAAGAAAAAGGTCCGGGGACCTGGTAGTAGGGGTGGAAATTAAGTAGGATGCTCAGCCTCCAACACCAAATCTCCTCCTTTTTCGCTCTCTTCTTCTCCTCCAGTATTATGTCTTCAAAGAAAACCGCTTGCCCCCTTGTAACCAATCCTCAAAGGGAAGCACCAACGATGATGAGGAAACAAGATGTTTCTTCACAGTACCTTCCTCATCCCGCTAGGCTTTCGGCTCTTCCATGCATAAGGTCTGATCAACCGGAGGAGTGGCATCCTGCATCCTTGTATATAAAGAAAGGGGGTCAGGAAATAAATTGGAAGAAAAACTAAAAGAAATCTCATCTGAGGGGATAATCCCGGCTTCATTCCCCATAGGGTGCGGTAATGACAAACTGATGATATCATCGAAGATTTCACTAGACTCGACAGCGCACGCAATGGCCTCCTCTATAACTGGGACTTCCTCGCACTGGACCGAAATAGTTGCTTCAGCACAATCGAGACTGTCCTCCTCCATGAGAGTGGGCACGACACCGCGCAGGTCTGCACCATCCAGCAACTTGGTCTCAACAATAACATCAGAAATAGATGTAGTTTCATGCATAGTGGGAGAAAACGTGCTACTTGAGAGTTCGGGCTCACTCTCCACACAAGGGCACAAATCCACGCAAAGTGGTATATGAACCAAAAAGTTATGGGGGGTCGCATCAGAAACAGAGTCTTGAGGGACACTGATGCACGTGTCAATTCCAGAGCCTTCAAAAAGTGAAGGTGGAAGTGACACGTAACCAGAGGAAGGGGTTGTGTAGTGTCAATTCCGGCTCATAGTCATCCTCCAGTTGTCGAAGGTAATCAGCACAGTCCTTCAAGGCATGCTCTCTACATTTGTGAAATAAACACTGCTTCACCAGTTTCATCAGCACCCAAGGTGCGGCAGCTGCGTAAAAGTGCGACAACAAAGGTGCAGTAGAGTTGCCAAAAGATTTATGGGCTCTGTACGGTTTCTGAATGACACCATACTCTTTGGGACACCTATCACTAGCGTGGGATGTGTCCCCACACCAACGACATCGGATATTCAAATGCGCCCACATGACACAGAAGAAGAAGATAGCATACTAAAAAATAAATTAAAGAAAATAAAAGACTCGATTCACAACCAACATCACATCACGCCTGCATTCCCCGGAAACGGCGCCAAAAACTTGATGCGCGATTTCAGCAACGCTAATTAGCAAGCACGAAATGCGATACAACGGCAGTGCACCGGTCACTCAAGTAATAAAATAGGGAGGAACTCCCCGAATGTCAATCTCAAAGGAATGCAGGTTCTGGTGAACGAAACGTGTGGTGATTCGATTGTTACACGAGCGAATAATGTGAAACAGGGGCGTTGTAATTGGATTCCTAAGCTATTGTGGAAATAAGAGAAATGCGGGTTGAAAAGCATCGCTTTGCAAGGTGTGGGTGAATGCAGCGGCCGCGATGCCGCGCTTCGGTAAGCGGATGGAGTGGCCACAGTGCGAGGTTTTGTGAGGGTCGTGTTCACCTCTTCGCCAACATCACCACTAGCAATTGCTAGATGGCTTCACACACAAACAACCTAGGCTATCACAAGAACAACGAAAGCTATTCTCACCACCACATCATCATTGCACATGAACACAAGCAAGGATCCATAACATTAACCTAACAAGCGTTCGTACAACAACACAAAGAGAAAGCACAAGCATCAAAGTTTAGAAAGGACCGCATAGAAGATGTCACCGCGTCTTGGGTTCTCGGCCGTAGTGAGAGGTTGTCGGGCTCTCACCGGGCTCGGCCTTAAGATGGTGTGCGGACTCGACGGACGTTGTCACCGCTCCAACGATCTTCAGCGCTTCTATGGTCTCCTCGGCGAAGAATGCTTGAACTAGTGGCGGAGAATGGTTGCAAATGCTCCCGGATGGAGGAATGGCGAAGGAGATCGCTGGAAATGGTCTCCTCTTGTCTCCTCCGGTGGAAAGGACGAAAATGGCGGGGTTCCTGGTTTTTCCCGCGAGGGGAATCGGTCTCTTTGTGTAGCGGCATTTCCTGCGCTTTTATAATAAACTGGCAGAATTTTGGGCACGCACGGTCGAACGCACGATCGTGCGCTGCCCGTGCGATAATTAATGATAAAAACTGGCGTGAAGATCAAGCTGCGCCGCCCGTGCGTTTTACTCATGCACGGGCAAATCCGCCCGTGCGTCAAAACGCACGGGCAAATTCAGAAAAGCTAAAAACAGGAAGAAACAGGCGTCCGTGCGTTTGACTCACGCACGGGCAATTCTGCTAGTGCGTCAAAACGCACGACTAAACTCAGATCTCCCGTTTTCTGCCTAGATGAGAACGCACGACCACGACCGTCCGTGCGTCAAGGAAAACGCATGACCGTGCGTTGCACACAGTCATGAATTCTGGGGGAAAACTGGATGATCCGACCACCTGTATACAAGATAAAACAGGTGGGAAAACACCTCTAGCACTAGGTAATCATAGAGAAAGGGATGGGGACAACCATGTGCTTACCACCAATAACAATGAGCGCAAATGCACACCGAAACGGGCCTAAGAGTGCACCTAGCAAGGAATAACAAATATAATCAAAAACAAGCCTAAGGTGTACTGCATCGACAAGAAATATGGCCCATATGAGTCCAAAAATGTGTATATAAATGGGACTCATCACACCCCCAGACTTAACCATTTGCACGTCTCTGGCAAACTACTCAGCTCTCCTGTCGGAACAATTGGATGTTAGAGTGAGTTTGAGCGGTAGAGACCTATGCGAAGTCGCATGCACACGTGCATAGAAATACATTAGAACATAATTAAACTCAATATTATATCTAACTATTTCTAGAACAGTAATTTGAAATTTACTTTACTTGGATGGTGAATCACGGTGAATCTTTCGGTCGCGCAAAAGGGAAAATAGCGTGACTAATGAGTAGAGTTTTACTCGAATCAAAGCTCGGGACAAACTCCTAAGAAATCCATCAAAGTCAGTGTCCATAGGCTTGCACGTTCGCACTCTCTACTGCATGAGACGACTCGTATCTAAAATCAATAGGACTTATGGGTTAGGATTGGGCTTAGGTTGAGTTTAGGCTAGATAAGTAGAAGGACGATGGGAATCGCATTCAACATAACTGAGCACTCAAGAGAATTACAATCACCAATACAACATTTTCAAGAATTACACAACACCCCCAGACTTCAACTGAACACTAGGTGCGTGCTAAGCCTAATATAATTTGAATTTGTCGAGAGAGTATTCATTTTGAACAACATTTTTTTCTTTTTTTTTTCTTTTTATTCTCTTCTCGACAGAATACTTTTGTAGGCACAATAAAAACAGCTCCTTCAGCTAATTCAAAGATGCCATACACCACAAAGATAACACCAAATGCGATCAATAAATAAATTTCTTTCAGCTCAAAAGTTGGTGCGAAAATAGGTTTTGGCCGTATGTCTTTGGTGAAATTTCAGTGGAGCTAAACAAGGAGGAAAGGTAGGCTCAAGTGGGCTTGCAAAGGTGATTACGTTAGTAAGGATTTCAAAAGCACAAACGGATCAAGAAATGGCCAATATCACATTTTATAATGAGTACTTCAACGCAATCATTTCAAGAGTAGCCTAGTGCAAGTTCTAGCAACCGAGAAAGGTTGTCCTTCCTTCGGACCCTAGTAATAAGCTACTACTAGTGCAGCTACACTCGACCTTATGCTACCGCTGAATTCACCGGATTCACCACTAAAGTAAAATAAATTGCAGCTACTATAATAGAAATAATTAAATTATAACTTTGAATTTTATTCTACTCTAATTGAATTTCTAGGCGTGACGGAAGCATTTGACTAGATCACTACTCGAGTCAACATTTTTCTCTACTCCTCACTCCTACACTAACAATCCAATTCTTACGATTGGGGAACCACATTGCAATATCCAATATGCGCACGTGATCCAGTGCGCGTGAACTAGGAGCAAGTGTATGCAATGTGTGCAACAAAATGATAAATCCTAACTCAGCACATTCTGACATGCTATGCAAAGTGTGTGTACGTGCACAGCTCGCTCTCTCCCCCAGACTTGATCAAAACGAAATAAATAGACAATTCAGGAATAGGGAAAATAGGGGTAGAGAGGACCTATGCTCATAAAAGAGCATGCCAGAAGTGTGGTATAATCCTTCTTTAAAGATCTCCTCCTCTTCATCCAATCGCATTCACACCTGCAATGTTAGCACCAAAGCAAAAACAAACAGAACATAATAGAAATTAAAGCAAGCAAGCGGAACCGGGTGGTTCCCATGGGTTGTCTCCCAAGAAGCCCTTTTGTTTAATGTCCTTGAGGTGGACCAAATACCTGTATTAAGCAGTTTATAACGTCTAGGAGTAAGCAAAAGTCAATAAATCCTAATTATTATTACAAGCTCAACACAAATTAGCTATAAGCTGATTTGAAGTAGTAACAACTGATGAAAGAAAAAGGTCCGGGGGCCTGGTAGTAGGGGTGGAAATTAAGTAGGATGCTCAGCCTCCAACACCAAATCTCCTCCTTTTTCGCTCTCTTCTTCTCCTCCAGTATTATGTCTTCAAAGAAAAACCGCTTGCCCCCTTGTAACCAATCCTCAAAGGGAAGCACCAACGATGATGAGGAAACAAGATGTTTCTTCACAGTACCTTCCTCATCCCGCTAGGCTTTCGGCTCTTCCATGCATAAGGTCTGATCAACCGGAGGAGGGGCATCCTGCATCCTTGTATATAAAGAAAGGGGGTCAGGAAATAAATTGGAAGAAAAACTAAAAGAAATCTCATCTGAGGGAATAATCCCCTCTTCATCCCCCATAGGGTGCGGTAATGACAAATTGATGATATCATCGAAGATTTCACTAGACTCGACAGCGCACGCAATGGCCTCCTCTATAACTGGGACTTCCTCGCACTGGACCGAAACAGTTGCTTCAGCACAATCGAGACTGTCCTCCACCATGAGAGTGGGCACGACACCGCGCAGGTCTGCACCATCCTGCAACTTGGTCTCAACAATAACATCAGAAATAGATGTAGTTTCGTGCATAGTGGGAGAAAACGTGCTACTTGAGAGTTCGGGCTCACTCTCCACACAAGGGCACAAATCCACGCAAAGTGGTATACGAACCGAAGAGGTATGGGGGTCGCATCAGAAATAGAGTCTTGAGGGACACTGATGCACGTGTCGATTCCAGAGCCTTCAAAAAGTGAAGGTGGAAGTGACACGTAACCAGAGGAAGGGGATGTGCTCGCAGAATTCGAAGATGGGACGATCCGGATATCCGGCTCATAGTCATCCTCTAGTTGTCGAAGGTAATTAGCACAGTCCTTCAAGGCATGCTCTCTACTTTTGCAAAATAAACACTGCTTCACCGGCTTCACCGGCTTCACCGGCACCCAAGGTGCGGCAGCTGCGTAAAAGTGCGACAACAGAGGTGCAGTAGAGTTGCCAAAAGATTTATGGGCTCCGTACGGTTTCTGAACGACACCATACTCTTTGGGACACCTATCACTAGCGTGAGATGTGTCCCCACACCAACGACATCGGATATTCAAATGCGTCCACATGACACAGAAGAAGAAGATAGCATACTAAAGAATAAATTTAAGAAAATAAAAGTCTCAATCGAAAACAATCGATTCACAACCAACATCTCATCACGCCTGCATTCCCCGGCAACGGCACCAAAAACTTGATGCGCAATTTCAGCAACGCTAATTTGCAAGCACGAAATGCAATACGACAGCAGTGCACCAGTCACTCAAGTAATAAAATAGGGAGGAACTCCATGAATGTCGATCTCAAAGGAATGCAGGTTCTGGTGAACGAAACGTGTGGTGATTCGATTGTTACACGAGCGAATAATGTGAAACAGGGGCGTTGTGATTGGATTCCTAAGCTATTGCGGAAATAAGAGAAATTCGGGTCGAAAAGCACCGCTTCGCAAGGTGTGGGTGAATGCAGCGGCCGCGATGCCGCTCCTCGGTAACCGTATGGAGTGGCCACAGTGCGAGGTTTTGTGAGGGTCATGTTCACCTCTTCGCCAACATCACCACTAGCAATTGCTAGATGGCTTCACACACAAACAACCTAGGCTATCACAAGAACAACGAAAGCTATTCTCACCACCACATCATCATTACACATGAACACAAGCAAGGATCCATAATATTAACCTAACAACCGTTCGCACAACAACACAAAGAGAAAGCACAAGCATCAAAGTTTAAAAAGGACCGCATAGAAGATGTCACCGCGTCTTGGGTTCTCGGTCGGAGTGAGAGGTTGTCGGGCTCTCTCCGGGCTCGGCCTTCAGATGGTGTGCGGACTCGAAGGAGGCTGTCACCGCTCGAACGATCTTCAGCGCTTCTATGGTCTCCTCGGCGAAGAATGCTTGAACTAGTGGTGGAGAATGCTTGCAAATGCTCCTGGATGGAGGAATGGCGACGGAGATCACTGGAAATGGTCTCCTCTTGTCTACTCCGGTGGAAAGGGCGAAAATGGCGGGGTTCCTGGTTTTTCCCGCGAGGGGAATCGGTCTCTTTGCGTAGCGGCATTTCCTGCGCTTTTATAATAAACTGGCATAATTTTGGGCACGCACGGTCGAACGCACGATCGTGCGCTGCCCGTGCGATAATTAATGATAAAAACTGGCATGAAGATGAAGATGCGCCGCCCGTGCATTTTACTCACGCACGAGAAAATCCGCCCGTGCGTCAAAACGCACGGGTAAATTCAGAAAAGCTAAAAACAGGAAGAAACAGGCGACCGTGCGTTTGACTCACGCACGGGCGATTCTGCTCGTGCGTCAAAACGCACGACTAAACTCAGATCTCCCGTTTTCTGCCCAGATGAGAATGCACGACCACAACCATCCATGCGTCAAGGAAACGCACGATCGTGCGTTGCACACAGTCATGAATTCTGGGGGAAAATTGGATGATCCGACCACCTGTATACAAGATAAAACAGCTGGGAAAACATCTCCAGCACTAGGTAATCATAGAGAAAGGGATGGGGAGCACCATGTGCGTACCCCCAATAACAAGGAGCGCAAATGCACACCGAAATGGGCCTAAGAGTGCACCTAGCAAGGAATAACAAATATAATCAAAAACATGCCTAAAGTGTAGTGCATCGACTAGAAATATGGCCCAGATGAGTCCAAAAATGTGTATATAAATGGGACTCATCACTTAGCCCCGATGCTGGCCCGCTGACCAGGCTCCCATCAAGCTGGCAGGGCCAAGAACCGCTTGGTGGATGGATATTTTAGAGGTACTTAGCCCGATGCTGGCCCGCTAACCAGGCTCCCATCAAGCTGGCAGGGTCTGGAACCGCTCGGTGGCCGTATGTTTCATAGGTACTTAGCCCCAATGCTAGCCCGCTGACCAGACTCCCATCAAGCTGGCAGGGTTAGGAACCGCTCGGTGGCCTCATGTTTCAGAGGTACTTAGCCCCGATGTTGGCCCGTTGACCAGGCTCCCATCAAGCTGGCAGGGTCGGGAACCGCTCGGTGGCCAGATGTTTTAGAGGTACTTAGCCCCGATGTTGGCCCGCTAACTAGGTTCCCATCAAGCTGGCTGTGCCGGGAACCGCTCAGTGGCCAGATGTTTCAGAGGTACTTAGCCCTGATTCTGGCCCACTGATCAGGCTCCCATCAAGCTGGCAGGGCCGGGAACTGCTCGGTGGACGGATGTTTCAGAGGTACTTACCCCGATGCTGGCCCGCTGACCAGGCTCCCATCAAGCTGGCAGGGCCGGGAACTGCTCGGTGGCTAGATGTTTCATAGGTACTAAGCCTCGATGCTGGCCCGCAGACCAGGCTCCCATCAAGCTGGCAGGGCTGGGAACCGCTCGGTGGCCGGATGTTTCAGAGGTACTTAGCCCCGATGCTGGCCCTCTGACCAGGCTCCCGTCAAGCTGGCAGGGCCGGGAACCGCTCGGTGGAGGGATGTTTCAGTGGTACTTAGCCCCGATGTTGGCCCGCTGACCAGGCTCCCATCAAGCTGGCAGGGCCGGGAACCGCTCGGTGGTCGGATGTTTCAGAAGTACTTAACCCCGATGCTGGCCCACTGACCAGGCTCCCATCAAGCTGGCAGGGCTGGGAACCGCTTGGTGGCCGGATGTTGTAGAAGTACTTAGCCCTGATGCTGGCCCATTGACCAGGCTCCCATCAAGCTGGCAGGGCCGGGAACCGCTCGGTGGTCGGATGTTTTAGATGTACTTAGCCCCGATGCTGGCCCGATGACTAGGCTCCCATCAAGCTGGCAGGGCCGGGAACCGCTCGATGGACGGATGTTTCAGAAGTACTTGGCCTCGATGCTAGCCCGCTAACCAGGCTCCCATCAAGCTGGCACGGCCGGGAACCGCTCGGTGGCTGGATGTTTCAGAGGTACTTAGCCTTGATGCTGGCCTGCTGACCAGGCTCCCATCAAGCTGGCAGGGCCATGAACTACTCGATGGCTGGATGTTTCAGTGGTACTTAGCCCTGATGCTGGCCCGCTGACCAGGCTCCCATCAAGCTGGCAGGGTCGGGAACCGCTCGGTGGCCGGATGTTTCAGAGGTACTTAGCCCCGATGCTGGCCCACTGACCAGGCTCCCATCAAGTTGACAGGGCTGGGAACCGCTCGGAGGCCGGATGTTTCAGAGGTACTTAGCCCCGATGCTAGCCCGCTGACCAGGCTCCCATCAAGCTGGCAGGGCCAGGAACCGCTCGGTGGATGGATATTTCAGAAGTACTTAGCCCCGATGCTGGCCCGCTGACCAGGCTCCCATCAAGCTGGCAGGGTCAGAAACCGCTCGGTGGCCGGATGTTTCAGAAGTACTTAGCCTCGATGCTGGCCCGCTGACCAGGCTCCCATCAAGCTGGCAGGGCTGGGAACTGCTCGGTGGCCATATGTTTCAGAGGTACTTAGCCCCGATGCTGGCCCGCTGACCAGGCTCCCACCTAGCAGGCAGGGCTGGGGACCGCTCGGTGGCAGGAAGTTCTCTAAGTGTTTTTCCCCCGAGGTGGCTCCGCTAGCCGGGCTCTCCCTAGCCGGCGAGGTCGGAAGACCTCTCGGGGAGGCTAAGTATTTTTCCCCTAAGGTGGCTCCGCTAGCCGGGCTCTTGCTAGCCGGTGAGGTCAGAAGGCCTCTTGGGGAGGCTAAGTATTTTTCCTCCGAGGTGGCTCCGCTAGCCGGGCTCTCGCTAGCCGGCGAGGTCGGAAGGCCTCTCAGGGAGGCTAAGTATTTTTCCCCCAAGGTGGCTCCGCTAGCCAGGCTCTCGCTAGCCGGCGAGGTCGGAAGGCCTCTCGGAGAGGCTAAGTATTTTTCCCCCGAGGTGGATCCGCTAGTCGGTCTCTCTCTAGCCGGCGAGGTCAGAAGGCCTCTCGGGGAGGCTAAGTATTTTTCCCCTGAGATGTCTCTGCTAGCCGGGCTCTCGCTAGCCGGCGAGGTCGGATGGACTCTCGGGGAGGCTAAGTATTTTTTCCCCGAGCTGGCTCTGCTAGCCGGGCTCTCGCTAGCCGGCGAGGTCGGAAGGCCTCTCGGGGAGGCTGAGTATTTTTCCCCCAAGGTGGCTCCGCTAGCCGGGCTCTCGCTAGCCGGCGAGGTCGGAAGGCCTCTCGGGGAGGCTAAGTATTTTTCCCTCGAGGTGGCTCCGCTAGCCGGTCTCTCGCTATCTGGCGAGGTCGGAAGGCCTCTCGGGGAGGCTAAGTATTTTTTCCCCCGAGGTGGCTCTGCTAGTCGGGCACTCGCTAGCCGACGAGGTCGGAAGGCCTCTCGGGGAGGCTAAGTATTTTTCCCCCGAGGTGGCTCCGCTAGCCGGGCTCTCGCTAGACGGCACGGTCGGAAGGCCACTCGGGGAGGCTAAGTGTTTTTCCCCCGAGGTGGCTCCGCTAGTCGGGCTCTCGCTAGTCGGCGAGGTCGGAAGGCCTCTCAGGGAGGCTAAGTGTTTTTCCCCCGAGGTGGCTCTGTTAGTCGGCGCAGTCTGAAGGCCACTCGGGGAGGCTAAGTGTTTTCCCCCGAGGTGGCTCCGCTAGCCGGGCTATCGCTTGCCGGCGCGGTCGGAAGGCCTCTCGGGGAAACTAAGTATTTTTCCCCGAGGTGGCTCCTCTAGCCGGGCTCTCGCTAGCTGGCGCGGTCGGAAGGCCACTCGGGGAGGCTAAGTATTTTTCCTCGAGGTGTCTCCGCTAGCCAGGCTTCCAGGAAGGCACTCGCCGAATAAGCAGGGTTGGACTTTTCTTTCCGAGCGTGTACCCCGCTCGAAAAGAGCGGGAATTGTGTACAACCATGTATTCGTGAGTGGGCCCCCGGGACCCAGGGGCCCTTTAAGACATTATTTCTTAGCATGGTCACCGGCATGGAGAGGAGGGCGAGCGGTGGAGGAGGTCTCCCACTCGCCCAGCCCATAGGGGGGCGAGAGGAGGAGGCCTCAGCCCCCTCTCGCCCCCTCCCCTGCAAGGGGGCGAGAGGAGGAGGCCCCAATCCCCCTCTCGCCCCCGCCCCTACAAGGGGGGCGAGAGGAGGAGGCCCCAAGCACCCTCTCGCCCCCTCCCCTGCAAGGGGGGTAAGAGGAGGAGATGTGAGCCCAGAAGGCGCCCTCCTGGCTCGCTCTGCCCCAGTAGGGGGAGAGCCCAGGAGGCGTGCTCCCGGCTCGCCCCGCCCCAGCAGGGGGCGAGCTCTGGAGGGAGGCGCACTCCCGGCTCGCCCAGCCCAGTGAGGGGAGCGAGCCAGGAAGAAGGTCAGCCCCCTCCCGCCCGGCCCCAGGAAGGCATTCCGGACTGCGTTTAGCACCTCCAAACAATGGGATTTGGCTATTCACAGGCCAAATCTGGGGGTATTTTCGTAATCTCATAGGCCAGAATTTGGCTATTTGCAGACCCGTTTCCAAAAACTATAAATAAGCCCAAGGGGGCACCATTTGGAGGGACTTCTCTCTTTGGGCTCCTCTCGCCCCTGCAAGGGGGCGAGAGGAGGAGGCCCCAAGCCCCCTCTCGCCCCCGCCCCTGCAAGGGGGGCGAGTGGAGGAGGCCCCAAGCCCCCTCTAGCCCCCGCCCCTGCAAGGGGGGCAAGAGGAGGAGGTGCCCAGCCCTCTCTCGCCCTCTCCCCTGCAAGGGGGCGAGAGGAGGAGGCCCCAAGCCCCCTCTCGCCCCCGCCCCTGCAAGGAGGGCGAGAGGAGGAGGCCCCAAGCCCCCTCTCACCCCCGCTCCTGTAAGGGGGGCAAGAGGAGGAGGTGCCCAGCCCCCTCTCGCCCCCTCACCTGCAAGGCGGGCGAGAGGAGGAGGCCCCCAGCCCCCTCTCGCCCCAGCCCCTATAAGAGTGGCGAGAGGAGGAGGCGCCCAGCCCCCTCTCACCCCCGCCCCTGTAAGGGGGCGAGAGGAGAGAGCCCCAGCACCCTCTCGCCCCCGCCCCTATAAGAGGGGCGAGAGGAAGAGGCGCCCAGCCCCCTCTCACCCCCTCCCCTGCCAGGGGGAGAGCCCAGGAGGGGCGACCTCCCGGCTCGCCCCTCCCCAACAGGGGGCGCGCCCAGGAGGCTCCCTCCCGGCTCGCCCCACCCCAGCAGGGGGCAAGCCCAAGAGGCGCCCTCCCGGCTCACCCCGGCCTAGCAGGGGGGCAAGCTCAGGAGGGAGGCGCCCTCCCGGCTCGCCCAGCCCAGTGAGGGGGGTGAGCCGGGAAGAAGGTCAGCCCGCTCTCGCACGGCCCCGGGATGGCATTCCGGACTGCGTTTAGCGCCTCCAGACAGCGGGATTTTGCTATTCGCATGCCAAATCTGTGGGTATTTTCGTAATCTCATAGGCCAGAATTTGGCTATTTGCAGACCCGTTTCCAAAAACAATAAATAAGCCCAAGGGGGCACCATTTGGAGGGACTTCTCTCTTTTGGCCTCCTCTCCTCCTAAGTTCCTTTGTTGGGTGGAGAGAGCCTCCAAAGGTGCCCAAGCTTAGCATTGACTTGGGAGGAGAAGCGCTCTGAGATCTTCCGGGTGTGCGGTGGGACCTCCTCGCTAAGCCCTTGGCCTTGTTCCTAGTTCCTTAGCCTCTTAGCCTAGAGCTATCCATTGGGAGAAGTAAGTGTTGGTCACCCCTCAACTTGTTGAGGGCCCGAACTCCTCGAGAGACCAATTTATTGGTTTCAACAATGGGGTTTATCAAATACAACTTGTACTTAGCATTGAGTGTGAAGCTTCTTCAAATCAAGGGAACATTGAGGGTCATTTTCCCAACAATCTCCCATATTTGAAGAAGGCAGAACACCCTCAAATGCTAAAGTACATAACACATAAATGTTTGTCATGTAACTTCACATCATGATTCATTATAACATTCTCATGTAAAAATTATTATGATATTTAGAATAAGATTGTAACAAGTGATATTCATGTCAGGTATGTTACTAACAAAGTCTAACAAACCAATAATATGATTAGATAATCATGATGATGTATCGTATATTAACTTAACCAATATCACAGAGTAAAATTAAGCTAGCTCAGATTAGCTTAGAACATAACATGACTAATATAACAATTCATTCATAATCTTTTCAAATAAAGTATAGTTCAATTTACATCCAGGCATTCATAAGATATTTATACATTCACAAAAAGTTTTCTTTTCTTAGAAGAGGAGCACTCAGGAGTGTCAACAACCACTTCTTCTTGAGCTGGGATCTCCTTATCTTCAGCATTAGCAGCCTCAATTTCAGCAATTTTTCTTTTGTTCTCTTGCCTTTGGAAATATTGAAATGGCTTTGGGATATATCTAGAAGGCATTCTTCTTGGGTTATATTTTCTTACCATATTAGCTTTGAATACACTTTCTCTTTTTCAGTTTCTCTCTAAATGCTTTATCCACTCTTCAGATGGATAGAGCTTATCAATATCTTTTCCAATTTGACCATGGCTTAGCCAGGCATTTTGTATAATTTCTTTGGAGTCATCACTCCAGTACTCAAAGTTATGATCTCTATTTTGCACATCCCTTTGCCTGGGCATGTATTCTTCAGTCAGCAATACATGTTCTCTTTCTCTTTTCTTTTTCAATCTCTCATTCTCGACAATTGCTTCTTGATGTGGGAAAGCCCAATCTTCTACTCTATTTACATCTAAGAGAGGAAGATTCAGTGTCAGCCTTGTACCTTATAGAACCTTAAGGGTTAAGTGATGAGTCTCCATTATATACATGTTTTAGGACTCATTTAGGCTTATTATCATGCATAGGTACTGCATTTTAGGTGGATTATCGCTCATATTGGATTAGTAGTTCATTTGCGCAAATAGTACCTTCCAAAGCCTTATTCAGTGTGTTATCTTGGATGCTTCTCCTTTTATTCTTTTTGGTGCATATTTTATGTCGCTGGTGAGCTTTGTTTCTATGCCCCAGCGGGTATGTTTGAGTTTTCATGCAGGTTCATGGGTCGTGCGTCGTTCGGAGCTTGTTTAGGGGAAATTTCCGCCTGAAATGCCACTGATCGTGCGTTTCCTTCACGCACGATCAGTTGATCGTGCGCCTCTGGTCGTGCGCAGTCATCTGCTGCCCAAAAACAGCTTTGGATTCTGGTCGTGCGTTTGCTACGCACGATCGTGCGCACGGTCGTGCGCTTTATATTTTTTTGCAGTTTATTTTATAGGATTTCGGGCACAGTGCGCACGATCACCAACTTTCTGTGCGCACGATCACCTGATCGTGCATCACTGGTCGTGCGCACTGTTTATTCCAGCGCCTATTTATAGCCCTGCTCGCGATTTTAGGTCATTGAGACAGACGGGGGCGTGATTCTTCTGCCGTTTTTGGGCGATTTCCATACCATCTTCATCCCCATTCCATTCCGATCATTCGGGAGACTCCTCCGGTGCCCAAGAGTTGTTTCTCTACCATCGGGGAGCCCTTCCGGCCGTCAGCAAAGCTTTCCTAGCGAGTGTTCTTCAAGTTATTGCGGAGAAAGTGGAAGATCACCGGAGAAAGTGACAGATCTCCGGCACCGGAAGCACCCCTCGACCGAGTTCAGAAGCGGATTGACAACCCGCTATTCCGGCCGTGACCGACGGCTCTCCTTTTTGGGTGATTTTCTCATCTAGTATAACTAGATGAATATTTGTGTAATGAACTTGAATGATTTGTTTGTCTATGAATGAATTATTTGGTGTTTACATAATCTCCTTTGTATTGCTCTGTGTTGCGTCCGCCTCCATTCCACTCCACTTCCACACACACGTTCTAGCTAGCTCACTCTAGCAAAAGCTAGAGGTGAGAGTGAAGAGGTGCTTTCGACCCTCATCAAAACCCCGCACTGTAGCCATTTCACCCACATACCGAAGCACGGCATCGCGGTCGCTGCACTCACCCCCACTTTGCGAAGAGGTGTGTGCGACCCTCAATCGTCATAGTTACTTTCCGTCCACGCGCCTTCCGAAGCACGGCATCGCGGCCGTTGCATCCATCCCGCCTTGCGAAGCAGTGTTTTGACCTGCATCTCTTATTTCTGCAATTGTCTAGATCACCCATCACAAAGCCCTTGTTTTTTACTTTCTTTCAATCGTCATAACAATCACCTCACTCTATTTTTCTTATCACCACATCCTGCATTCCTTGAGAGATCGATACTTGGGGATAACTTCCCATTTTTATTACTTGAGCGACTGGTGCACTGCCGTCGTATCGCATTTCGTGCCTGCTAATTAGCAGTGCCGAATTTAGCGCATCAAGTTTTTGGCGCCATTGCCGGGGAATGCAGGCGTGATGAGATTTTGGTTGTGAATCGATTGTTTGCGATTGAGTCTTTTGTTCCTTTTTAATTTACTCTTTTTCATGATATTTTCTTCTTCTATATCATGTGGGCGCATTTGAATATCCGATGTCGCTGGTGTGGGGACACATCCCACGCTAGTGATAGGTGTCCCAAAGAGTATGGTGTTGTTCAGAAACCGTACGGAGCCCATAAATCTCTTGGCTACTCTGCTACACCTTCGTTATCGCACCTTTACATGGCTGCCGCACCTTTCGTGCCGGCAAAGCCGGCAAAGCAGTGCCTATTTTGCAAAAGTACAGAGCACGCCTTGAAGGATTGTGCTGCTTATCTTCGTGAATTGGCGGATGACGATGAGCCGGATATCTGGATCGTCCCATCTTCAAATTCTGCGAGCACAGCTTCTTCCTCTGATTACGTGCCACTTCCACCTTCACTTTTTGAAGGGTATGGAACCGACACGTACGTCAGTGTCCCTCATGACTCCGTTTCTGATGCGACCCCCCATACTTCTTCGGTTCATGTACCACTTTGCGCGGATTTGTGCCCTTGTGTGGAGAGTGAGCCCAAACTCTTAAGAAGCACGTCTTCTCCCACTACACACGAAGCTACATCTATTTCTGATATTGTCATTGAAGTCAATTTGCAGGATGTTGCAGACCTGCGCAGTGTCGTGCCCACTCTCATGGAGGAGGACAGCCTTGACTGTGCTGAAGCAACCGCTTCGGTCCAGTGCGAGGAAGTCCAAGTTATAGAGGAGGCCATTGTGTGCGCTGTGGAGTCTAGCGAAATCTTCGATGATATCATCAGTTTGTCATTACTGCACCCCATGGGGGATGAAGCCGGGATTATCCCCACAGATGAGATTTCTTTTAGTTTTTCTTCCAATTTATTTCCTGACCCCCTTTCTTTATGTACAAGGATGCAGGATGCCCTCCTTCCGGTTGATCAGACCTTATGCATGGAGGAGCCGAAAGCCTGGCGGGATGAGGAAGGTACAGTGAAGGAACATCTTGTTTCCTCATCATCGTTGGTGCTTCCTCTTGAGGATTGGTTACAAGGGGGCAAGCGCTTTTTCTTTGAAGATATAATACTGGAGGAGAAGAAGAGAGCGAAAAAGGAGGAGATTTGGGGTTGGAGGCTGAGCATCTTACTTATTTTCCACCCCTACTACAGAGTCTTCAGACCTTTTTCTTCTATCTGCAGTTACTATTTTAAATCAACGTATAGTTGATTTCTCCATTTGGTTGTGTATTAATACTGCGTAGACTTGGATGATCTCCTCTCTTTAATTTTGCGTGAACATTCTATAAACTGCTTTAATATAGGTATTTGGTCCACCTTTAAGGATGTTAAACAAAAGGGCTTCTTGGGAGACAACCCATGGGAACCACCCGGTTCCATTTGCTTGATTTAATCTCTATCATGTTTTGTTTGCTTTTGCTTTTGTTTTTAGCTATGTAGGTGTGAACCTGATTGGATGAAGAGGAGGTGATCATTGAAGAAGGATTATACCGCTCTTCTGGCATGCTCTTAGGAGCATAGGTACTCTTAACCCAGCTCTTAGTTTGCTTCAAAAGATTATAATTGCTTGTGATTCAATTCAAGTCTGGGGGAGCTAGCCTTTGCTTATGCCACACGCGCATGCATGCTAGAATGTTGTGTTAGGAAATTTATATTTATTGTCTCATTGCATAACACACACCACATGCGTTGTATTTTTACTCGTGCGCAATTATCGTGTAAGTGCTTGATGTATATGTTTAGAAGTTTGAATGTTAGTTTAGGATTGTGTGGCTGAACAGGATGTGACCCGTGCGGTGCTGCTAGTAGAGCGCTCACGCAGCTTAAAAATTCACGTAGAATAGATTTAATTACAAAGTTATAGTTTTATTTACTTCATTTGTGTAATTACTTAATACTCTACTCAAACGGTGAATTTGGTGAATCTAGCGGTAGCCCTTGGTCGAGTGTAGAAGAGTTGTTAGCCTCGTGTTGTTTGAGTTGGAAGGAGAGGAGACCTCGCTCGGTGGTTAAGAACTTGCCCCCAAGCTATTTTCAAACGAGTGCGTTGAATGATCTTGTTGGGAGCATGACGTAGGCCATCATTTGGTCAGGTTGAGCTTTGATTTCCCAACCTAACGTCATCCTTTGCTAGCCCCGTTGAGCCTTACCTTTCCTATTTGTCAAACTCCACTAAACGTTCACCAAGGCCCCATATCCTAACCTAAAACGCACTAGAGTCAAGCTTTGAAACTTATACACATTGATGATGATTGTGCGATGTGGAGAATAAATATGTGGTTGTGTGATGTGGTGTGTGCGCGCAGAAAAAATGAGATTGAAAAAAAAATGATTTATCCTAAATTATGTTTCTATGGATCTTAAAAAAAAGGAGTACAAGATCTCTAAAAAGAATCGAACCACAAGTGTGGTAGTCTCGCGCACACCATAGTGCTTGAATGAAGTCTGGGGGAGTGTACTTCAAGGTGAGGATGTTATGGTTGAAATTTGTTTATTTACCGGAAGTTGAGTGCGTTTAGCCTACGTTCTTCTACTTCATTTCCGTACCTCAACCCAAGCCCTATGTCTAGCCTAAAAGCCCTACTGATTCTTGATAAGATCGTCTCATGCAGTGGAGAAGGTGTGAAAGGGCAAGTATATGACCATTGACCTTGATGGATTTCTTGGAGAGCTCTTTCTTGAGATCCAATTTGAACAATGCTCACCTCAGCAGCTCACGCTATTTTCCCTAGGGCGCGACAGTACGATTCACCAATAATTCACCTCAGAGTAGTAGTATTTTGAATTTTACACTTGTAGAAGATCTTAAAATATAGTCTTTGTCTTAAAATCTTTTCTACTTTATTTTTACGCTCGTTAGCTCTTTACTTCCCATTGTGTTTTGCCTGCACAGTTGCTTCCTTAACGTTCATTTTTCTACCATAGGATTGAGTGTTCGCCCGAGACGTGCAAAGGAGTAAGTCTGGGGTGTGATGAGTCTCCATTATATACATGTTTTAGCACTCATTTAGGCTTATTATCATGCATAGGTACTACATTTTAGGTGGATTATCGCTCATATTGGATTAGTAGTTCATTTGCGTAGATAGTACCTTCCAAAGCCTTATTCAGTGTGTTATCTTGGATGCTTCCCCTTTTATTCTTTTTGGTGCATATTTTATGTCGCTGGTGAGCTTTGTTTCTATGCCCCAGCGGGTATGTTTGAGTTTTCATGCAGGTTCATGGGTCATGCGTCGTTCGGAGCTTGTTTAGGGGAAATTTCCGCCTGAAATGCCACTGATCGTGCGTTTCCTTCACGCACGATCAGTTGATCGTGCGCCTCTGGTCGTGCGCAGTGATCTGCTGCCCAAAAATAGCTTCGGATTCTGGTCGTGCGTTTGCTACGCACGATCGTGCACACGGTCGTGCGCTTTATATTTTTCTGCAGTTTGTTTTACAGGAATTCGGGCACAGTGCGCACGATCACCAGCTTTATGTGCGCACGATCACTTGATCGTGCATCACTGTTCATGCATACTGTTTATTCCAGCGCCTATTTATAGCCCTGCTCGCGATTTTAGGTCATTGAGACAGACGGGGGCGTGATTCTTCCGTCGTTTTGGGGCGATTTCCATCCCATCTTCATCCCCATTCCATTCCGATCATCCAGGAGACTCCTCCGGCGACCAAGAGTTGTTTCTCTACCATCGGGGAGCCCTTCCGGCCGTCAGCAAAGCTTTCCTAGCGAGTGTTCTTCAAGTTGTTGCGGAGAAAGTGGAAGATCACCGGAGAAAGTGACAGATCTCCGGCACCGGAAGCACCCCTCGACCGAGTTCGGAAGCGGATTAACAACCCGCTATTCCGGCCGTGACCGACTGCTCTCTTTTTTGGGTGGTTTTCTCTTAACTTATCTTGTATAACTAGATGAATATTTGTGTAATGAACTTGAATGATTTGTTTGTCTATGAATGAATTATTTGGTGTTTACATAATCTCCTTTGTATTGCTCTGTGTTGCGTCCGCCTCCATTCCACTCCACTTCCACACACACGTTCTAGCTAGCTCACTCTAGCAAAAGCTAGAGGTGAGAGTGAAGAGGTGCTTTCGACCCTCATCAAAATCCTGCACTGTAGCCATTTCACCCACATACCGAAGCACGACATCGCGGTCGCTGCACTCACCCCCACTTTGCGAAGAGGTGTGTGCGACCCTCAATCGTCACAGTTACTTTCCGTCCATGCGCCTTCTGAAGCACGGCATCGCGGACGTTGCATCCATCCCGCCTTGCAAAGCGGAGTTTTGACCCGCATCTCTTATTTCTGCAATAGTCTAGATCACCCATCACAAAGCCCTTGTTTTTTACTTTCTTTCACTCGTCATAACAATCACCTCACTCTATTTTCTTATCACCACATCCTGCATTCCTTGAGAGATCGATACTTGGGGATAACTTCCCATTTTTATTACTTGAGCGACCGGTGCACTGCCGTCGTATCGCATTTCGTGCCTGCTAATTAGCAGTGACGAATTTAGCGCATCATTAAGTCAGAATTTATGATTGCGTTTGTATCCTCCCCCTTTGTGGCTTCTTCAAATACTTGTTGATGGAGGTCTTGCATAGCTGATGTTATAGCGCCAGATAGGGTTTGGAAAACATTTTCAAAATCAGCTTGAAGCTCATCTTTAAGTTTGACTACCTCAGAATTCAGTTGGGTAGCAGTGACTTTGTCAGCAATGGATTGAAAGACAATGGTAATATCTGCTTTCAGCTCTTCCTTGTTACTGCCAGCCTCTTCATTCAACTGCATAGCAGTGGAGTATACATATTCTTGGATGTGATTAGCTGACTTTTTTATCACCTCATCTGTCTTACTGACATACCTTTTGACATATGTTATGTCTTGTTCAGACAACTGGAGTTGTTTATCCATAGACCTGAGAATGGTATTCTGAGATATTACTGTCTTTTCTGCTAAGTCAAACCATTTGGTCATTTGCTTGTCCAGCATTCCATTTTCTTCCTTAATTTCCTTGACCTCAGCCATCACTTCAGTCTTCACATTCATGATGGACTAATCAATATATTCTTTGATTGTGCTAACTAACTGGTCTACATAATGCTTCATGGAATTGAGATGAGTCTCTAGCATGAGGTGGATTGCATTTATAATGTTCTCATTTGAGGAAGTGGAGGTGGAAGCTTGTGAATCAGGAATAATTGGGTCTTGGAGCCTTAGTGGACTTGGAGGAGGGATTATTTGAAGTACAATTTGCACTGCAGCCGAAGGCATCACTTGAATTGGATCATCCATCTTATCCTCAATGTGAGCAGGGTGTACTTCATTATGATCCATATCATCCATGTCATTGATGCGCAAATCTAGCAGAAGATATAGGCGGTAGCAAGACTGCGGCACAAACGGCAGTATACCGATCGTTCAAGTAATATAAAATGTGGGAGTGAATCCCCAAGTATCGAATCTCTAAGTAACACAGTAAGGTGGAGTTAACTATTGAGGAAGGACTTGAGATCGAAGTCCTTTAGGTCAGATGGATTGCGGAAAAGGGGGTGATTTGGATTGTGGAAAATAAAAGAGAACAACTACTCAACTACTCCTATGCAGGCCTTGAGCGCACTGCTTCGCTAGGCGGGATGGAAACTACATAGGCCTTGAACGCACTACTTCGCAAGGGCGGATGGACGAGAAGGCTTTCAGATGGAATGGTTTGCACCGGCGGAGTCGAGGTGGGTTACATGGGCCGTTAGCACCGCTTAGCTTGGCGGATGGAAGAGTAGGCACACGGAATGGGCAAGTAGGCTAGCGGAATGAAGTGGATAAAATAAATGACACTAGCGCACCTCATACACATGAATAAATCAAAAGGAATTTCATTAACATGAAATAGAGGTTACAAATCTAGATTTATCATGTTCTTCATCCACAAAATAGAAAGTTTAGCATACAAACATCATTCCAAAAGAATAAAGAGTAAGAGAATCGACTGACTCCGAAGCCGTGTTGGGATTCACAGTAGGAATCGCTGGGTTGTCAATCCGCATCCAAACTCGGTCCTCAACTGCGTCCAGGGTAAAGGAGGGCTGCCACTTCCTCCCAATGGCCCGTCTTCTTCATGTCATGACCCGACGATGTCCAATGCTCTTTAGAACTTCCTTGATGATGAAAGTAAGATCCAATCTCTTCGTTGAAGTACTTAGATGAATAAAGGAGGCTTTGAATGAAAAAACGCAAAAAAAACGGCGCTCAAAAAGACCTAAAAACGAAGTGTATCCGGTTGTTTTCGCGGAGCAACTATTTATAGACAGGTGCAGATTTTCAATGCACACGATCAGTCGCGCACGACCAGTGATCATGCGCACTATGTCTAGTGGTCGTGTGTATTGCCTGGCAGGCCCATTTTTAAGGGAGAATTAACGCACAATTAGTGGCACATGACCAGTGGTAGTGCGCACTTTGTCCAGTGATCGTGCGCAGTGTTCCTGTGCAGTTTTTGCACCCCCAGAACACTCGCACGACCCCTGTATCAACATGAAAGATCGTCGGGCCACTAAAATGGGCATTCCACACATACTCAAATATAGAAATTAAATTGCAACATAAAGCATGAGTAAGATTGACATGAAAATACACCGAAACGGGCATAAAAGTGCACTTAGCATGGAATGAAGTATAGAGAACAAATCTGAGTGATTAGGGATCTAATATGTAGTGCATTGACTAAAATACTGGCCCAGATGAGTCCAAAAAATAGTGTAAATATCGGACTCATCAGTCATCATCAGCATTATCTGGCTCCTTCCTCTCAGATAGATCAACTTGATCTGATGAGTCCAGGAATTCTGGGACAATAATTATGGATTTAGATTTAATGATTTAACAAAACTATGGTTGGGTTTGTAGGGCTTACCAAGAACATCATCTTTATCAGTTGATGGCTCTTTTGGCTTCTCCCCCTCAGATGGGGCATCAGAATGTCCTATTGTAGGTAAATCCCAGAGGGTTGGTTCATTATCAGGATTAAGCCTAATTCTTTCTTCAAGATTGAAAATAAATCTGTCAATCTGACCTTGTAAATCCTGAGGTGAAGGTACTTTGTTCTCATTAATCTTGTGAGCTTCAGCCTCATCATTATCATTGATATGAGTAACTGCCAAGGAGGATGGTTCTTGGTGTTGCTCCCCCTCAGATGGAGCATTCAGCTGTCCTGGGGAGTTGTGGTCCACATAATTTAAGTGGCATTAGTGACTAACTAGGTGATTATCTATGGTTAGATAATATTCTGAGTAATTTGGAGATTAAGGATTAATTACTAGGGGTAGTATCTATGTCCATGTCTTGTGGATGAACATTGTCAGGAGGCAAGTTATCCTTATCATGAATACTTTGTGATCCAGGATCAGCACCAGTACCTTTATTTGTATCTGAGTGGTCAGACTCAGAACTTGATAAAACCATTCTTGGCTTCTTCACTGCTTTGGCTTTCTCTTGTTTTTTCCCCTTTGCCTCAGTGGGCTGACTCATGGGAAGCACCCTGGTAAACCTGTCTAATTTCTTGACATCCATCCTCTTGAGATAGTGGAGGTTTGCTCCTTTGGATTTGCCAAACTTGTCAGGGTAAGTTTGGAGTAGGTATAGGGAAAGAATTCTGCCCAAATTTGGTGCCTGCAAACATTCCTTGATTCTTTGAAAGATAACTTCTCCCCAAGAGGTTTTCCTTTTCAGTATCATCCTTGTCATGAGGTCAAACATGTATTGTGAGATTGTATCATGGGACCCAGGTTTGCAAAGAATAGCTTTTCCTACAATATCAGATAAGAGTTTGCCCCTTTGATTGAAGAATTCCCTTTTTAATGATCCAATTTTGTCATCATTGTATTCAGTCCATTTCAGAGCCTTTTTCTTATCTTTCTTAGAGATTTCTTCCTCCTCACTTGGACTGCAGGATGGAAGATGTAAGGCTTTTTCTAGTTTTGCAGGAGTTATCTTTATTCTATCTTCTCCAATCTTTGATTTGAGGGATGACTTGGAAGTGGATAACTTAGCATGGGCAAACCATTCCAAAACTTCAGTTCTGAGAATGACACATGGTTCAGACAGAATAAACTCCAGACCATGGTCTTCTAGGAGTTGAATCACTTCCTTGATTTCTTCTAGAGCATGGGCAAACCCATTCCTGACGATTTCATATCCCTCCAGAAGGTCTTTAGAACTTTTGGGAGCCATTATTGTTGTAGAGGAATACGCTGGCACGGAAGAGGTTCGTCTCGGCGGCTAGGAAAGAAGGGTTGTGTACTACTTACTAATTGAAGATTGTTTATTTATATGGCCTAAGTCTATGTGATTATTAACCCTAATAATTAGGTTTAATTGCCTTATCATTAAGCCTTGTCTGTTTTAGTGGCTCAGCTGAAACAGCCTTGTCTGTTTTAGCTGATCTTATTACCTTATCATTAAGCCTTGTGATGTCAGAATGTGCTGAGACCTAATCATGTCACTATGAGTTGATGTGATAAGATTTAGAATCCTAACTTAACAAGCATAATAGCATAGAAGATTTGCAAGAAGGAATTATTCAATATTTAACATTCCTAGTTCAATCTTGAAAGAGTTAAACATGGCTTCATCCAATGGCTTTGTAAAGAAATCAGCAACTTGATTGTCAGTGGGGACAAACTCAAGGCAGATGTCCTTACATTCAACATGTTCCCTTATAAAATGATATCTTATCTCTATGTGCTTAGTCCTGCTATGAGAGACAGGATTCTTAGCAATAGAGATAGCACTGGATGAGTCACAATAGAGAGGAGATTCACTTACCTTGAGGTTGTAGTCCTCTAACTGATGTTGAATCCACAAAAGTTGTGCACAACAACTTCCTACAGCAATGTATTCAGACTCAGCAGTGGATATTACCATACTTGTCTGCTTTTTGCTGCTCCATGATATCAACCTCCTTCCTAGGAATTGACAAGTGTCACTTGTGCTTTTCCCGTCTTCCTTGCAGCCTGCAAAATCTGCATCTGAAAATCATGTTAGTTCAAAATCATTATTCTTAGGGTACCAAAGGCACAGATGTAGGCTGCCTTTAAGGTAGCTCAAAATCCTCTTTGCAGCTGAGTAGTGAGATTCCTTAGGGAATGCCTGGTACCTAGCACACACACATATAACATACATAATTTCTGGTCTACTAGCAGTTAGATACAATAGGGATCCAATAATGCACCTGTACATGGATTCATCAAAGGCCTTGCCCTTCTCATCCTTGTCCAGGGAAATGTTGGACCCCATGGGAGTTTTCATGGTGGAAGCTGATTCCATCCCAAACTTCTTGATAATATCCCTATGTACTTGGTCTGAGAGATGAATATACCCTCATCAGACTGTTTCACTTGGAGGACTAAAAAGTACTTGAGCTCTCTCATACTGCTCATCTCAAACTCCCCATGCATAAGGTTAGCAAACCTTTTGCATAGGTTGTCATCAGTAGACCCAAATATTATGTCATCAACATATATTTTGACTAGAAGACATTTGCCCCGTGTTTCCCTAAGAAACAATGTACTATCTATCTTTCCCCTCAAGAACTTGTTCTTGATGACAAAGCTAGAAAATGTCTCATACGAAGCCCTAGGGACTTGCTTTAGACCATAATGAGCTTTCCTAAGTAAATACACATGATTAGTGAGGGTTGGATGCACAAAACCTGATGGTTGTTCAACATATACCTCTTCCTTCAAGTCACCATTGAGGAAGGCAGATTTGACATCCATTTGGTATACCTTGAACCCCTTGTGGGCAGCATAGGCAAGGAATAGCCAAATTTCTTCTAACCTTGCAACAGGGGCAAAGGTTTGATCAATGTTTATTCCCTCTTCTTGTTTGTAGCCCTTTGCTACCAATATTGCCTTGTTCTTGATGATTATACCATTTTCATCCAACTTGTTCCTATAAATCCATTTGGTGCCAATAATATTATGTCCTTGAGGTTTTGGCACCAACTTCCATACCTTGCATCTTTGAATTGTAGAAGTTCTTCTTGCATTGCTTGAATCCAAAAGGTGTCTTGGTTGGCTTCTTCAAACTTCTTGGGCTCCATTTGTGATAAGAAACTCAAGAATAGGGCCTCATTATGAGCCCTGCTTCTGGTCAGTACACCTTGGTTCTGGTCTCCAATAATTTGTTCTCTTGGATGATCCCTTAGGTGTCGTACAGCTGCAGGCAATCTGTCCTAAGCTTGCTGTAATATTTCTGCTGGTTCAGCAGTGTCTTCAGCACCTTCGATATCTTCTTCTTCAGGAATTGCTGCATCTGTATATTCTTTGTTGCTGCTGGGTATATCTTGCACAGACATCTTTTCTATCTCCTCTTCATTCCCTGTCAAAATAGAAGAACTAGACCAGCCCTTATAGATTAGGCTGGTCTCATCAAATACTACATGCAAAGACTCTTCTACAACATGAGTTTTCATGTTATAAACTCTATAAGCTCTACTATGTGAGTTATAGCCAACAAGAACCCCCACATTGCATTTCTCTGCAAACTTGGTTAATTGAGATTTTCCATTGTTTAATATGTAGCATTTTGAACCAAAGATTCTAAAGTATGAAATTGTAGGTTGTTTGCCTTTCATAATCTCATAGGGAGTACGTAATTCCATGAACCTTATTGATGGAAGCCCTATTAAGAACATAACATGCAGTATTGACTGCCTCAGTCTAGAAGTATTCTAGGAGTGAGGAGTCATTAAGCAATGTTCTTCCAGCTTCTATCAAGGTTCTATTCCTCCTCTCAGTCACATAATTTTGTTGTGGAGTGTAAGACCCCCTCCCCCTCCCCAGACCTGAACCGGGTTCAGGGAGGGGGGATCTTACTGCCCAAAGATGTCCACTAGTGCTTCCCGGATGGCAACGACCCATCCTCTCAAGCACCGAGTGGTCTCCTTGTCAGGCACGAGAATCACAACAACACATCAGAACGCACAGCGGAAGCAATCGACAATAAACAAAGCCAACAACCCAGCATATATTTACATATATAAAGCAGGCTGAAGCCTATTGTTTACAACTAATGCCTCGGGGGCTACATTGACTATCATAAAAGACACTAGGCTAGTCCTATACTCTAGGACTCACATCTCGGAAGATAGGGGTGAGGCTGGAGTGTCCGATCGGGCCATCTCTAAGGCTGGTAACTCATCCTGCGGGGCGGGGGCTCCTTGCTGTCCCATTTCCTATGATTGGTTATAAGAAATAACCGTTAGTCACAGAGCTAAGTAGAAAACACATCCCCTCCCCGGATCCATATCCAGGGGCGGGCTAAAGGACAGAAGTAAATAGTCGAAGCAAGGTAGAGGGTTAGCAGCAGGTAAACATATATATATACATATATATCAATAAATAGAGCCTCCCGCCCTATCATCCATAATCGTGCGGTACAGTAAATACACAACACTATTTCGCACATACACGTACCCAGGTATTCAAACCTGCACACACACAAAAAGACCTTGTGTCGACACAGTTTAGACCGCTTTATTTCAAGCAGGGGAGCTAACCCCGCGGGCCTAACCGATGTGGCCGTCAGTGACAGTGGCCAGTCTTGCCACTTCTGAATGTAGTCGTACCGTATCACTCAGGCCCTCCTGTACAACTTGGTGTACTAACTGGATGTGAGCGACATCCAGCGAACCGATTTTTAGGCCGACCAGCGGAGGCAAAACTGTAGGTTCGGAGTGGTGACAACCCGCTGTGCACATCTCCCTGTCGCCATGAGTCGTCAACCCACCCGCACCGGTACGAACGGTCTGCGGGCGTGACCGACCCGCCACTTCCACACAATCTTCAACTGCTTTAATTATATAACAAGCGCTTTAAGACGCGTGGCAACTTACTCGACCGGTCACACGATCTCTGACCGGGAGGCTTAGCGGTATGAGGGCTCCTTACTTGGGGCTAACCTGGGAGGAGGGGCTCGACTCCGGGTTTTCCCCAACTAAGGCCTCGCAAAAGGGAGGATAAGCACCGCTTGCTAGCGTAGGACCAACGACTGTGCTGAATTAGCAAGTAAAATAGGCCGGAAGCAGGGGCCATAATATTAAGCAATAAAGTAGGCCGGAAGCAGGGGGTCATAATATCAGGACCAGTGCGAGACTGGAGAAATGAAAGTACTGAAAGTAGTAAATCGGACCAGTGCGAGACTGGAGTATGAAAGTACTGAAAGCAGTAAATAGGACCAGTGCGAGACTGGAGTATTGAAAATACAGAAAGCAGTAAATAGGACCAGTGCGAGACAGGAGTATTGAAAATACAGAAAGCAGTAAAATAAATAAAGGGTTAGTAGTCCAATCACTCCATAAGAGGAGGCTTCAATCGTCGACTCTGTTTGTAGGAGGAGGTTCTGCTTTCTCCCCTTTCATAGGGGTTCTACTCCATTTCGAGAGTTTATTTACGTTCCATAAGATTTTTGCATTTATCCTTTAATATCGCGGCGTGATTGGATTTTGGCGTCGCACCGTGATTTCGTTCCGAGTTTTGCGTCGATATCACTAACTTAGTCGATTCCTTAGATCGACATGCGTAATCTTTATTAAGCGTTTAGAAAATATGCGTTGAGAGGACGCCGATTTATTCCGATGGAATTTCGCTCCCTTCCGGGCGTTTAATTTGCTTGTAAAAGCTTTTAAATGACCAAAAGAAAAACTCACAACTCCAAACTTTGATAGTATTTGCAAAATACCCTAAAGTAGAGCCTATAATTTTTGGTGATTTTTCCCAACTCATTTGGCCCTTAATTTTCTTAAAATAAACCTTTGGTAGGGTTTTAAAAATAGTAAATGACTTCCTAAAATTCCCAAAACAATACAGGAGGTGCCCCTCAGAGTGGGGCACATTTTTCATCTTGGAAGTTTTGGCTGAAACGGCCCCATTTTTCCTCAGAAAAATGGGGAAGGGGAAAGGGAGGATGGGGTGCGGTTAGAGGCAGGGAAGAGGCGCAGGGGTTTTGCACCCTGCGCCCTCCCGCGGCTCCCACAGCGGATCTGCGGCGGATCCGCTGTGGGAGCACTCAATTTGAGGCGGGGGCGGGAAATAAGGTGAGGGGGGCCGCCCGATCTCCTGGGGGAGATCGGGCGGCTCCCATCACTCCAACGGGAGACGGCCCTAGCTACCGTCGGGCAGCCGCCGGATGGGGCCGGCGCCGCCTCCGGTCGGTGCGCCGGGGGCCGGCGACTCCCCCGGTGGTGGTCCGGCGGCCTGGCGCCGCCGGCTACCGCTGGGGAGGGGCAAAGAGGGGGCGGGGAGACGGTGGCGCAGCCTGCATGCGCCATGCAAGCTCGTTGCGCCACCGCCTCCTCGGGGAGAGCCCTCCCTGCCGCCCCTGGTCGGGGCGCCGGGGAGGGGATAGCCCTCCGGCGGGGGTCCGGTGGCCTGGCACCGCCGACCGCCGCCGGGGTGGGGTGTTTTCCCCATACAGGAAAACAGAGGAGAGGGGGGAGGCCACGGGTGCCGCCGGGGCTGCGTCCTCCGACGGCACGACCGCCTCCCCTTCGCCGGCGTCGTGGTCCCTGAGAGGGGACCTACTCCCCCCCCCCCCCAGCGCCACCACCGGTGCTGGGGGAGGTGCTTCCACGGTCGAGCCTCCTCCCCGAGCCTTGCACGGCTCTGGGCGGTGCTGGCGGTGCTCCGGCGACAGGGAGGGGGGGTGGCCTGTCTCCGGGGAGTAAGAAAGAGGAGGGGGAGGCTTCTACCTTGGGTGGAGGTGCTCGGGAGGTTGAGGGGCAGTGGCTCGCCATGGAGAGGAAGGAGGGTGGCAGCTTGGGGTTGGGCAGGGCTCCGGCAGGGTGGTGGTGGCTGGGCTAGCCGGCAGGGGGAGAGTTTGAAAGGGGGGGGGGGGGGGGGGGGGGGGGGTGTGCTGAAAGGAGGGGGCTTGGCACTCCTTTTATAGGAAGGGAGAGACTTCCCCCCCCCCCTCCCTTTCCCCACGTGGGTTTAAGGGAGGGTGAGTGGGGGGGATATTTTCTCCCCCCCCCCCCCCCTCCCCTTCTCTCTCCTGCCCCCTTGCCCCAATAGGGGGCTGCCCATTCATGGGCAGCCCCTTTCCTTAGGGGAGGGGCTTCTCTCTCCTCCCCCCCCCCCTTCTTTTCCTTTCCCAGTGAGTTTTAAGCTGGGGGGGGGGGGGGGGGGGGGGTTGACCCAGTTCATCCTGGGACAGGGTCCTCCATGGTCCCGGGGTCCATCAAGATCTGCCGGGGCTGATGCCGGGTTCGTCTGCTTCATGTTTTGGGTGTTGCACCAAGGTGGTCTACATAGTCCTAAAGTGGCATACTCTCCACACGACCTCGGATTGAGGCTCAACGAATTCCGTTGCGCTTGTATTGTTCATACGAGGCTAACGGAACTGCCAGAAGTCAATTCGGGGTTCGTACGGTCACTATTCATAATAATGAGGTAGTGGCGCGCTACGACACCCGAAATGGTCGTTTTCTCCAAATGACCTCAGATCGAAGTGCAACGAATTCCGTTACGCTCGTATTGTTCATACAAGTCTAACGGAACTTACAGAAGTCAATTCGGGGTTCGTATGTTCACTATTCATAATAATGAGGTAGTGGTGCACTACGACACCCGAAATGGTCGTTTTCCCCAAACGACTACGGATCGAAGTGCAACGAATTCCGTTGCGCTCATATTGCTCATACGATTCTAACGGAACTGACAGAAGTCAATTCGGGGTTCGTACGGTCACTATTCATAATAATGAGGTAGTGGCGCGCTACGACACCCAAAATGGTCGTTTTCCCCAAACGACCTCGGATCGAAGTGCAACGAATTCCGTTGCGCTTGTATTGTTCATACAAGTCTAACGGAACTGACAGAAGTCAGTTCGGGGTTCGTAGCACATAACCCCTCATCGGGTTATGTCTACTATACGGGCCTACTTTTATTGGGCTCACTAGGGCCTAGTGACCCAATAAAAGTCAGGATGTTACAATCTAAAAAAATAAAGGGATTTTCGTCCCCGAAAATTGCTTAAAGTAGGGGTTAAAAAGGCATAACTGGGGAAACAGTGCCGGGTATTTTTCTCGGACGAGAGTTTCTGGTTCCCAGGTGAATTCCTCGCGTCCCCCGTTTGACCATAATATCTTGACCATCGTGATGGTTTTGTTCCGTAATTCCTTGAGCTTGGAATCTACTATCTTTACTGGCTCAAGTTGAACAGATCGATCAGATTGCACTGACGTTGGTGGCACGGGAAGATGTTGCTCTGGTTGGCGAAGTACACACGCCTTAGTGAAGAGACGTGAAATACGTCGTGGAGGTTGCCCAGTTCAACTGGCAGAGTTAGCTTATACGCTACCGGGCCAACTCTTTCTATGACTTGATGTGGGCCCAGATAGCGGGGATCTAACTTTTTCTGCTTCATTATTCGGGATATCCCATGCATAGGCTTAATTTTTAAGAAAACTATGTCTCCTACTTTGAACTCCACGAGGCGATGACGCGCATCGTAATATTTGGCTTGTCGGCTCTGTGCCTCCAGCATACATTCTCGAATTAATCTTAGTGCGGCGGTGGTATCATCTATGTAGGTGACTCCCAAAGCTTCGGGGTCCTCATACTATGCCCATGATAGTGGTGTTCGACAGCGTCTTCAATAAAGGGCTTCGTACGGTGCCATCTTGATGCTCGCCTGGAAGCTGTTATTGTATGAGAATTCTACTAAGGGAAGTAACTGCTCCCAAGGTTCGATGTGCTCCACTATGCATAATCGGAGGAGGTCTTCCATTGCCCGGTTCGTCCTTTCTGTTTGCCCGTCGGTCTGGGGGTGGAAGGCAGTGCTAAAGGCTAATCTGGTCCCCAGATAAGCTTGCACTCTCCTCCATTCTTTCGATGTAAAGCGCCCGTCGCGGTCAGACACGATCGATTTGGGTACCCCATGAAATCGGACCACTTGCTCTATAAATAGCCTGGCTAATATGTCGACACCGTCGCCTTGCCGATTTGGGATGAAACAGGCCACCTTGGTGAGGCGATCTACTACGACCCATATGGAGTCGTTCCCTGTACGAGATCGGGGTAAGCCATGAACAAAGTCCATGGAAATATCTTCGAACTTCCATTCTGGTATGGGCAGGGGTTGCAGTAAACCTCCTGGGCTACGACATTCTGCCTTGACCATTTGACAGGTCTGGCAGTGCGCTACATAGTTGGTGACGTCCTTCTTCATTCCTGTCCAATATAATGTCCTTCGTGGGTCTGTATACATCTTTACTACTCCCGGATGTATCGAATACCTTGATTGGTGTGATTCGCGGAGTATTTCTTCCCGGATTCCCTCTGCAGCGGGGATGAATATACGGTGTCTGTACTGCAGGATTCCATCATACAAATTGTAGTCTTTTTGCGCACCGTGTTGCAAGGCCTGTATTATCGGGGCTGCTTCTACGTCGATCTTCTGTGCCTCGCGTATTCTGTCCCTGATGTCGCACTGTATCTCCATCCAGTAAAGCTGGGCCTGGTATTCCATCGGGTTTCTTCGGGCGATGAGGATAACATCCAATTCTGCCAAGGATCTGACTAATTCCTCTGGTATCAACTCTAGCCAATTCCCGGTCCTCGGAGGTTGCCGTCTTAGGGCATCTGCAACCTTATTGGCTTTGTCGGGGTGGTACTGAAGGGCAAAGTCGTAATCGCACAGAAACTCCAACCATCGGCGCTATCGGAGTTTTAGCTCTTTCTGGGTGAAGACGTATTTGAGGCTTTTATGATCGGAGAAGATCTCGCACCGCACTCCGTAGAGGTAGTGTCTCCAAACTTTTAATGCGAAAACCACCGCACCCAGTTCTAGGTCATGGGTGGCGTAGTTTAGTTCGTGAGGATTTAGCTGACGTGAGGCGTAGGCGATTACCTTGCCGTGTTGCATTAGCACGGCTCCCAATCCCTTTAATGAGGCATCGGCGTAGATCTGGAAGCCCTCAGTACCTGAGGGGAGTGTCATAATCGGGGCCGATATCATTTGGTTCTTCATCTCTATGAATGCAGCTTCGCATTCGGGAGACCACTGGAACGTCACGTCCTTTTTGGTGAGGGAGGTAAGTGGTAACACAATCTTAGAGAATCCTTCTACGAACTTACGGTAGTAACCGGATCTTAAATCCATCTTGGAAAAGACGGACGCGCCTTGTAATTGATTGAACAATTCATCTATTCGGGGCAGGGGATAGGTATTCCGGACATTGAGCTTATTCAGTTCCATGTAGTCAATACAGAGACGCAGGGATCCATCTTTCTTTTTAAAGAACAGCATTGGGGCTCCCCAGGGCGAGGTACTTGGGCGAACGAAACCTGCGTTAACTAGCTCTTGTAGTTGAATCTTGAGCTCGGCTAGTTCCCTCGGGGCCATTCGGTATGGAGCTCGGGATACGGGTCGGGCTCCATGAGTAAGCTCAATTTGGAAGTCCACTTCCCGTTGCGGGGGCAACCCGGGAAGGGATTCTGGGAAGATGTCTGGGAAGTCCCTAATTACGGGCACTCTAGCGAGTACTTGCGTCTTGTCCTCCATCTCGAAGTAGATTAGGTACACCTCGTCCTTTCGCCGGACTGCTTTGACCATTTGCGCGGACGTTAAGATAATGCGGGTGACAGAGGGTATACCTACTAGTGTGATAAATTGCCCATTCGGGTTCTGGAGGTGGATTTCTTGAGTCGAACAATTGATTTGGGCGTTGTGCTCGGCCAACCAATCCATCCCTAAAATGATGTCGAATCCGGTTATCGCTAGAATGGTTGCGTTGACTTCGCATTCTATGCCTCCTAGTGTTGCCTGGAAGGAGCACTTTTCTGTGGACATCATATCTGATCCATCCGGGAGTCGTATTCGTATCGACATCCCCGACGATCGTACGGTGTTTCCCTTGTCAGCGATGAAGTTCTATGTGATTAAGGAATGCGTGGCACCGGTATCGAACAGCGTTTTAGCGGGATGACCTTCTACCAAAAGTAAACCCGATAATATGTTCATACTATGATCAAAACCTTTTTACAGATATACAGGAGTAGAGACTATACATGCCATACAAAAGGTCACAAAACATATATATACGACTATAACATCCTCTTAGGATATCGTAACTACTGGAAGTAGATACCTATCACTACATCTAGAGCAGAACCGTGCTGGAGATCTAATGCGTATGCCTCGAGCGGTGCTGCTCTGCCCTGCCTAGCTGGCTCCCTCCTGCCTGCGGGATGTCCTCTGCGTCCACCTCGTCCTCTCTCCGCCGCTCTCTGTACTGCTCCTAAACCGGGTCTCCCTGTAGCCTGAGGGCAAAAAGCTCGTATGTGCCCGGGCTGCTGACATAGGTAGCAGTTCCCTGCAAAGGGGACATCTCGTCGTGCGGCTGGGACGGCCTGAGGTGCTGGGGCTGGGGGTGCTGGTCGGGGCTGGGCTACCTGCCCATATGGCTGGTGGCGCTGACGCTGTCTCCTACCCCGGTCCATTCTGCGAGGACCTACTCCTCTCTCTCTCTCGGCCCTGAGCCCGGGGAACCTCCGCATGTCCCCTACGCTGCTGGGCCACCATCCTCTGATCTAACACTAAAGCTGTGGCGTGCGAGGCAATTGTGTGGAAGGATGCCTGAGAAATCATGATCAGAGCCTGACGGAGATCGTCTCGTAGTCCTCGGTAAAATCTAGTCGCTCTATCCCTGTCCGTAACTGCTAAAGTCCCGGCGAAGCGGGCCAAATGAATGAACTCTCGTTGATACTCGGGTACCGTCCTCTCCCCTTGCCGGATCTGTAAGAAACGCTCCTGAAGTGCGATCCTGTCTGCGTCCGAGATGAAGTGCTCCAGGAAGGCCTCTGAGAATTCCCCCCAGAGGATTGTGCTGAGTGGTCTCCCTCTAAACGTGGAGCGGCTGGCTGCTCTCCACCAATCTCAGGCATAGCCCTCTAGCATGGTCACCACCAAGGACACTGCGGCTATGGCGGGGCACATCATCCCGACTAAGAGCTCCTCTACCCTCTCCACCCACTCTTCAGCCTGAATGGCTGACTCGGTACCTCGGAAGGTGGGGGGCCTTAGCCCCCGGAATGTCGTCAGAAGATCGGTGGGTACGGTGGACTGCTGGGGTGGCCGTAGGGTGGCCATCTGGAAAGCGGCTAACAAAGCTATCAGGGTCCATCCTAGCTCTGTATCCCCAAACAGAACTGCGGCTGGAGTGGCCGGGGCTGGTGGTGGAGTAGTAGGGTGGTACTGATCCGTAGAGGAGGACCTTCCGTTACTCGACTCTGGTATCTGGAGAAGTCACAAACGAACATCAGTACTTGCAAAAATAAGAGAATTTTGCAGGACTGAAGCGGAAAGCGTGCAGGTGTACTACCAATCAGTCTCGAGTCCTTAACCTTAAACCTAAAGGGTCCACCATGCTTCCGCTGCCTGGTTCATCCCGAACCAAGAAACGGAACCGGGGAAGGGAGGATCGAAAGACAGCCCCATGTGGTCGGATCGTGGTGGCTCTGATCCATTTGTAAGACCCCCCCTCCCCAGACCTGAACCGGGTTCAGGGAGGGGGGATCTTACTGCCCAAAGATGGCCACTAGTGCTTCCCGGATGGAAACGACCCATCCTCTCAAGCACCGAGTGGTATCCTTGTCAGGCACGAGAATCACAACAACACATCAGAACGCACAGCGGAAGCAATCGACAATAAACAAAGCCAAGCACCCAGCATATATTTACATATATAAAGCAGGCCGAAGCATATTGTTTACAACTACTGCCTCGGGGGCTACATTGACTATCATAAAAGACACTAGGCTAGTCCTATACTCTAGGACTCACGTCTCGGAAGATAGGGGGTGAGGCTGGAGTGTCCGATCGGGCCATCTCTAAGGCTGGTAACTCATCCTGCGGGGCGGGGGCTCCTTGCTGTCCCATTTCCTGTGATTGGTTATAAGAAACAATCGTTAGTCACAGAGCTAAGTAGAAAACACATCCCCTCCCAGGATCCATATCCAGGGGCGGGCTAAAGGACAGAAGTAAATAGCCGAAGCAAGGTAGAGGGTTAGCAGCAGGTAAACGTATATATATACATATATATATCTATAAATAGAGCCTCCCGCCCTATCATCCATAATCGCGTGGTATAGTAAATACACAACACTATTTCACGCATACACGTACCCAGGTATTCAAACCTGCACACACACAAAAAGACTCTGTGTCGACATAGTTTAGACCGCTTTATTTCAAGCAGGGGAGCTAACCCTGCGGGCCTCACCGATGTGGCCGTCGGTGACAGTGGCTAGTCTTGCCACTTCTGAATGTAGTCGTACCGTATCACTCAGGCCCTCCTGTACAACTTGGTGTACTAACTGGATGTGAGCGACATCCGGCAAACCGATTTTTAGGCCGACCAGCGAAGGCAAAACTGCAGGTTCGGAGTGGTGACAACCCGCTGTGCACATATCCCTGTCGCCATGAGTCGTCAACCCACCCGCACCGGCACGAATGGTCTGCGGGCGTGACCGACACGCCACTTCCACACAATATTCAACTGCTTTAATTATATAATAAGCGCTTAGAGACGCATGGCAACTTACTCGACCGGTCACACGACCTCTGACCGGGAGGCTTAGCGGTATGAGGGCTCCTTACTTGGGGCTAACCTGGGAGGAGGGGCTCGACTCTGGGTTTTCCTCAACTAAGGCCTCGCAGAAGGGAGGATAAGCACCGCTTGCTAGCGTTGGACCAACGACAGTGCTGAATTAGCAAGTAAAATAGGCCGGAAGCAGGGGGCATAATATTAAGCAATAAAGTAGGCCGGAAGCAGGGGGGCCATAATATTAAGCAATAATGTAGGCCGGAAGCAGGGGGCCATAATATTAAGCAATAAAGTAGGACGGAAGCAGGGGGCCATAATATCAGGACCAATGTGAGACTGGAGAAATGAAGTACTGAAAGCAGTAAATCGGACCAGTGTGAGACTAGAGTATGAAAGTACTGAAAGCAGTAAATAGGACCAGTGCGAGACTGGAGTATTGAAAATACAGAAAGCTGTAAATAGGACCAGTGCGAGACTGGAGTATTGAAAATACAGAAATCAGTAAAATAAAAAAAGGGTTAGTAGTCCAATCACTCCATAAGAGGAGGCTTCAATCGTCGACTCTGTTTGTAGGAGGAGGTTCTGCTTTCTCCACGTTCATAGGGGTTCTACTCCATTTCGGGAGTTTATTTACGTTCCATAAGATTTTTGCATTTATCCTTTGCCGTGGGTTCGTTCTTTTATTAATATCGCGGCGTGATTGGATTTTGGCGTCGCACCGTGATTTCGTTCCGAGTTTTGCGTCGATATCCCTAACTTAGTCGATTCCTTAGATCGACACGCGTAATCTTTATTATGCGTTTAGAAAATATGCGTTGAGAGGACGCCAATTTATTCCGATGGAATTTCGCTCCCTTCCGGGCGTTTAATTTGCTTGTAAAAGCTTTTAAAGGACCAAAAGAAAAACTCACAACTCCAAACTTTGATAGTATTTGCAAAATACCCTAAATTAGAGCCTATAATTTTTGGTGATTTTTCCCAACTCATTTGGCCCTTAATTTTCTTAAAATAAACCTTTGGTAGGGTTTTAAAAATAGTAAATGACTTCCTAAAATTCCAAAAACAATACAGGAGGTGCCCCTCAGAGTGGGGCAAATTTTTCATCTTGGAAGTTTTGGCTGAAACGGCCCCATTTTTCCTCAGAAAAATGGGGAAGGGGAAAGGGAGGATGGGGTGCGGTTAGAGGAAGGGAAGAGGCGCAGGGGTTTTGCACCCTGCGCCCTCCCGCGGCTCCCACAATGTATCTGCGACGGATCCGCTGTGGGAGCACTCAATTTGAGTCGGGGCGGGAAATAAGGTGAGGGGGGCCGCCCGATCTCCTGGGGGAGATCGGGCGGCTCCCATCACTCCAACGGGAGACGGCCCCAGCTGCCATCGGGCAGCGGCCGGATGGGGTCGGCGCCACCTCCGGTCGGTGCACCAGGGGCCGGGGACGCCCCCGGTGGTGGTCCAGCGGCCTGGCACCGCCGGCTACCGCCGGGGAGGGGCAAAGAGGGGGCGGGGAGACGGTGGCGCAGCCTGCATGCGCCATGCAAGCTCGCTGCGCCGCCACCTCCTCGGGGAGATCCCTCCCTACCGCCCCTGGTCGGGGCTCCGGGGAGGGGACAGCCCTCCGGAGGGGGTCCGGCGGCCTGGCGCCGCCGACCACCGCCGGGGTGGGGTGGGGTGTTTTCCCCATACAGGAAAACAGAGGAGAGTGGGGAGGCCACGGGTGCCGCCGGGGCTGCGTCCTCCGGCAGCCCGACTGCCTCCCCTTCTTCGGCGCCGTGGTCCCTGAGAGGGGACCTACTCCCCCCCCCCCCCCCCCCCCCAGCGCCACCACCGGTGCTGGGGGCGGGGCTTGCACGGCCGAGCCTCCTCCCCGAGCCTTGCACGGCTCGGGGCGGTGCTGGCGGTGCTCCGGCGACGGGGAGGAGGGTGGCCTGTCTCCGGGGAGTAAGAAGGAGGAGGGGGAGGCTTCTAGCTTGGGTGGAGGTGCTCGGGAGGTTGAGGGGCGGTGGCTCGCCATGGAGAGGAAGGAGGGTGGCGGCTTGGGGTTGGGCAGGGCTCCGGCAGGGTGGTGGTGGCTGGGCTAGCCGGCAGGGGGAGAGTTTGAGAGAGAGGGGGTGGTGTGCTGAAAGGAGGGGGCATGGCCCTCCTTTTATAGGAAGGGGGAGACCTCCCCCCCCCCCCCCCCCCCCCCCTCCCTTTTCCCCACGTGGATTTAAGGTAGGGTGATTGGGGGGAGATATTTTCTCCCCCCCCCCCCCCCCCCCCTCCCCTTCTCTCTCCTGCCCCCTTGCCCCAATAGGGGGCTGCCCATTCATGGGCAGCCCCTTTACTTGGGGGAGGGGCTTCTCTCTCCTCCCCCCCCCCCTTCTTTTCCCTTCCCAGTGAGTTTTAAGCTTGTGGTGGCGGGGGGGTTTGACCGAGGTCATCCTAGGACGGGGTCCTCCATGGTCCCGGGGTCCATCAAGATCTGTCGGGGCTGATGCCGGGTTCATGTGCTTCATGTTTCGGGAGTTGCACAGAGGTGGTCTGCATAGTCCTAAAGTGGCATACTCTCCACACGACCTCGGATTGATGCGCAATGAATTCCGTTGCGCTTGTATTATTCATACGAGGCTAACGGAACTGCCAGAAGTCAACTCGGGGTTCGTACTGTCACTATTCATAATAATGAGGTAGTGGCGCGCTACGACACCTAAAATGGTCGTTTTCTCCAAACGACCTCGGAATGAAGTGCAACGAATTCCGGTGCGCTCGTATTGTTCATACGAGTCTAACAGAACTGACAGAAGTCAATTCGGGGTTCGTATGATCACTATTCATAATAATGAGGTAGTGGCGCGTTACGACACCCGAAATGGTCGTTTTCCCCAAACGACCTCAGATCGAAGTGCAACGAATTCCGTTGCGCTCGTATTGTTCATACGAGTCTAACGGAACTAACAGAAGTCAATTTGGGGTTCGTACGGTCACTATTCATAATAATGAGGTAGTGGCGCGCTACGACACCCAAAATGGTCGTTTCCCCAAACGACCTCGGATCGAAGTGCAACGAATTCCATTGCGCTTGTATTGTTCATACGTGTCTAACGGAACTGACAGAAGTCAGTTCAGGGTTCGTAGCACTTAACCCCTCATCGGGTTATGTCTACTATACGTGCCTACTTTTATTGGGCTCACTAGGGCCTAGTGACCCAATAAAAGTCGGGATGTTACATGGAGTCCTTGTGGAGGAGAACTCTTGGGTGATACCATATTCTTGACAAAACCTTGTCATGGATTCAGATTGAAATTCTGTACCATGGTCAGTGCTAGTCCTGACCACAGCACATTGTAAGTCATTCTGAATAGCCTTGACATGATTTATAAAGACATTCAATGTATCTGATTTCTTCTTAAGGAAGAATACCCATGTATATTTTAAGTGATCATTAACAATCACCAAATTATACAACTTCCCTCCTAGGCTCTGAATTGACAAAGGACCAAACAAGTCCATGTGCAACAGATATAGACATCTTTTAGTGTCTTTGGAGCCAATACTTTTAAAGGTGGCCCTTGTGTGCTTACCCATTTGGCAAGCATGACAGGGACCACTTTTAATACATTTTAAATTTGGACTATTCCTAACAAGATTTTTAGAGAATAGTTTATACATTGTCTTGTGGTTAATGTGGGCAAGTCTTTTGTGCCATTGAACACAAAGAGACTCATTTTCATTAGCTACAAGACACGCAGATGAAAGAGAATTACTGCATATGAAATCTAAGCAATAAACATTCCCACTCCTAGTGCCTGAGAGAATGGTCTCTAAGTCATTAGACTTTTTGATCAAGCACTTGTCATTGTGGAATTCAATGATTGAGCCTAGATCACATAGTTGACTTATGCTCACTAGGTTGTGTTGTAACCCTTCAACATAAGCTACCGTTATGATTGAAACTATGCCATTGGAGATCATACCATATCCCTTGGTGTTTCCTCTTTCAGATCCACCAAAGATGACTTTAGGTCCATTCTTCACAGCTTTGTAGTCATGTAGAAGATTTCTGGTTCCTGTCATGTGCCTTGAGCACCCACTGTCCAAGTACCATATTTGGTTGCTTGAACTATCCTGCAAGAATAAGTTTAGTTGCCCTTAGGATCCCAAATAATTTTGGGTCCTAGGTCCTTGTTAGCATGAAGAAATGACCTTACACCAGCTGCACTCTTTGCAGGAAGACTCTTCTTTGTGCTTGACACATTGGGATTGTGCCAATAATCTATGGCAAAGTGTCCCACTTTACCACAACACCAACATTCATGAATATTGTATCTCCTCTTCTGAACATTTCTTGAGGAGAGAGCATCACTGTGCTTATGTTGAGGAGGGGAGACAGCAGCATTTTTCATGTTCCTTTCAGCAATGATCTGGCTGAATGTTAACCTCTGAAGAGTCTTGGCACTCTTTATCTTAATGGCATCAGCTTTCTTTGGCTTGGAGGCCAGGCAAGATTGGATGGCATTAGACACTGAGCAATAAGACTTGTCTACAGGTTTTACAGCAACCATGTTCTTTGTTGGACAGAGCTTGGAAGAACTAGCTTCCATACTTCTGAATAATGGGGCTAAAGTACCAAATACAAATGGTCCAGGTTGGGCCATTTGAATTTCTTCATGGGGTTCCTTCATGGCACTCATTCCCATGCCCTTTCTTCCACTATAAGAAGGAGTTTTTTCCTTCCTATAGGAGCTTTCATTCTTCCAGTGACCATAAATGCTTTCATGATCATACCTGTTAGAGGGAAGCAACACCTTCTGAAAGGTGGTATGAGGCATAGCCTTGACCTTGCTCTTTTCTACACTCCCTTCTCCTACTTCCATTTTATTGAACCCTAGTCCTCTCATATTGGTTTGAGAGGAAAAGGTGTCAATAATAGGAAGCACTGATTTGGGCTTGGAGAATTGAGCCACTAGGCTCTTTTCTATCACAAGCTTTTCCTCAAGGTCCTTGATGACCTTGTTCTTTTGGGATATGGTGCTTAAGTGCACAATTGTTATTCCCTTTAGATGGCTTATTTATCTACTCATCTAAGCCACCATCTTAAGGGAGATAATTTCTTGGGCTTGCCTCTTGACAAGCTTCTTGCTCTTTTTCAAAGCATTCAAGAGATCACCATACTTGTCAATCAATTGATTGACATCTTCCTCAGATTCTGAATCACTTCCACCAATTGGTGAAGGTGCTTCAGATTTTGGGCTTGTCTCATAATCAGAGGAGGAGATAGAATGAATCAATACCTGTTCATTGTCAGAAATGTTCTGACTGTCTTCCTCATCAGTGATGGCCATGAGGCATAGCTGAACATTGTCCTCTTCATCCTCCTCTATATCACTATCTGAATGTGAAGGAGGGGACTTGATTCCAATTCTGGCAGCAGGACAATCATCATCTTCATTTGTTGCAAACAGCCCAATGAAGACTTCTTCTTCAACATCTGAATCTGAAGATGAGGATTCAGATTCACTCCAGCTCTTTTCTTTCTTTGCTAGGAAGGATTTTCCCCCCTTTCTATCCTTATGGTGGTGATGTTTCTTATCACCCTTTTACTTTCTTTTGACTGGACAGTCAGCTATGACATGTACAGGCTTGCTGCAACAATAGCAAATGATGTTATTTGAAATATGCTTACTAGATTTAGAATCATACCTGTCACTCTTTGGGTGCTGCCTTTCAGATTTGTTGTGGTCTTTCTTGGAGTGTGAGCAGGAGGAGGGATTGTTCTTCCACTGCTTCCTCCTCCTCATCTTCTTGAATTGCCATGAGAAGGCAGCAAACTCTTCATCAGAGGAAGAGCTGCCTGAAGTGCTATTCTCAGACTTATCAGATTCAGCACTCCTTCTTGGATGAGACACCATCCTGGCCTTGCTCTTCTTGGAGTTGTCATCCTTGAGAGCCACAGATCACTCCCTTGCATGAGCCCTTGTTAAAGTGTCCTCTTCCTTTCTTGTAGATAACTGCATCTCATAAGAGAGCAGCTTCCAAAACAGTGTGTGAGTGGGAGTTTCACCAAGCTTGGCCACTTCCCTGATGACACATATTTTTGTGTCCCAGTCTCTAGTTAGAGATCTAAGGAAATTATCATTAAGCTCATAGTCACTGAACACTCTTTCATAGGTTCTTAGTTCATTAACTATCCTAAAGAACCTTTCATAGCAAAAGGAAATGCTCTCCTGGCTCAGCTGCATGAAGGCTTCATATTCTTGATTGAGGAGTGACTTTCTATCATCCCTCACCTCAGTTGTTCCTTCCATATATACCACTAGTGTATCCCACATTTCCTTAGCAGTTGTGTAGTGTACCAAGTTCTAAAATGTAGAGTCATCAATTGCATTAACAATTATGTTTTGTGCTCTTTTATCCATAGTGAACAATGCAAGTTTACCCTTGGTCAAGTCACTGAAGGCCTTGGCCAATCTCCTAGTTGGATCTATGGTGGAGGCAGTTTGAAAAGTGAAAGGCCCTTGTTTTACTATGATGTAAATCCTTGGGTCAGATGCTTCCATAAACAATCTAATCCTTTGCTTCCATATGCCAAAGTTTTCTTTGTTGCATATGGACAACTTCATGGATCTCATCTCCTTCTGCAATCCAGTGGAGGCCATTGGATTTAAATAAGACTATTCCTTTATAGGATCTGGTCAGACAGTTATGTCCTTCTTGACCAACCTATCTCTGATACCACTTGATTGTTTGTTTAGGATGTAGTCTTAGTCACCTAGAGGGGGGGGTGAATAGGTTTGTTTTTATTTTAGGCTTTAACCTAGTTGTTTTCTGATTTTAGATTAGTTAAGTATCAAGCACCCAGAAAATACACAAAGGTTTATATAGGTTCCTCAAGACAGGTGTCTTGATTAGTCCTCTTTCCCCCTTCAGCTTTCTAACAATGAGTTAGATAAAGCCAACACCTCCAAACTCATCTCCAAGAGCTTACAACACAGATCCCTCAGGATCTCTCAGGTTTTCCCAAACCCTACCTCAGGCTCAACATCCCTACCTTAGGCTCAACAGCCCTACCTCAAGCTCAACAACCCTACCTCAGATCTCCCAAAGATCCTACACTCAAGATGACCTCTCAGCTTTACAACTCAGGCCAAACAGCCCTACAACCTCAGGCAAAGATGCACTACAATCTCAAAATTGTTAAGTTCCTACAGAGTTTATAATAGATGATTACAATCAGAAGATAAAAGAGATCAAGCCTTGGTCTTCTATTGCAGAACAACTGCTGTAGCAGTCTTGAATCTGGGATGAGTCCAATGGCCTCAACTTTGATTCTTCTGATCCTTTTATTCAGAGAAAGAGTGAGGTTCAACTTGCTCTATCTTGAGTTGATCAAGAGGAGCAATCTATTATCTCCGTGTAGCTTCAGAAAGCAAGTGTTGAAAGCTTTCTCTGCTGCCGTCAATGGAACGGTATTTTGTTCTTCTTCAGTAAGTGAGAGAGTAAGAGTCTCTTTTACAAAGCCCTAATTTATTCTTTTATACTCCACTGATCTTCAACGGCTATCAGATGTCTTCTGACACAGCATGGACGAGATTGGAGTACCATATCTTGCTTTTCTGCAGCTTGCGCCAAAAGAAAAACCCGCCAGTCCTTTTGAATCTGTTCAGCGGTTGGGCTGAGATAGCATCCAGTCTCAGCGGCTTCTTCTGTCCCATTCCAGCAGATCCGCTGAGACAGACAGTTGTCTCAGTGGGTTTCTTCTATCTGCAACTCAGCTGGCCCAGACACCTTCTCAGCGGCCCTTGGCCTTGTCTCAGCGGTTCAGCTAAGACTGAGAGCTTGTCTCAGCGGTTTTGACAACAAACCTACTGAACTTACTTCACACCTTGGCCTGACCTAACCCTGCATGGTCATGATATAAAATGGGGTTTATCAAATACAACTTGTACTTAGCATTGAGTGTGAAGCTTCTTCAAATCAAGGGAACATTGAGGGTCATTTTCCCAACAAGACCCGGTTGTGAAGAAAAAAAGGGGGTCTTATAAACTGGTATCAGAGGGAAACCACAATCATAGAGGGAGTAAGTCCACAACACTGGGTCACCCAGCGTGAGCATTAGTTTGGTGACAAACTAAGCAGCGAAAGTGATGGTGTGCTCATGTGTAAAGATCACATTATATTGTCCTTTAATCAATGAGTTAAGCCAACCCAACTAGGACACTTGACTTACCAAGATGATTCTTAAGGTATCCTAGTCGAAATAGACCTTAGGTATAAATTTGGTTAAGGTACAAGGATACCCCGAGCGACTAAAGGAAGAGTCTAACGCGAAAGTAGCTACTTAAGGCTTAAACTCGGGTGTCCCTACCTCGCCTATCAAGGAATTACCCAAACTAATAGAACCGCCTTAAGGAGAATAGATGCCTACAATCCTTAGCGGAATAGTAGGGGACTCGTAGACTCAACCCTCATACCGATAACATGATTAGGTTCAGACAACCATCACACTAAGCACCAAGGGTCGGATAAGAGTTCAAGTTCAGAAGAGACCCATTTAGGATTAAGTCACATGTTGGCCTTGAGAAGGTTGTCATAAATGGTAACCTGGAGAGCCTAAAGTATGGAGAATACCGATTAGTCTTGGGATGGAACCCCAAGTCTAAAGTTGTATGCCCTAAGGAATGTGGGCATACTAAGGATGAATATAAAATGGTAATGTCATAGGAACTTAGCCCAAAATAGGTAGGGGCTTATCTTTTGTTTATTGGGCAAATTAGTTACTGGCTTGGGTTTCCTTAGACCTGATTTAGAAAATTTTGTATTACAAACATAGTGAATTCGAGGTTGTTATATATGATGTTACTCAGGCAAAGATGAGATTTTGTAAAAGCATGTTTGGAGTGATGATCAACCCTCTCTGGAAAATGGATCCTTGAAGAATTACTTCATCTTAACCAGGTATAGATCGGATAAGAGCCGAACTTGGATAATGGATTATCATGTTTCTAATAACCTTGTATGAGCGGTGATATCATAGACTCTTAGACGATGACTTATTGGATTTAGAATATAATCCTTAAGTTTTACTATTGGTTAAAATGATTAAATTCTATCTTATTTTGATCGTACAAGGGTGTCCAAGCCCGTCATGTATTAAAATATTTGGAATTGATGAACTAAACATGAGGAGTGATTGACCACTACTGTTCACTCTTACCTGACATACCCAAGTCATTATATTAAAAATATGCAGTTTGGGATAGGGCAACATCATGGTAATAAGGACGAGTAATTATGAGACTAAACTATTACAAGATACCATGTGAATTAGATAACGGGTAGTGAAATTTATGATATTTAAGCAGCTAAGACTAAGTTGTCATGGAAGTTGAGAAATTAGTGGATGACATATTGAAGATGTATACCTTAGGTATGACTCTGCAGCCTTGATTTGGATAGCATCAAGAACCAAAATATATACGTCTGATGACATTATAATCATGGTTTGCTAGACTCGTGACCAGGGGAAATAGATTTTGATTATCAAGTATGATTACGGCAAAATTGCTCGAAAATTATAGGCATTAATGATGATCTCCAAAGATTCACGAGTAAACCCTTTTAAATTTTGAGGATGATGGGTCTCTTGACGACGTGATCATTATCATTAAATGGTAGGATTTGATAAATTGAAAAGGTGTGTTAATCGATTACTTGCCCATGCTCGAAGGAATAAGAATCTGATAGTATAGAGAAAATTTGTAAAGTCGTTGTCTATACACACCAAACGGAACTTTAACCAACAGAAAATCGTGTATTTTGGAACACGTATTTTCCTGGAATGAAGAAAGACGTCATAGATTTTGTGATGCAGGGTGAGGTTGGTCAGTTGGATAAGGTCGAGTGCAAGAGTCCACGGGGACTACTCTACAGCCATTGGTCGTGTTAGAGTGGATGTTTGAGGATATAATTATGGATTTCATACACATGATATAATTATGGTGAAATAGGTTTTGAGACATTTGACATAGCTTTCCACCCTCAGACGGAGGTGCAGGACTCCACTACCTTGGATCCAGGATGAGGATCCAAAGGTACACGGCCAGAATTTGTGGAGGGAAAAGATGCCCTGTTGTGACTGATTCAAAATAGGATGTTGGAGGCCCAGAGCAGACAGGCCAAGTATTGATATGCGCGGAATCGACAGGTAGAGTTCCAGGTTGGAGACTGGGTGTTTATGAAGATACATCTGATGCATGGAGTCTCGCGGGTATGCGGGCGGAAGAAGCTCAGTCCGAGATATGTGGGGCCTTATAGGATCCTAGAGCGGATCGACCCATTAGCATACAGAATGGAGCTACCGCCAGAATTAGCGGGATTGCACGACGTATTCCACGTCTCCTCACTTCAGAGAGTATTAATTCTGTTGTAGCAGCATAACACATCTACATCGGGCCCGGTGGCGTCCGATCGGTTAGTTGTTTGGGGCCGATCCGGATCGACGATACAACTGACCGAGTCTTGTGGAAGAATAGCATCCATTTAGTCAAGGTGATGTGGTCCAGTCATGTGTTGTAGGAGCACACTTGTGAATCCATAGATCTCATGTAGCACAGGTAGCCAGTGCTCTTTGATGCGCAAATCTTAGCACACCGCTATAGGCGGTAGCAAGACTGCAGCACGAAATGGCAGTGTACCGATCATTCAATTAATAAAAAATGGGAATGAATCCCCAAGTATCGATCTCAAAGGAACACAGTAAGGTGGAATGGAAAATGGATGGCGGCGCACCTCTTTAACACATATGAACTAAATATAACTTCACATAAACATGAAATTAAGATTACAAGCACGATTCATAGTGTTCATCATCAATACATGAGACATCTAGCTACAAACACATCAATAAGAAAAGAACAAGGCAAGAAATCGACCGAATCCGAAGTCTCATTGTAGATTCACGGTTGGAATCGCCGGGTTGTCAATCCGCGTCCAAGCTCGGTCCGCAACTACGTCCGGGGTAGAGAGAGCTGTCACTACTCTCCAATGAGCCCGTCTTATTCGTGTCACGATTCGGTGGAGGTTGCAAACTTCCTCTTGCTTGATGGCGATGGCGGCTAAACCTTCCTTGAAGCTCTAGGATGAAGGAGGAGGCCGAGAGGAAGCTCCGGCTCAAGAATGGCGTGAAGAACAAGCCCGGAGCACCTCCCGATGGTGGGCGGCGATGGAGGGGCGAAATCGGGCGGAACGGCGGAGCTGGGAGAACGAAAGATCGGGGGATTCGACCTAATTCGCGAGCAGGAGTATTTATAGGCGCTGGAATAAACAGTGCGCACGATCATTGGCGCACGACCAGTGGTCGTGCGCGCTGGAATCCTGTGATCGTGCGCCTGCCTGGGTGGAGCCTGCAATGCAAGAAATTTATAAAATACCATGTTCGCACGACCAGTGGCGCACGACCGGTGGTCGTGCGCACTATCGTAGGTGGTCGTGCGCACTGGTCGAAACAGAACTCATAAAATTGATGTTAAGTGCGCACGAACAGCGGCGCACGATCGGTGGTCGTGTGCAATATCGTTGGTGGTCGTGCGCACTGTCCGAGACAGAACTCAAAAAATAGGGTTAAGTGCACACGATCAGCGGCGCACGACCAGTGGTCGTGCGCAATAGAAACAGTGATCGTGCGCAGTGTTCCTGTACAGAATTGTACCGGGAACACCCGCACGACTCCTGTTTCAGCACAACCACGAATCCAGCCACTGAAAGTGGCACTTAACAATCCATGAAAACTACTAAAAATGAAGAACATGAAATAACACCAAAAATGTGCCTAGAGGTGCACTTAGCATGGAGTGTCAAATATGAGTGAAAACATGTCTAAAGTGAAGTGCATAGACTAGAAAATCGGCCCAGATGAGTCCATAAATGTGTATATATTTGGGACTCATCACACCCCCAGACTTAACTGTTTGCGCGTCCCGAGCAAACCATCTCTCGCGGACAGGAAAAACATAAGCTGGCGAAGAAATTATCAAGCGGAGTACCATGCGAAGTCGCATGCTCATGTGCGTAGAAATATAATAGATTAAATTTCTAATTATACATATTAGTTTATAATTTTCTAGGAGCGTAGATATATATTACGTTTACTCAAAAAGTGAATCACGGTGAATCATAAGGTCGTACATAGGAAGAAAGTAAACTGAACGCTGAGGCGAGCATTGCCAAAGATCGGGGCTCGGGACAACTCCATTGAAATCCATCAATGTCGGTGACCATAAGCTTGCCCGTTCGCACTCTCTCCACGGCACTAGTTTGACTCAAATGCGTGAATCAATAGGACTTAAGGTTTTAGATGAGGCTTGGGTTTAGGTGAGGTAAACAAATATAAACATGAAGGCTTAGAACACAAAAACCCAAATGAGCAAATGCATAACACTATCCAAGTAGCCAAAAAAACACGTGGATGCACCACACCCCCAGACTTAGACTTAGACGCATGGGTGTGTGCACCGCCTACTCCCAAATATAAATCTCAAACAGATTTTTTTCAATTAAACTTTTCATTCTTCTTTTTCTTTTCAAATCTTTTCTTCTTTTCTTTTTCTTTCTTTAGCAATTTCAGCAAATTTTCAAAGATGCACATCCACATTTCACGTTGTACTTCCACAATCAACACCACCAATTTAAAATTTAAACAAAATGCTTGCATTTTGGGTGTGCGACTAGGATTGGAGTTTAGGCTTTGGTGAACAATAGTGGAGCTGAACCAAAAGAATGGGGTAGGCACAACTGGGCTAGCGAGGAATTGATGATAGGAATGGCACAAAGGCTCAACCGGGCCAAAATGATGGCCTATATCACATTCACGCAATTGACTAACCGTATACCCATGCTTCAAGAATCGCTTGGGGCAAGTTCTTAGCCACCGAGAAAGATAATCCTTTCTCCTGACTCGGGCAATATGAGGCTAACGAACGTCTACACACATCCCTATGCTACCGTTTGATTCACACCGGATTCACCAATTTTTGAGTGTAGTAAACAATATTTACGCTAATAGAAAAATATAAACTAAAAGCATAAAAAGAAATTGAATCTACACGAATTTCTAAACGAGACATGAGCACTCGACTAGGAGCACTACAGGAGTCAACATTTTACTCCGCCTCATAATCCTAAGCCAGCACAATGATTTTCCAAATCACACAAAAAGACAAATTCAACTCGCGACGTGCCAACGGCTAAGCGCGCTCAAGTGGGTGTTGTGGTGTGCAATGAAAATAAACAAAACATTTTAAATGAAATCTGCTAGTATGCAGTGCAATAGTGCACGTGAGCGGGTAAACAAAACTACTCTCCCCCAGACTTAAACTAAACAATCCGCATAATATATGACAGGAAAATCAAAATAGGGCTAGGGGAAGAGAGTACCCAATGCTCAGCAAGTGAGCATACCAGAAGATTGGCGATTAACTCTAGACCAAGCTGCAGCACCCAACCAGAAGAATACCTGCAGGGGTCAGCTCCGCAAAAACAAAAGAAAAGAGAAACGCTGAAATAAAATAAACTAACTACGCATGATTAGATAAATTAAAAAATGCAAGAAAAAGAAGATAACTACTGGGGTTATTGTCATCCCAGCACGACTTATTTAAAAACATGAAGGTTCTAGCTAATGGGCCTATGAAAAAGAAAATGCACAGGTAACTGCTCCATTATCCGTTTCGGTAGCTGGTACCGATACGGAGATAAGGCAGTCACCCCTCTACCTAAATAATAATACCTGCTTGACACAGGTAGAGGGAAAAGAAAGTAAGAAGAGGAGGAGGCCTGGTCCTCACTCATCTCACCAAAACTATCCTTGCCCAGCAAGGTATCATCTCCAGGGAGGCAGTAGGAGGAGAAGGCAATGAGTGGGGCTTCCTCTACGGAGGGGGGATCAACCTCCTCACGTGAGAGGATACACTCATCATTGACTTGAGCATCATGCTCCAAGTCCTCCTGGGGTACCTGTGAAGACTCAACCTGCACAGGCTCAGATAGAGAAAGGGGATCAAGAAATAAAAAAGAAGAAGAACATGAATAAAAATCGATCAGGGGAGTGATCCCGGTCTCACTCCCATCAGGTTGGGGAGGTAAAATAATGTTTGCATTGTCATCAATGCTACAAGATTCGGCGGGATCAACAGTGGCCAAGCTAGAGATTTGGACTTCCTCCACCGGTGCTGAGGAAAACTCCTCTTCACCTGGAAGGTTGTCCTCCTCCATAGGAACAGGCATGACACTAAAGTCACCAGCCTCCTCTTGCGACACATCATCAACAATGTCGTCAGAGACGAGTGTAGTATGCACAACAGTAAGAAGAATAATGCTCGGATAAAAGTCGAGCACTGATTCCTCACAATGGAGAATAGGTTCAGCAATGTCGGTGCATAGATCAGCCGCACATCCGGTGATCGTGTCCATACCATACCCTTCAAGATGTGAAGGTGACAAAGACACATAACCGGATGTTGAAGGTGTGCCGCCAGAGTTAGGAGTTGGGATGATCCGGATATCCGGCTCGTCATCCTCGTCCAATTGGCGAAGATACTCGGCATAGTCCTTCAAGACATGATCAGTGCTCCGACAAAACCGGCACTGCCTTGCGGGCTTCTTTGGTACAGCGGGGGCTGAAGCCGAAAAGAAGTATGACGGTAAAGGCTCAGCAGAGTAGCCATAAGACTTACGCGCACCATATGGAGTACCAGACGAAGTCGGTGCTCCATATGCTGGGCTATAAAAATTATGCCAACTATTCTCCGTAGGGCATTCATCACTAGAGTGGGAGGTATCTCTACACCAACGACAACGGATATTGAGATGTGCCCACATAGTGTGAAGATATTACGATTCAAAATAAAAAGCTATTATGCAAAATACTGCACCTAACAAAAATTACTTAAGCAACCTAATATAAAACAAGAAAATGGAGTAAAAAGAACAGAAATAAAATAAAAGATGCAATTTACAAATGGAAGGGCTTCTCTCTCAGACTTTCCCTCTCCAGAAAACTCACACGACTGTATTCCCCGGCAACGGCGCCAAAAACTTGATGCGCAAATCTTAGCACACCGCTATAGGCGGTAGCAAGACTGCGGCATGAAACGGCAGTGTACCGATCATTCAAGTAATAAAAAATGGGAATGAATCCCCAAGTATCGATCTCAAAGGAACACAGTAAGGTGGAATGGAAAATGGATGGCGGCGCACCTCTTTAACACATATAAACTAAATATAACTTCACATAACATGAAATTAAGATTACAAGCACGATTCATAGTGTTCATCATCAATACATGAGAGATCTAGCTACAAACACATCAATAAGAAAAGAACAAGGCAAGAAATCGACTGAATCCGAAGTCTCGTTTTAGATTCATGGTTGGAATCGCCGGGTTGTCAATCCGCGTCCAAGCTCGGTCCGCAACTACGTCCGGGGTAGAGAGAGTTGTCACTACTCTCTAATGAGCCCGTCTTCTTCGTGTCACGATTCGGTGGAGGTTGCAAACTTCCTCTTGCTTGATGGCGATGGCGGCTAAACCTTCCTTGAAGCTCTAGGATGAAGGAGGAGGCCGAGAGGAAGCTCCGGCTCAAGAATGGCGTGAAGAACAAGCCCGGTGCACCTCCCGATGGTGGGCGGCGATGGAGGGGCAAAATCGGGCGGAACGGCGGAGCTGGGAGAACGAAAGATCGGGGGATTCGACCTAATTCGCGAGCAGGAGTATTTATAGGTACTGGAATAAACAGTGCGCACGATCATTGGCGCATGACCAGTGGTCGTGCGTGCTGGAATCCTGTGATCGTGCGCCTGCCTGGGTGGAGCCTGCAATGCAAGAAATTTATAAAATACCATGTTCGCACGACCAGTGGCGCACGACCGGTGGTCATGCGCACTATCGTAGGTGGTCGTGCGCACTGGTCGAAACAGAACTCATAAAATTGATGTTAAGTGCGCACGAACAGCGGCGCACGACCGGTGGTCATGCGCAATATCGTTGGTGGTCGTGCACACTGTCCGAGATAGAACTCAAAAAATAGGGTTAAGTGCACACGATCAGCGGCGCACGACCAGTGGTCGTGCGCAATAGAAACAGTGATCGTGCGCAGTGTTCCTGTATAGAATTGTACCGGGAACACCCGCACGATTCCTGTTTCAGCACAACCACGAATCCAGCCACTGAAAGTGGCACTTAACAATCCATGAAAACTACTAAAAATGAAGAACATGAAATAACACTAAAAACGGGCCTAGAGGTGCACTTAGCATGGAGTGTCAAATATGAGTGAAAACATGTCTAAAGTGAAGTGCATAGACTAGAAAATCGGCCCAGATGAGTCCATAAATGTGTATATATTTGGGACTCATCACTCTTCAAGTCAGGTATAACTTCAATTCCTATGGGATGTTACGTTCAGTTACTTTCGGTAGAAACCCAGCAAACCTAACCTGAATTTTGAGGACGAAATTATTATTTTTGCTTATTGGGATTTGTAACATCCTTATTCCTTCTAGACCCCCTTTGTTAGGGTTAAGACTTTGGTAGTGACTAGGGGTCATGAGATGACCCTAAGCTAGGTTGAGCCTAGGCAAATTGCTATGACCACCCCAAAGGTGCATATGTCAATTCAACCCGATTTTGGATCAATTAGGCTGCTTATGGTCAAATTGACTCTACCCTTGGCCTAATGATGTCATGGGGAACCCAATAGACCCAAAAGCCCCCTCATGGGCCACCAATTTAACTAATTTGACCAAAGTCAAACTTTGGCCAATTTAGGTCAAACCTACACCTTTTGGATAAATTGGCCCAATTGGGGCACCACCATGACCCAACCAACTTTGGGTGGTGTTAAGGGACCCAAGACACACCCCTTGGACCAGTCAACCCATCAGTTGACCAAGTCAACACCTCAAGTCAACTTTGGTCAAACCTAGCCTAAAGAAGGAGAATTAAGCCCAAGTTGATTTCAATTGGCTAAGGCTTGGACAAAGGCCCATCCTATAGCCCATTATGATTAATTTATTTTATCTGATTAAATGAGTTTAATGGTGTAATTAATGAATTTTTCCCCTTAATGAAGAGAGAGAAAGAGAGAGAGAGAGAGGGGAGTAATGGAGGGAAGCCATGGGGCACACTCTTCCTCTTCCCCAAGCCCACCATTCATCTCCCGTAATGCTTGGGAGGAGATTCCCCATCAATTCCATCCCACAACCATCAAAGAGGGGACATTAATGGCATGACCGAAATTCTTTTTCCCCTCAAATCCCCCTTATACTACCACCATTCTCAAATCCAACTCAACCATTAGCTTCAAAAGGTGTATGGCAGTCGAAATCATATATTGGATCGAAGGCTTTGGTGGAGAATCAAGGACTCGGCAAGGAGGAGCTTAGAGGCGTCCGGAAATGACGCACCACAGCCACCACCATCGTCCGGCTTCAATAAAGGTCCACATCTCCTCCTCTCCCCTTGTGCTTGTATCCTAGATCGATTAGGAGACATAGGGCTCAATTGAGCCCGATCTAAGGAGAGAAATTTTAGAAATTTCCATGGAAATTTGGAGTTGCGAGTTCGTCGGAAACAGTCTCTCCGGTGGTCGTGCCGCCGCCCGGCGATAGCCACCACCTCAACGGAGGTGGTGGTGGTGGCGGCGGCGGACTGGGGAGGTGGCCAAGATTAAGGGCTGGAAAAGCTCCAGGTCTGGCAAATCATGGTGGTTGGCTGGAGGTAGAAGAGATAATCAGAGCCATTTATTTGGACAAAATAATTAATATATAAATTATTGTGTATTTGGTCACCTAGAAATGAGAATTTTGCTCCTTAAAATGAGGCATTTAGGGGCCATTTCATGAAAAGTGACCAGAGACAAAAGTTGTAGATTTTTGTGTCTAGTTTATTTTAAACAAATTTGAGCCGATTTGGCCAACTGGTTTGACTACATCACTCAAAATGGTGCAACATATACATAAGGTTGACCAGAGATTGTTTTGAGTGCCTCCACTAATTCAAACATCCAAATGCTTTGAAATTTGGGGCATAGGCTAGATTTACCCTTACGCTCAACATATCCAAAAATGACAATTTTTGGAGGACCTTTTCCTATAATATTTGCAAATATTTAATAATTTGTGTATGAACTAATTTTTGGGTCTAGATATTTCCAAAACCTACCAACTTTTGGTGGGTGGTCCTTAGGGTCATGGCATGACTTTGGTAAAAAATTTCACCTCATTTGGGATTGAATTGGTAGGGTAATTAAGTAACCGAAATTTGGTCAAACTATGGTATGTTAGATCAAATGTGCACTTGATGGATATGGGAGATCAACCCTCATTCAAATGTTGTGAAACTTTGAACATTGACTTGATGTCACATAAAATACCCGCACAAGTGGTTTTTTGGGTTGTTTGGGGTGGATGTGCCTTAGAACCCTAGTGTGAACCGTAGGGTTGTATATTGAACCTATTGAAGGACATAGGGTCATATGTCATCGGATTGACTTGAAACTTTGTAGAGAGGTTCATGGGGGGGGGGATTATGCCTTAGATAATTTGTCTGGAATTTTTAGGAACATTTATCCCCTCTGAATTAATTATGAACCAACTAGGACGTTTCCTTATATGAAAAAATTATATGTTTACATAACCTTGGATGTTCATGAAATTTTGGCAGTGTGCTTGCATTGGTGATATTGTCCTCTGATAATTTTATTGTGAATTTTAGATTTATCTATATAGTACTTCATTCACAAGTACATTGTTTGCCCTATTTTAAAAAGGAATTAATTAAGGGTTTTGATAGTTTATAGGTAGTAGTCTAGATCACCTAGAGGGGGGTGAATAGGTCACTTTCTTTTCTTGCTTCTTTAGCCTAGCTATTTTTAGTGAGTTTAATGATTATAAGCAAACAATTAGAAAGCACACGAGCATATATAGAGGTTCCTCAAGACAGGGTGTCTTGAGTAGTCCTCTTTCCCCTTCACCCTTCTAACAATGAGTTAGACAGGGCCAACACCTCCAACTCAGCTTTAAGAGCTTACAACTCAGATTCCTCAAAATCTCTCAGGTTTCCTCCAAACCTTACCTCAGGCTCAAAATCCCTACAAGCTCAGAGTTCTCCAAATCCTACAACTCAGAAATCTCTGTATTTCCTACCTCAGGCCTATCAAGAAGTCCTACCTCAGATCTTCACAAAGATCTTACACTCAAGCTAGGAGTACAGCTCTACACTCAGGCTAATCAACCCTACAGCTCAGGCACAAGGGCCTTACAGATAAATATAGAGTGAATATTACTACAGAGGACTGTATAAAGTTAACCTTCAGATCTTGTTTTCTATTGTGCTGAAACAGGATTGTGAAGCAGCGTTTACAGGTCTTGTTTCTCCTTGATCTTCTCCTTTAGCAAAGTTGAAGATCTACTTGTTCTTCTTGATTGATTCAGGAAGAACAAACTTATCTCCCAGCAGAGTTGAGCTTTAGTTTGAGAGAATGTGTAACAGCTCCCCTGCAATGACTATATAACATAGGTTCGGTCGGGACCCCACAACATATAATCGCCACAGCTTTAGTATTAAAAAGTGATATAGATCTAACCATCTCAAAACTCAGAACCAACACCATCGTCCACGCACAACAGGCGAACTATCGTCCTCATATTTTCAGCTACAGGAACTGTCGAAGACTCAACAACATCTTCCGGCCCCACCAACGCTTTCCTCAGCACTGAAACATGAAATACATCATGTAATCCGCTTAGTTCTACAGACAACGCCAACCGATAGGCCGCTTCGCCTATGCACTCCGTAACCTCAAACGGACCCAAATGTCTCGGACTCAATTTCTTGAGTCTCTGAATTTGTGAAACGCCTTTAAACGGCTTGATCCTCAAGTAGACTATGTCGCCCACCGCAAACTCCATATTTATGTGACACGCATTAAAATACTTTGCCTGCCAATCATGAGCAACCTTCATGCGCTCATGGATCATTCGCACCAACTCACAAGCATCTGCCACCACTTCTTTTCCTAACAGCTGGGTGTCTCCCGCCTCTATCCAAGACATCGGCGTTCGACACAGCCTTCCATACAAAGCCTCATACGGTGTCATTTTGATGCTCGTCTGGAAACTATTATTGTAGGCAAACTCCACCATGAAGAGGTGGTCTTCCCAACTCTTACCAAAATCGAGAGCACACATCCTCAACATGTCCTCCAACGTACGATTCGTTCTCTCTGTTTGATTATCGATCTGCGAATGAAACGCGGTACTAAATTTCAATTTTGTGCCCAAACTTATCTGCACTAACCTCAAGTCCTTGGACGTGAATCGTCCATCGCGATCACTAACGATGCTCTTTGGAATTCCGTGCAACCGCACAATGTTCCGAGTATAAAGCTCCACGAGCTTCTCCATGCTATCATCTTTCCGATTTGGAATGAAGTGGGCTACCTTGGTCAGGCGATCCATAATCACCCAAATCGCATCGTTGCCTTGCCCCGATCGAGGCAAACCATGCACAAAATCTATGGAGATGTCATCGAATTTCCACTCGGGGATAGGAAGAGGTTTCAAGAATCCACCCGGCCTTTGGCATTTAGCCTTCACTAAGGCGCACGTCTGAGACCGGCTTACATACAAAGCTACATCCCACTTCATCCCAGGCCACCAAAAGGATTTCTTAAAATCCAAGTACATCTTCGTAATTCCTGGATGAATGGAGTACTTCGTGAAGTGAGCCTCAAACATCAACTCCTCACGGGGCTTGCCAAAGCGAGGGACATACACCCTTCCATTTCTCATTAAAAGTCCACCGACCATCTCCAAAGCACTGCTTTCGCTTTGCTGAGCCTCCAACGCCAATCGCTGACACTCTTCGTCTGCACTGGTTGCCTCTCAAATTCGATCTGCCATATCACACTGCATCTCGATCCAGTTCAGCCGAGCCGCACTGGACTCACCCTTAGCCACACACACAATGCCAAGAGACTTAAACTCTCGCACCAAACACTTGTCATGCGCTTTAATCCAATTTCCCTGCCCGGAATACTTTCTACTCAAGGCGTCAGCCACCACATTGGCCTTACCTGGCGTATACTGAATCACTACGTCGTAATCCCCAAGGAACTCGACCCACCTATGCTGCCTCATATTAAGATCCTTCTGATCTAGAAGATACATCAAGCTTTTGTGGTCCGTGAAGATTTCAACCTTCGCACCGTACACGTAGTGCCGCCACAACTTCAACGCAAAAATCACCGCCGCAAACTCTAAGTCGTTGATGGGATAATTTCTCTCATGAGGCTTTAGCTACCTTAACCCATAAGCTATCACGTTGTCATTCTGCACCAGCATGCAATCCAAACCACAACCTGACGCGTCGCTAAAAATCTGAAATCCTTCGGTCCCACTAGGAAGACTTAGGATTGGAGAAGACATCAATCTTTCCTTCAAGGTCTTGAACGCACGGGCATACTCCGGCGTCCACACAAACCTCTGGTCCTTTCGGGTAAGAGTGGTGAGGGGCAAAGCCATCCGCGAAAAGTTCTCAACGAACCTTTTTGTAATAACCGACTAGTCAAGGAAACTCCAGACTTCCGCCACGGTTCTCAGTACAGGCCAATCTATAATGGCTTCCACCTTCGCAGGATCCACTGCCACCCCATCTCCACTAATCACGTGGCCCAAGAATGCCACTTTCCCGATCCAAAACTCGCACTTTGAGAACTTAGCATAAAGCTGGTTCTCCCTCAAAGTCTGCAACACTATTCTCGAATGAGACTCATGTTCCACCTTCGACTTCGAATACACCAAGATGTTGTCGATGAACACCACCACGAACGAATCCAGGTATTGTCGAAACACTCGGTTCATTAAATCCATGAACACTGATGGCGTGTTCGTCAAACCGAATGGCATCACCGAGAACTCAAAATGACCATACCTCGTCCCAAATGCCGTCTTGGGAATATCTTTTTCTCGAATCCTTAACTGATAGTAACCCGACTTCAGGTCCAACTTTGAGTACAAGGTCGACCCACCAACTGATTGATCAAATTATCAATTCGTAGAATTGGGTACTTATTCTTGATGGTCAACTTATTCAACTCGCGTAGTCTATGCACAGCCGCATACTACCATCCTTCTTAACGAACAACACTGGCGCACTCCATGGTGAGGAGCTGGGCCTAATGTACCCCTGCTCGAGCAACTCTTCCAACTGCACCTTTAGCTCAGCCAGTTCCTTCGGTTCCATCCTAAACGGAGGATGCGACACCGGCCTCGCACCCGGCACCAACTTGATCGAAAAGTCGATTTCACGCTGAGGAGGTGCTCCCGGAAGCTCCTCAGGGAACACATCCCCGAATTCCTCCACCACTGGCACTTCTCCGATCGTCAGCTTTGTGGAGTGAGTCTCCAACAAAGCTACAAATGCCTCACCCCCTCGATTCACCACACGCGCCATTTGCACGGCAAAAATCAGGGAGCAAGCCACTCCGCACAGGCCCTCGAACTTGACCTCCACTCTTCCTTCACTCCTTAAGGTCACCACCTTCAACTGGCAGTCAATACTAGATCGCTGCTCTGCAAGCCAGTCCATCCCCAGGATTATGTCAAATTCGGCTGGTGGTAGGATCTGTTGGTGTTTCCAAGGTGATCTAGAAGTGATCAAGCATTTAGCCTCACTGCCAACGCGATATGAGCCTATGGGGTCACTCGCGCTGTCATTAAAAACCGAAAACCGTAAATCGAACCGGAACCAAACCGGAACCGTAAAGAACCGGACCGAACCGTTCCTGAATTATTAAGGTTCCAGTTTGAATTTTGGAACCATAAACAATAATGGTCCGGGTGTGGTTCCTTCATTTTATTATCCGGACCGGAACCGGAACCGGAACCGCAAGATAAATGTTTCGAGCGGTTTCAAAATTTGTAGACCCGATCCGGACCGGACCGAAGTAGAACCGAACCGCAATCTGTTTATTATTATTATTCTTTATAATATATATTATTAATATTATTTTTTTATAATATTAATAATATATATTTATTATCTATACGACTATACCAATATAAGTCGTTTGATTGCCGCGCCGTCCGATTGCAGTAGTACTCAATGATGGACTCTGCCAACATATATACAAAAAAGATATTTGGTGGTTGTTATTTAATTTTGTTGATGATTATATTCTCTATTTTATGTATGTTTATGTTTATCATTCTTCAACTACTTCGGTAAAGCAACTGTTTTTGCTGAGCATCGAGTGTTACTTGTTATTCACCAAGCTAATAATCATGTTTATGTTAATTAATTTTTTGGATCAGGTTTATTGTAATCATACAATATTACTCATTCTTTTTATATTCAGTGCGTCAAATCAGATATTATTGCATGCATATCTGTATTAGTTCAATTTTAACATATTTAGACTTCAAAAACATAAAATTATTGCTCCAACCATTTGAATTCTAATTTCCTTTTTCAAATATGCATTTTTTAAATAGATAATAATCTTTGTCAATACGTCTAATGACTCAAATTATAGAGTTATAAAATAATTAAAACTATAACACAGAACCGATTGGAACCGGACCGAACCGCATAGAATCGGACCGAACCGTTAGTGTCTGGTTTGGTTTTGGTTCTTGTTGAACCGGAACTGGAACCGTTGACACGATGGTTCCAAAAATTATGTTAGAACCGTAACCGGAACCGGAACCGGTCAACCAAATATGGTTTTGGTTCTAATTTGAAGAACCGTTACCTTAGCGGTTTGGTTCGCGGTCTTAGTAGAACCAAAACCGAACCGGAACCGTGACAGCTCTAGGGGTCACACACAAGAGTGTTTGGAGAAGTTGGAGGAAGTATTGTGTTGGACTTACTCATATTGGATATGAGTGAGGGACCAATCCTAGACTTAATGGAGTTGGGTCGAGTCAACTGAATGCTCCACAGATATTGTGAATATTGCATGGAGCGTGTTGGAAAGTCTTCGAGATGAGTCGACGAGAATGTCTCGATGACAATTACATCAAATCGTCGAGTTATGGTTTACTCGACGAATTGAATGTTACTCGATGAATCTTACCTCAGTTCGTCGAATGAACTAATTCATGACTCGACTAATTCATTTTTACTCGACGAATTTATTGTGAGATGTTCACTCGACGAATTAGTTTGTTACTCGACGAATTCAATCTGTTACTCGACGAATTTCTTCGGTGAAGTGTTCACTCGACGAATTATGTGTTTACTCCGATGCAGTCATGGCTCTGCGGTTATCCTTTTTGTCGCATGGGTATAAATAGAACCCGATCTATGCCCTAATGTGTGTGCTGCCTTTGTGCGATCCTTTTGCGATAGAAGAAGAACGACGGAAGTGTTCCGACGGTCTTGATCCCGCACCCCGCCGCCGCTGCCTCTTCTTGTAATCGGATCTAGCAATTCGTGGAAGACTAAGAGGGCATTCTTCTTCTCTGACCTAGTTCTTGTGCAACAAGAAGCTAAGGTTCTCCTCTCGCTCGTGTGGACTCCCGTAGAGGCTCCGATCCATTTCGACGCTTGGGAATCATCGACTGTTCTCTGGACTGAAGTTGTGGAGCACCTCGGCTGAGTATTGACTCAATCCCTTCAGGTATTGCAATGTATTGCTCTTCCCTATTTCTTGATTCATGAAATCGCAAGTTCCTTGAACTGTTTAGGGTTGTTCTTGTTTGTTTCTTCCGCTGCGCACATTTGATGTGCTATTATCATTATGAATGGTATATAGAAAACCCTACAGTGGTCTCAGAGCGAGACCACCGCCAGGGGCGCTGCCCCTTGGACCCCGTTAGGGGCTCTGCCCCTAAGACCCCCGCCAGGGGCGCGGCCCCTTAGAACCCTGCCAGGAGCGCATGTGATTGCATTGCGATTTTATTGTTTCAGAAATTGTTTCTCCTTTGTAGTAACCGTCCCTCAAAATGATTTGTGAAATCAAATGTCTTAGATTTTGAATCTGACATTGAGAGACGAGCTTGTCTACTACATAGGTGGAGTTCTTTTGTCTTTGTTCAATGCATGTAAATATGGAGATTTAGAAGTGTTTTAAGTGTTCAGATTTAGCCCCTCTTACCAAAGTTTTGATAATTTGTTCTTGTGCACATAGGTGATGCATTTGGTTTTCAAATGTTATATTTCTATTTTGTGAATGTGCACTGTGATTAAATATTAATCACGATGAAATGTTCATCGATTGAATAATAAAATCCTGTATCCAATATTAAGTATACGGATGCCTTCCGATGGATGACACTCTTCCTGCCTCGATCGATGAAGTGTGGGCTTGCCAAAGCAAAGTGCATTAATCTATCTTGGTAAGGGTGCGAGTGGATAATTGTGATATCCCACTGTCGACATCGGGTCCAACTTAACTAGGTGACCTCAAAGGTTGAGTGCCTAAAGGCATAGGGTTGGTAAGCTCCATATGATGGATGCGAATAAAGAGTTATTCACCAACCATACAAGAGTTGCATAGTGATGCAATTGACAAATGTTGTCTACCTAAATAACTACATTATGAGAGGAACGCCAAAGCGGACTCATTGTGTTGGTGAAATACCGATCTTGTCCACTAAGAGAGTAGCTCGCATAAACTCTCCGAATCGAAATTAAGGGTTGTCAATTTGATTAAAATAGTGGGAGCTTTTAATAAAAGTCCTTATTAATATAAAATGTATTTTGAAATACAGTACTAAAAGTTTTGCAAATTTATTGTAGAATTGTCATGGCAAGTGGATCACACTCCACCTTGTCCCTGAGGGCTATCCTTGAGAAGGACAAGCTCAACAGGATGAACTTCCTTGACTGGTACAGAAACCTGAGAATTGTTCTCAGGCAAGAGCGCAAGCTCTATGTCTTGGAAGGGGAAGCCCCTACAGAGCCGACCGGGAATGCTCCGTGAGCAGACAAAGATGCTTACAAGAAGTATCAAGATGATACCTTGGATGTGTAATGCCTTATGCTTGCTACCATGTCCTCTGAGCTTCAGAAGCAACATGAGAGCATGTGTGGTTATAAGATAATTGAGCACCTCAAGAAAATGTTCGAGGGGCAAGCTCAGCAAGAGAGGTTTGACATATTTAAGGCATTATTTCAGTGCAAGATGGGAGCTCGAGACTCAGTAGGGACTCACGTACTCAAAATGATTGGGTACATAGAGAACTTTGAAAGACTGGGTTTTCCCTTGGTCCAAGAGTTGGCCACAGATCTGATCCTGCAATCGTTGTCGGACAGTTATGCGCAGTTTGTCTTGAACTATAACACTAATGAAATAGACAAGACACTACCCGAGCTCCTAGGCATGTTGAGAACTGCTGAAAACAATATGAAGAAGGTCAAGCCTGCTATCCCCATACTGAAGGTGCATAAAGGCAAGGGCAAGACTAAGGGATCCAAGAAGACGAAGATAGGATTTAAGTCTTATCTTGATCCCAAATCTTCTGCACTGAAAATGAAAGATCTGGCAAAGGAAGGAAAGTGTCACCACAGCGGTAAGGCAGGGCATTGGAGGCGGAACTGTCCCCTCTATGTTGAAGGTCTGCAAAAGAAGAAGGGAAGTGTGACTTCCACTTGAGGTATTTACGTTATAGAGATAAACCTTTCTGCTCCTTCATCTTGGGTATTGGATACCGGATGCGGTTCTCATATTTGTACAAATGTGAACGAACTGGGAAGGAGAAGAATGCTGGGTAAAGGGGAGGTAGACCTGCGCGTCAAAAATGGAGCAAGAGTTGCTGTCGTTGCCGTTGGTGTCTGTTGTCTTTCGTTTCCCATTGGGCTTGTAATAGAACTAGAAATTTGTTATTTTGTTCCATCCATAACTAGAAACATTATATCTATTTCATGTCTTGACATGAAATGTTTTTCATTTATAATTAAGAACAATTGTTGTTCGATTTTTATGAATGATGTTTGTTATGGTGTAGCCCAATTGTTTAGTGATTTATTTGTTTTGAACTTAGACCATCTGATCTATAATGTAGAAAATACTAAAAGACTAAAAACAAATGACTCGAATCTTATGTACCTTTGGCATTATCGTTTAGGCCATATAAATGAGAAACGCATATCCAAGCTCCATAGAGATGGACTACTGGACTCATTTGATTATTAATCATTTGAGAGATGCGAATCATATTTATTAGGCAAGATGACGAAAGCCCCTTTCATTAGTTGTAGTGAGAGGGCTGATGATCTCTTGGGTATAATACATAGTGATGTATGCGGACCCATGAGTTCTATGGCTAGAGGTGGGTCCTACTACTTTGTTACATTTACTGATGATTTCAGTAGATACGGATACGTGTTTCTTATGAAGAACAAATCTGAGACCTTTGAAAAGTTCAAAGTGTTTAAGAATGAAGTAGAGAACCAACTGGGAAAAAGGATAAATGCACTCCGATCTGATCGAGGTGGCGAATATCTGAGTCATGAATTTTGTGATCATCTGAAAGAGTGTGGTATTGTATCACAGCTCACTCCGCCCGGAACGCCGCAACATAATGGTGTTTCTAAGAGGAGGAATTGTACCTTGTTAGACATGGTGCGATCAATGATGAGTTATGCAGATCTGCCTGTTTCCTTTTGGGGTTTTGCTCTAGAGACTGCTGCTTTCACACTAAATCGAGTTCCAACCAAAACAGTTCAAAAGACACCATATGAGATATGGACTAGGAAGCGTCCTAGTATGTCGTTCATTAAGATTTGGGGTTGTGAGGCATACGTACGACGTCAAATGCCTGACAAGCTGGAACCCAAATTGGATAAATGTTATCTAGTGGGGTATCCTAGGGAGACCAAAGGGTACTACTTCTACCTACCGTCTAAGGGCAAAGTGTTTGTCGCAAGGACTGGTGTCTTTTGGAGAAAGAGTTCTTATCCAGAAAGACTACAAAGGTAGAACTTGAAGAAGTTCACGAACCACAAACCATAAACGAACCAGAATTGGAACATGAGCCAGGACTATAAGAAGTTGTAGTTGGAGAACCTGCTAAAGAAACACAAGTCCTACGTAGATCTGGTATACCTAGATTTGAGCCTGAGAGATATGGATTTCTCGTGTCTCAAATAGGTAATATGTTGCTTATGGATCATGATGATGAGCCTGCAACCTACCAAGAGGCTATGAATGGACCTGACTCCGAGAAGTGGCTTTAGGCCATATAATCTAAAATGGACTCCATGTATGCAAACCAAGTTTGGACCTTGGTGGAACCACCTAAAGGGGTACGACCCATAGGGTGCAAGTGGGTCTTCAAGAAGAAGACCAACATGGATGGGAATGTACAGACATTCAAAGGCCGGCTGGTGGCTAAAGGTTTCAGGCAAATTCATGGTGTTGACTATGATGAGACCTTTTCCCCTGTGGCCGTGGTCAAGTCCATCAGAATTCTACTTGTTATTGCTGCGTATTATGACTACAAGATCTGGCAAATGGATGTCAAAACGGCTTTCCTTAATGGAAACCTCCTTGAGGAAGTGTATATGACACAACCCGAGGGTTTTGTATCTCCAAGTGAAGCCACTAAAATATGCAAGTTGAATCAATCCATTTATAGATTGAAACAAGCTTCTTGAAGTTGGAATCTTTGTTTTGATGAGAAAATCAAAGAGTTTGGTTTCATCAAGAACGAGGATGAGCCTTGTGTTTACAAGAGGATTAGTGGGAGCATTGTTGTCTTCCTGATATTGTATGTAGATGACATATTGTTGATCGGGAATAACATTCCGACCCTGCAAGTTGTTAAGAACAACCAAGGGAACTGCTTTTCTATGAAAGACTTGGGCGAAGCGACTTACATACTTAGTATTAAGATCTATAGAGATAGATCGAAGAAGTTGTTGGGTTTGACCCAAAGAACATACATTGAGAAGGTGTTGAAGCGGTTCAGCATGCTTGAGTCCAAAAGGGATTCTTACCCATGTCTCGTGGTGTGAGTCTCTCCAAGGACCAGTGTCCTAAATCTTTGGAAGATAAGGACCGCATGAAGTTGATTCCATATGCTTCGGCAATTGGATCAATCATGTATGCAATGTTAAGTACACGACCCGATGTCTCTTATGCTTTAAGCATGACGAGCAGGTATCAGTCTGATCCCAGTGAAGGCCATTGGATTGCTGTCAAGAGTATCCAAAAGTACTTGAGAAGGACAAAGGATATGTTCTTGGTGTATGGTGGAGAGGAAGAGCTCGTTGTAAATGGTTATACAGATGCTAGCTTCCTGACTGATAGGGATGATTCAAAGTCCCAGTCAGGTTTTGTATTTTGCCTAAATGGAGGAGTTGTAAGCTGGAAGAGTTCCAAGCAAGAGACAGTTGTCGATTCTATGACTGAGGCCGAGTATATCGCTGCTGCAAATGCGGCGAAGGAGGCTGTGTGGATTAGTAAATTCATCAGCAAGCTTATTGTAGTTCCTATCATTGTTCGTCCCGTAGTTCTCTACTGTGACAACAATGTGCAATAGCCCAAGCTAAGGAACCTAGATCTCATCAGCGCTCCAAGCACATACTTCGATGGTTCCATCTTATTCGAGAGATTGTCGATCGAGGAGATGTGAACATTTGCAGAGTACCGACTGAAGAGAACATAGCGGATCCACTAATAAAGCCTCTTGCGCAAAAGAAGCATGATGGTCATGTTAAATCAATGGGTATTAGATACCTGAATGATCGTCTATAGTTGGAGCCTTGTGGATTGTATGTTTGTTGGTTGTTTATTCATTTGATTAATTGTAATATGTACTGTGTTTTTCATTTTACATTTATGGCAAGTTCTTATTGTTATGTCAATAGTTTCTATTTGATAGATTAATTAGCATAATAAATGCCCTTAGAATATTTGCTTCCATTGGAACTCAAGTACGTGACTTGAATGTGAGGGCCTATGTTCAACAAGAAGCTTCATTCTTAAATGGTCCCTAGTCGGAGTATCATCATAGAAGTTGAAGGGCAATGATGATACGTTAAGACTAGCATGTGCGTTGACTGATGATCGGTTCTCACAGGTCATGATATTGTGATATCAAGTCATCACATTGGTACTTGTTAGTGAACAATTTGTACTGGATAGACCCACCTTGAGACTACTTTGTGGATTGTTATATGAACGTGTCACAAGTAGGTCTCAACTGACAATGGTGTTTGTAGTTCTTTGACCTGAAGTCACAACATTCATCAAGTGAGGAAGAACGTACTTTGATGTCATCTAAAGTCTTCATTGAGAAAGGTTGATGATAAGGGTGGTTATTAGGTATGTTACGATTCATTTGGATGTTTGTGTGTGGACAGATATGGGATTTTTCCTCCTTTATGACAGAAGTTACATCCATGGGCCCCTTGATGGAATGAGACCGAGAAATGCATGGCCATGCTGGGTTGAGCCAATATGTGATATTGAGCTTACCACTCTCTTAAGGTCTATTCTAGATCAAGAAACTAGGATTGAACAATTATGAGGGTGGCACGGTCCATGCCTCTAGTTCTATCCGGATGTAAGGGACAAAGGAACATGACAGCACTGGTACATTGGTCAAGACAGGCTTGTTGAGTTATGGACTCTTATCGCTTGTGTAGCAATGATGTATTGCTAGATGTCGCTCATTGTTTGTAAGACTTTTGTTTGATACGTTCAAGATCAAGTGGGAGATTGTTGGTGTTTCCTAGGTGATCTAGAAGTGATCAAGCATTTAGCCTCACTGCCAACGCGATATGAGCCTATAGGGTCACACACAATAGTGTTTGGAGAAGTTGGAGGAAGTATTGTGTTGGACTTACTCATATTGGATATGAGTGAGGGACCAATCCTAGACTTATTGGAGTTGGGTCGAGTCAACTGAATGTTCCACAGGTATTGTGAATATTGTATAGAGCGTGTTGGCAAGTCATCGAGACAAGTTGACGAGAATGTCTCGACGATGTTTACATCAAATCATCGAGTTATGGTTTACTCGACGAATTAAATGTTACTCGACAAATATTACCTCAGTTCGTCGAATGAACTAATTCATGACTCGACTAATTCATTTTTACTCGATGAATTTCTTGTGAAATATTCACTCGATGAATTAGTTTGTTACTCGACGAATTCAATTTGTTACTCAATGAATTTCTTTGGTGAAGTGTTCACTCGACGAATTATGTGTTTACTCTGATGCAGTCATGGGTCTGCGGTTACCCTTTTTGTCGCCTGGGTATAAATAGAACCCGATCTATGCCCTAATGTGTGCGCTGCCTTTGTGCGATCCTTTTGCGATAGAAGAAGAATGACGGAAGTGTTCCGACGGTCTTGATCACGCACCCCGCTGTCGCCGCCTCTTCCTGTAATCGGTTCTAGCAATCCGTGGAAGACCAAGAGGGCATTCTTCTTCTCTGACCTAGTTCTTATGAGACAAGAAGCTAGGGTTCTCCTCTCGCTCGTGTGGACTCCCGTAGAGGCGCTGATCCATTTCGATGCTTGGGAATCATCGACTGTTCTCTGAACTGAAGTTGTGGAGCACCTCGGTTGAGTATTGATTCAATCCCTTCAGGTATTGCAATGTATTGCTCTTCCCTATTTCTTGATTCATGAAATCGCAAGTTCCTTGAACTGTTTAGGGTTGTTCTTGTTTGTTTCTTCCACTGCGCGCATTTGATGTGTTATTATCATTATGAATGGTATATGGAAAACCCTACAGGATCACTGCTACCAACTCGAAATCACACTCGCAAATCCTCATCACAATGCGTCCTTTCCTTCCAGTGGTCATGAAACACCCATTCCGCATGCGCACACTAAGCTCCGCCTCTGCCTCGATAGTCTCAACCCCATTCCTCCAAATAAAGCTTTCCTCGAGAAAAGAATGTGACGATCCCGTGTCGAACAACACTCTAGAGGGGTAGCCAGAAACTAGCACGAAGCCTAACACGCGTATAACGAATATGAAAGGTCGCAAACAGTTTAAAACTATTAAACAAAACTCTAAACTTTCGTACCTGTCACCATGTCAGGTTTATGAATCGCTTCCTGCTGCCCGAGGTTGTACGCTTTAGGTTGCACAGGAGGGAAACGAGAAGCACTGGACTCTGTCGCTTTCCCTTTCTCCCCAACACTAGGACCGGAACGCACTGACTGCTCTTACCTCTGCTCTAGCTCAACTCCACTCTCGAAACAGAACCGAGCTATGTGGCCCACCTTTCTACACTTGTAGCATGTCACTGGTCCCTTGGAACGGAACTCTCCAGAAGCCGCACCACTCCTCTCGCCAGTTGTTAGTTATTAGGTGTCGACTTTTCACCTAGAGAGGGGGTGAATAGATATTACAATTTATTTTTGTTCCCCCTTTTGGATTTCTTGATTTCTGGTTAATAGATCTATAGATTAGAATAGCACAACACAGAAAGCACGCAAGAACTTATAGAGGTTCCTCAAGACAGGGTGTCTTGAGTAGTCCTCTTTCCCTCTGCGCCTACCTAGCAGTGTGCTAAGCTCGGCAAACTCCGCCAACGTCTCCGACCTACAAGCCTTACACCTCGGACCCGCAAGTCCCTGCAGCCTAGGCCCGCAAGCCCCTTCACTGCACCCAAGCCCGCAAGCTCGACACGTTCGAACCCGCAAGTCCCTGCAGCCTAGGCCCTCAAGCCCCTTCACTATAACCGAGCCCGCAAGCTCGACACTCAGACCCTCAAGCACTACACAACACAGACCCACAAGTCTTGCCTACATCCTAGGCCCGCAAGCCCCTTCACTGCACCTGAGCCCACAAGCTCGACAAGTATGGACCCACAAGTCCCTCTGCCCTAGCTCTCAATCCTCCTAGATCTTAAGCCCTCAAGCTCGACACTCTGATCTGAAAACAGATCTTACAACTTTGGCCCTCAAGCCTTACAATGAAATATTTACAGTAATGAAAACTATTTCTTCTGCCTGATGGAGATCATCTTCTTATCTTGAAGAAGATGCTTCTGATTTTGAATCTGAATGGAACAAATCTTCTTCAAGCTTTCTTCCTCTTGCCTGATGTTGACTGGCTACCTTTCTTGAACGATTCTTAGCAGACGATGAAACTTGACTGCAACTTGAAGAACACAGAATGATCATTTTGTTCTTCCCTGCTTCCTTTCTTCACCGCCGCTTGTACTGTTGTATTGCTTGGCGGGATTCTTTTTCATTCTTTTCTCTCTACTTTTTCTAGGGCATCACTGTTCCCTTTTATAGGACGGATGAGCCGCTTAATGGTCACATATGATGTCCTTTGCTGTTAGACGCCCATCCCTCAAGAGCATGCACTGATTGGACAATCAGACGGCGGCATTAATTGCTGACAGCGCGTCTGGATACTTTTGAATCTGTCTCGATGATATTTCCATTGTTGCGATGATATGGATAATATCTCGATGATAGGGCCTTGTCGATGCCTTGAACTGGTCTCTTCTTCAAGTCTTCTTGCTTCCTTCTCAGATGCTGATATCTCGACTATACGGGATATCCTGGCTGCATATGTATATACAACAATATGCTATGTCGTCGTAATGTTCTTTCATGTTGGCTGTCGTTGTAATCACTTTATCTTCTCGACGACATGTTCCTTATGTCAATAGTCACTTCTTCAGTATCTGATGTCTTCATACCGGCTTCCTTAGCCTCTTCGACATCAACACTTCTTTACCCTGATGTCGACGATACTTCTTGACTTAGCCTTTTCAACGATAAGGCTTCTTCTCGACGCTATCTATTCTTCTTTGGCCTTATCGACGATACAGTTTCTTGTCAACGATATCTTCGACACTGATCTTCCCTTTGCCTTTTCACCGACATTCATTCTGACTTATCCTTATCGATGTCAAGGCTTCTTGACGACCACATCTTTGAGTCTTCTTCTTTATCTTCGACTTTCTGATATCGTCGTGTAAATGTCACAACGATATCACCATTCTGCCTTGCTCTGCATGTTGTTGACGATATGCCTGATGTTGTCCACGATACGCATGATCCTTTTCGACGACACAGACACAATCATTCTTCTTTGCTTTGCCCATCATCTCAACGATGTGCCTGTACTTGTCGACGATATGTCCAGCCTTTTTTGACGATATTATACTTAGGCAGGTTATTGAAGTATTGGACATATTGTCTCATCTCTGCAAGCATGAACTAGATATGACATTAAATACAACTTGCACTTATCATTGAGCAGAGCACTTCTTCAAATCAGGAACACTGCTGGGCACTGTTCCCAACAATCTCCCCCAATTTGAAGAAGTCCTAACTTACCTCAGTGATAAATGCCACGCATATACAGATTTAACATTTCAGATAATAGCATCACATTAAGCAGCAATCACAAAAATAGAATAAATGTTCTAGAAACAAAACACCAGGCACTTAAATAGATTAATTATTCATGAATGAAAGTTAGCATTCATTTGCCACATTCTAATTTAGATTTTAATTGAGTGCTCTTCAGCGTCTGCTGCTGCTCGCCCCTTTGGCTTTCTGCTTTTGCCTTTGATAATAGTTGATGGGCATTGGAATCTTCTTAGGGGAGGGAGGAGGACCCTGTGGGAATGCTTGTTTATGATTCTTCCTCCTTTCCAGTTGTTTCAGATGCTTGTCCCATTCAACTGACTGATATACCCTTTGATGGTTCTCCTGAGGGTATCCAAACTGTACCCATGATTCTGTTATGATTTCTCTTGATAATGGACTCCACCTTCCTGACTGTGGATCCAGCTCAACTTCCCTTAGTCTCTTCTGCCTATACTTGTTACTCTGAATTCTCTTTCTCTTCTTGGAAGATGCTGATTCTCCGAATTCTAAGTCGTACTCTGCTGAGTCAGTGCTTGTAGAAGGGTTGGCAGCCTCATATACTGATGGGGGTTTTTGAATTGTCTGCTTTACTTGATTTGCGATCCACATCGCTTGATGGGATCTGACATTTATTATCTCATTTTCCCCCTTTAGGACTTGTTCAATCACCCGTTCCTCAAGAGCTTCTCTGACTAGAGTTAGCTGTTCATGCAGATGTTGTTCAGTCATATCCAAATTATTTCTTACTTCAAGCAGATGGGTATCTAATGTATGAGCATTCTCATTAACCCTATTCAGAATTTGATTCCTGTTATTGGTGGCACCTGTTTCTATCTGTTCAAACTCATAGTCCACATTTTATGAGAATGTTACTTGATTAGTCAGGATCTTGTGGGTTTGATGTCCCACTTTGTTGACTTCATCACCCATCTTTTCTATTGCTGGAGCTGCCAGGGTGTAGAAGTGGGTACACTGGGTGTTGAGATGATGAATGTCCCTCTTAACTCCCTTTATTTCAGCCTTCAGCTTCTTTCTTAGATCATCCACTGTCTTTACAACAAAAGTTTCCAGCTATTTCCGCTGAGCAGTTAGAAGGGCTGAAATCATGTGAAAGAGAGAACCTGACTGAGCCGAAGAAGGCTCAGCAGCTTGTTCTTCTTCACCTTTTTTTCCTTGTTGAGCTTCTTCAGAGCTGTCTTCAGAGGATTCTTCACTTATGTGGACTGTGAGTCTGTGACTTTAGCCTTCCCCTTAGAAACCTCTGGCAGTGTCTCATTTGGAGATGTGAGCACAATCTTACTTGTTATGATTAATTCTCTGTCGTCTGAGGGAGTGAGGTCTTCCATGTGCTCAAGCATATTGCCTCGATCTTCTGGGGTAGAGGACACATTCCCTTGATCTTCTAGGGCAGAGTACCCAAGTTGGGTCTCCCCCTCAACTTGTGCATCACCTTGGGCTGAGCCTCCTGCCGGGAGATCCCCATCAATCATCTCTGCATCTTGGGCTGAGCTCCCAAGTTGGGACTCCCCCTTAGCAGGAACACTCCCCAAGTTGGGGTTTCTATCTTCTTCAATAACCTCTGTGGGAGCAGGTTCTGGTACTGTTCCTAGAAAATCCCTTAGGGTGGAAGTCTCCCCCTCAGACGTACCAAGGACTTGTGGGGGTGGGGGTAAGTCGTCGGAGTTGCTGGATGAATCATCTTTGGAGGGAACATCTTTGGTGGCTGGCTTCTTCTGCTTATTTGAGGTGCGTGGGGCATCAGAAGTTGGTTTGGGGATAGATCTATCCCACCTGTCGATCATTTTGGCATCCGGCCTTTTGGAGTAGTGCAGTTGTACTCCCATCCTTCTATGCAGAACTTCACTAAGAGTATTCAGTAGGAATATCGATAGTATTCTTCCGTAGGAAGGGGACTTCAGGGTGTTCTTCATTCTCTGGAAGAGGAACTCACTCCAGTTGGTCTTCTTAGAATGGATTATCCGGGCCATGACAACGAACATGTCTTTAGAGATTCGGTCATGGGACCCAGGTTTGCACAACAGAACTTTGCCAACAATGTCGGCCAGCAGCTTCCCCTTTTGATTAAATTCTGCTCTCTTAATAGACCCGTAAGTCTTCCCTGTGTGGCCGCACCAGGTATAGCTTGCGGACACATCCTCTGAGGTCAGCTCTTCTTCTTCCTCTCCCCCTTGGATTCTTGGTAGATGCAGCGCTTTTCCTAGGCTTTTCGCAGATATTTTAACCTTCTTACCTCCCATCTTGGACTTGATCTGTGATTCGGTGTGGTTGATTCTTGCTTCGGCAAAGAACTTTGCTAGTTCACGGTGGAGAAGAACTAAGGGTTCGCATAGAAGATATTCCAGTCCTGATGACTCCAGCAACCCTATCACTGACCTTATCTCATCGGAGCAGGCATTGAAACCCCCTCGCTGGAGTTCACATCCTGACACTACTTCCTATTTCTTGGGACCCGTTGAGACACGGAGCGAGACGAAGTAGTACGTCAGAGACGAAGCGGTGGTTTGTCGAAGAAATAGCTTAGGGCAAATGAAGGCGTAATTTTCATCCTAGGCATTCACTCTATTTATAGTGGAAGTAGGTGAAGGGGTGCGTACCTTTTTGATTTTATTGAGGAATCGATCACTACCGCATCGAGCGGCTCTGATTTATCGAACCAACAAAATTTAAAATATTTGGGCGTTGTTTCGACGTACTGCTTTTGTCGTTGAAACACGTCTAGGATACTCATCCTTCTTGCCTAGTCCATTTGTCGTCGTGACATCTACTATGTCGTCGAGATATCTTATTGTATCGATGATACAATTCTTCCTTACATGTCTGCCTAAGGCATTCTTCTGCCCTGCTTGGGAGTTATCTTTTGGCACCAACCCTGCACTAAGATTGTTAATGAGCTAATTTTGCTGTTCCAGCCTATGGGCCAGAATAGCCTTCTTGTCCAATGCCCAGATTTGCTTCTGGTGGGCTCTTGGACTACCTGCAAAATGAGATTACAATCCCCTTGGAGCAGTTGGGTTGTACCAACATTCGATTGCAAAGTGCCCAGTCTTTCCACAGCACCAACATTCAAACCTACTGTATCTTCTTTTCTGGATAGCTGTGTGAGCATGAGTCCTTTGAGTATAAACATAAGGATACTTGAAGGATACCGATCTGTACTGATTGTGAGTGTGATGTTGACAATCATCATCCACAGCTTTCCATCTGGAGTCAGTCTTCTTTAGTGATTTCTTCTCTTCTATAGGCCCAGTGACTTCATGCCTCCTTGTGATCATCCTTTCATGAGGTACCCTTGAGGTTTTTGGCATGTTCTTTGCTCCACTTGTGGAGCTCCCATTCTTGAGATACCCAAGATTGGGTTGCCCAGCATTCTTGTTGGAGGGTGAGATTACCTTCCCCATGTTTGCCTTCTTCTCACAGGGTCTGCCTGGTCCATTTTTCTTGAAGCATTCTTGCTCCCTTATTTGAGTGTAGCAGCAGTCATTTACCAGTGGAGGAGGGGTATCTGGTTTAGATAAGCTTGCTACTGACTTTCTTTTGATGGGGGATTTGTTCTCCACACTCCTGACTTTATTGACCCTGGACTTCAGGAGACCAGCTTGACTTCTATCCTTCTTTAGAAGTACAATCTCCTTGGTTAGAGAGTAGCACAACTCCCTGCTGTCGATCAGTGCCTTCAGAGTTTTCCCAAACTTGCTTATTAGGTCAAGGTTGGAGCTTGCATTGAAGTCCTTTTTGAGTTGGCAAAACTCTGCATTATATAGTGTAAGCTTCTCTGCCTTTTCGGAGAGATCAGAGTTTCTGGCTTGAAGAATTGAGATCTCTTCAGCTTGCTCCTTGCATAGTATTTTGAATTTTCTGAGTTCTTCTAAAAGGCCATTATATGGCTCGGACAAGTATTCATTTTCTGATGAGCAAGTCTCAGATTCTGAATCCGATATGGATAGAGGGGCTCTTAAACATACTTATTCAGGTGGGACTTCAACCTGGATTTCTTCCTCTAACTCTGATAGGACAGTCAGTCCAAACTGAGTCTCCTCTTTTGCATCTGACCAACTTGAGTCATTATCACTCAGGGTTTTGATCTTCGTCTCAGCTGTGGTGCTTCTAACTCTTGATGATTGATGGACAAAACTATGCTTGCAAACGATAACGGCAAGTGTACCGTATCGAATGTAGTATAGGTTATTAAAACAAGGTCGTATTAGACTCGGGGCGGTTGAATACTCTTACTTCGGAAAATCTCTACTATTTTATCGAATAGAATTTGTGGTTGGTTGGTTGCGAAAAAAGAGAAATAGCTTATTTAAATTAATGAATTAAAGGTTAGTACTCAACCTTGAATCACCTTGAAAAAAAAAATAAAGAAATAAAACATCTAATCCTCTTTAAAAGAAATGCTTGACCGTGGAGGTTCCTGATTTATGAACGTACCTCTCTCGAGGATACGCCTAACTGAGTTTAGGTTGATCAATCGAACTCTCGTTCTAGAATCGAAACCCCTAAAGCTCGCTTTATCGAAGTGAACCCCTCTATTGGATATAACTCCAATCCGGGAGATTTATGTCATCCTCTCTCGAGGAGTGCATTCAAATCTCTTTATCCTTGAAGTGATCGATTCGAACTCAAAACCTCTCGATTATTTGACTACGAAAACAAGAATGAGATTATATATCGATAATATAATCTCAATCAATATAAATTCAAGGATAAATCTTAAGCAATCTAAATAAGAGAAAAAGAAGTTCTAAACTGAATTATGAATTATATTTTCCTTGGATCATCTCGGTCGAGTACTAATGAAATTTAGCTACTCATGGAGATGGAGGAATTGATGAAATACAAGAGGTGCATAATGAAGATTGAGAGTAGAATAAGAGTAAAAGTGTTATTTTATTAATTGAAAGGGAAATTACAACTAGGAAACAAGAAATTACAAACCTGAAATGAAAGTGCAAGCTAAGAAAGAAGATTACAAGCTTAAGAATGAAAGCAATGCAAGAAAATAAACTTAGAACTCCTAAAATTCGTCCCCAAACATCTGGAAAATCTCCCTTTAAATAGCTGAATTTTTGGTGTTACACGCCCTTGGTCACGCCCATGACCAAGGGCGTGTAAGGGGCGTGATCGAAGCGGCAGCGGAGAGGGCGCCTTCTGGAGTAATTGCGAGCGTTTCGGCCGTGTCACGCCCTAGGTCACGCCCGTGACCTGGGGCGTGTAATCCTGAAATCTGGCTGCTGGCGGGAAGCTTCGGCGGGAAATTGGCGCGGGAAAAGTCACGCCCGTGTGCTGGATGTCACGCCCTTGGTCACGCCCGTGACCGAGGGCGTGTAATTTTAATTGACATGGCGGCGTGCTCCGGATGCTTGTGGCGGGTCGTGGCCGTGACATTGGGTCACGCCCTTGGTCTCGCCCGTGACCTGGGGCGTGTACTTGGCGAAAACTTCACGGAGCGTCCCTGGAGTGGCAGAAGAGGGTCTGGAGTATTTCGTAGGTTACACGCCCATGGTCACGCCCATGGTCACGCCCGTGACCTGGGGCGTGTAATTTAACTTTTTGCTCGAAACAGCCCAGAAAACCTGAAAACACAAAATAAACTTAAGTTAGCTTATGAAATAACAATGGAAGGATTTATATGATAAAATTCTTAAAAATAACATAATTTTATATGAAAAACATAATAAACCTAAACTAAAAGATGAGTAAATAAATTACTCATCAAATACCCCCATACTTGCTCATTGCTCGTCCCGAGCAATCCATTTTTCACAAGGGTAAGAAAAATTAATGCAAGATAGAATTATGAAGACTAGAGAGTAAAATGTGAAGTATTATGCTGGCATGTGTAGATATTTTAGTAAAAAGATGTTCTTGGCATAAATGCTAATTTATGAAATACTTCAAAAATGCATTATAATTATTTATCATTACTTTAAAAATGAGTCGACGGTCAATCAAAAAGTTATGTGAAGGGAGAAAATAGCGTGATTGCTGAGATTTAAATTACTAGATGTAGACGTTCGGGGTGGCCTCCAAAGAAATCCATCAATGTCGACGGCCATAGGCTTGCCCGTTTGCACTTTCTCCACTACACTTCGAACTAAATCGACTCTATGGATCTTTAGGACTTAAATAGGGTACATTTTAAGGCTTGGGTTTCAGGGTGAGGTAACAATGATAAACATGAAGGCGCATTCCACTTAAACAAAATTTTTGAGCTAAAAGAAAATGATTGCCACCACAAAATAATGAAGCTTTACCCCCATACTCGCATTTTTTCAAAAGGGAAACACTCTCATACTCTTTTATTTAAATCATGAATCTTCATAATTGGGATCATTCCAAGTATGCATGTACATACCTAGGCCGCATATCATTATGAGATTATTGCTTTTTGAGATTTAAACATTTTTTTTTAATTGATACCCATAATATTTTCATAGAATCGTACCCAAATATTTTTTTTCAATTTAGCTCAAAATTTCAAAGTGTTCATTTGGGTTTTGGGCTTTTTAGCTTTGGTGCCGAAATGATGAGGGTGGATCAAATAAAGGTGTAAGGCTTAAATTTGTGTGAACAATGGTGGTAAATCTAGGTTGGGTGCAAAGGCTCAAACTATCCAAAGAAAGGCCTAAATCATTTCCGTAAAGTTAATTTGTCTAAAGCGCACATGTTTCGAAAATAGCTTGGGGCAAGTTCTAGACATCGAGAAAGGATACCCTTTTGTCCAATTCGAGTAATAGCTTTCTAACAATCTTCTACACACTCACCTAAACTACTTTTGGATAAGACCGGATTCGAATTTAAAAGTAAAATAAATTATTACTACGTAAATTAATAAAACATAATTTTAGATCTATGCCAAGAATTTAATTTTACACCAAAACTACTCAAAGACAAGCATATGACTAGGAGCACTACATGAGTCCACAATTTTACTCTAAAGTTTCAAAAACTATTCTAGCACAAAATTATTTTTAGTCCATATGAAAAACAGTCTACTTAGAACTTACAATTTAGCAAGTGGGAGTTTTGATGAATAAAAAGAACATTTTCTAATAGATTTTTTTTTTTGTTCTTGGACTTCCCAAGATCTGCCCGGTGAAGGGTTTGCAAGGTACTAGAGGCTATGATGGGAATTCAAGCCCAAAGCATCCTTTCCAAGAAATTTAATTGCATTTTTTATTATTATTATTTTTTTTTTTTTCAAGTAAAACTACAAAGAAAGCTATGCTACACCCCCATACTTAAAATTAAACATTGTCCCCAATGTTTAAAACTAAGTATGAAAGATAAAACAAAAAAATGTCAATAAAGAAAAATCAAGAGAAATTACTAAAGTGTAAAGAGGGCTTCCCTGAATGGTAGTCGGGGTTGCCGGTCGAACACCTGCAGAGTTAAATTAGAAAAAACAAACAAGAAAAGAAAGACAAAAATAAAGAGGTTAACATTGGGTTGCCTCCCAAGAGCGCTTTGTTTACCATCGCGTAGCTTGACTAAGTGGTAATTTTAAAGATTTTGGAAGTGAATGGTTTCGATGTTTCCGGGCGCTGGGTCGCCCGGGTGATATAATTTTAAGCGTTGTCCATTGACTTTGAAAGAGCCTTTTTCCGGGTGCTCTATTAGCACCGTTCCGTATGTCCAAACTTCTTTAATTATGAAGGGACCGGATCATCGTGATTTTAATTTATCCGGAAAAAGCCTAAGTCTTGAATTAAATAATAGGACTAAGTCTCCCGGTGAAAAAGTTTTTGGATTTTTGATTTTTTTATCATGATAAAATTTTGCGCGCCACTCGTCTAATTCATTTAATTGTAGTTTTCTGTGCTCGGAGGCTAAGTTTAAATCCAAATTTAAAAATTTTAGCGCCCAAAAGGCGCGATGTTCTAATTCCACCGGTAGATGACAAGCTTTTCCGTAGACTAATCGGTACGGTGTACATCCGATGGCGGTTTTGTACGCAGACCGATATGCCCATAGAGCGTCGTCTAATTTTAGCAACCAATCCTTCCTATTAACGGACACAGTTTTTTCTAAAATTCTTTTAAGTTCACGGTTCACCACCTCCACTTGGCCATTTGCTTGAGGGTGGTAGGCGGTAGATAGCTTGTGGGTGACTCCATACTTTGCTAAAATTTTAGCAAGTTGGTTGTTACAAAAATGTGTGCCCCGATCACTAATTAGTGCTCGGGGTGTGCCAAATCGTGAAAATAATTTTTTTAAAAAATTTACGACGACTCTCGCGTCGTTGGTGGGAAAAGCTTGTGCTTCCGCCCACCTTGACACGTAATCGACCGCAACAAGGATATATTTATTATTAAAAGAGGAGGGTAAAGGACCTACGAAATCTATTCCCCAAAGATCAAAAATTTCGCATTCTAAAAAAATATTTTGGGGCATTTCGTCCTGATTAGAAATGTTACCTGACCGTTGGCACCGATCACAATTACTCACGAAATTGTGAGCATCTTTGAATAAGGTGGGCCAATAGAAGCCCGAATCTAGCGCCTTTCTTGCGGTCCGGTTCGCTTGATAATGGCCACCGGTTGGCCCTTCGTGGCAGTGCCGCAGAATTTGGGCGCCTTCCTCGCCCGAAATACACCTTCTTACCACTTGGTCCGCGCAGACACGAAATAAAAAGGGGTCCTCCCAAAAATAATTTTTCAAATCTGAAAAGAATTTCTTCTTTTGTTGACTTGAAAAATCTTTTGGTAGGACCCGGGCCACTAAATAGTTGGCCAAATCCGCGTACCAAGGGGTGGAAGAAGTCGTTACCTTTTCGATGGCAAGGAGGCGCTCTTCTGGGAATTTGTCGTTAATTTCGGCTTCCACTAGTGTTCCTGTAGCCGGATTCTCCAACCGTGAGAGGTGGTCGGCCGCAACATTCTCCGCTCCCCTTTTGTCTTGGATCTCCAAATCGAATTCTTGTAGTAGGAGGATCCACCTTAGTAGTCGAGGCTTTGCATCTCCTTTTTGTAGTAAATACCGGAGAGCGGAGTGATCTGTAAAAACAATACCTTTTGAAAGCGTTAAATATGATCGAAATTTATCAAACGCAAAAATTATAGCCAAAAATTCTTTCTCCGTTGTTGCATAATTTGCTTGTGCGGATGTTAGCGTTTTGCTTGCGTAATAGATTGGGTGAAAATGTTTATTCACCCGTTGGCCTAAAACTGCACCTACAGCAAAATCGCTAGCATCGCACATGATTTCAAACGGAAGAGACCATATTGGCGCGATTAAAATCGGGGATTTGATTAGTTCATTTTTGATTTTATCAAACGCTTTTAAACATTCCTCATCAAAATTAAACGCGGATTCTTTTTCAAGGAGATGAGTTAGTGGTTTCGTAATTTTTGAGAAATCTTTTATAAACCGCCTATAAAAACCCGCATGTCCTAGAAAACTTCTAATAGATTTTATATTGGTAGGAGGGGGAAGTTTTTCTATGACCTCGATCTTGGCCCTATCGACCTCGATCCCCTTACTAGAAACTTTATGTCCGAGGACTAACCCCTCTCGCATCATAAAGTGGCACTTCTCCCAGTTGAGTGCCAAATTCGTGTCTTCGCAGCGTTGAAGAACACGATCAAGATTATTTAGACAATTAGTGAAAGAATCGCCAAAAACAGAAAAATCATCCATGAATACTTCCATGACGTCTTCGATAAGTTCATTAAAAATTGCCAACATACATCTTTGGAATGTAGCTGGCGCGTTGCAAAGTCCAAACGGCATTCTTCGATATGCGAAGGTGCCAAACGGACAAGTGAAGGTGGTTTTCTCTTGATCTTCGGGGGCAATTGGGATTTGAAAATATCCCGAAAGACCATCGAGAAAACAATAGTGCGAATGACCGGATAAGCGTTCTAAAATTTGGTCAATAAATGGTAACGGAAAGTGATCCTTGCGCGTAGCATCATTTAATTTTCTGTAATCGATGCATACACGCCAACCCGTAATAGTACGGGTCGGAATCAACTCATTATTTTCGTTGATGATTACCGTTATTCCTCCCTTTTTAGGCACGACTTGCACTGGGCTAACCCAAGTGCTATCAGAAATCGGATAAATAATTCCTGCGTCTAATAATTTTATAATTTCGGCCTTAATGACATCCTTCATATTTGGGTTGAGGCGTCGTTGGGGCTGAATAGCGCCGCAAGAATTATTTTCTACATTTATTTTATGAGTGCAAAACGAGGGGCGAATTCCTTTTATATCCGAAATTTGCCATGCAATTGCATGGCGGTGATTATTTAAAATTTTAATTAATTCGGAAATTTCCGAATCGTTAAGTGAGGAAGATATTATTACGGGCAGTTTTGAATTTTTTTCTAAAAATATGTATTTTAAATGTTCCGGCAATTGTTTTAGTTCTAAACTCGGTGGCTCCTCGTAAGATGTTTTTATTTTAGAAATATTTACATTTACTTCTTCAAATTTGGTTGGCCGAGTTTTTTCTTCTAAACAAAATAAATTTGCAATTTCCGGGTTTTCAAATAAAGGTGAAATTATTTCAGAAAACGACGTTATTTCCTCTTCAAAATTTGTTTCTAGAGTAAAACAAGAGTCGTCGTTTGGAAACGCATTTCTCATTGATTGATTTATATTAAAAATAACTTCTTCCTCCCCAACTCGTAGGAGAAGGTTTCCGTTACTTACGTCAATTATAGCTCGAGCGGTGGCTAGGAAGGGCCGGCCGAGTATGAGTGGTACTTCGGCGTCCTCTTCGATATCGAGGATGACAAAGTCTACCGGAAAGATAAACTTGTCAACCTTCACTAGCACATCCTCAACGATCCCGATTGGATACTTTACGGACCGATTCGCTAGTTGGATGCTTATATTGGTTGGGCATGGGGTGCCCAAACCAAGCTTCTTAAATAAGGAGAACGGCATAAGATTTATGCTCGCCCCTAGATCGGCCAAGGCGTTTTTAATTAGTAAATTTCTGAACAAACACGGGATGGAAAACCGTCCCGGATCATTTAATTTTTCCGGTAATTTATTAAGAACTATCGCCGAACATTCTGCATTAAGAGAAATAAGCGAAATATCTTCAAGTTTCTTTTTATTTGATAATAAATCCTTGAGATATTTCGCGTATTTGGGCATTTGAGAGAGTGCCTCGCAAAATGGTACATTAATTTGTATTTGTTTTAAAATATTTATAAATTTTTTATACTGCTCCTCGTTGCGCTCATTTTGTAATTTAGAAGGATACGGAATAGAAGGCGTTTGAATAATGCGCGGAGCTAAATCAGAAGAGTTTAAATGCGGAGTTGGAGTTGAAACGTTTACCTTAGGCTCGGCCAAATTTGAACTTTTTACCTCCTTTCCGCTGCGGAGGGTTATAGCGTTGGCGCTCTCCCGTGGATTGGGCTCAGTATTGCCCGGTAGAGCTCCCTGCTGGCGTTCGGAGAACATCTTGGCGAGTTGTCCAATCTGATTTTCTAGGCTTTTAATAGATCCGGAAAGGTTCCGGATATTGGCATCAGTAGAAGCGACGTATTTGGTGAAGACCTCTTCAAGTGAAGGGGCCTTTTGTGGTTGTGGTGGAGCGAATCCGGGAGGATTCAATTGTGGGGGCGTTGAGCATTATTGGGGTTGCTCCATGAAAAATTCGGGTGGTTCCTTAAACCCGGATTATAACTATTAGGAAGGTTATTATTTGGGTTATAAGGAGGACGATAGGAGTTCCCCATATAATCAACTTGTTCTTGATTATAATTATTATTATAATAATTATTATTATAATTATTATAATTATTAGACCCGTTAATGACGGAGGAAGCAGACATCTCCGCCATTTGCTTAGTAAGCCATTCTACTTGATATGCTAAATTCGGGGTGGCCTCGACTTCAAAGAGTCTGGTCGGTTTGTTAGGACGCGACCGTGGCGCATTCCACTGATAAGCATTCATGGCCATCTCCTCAAAAAGCTCTTGAGCGGCATCTGGGGTTTTGTTATTTAGAGTTCCCCCAGCTGCTGCATCAATCATCTGCCTCGTTTGGAGATTCAAACCATTGTAGAACGTTTGAACTTGTTGCCATAAAGGAAGGGCGTGGTGAGGACATCTCCGCAATAATTCCTTGAAGCGCTCCCATGTGTCATAGAGAGACTCCGAGTCTATTTGCGTAAACGAGAGAATGTCCGTACGTAATTTAGCGGACTTCGCTGGAGGAAAATATTTAGTTAAAAATTTCTCCGTCATTTCGGCCCATGTAGTGATGGAACCTCTAGGAAGAGATCCCAACCATTGCTTGGCCTTAGTCCGCAAAGAAAATAGAAATAAACGCAAACGAATGGCGTCGTCGGTGACGCCATTAATTTTAAACTTGTCGCAAATTTCCAAAAAAATCAATAAATGTAAATTTGGATCGTCATCTGGTAACCCGTCAAAGATGACGGTTTGCTGTACCATTTGAATGATACTCGTTTTGATTTCGAAATTATTATTTGCCACTGCCGGGCGAATAATACTTGATTGTGTTCCCTCCCAATTTGGCCTCGCATAATAGGACATAGTCCGTAGCGGAGCCTCATTATGGTCGGGGTCACCCATTATATCTTCGTTAGTCTCTCCGACTGACTCTTCGCGAATTATTGGTAGATCACTAAATCGGAGACGTCGCCGCAAGGTGCGCTCGATTTCCGGATCAAAACCAAATTCAAAATCAATTGAAGAGTTTCCTCGGGTCATAAACCAAAAGAAAAGAAAAGAAGCGGAAAAAGAAAAAGGGAAAATAAGATTTTAGATAAATAATTTTTTTTTTTATTAGGTGAATTAGAATTAGTCCTGGACTTCCCAAGATCTACCCGGTGAAGGGTTTGCAAGGTACTAGAGGCTATGATGGGAATTCAAACCCAAAGCGTCCTTTCCAGGAATTTAGTTGCACCTTAAAATTAAGAAAAAGAAAAATAAAATAAAATTAATAGATATTTCGGTTTTCGAAATATCAACCGAGTTCCCCGGCAATGGCGCCAAAAACTTGATGGACAAAACTATGCTTGCAAACGATAACGGCAAGTGTACCATATCGAATGTAGTATAGGTTATTAAAACAAGGTCGTATTAGACTCGGGGCGGTTGAATACTCTTACTTCGGAAAATCTCTACTATTTTATCGAATAGAATTTGTGGTTGGTTGGTTGCGAAAAAAGAGAAATAGCTTATTTAAATTAATGAATTAAAGGTTAGTACTCAACCTTGAATCACCTTGAAAAAAAAAATAAAGAAATAAAACATCTAATCCTCTTTAAAAGAAATGCTTGACCGTGGAGGTTCCTGATTTATGAACGTACCTCTCTCGAGGATACGCCTAACTGAGTTTAGGTTGATCAATCGAACTCTCGTTCTAGAATCGAAACCCCTAAAGCTCGCTTTATCGAAGTGAACCCCTCTATTGGATATAACTCCAATCCGGGAGATTTATGTCATCCTCTCTCGAGGAGTGCATTCAAATCTCTTTATCCTTGAAGTGATCGATTCGAACTCAAAACCTCTCGATTATTTGACTACGAAAACAAGAATGAGATTATATATCGATAATATAATCTCAATCAATATAAATTCAAGGATAAATCTTAAGCAATCTAAATAAGAGAAAAAGAAGTTCTAAACTGAATTATGAATTATATTTTCCTTGGATCATCTCGGTCGAGTACTAATGAAATTTAGCTACTCATGGAGATGGAGGAATTGATGAAATACAAGAGGTGCATAATGAAGATTGAGAGTAGAATAAGAGTAAAAGTGTTATTTTATTAATTGAAAGGGAAATTACAACTAGGAAACAAGAAATTACAAACCTGAAATGAAAGTGCAAGCTAAGAAAGAAGATTACAAGCTTAAGAATGAAAGCAATGCAAGAAAATAAACTTAGAACTCCTAAAATTCGTCCCCAAACATCTGGAAAATCTCCCTTTAAATAGCTGAATTTTTGGTGTTACACGCCCTTGGTCACGCCCATGACCAAGGGCGTGTAAGGGGCGTGATCGAAGCGGCAGCGGAGAGGGCGCCTTCTGGAGTAATTGCGAGCGTTTCGGCCGTGTCACGCCCTAGGTCACGCCCGTGACCTGGGGCGTGTAATCCTGAAATCTGGCTGCTGGCGGGAAGCTTCGGCGGGAAATTGGCGCGGGAAAAGTCACGCCCGTGTGCTGGATGTCACGCCCTTGGTCACGCCCGTGACCGAGGGCGTGTAATTTTAATTGACATGGCGGCGTGCTCCGGATGCTTGTGGCGGGTCGTGGCCGTGACATTGGGTCACGCCCTTGGTCTCGCCCGTGACCTGGGGCGTGTACTTGGCGAAAACTTCACGGAGCGTCCCTGGAGTGGCAGAAGCAGGTCTGGAGTATTTCATAGGTTACACGCCCATGGTCACGCCCGTGACCTGGGGCGTGTAATTTTAACTTTTTGCTCGAAACAGCCCAGAAAACCTGAAAACACAAAATAAACTTAAGTTAGCTTATGAAATAATAATGGAAGGATTTATATGATAAAATTCCTAAAAATAACATAATTTTATATGAAAAACATAATAAACCTAAACTAAAAGATGAGTAAATAAATTACTCATCAATGATCCTTCCATGAGAACTGTTAGAGAGTTCCACATGTCCTTGGCTGTAGTGCAGTGAGCAATTTGCTGAAATGTAGAGGTATCAACTGCATCAGCAAGAATGCTCTTAGCTTCCTTGTATAAGTTGATTAGGCTGATGTCATCTTTAGTCATTTCAGATGATCTCTTGGCCACAACATATGCCCCTTCTCAAATAGTCAGAAACATCTTTAGATCTATAGCATCCATGTAAATTTTTGCGCTCACCTTCCATAAGGCAAAGTTTTCCCTGGAACAGATGGCTAGTCTTGATTCCATAGCTTTGATGTGTGGATACCCACTGGCAGATCTGTTCAAGTTGTTAAGCTTTATTTGAACAACCTCGCTTTGATACCAATTGTTAGTTATTGAGTGTCGACTTATCACCTAGAGGGGGTGAATAGGTATTACAATTTATTTTTGTTTCCCCTTTTGGTGTTCTTGATTTCTGGTTAATAGATCTATAGACTAGAATTGCACAACACAGAAAGAACGCAAGAACTTATAGAGATTCCTCAAGACAGGGTGTCTTGAGTAGTCCTCTTTCCCTCTGCGCCTACCTAGCAGTGTGCTAGGCTCGGCAAACTCCGCCAACGTCTCTGGCCCGCAAGCCTTACACCTCGGACTCGCAAGCCCCTGCAGCCTAGGCCCGCAAGCCCCTTCACTGCACCCGAGCCCGCAAGCTCGACACGTTCGGACCCACAAGTCCCTTCAGCCTAAGCCCTCAAGCCCCCTCACTGCACTCGATCCCACAAGCTCGACACTCAGTCCCTCAAGCCCTACACAGCACAGACCCGCAAGTCTTGCCTACAGCCTAGGCCCGCAAGCCCCTTCACTGCACCCGAGCTCGCAAGCTCGACAAGTATGGACCCGCAAGTCCCTCTGCCCTAGCTCTCAAGCCTCGCAGATCTCAAGCCCTCAAGATGGACACTCTGATCTGAAAACAAATCTTACAACTTTGGCCCTCAATCCTTACAATGAAAGATTTACAGTAATGAAAACTGTTTCTTCTGCCTGATGGAGATCAGCTTCTTATCTTGAAGAAGATGCTTCTGATTTTGAATCTGAACGGCACAAATCTTCTTCAAGCTTTCTTCCTCTTACCTGATTTTGACTGGCTACCTTTCTTGAACGATTCTTAGTAGACGGTGAAACTTGACTACAACTTGAAGAACACAGAATGATCGTTTTGTTCTTCCTTACTTTCTTTCTTCACCGCCGCTTGTACTGTTGTATTGCTAGGCGGGATTCTTTTTCGTTCTTTTCGCTCTACTTTTTTTAGGGCATCAATGTTCCCTTTTATAGGACGGATGAGCCGCTTAATGGTCACATATGATGTCCTTTGCTGTCAGACGCCCATCCCTCAAGAGCATGTGCTGATTGGATAATCAGGCGGCGGTATTAATTGCTGACAGCGCGTCTGGCTACTTTTGAATCTGTCTCGACGATATTTCCATTGTTACGAAGACATGGATAATATCTCGACGACAGGGCCTTGTCGATGCCTTGAACTGGTCTCTTCTTCAAGTCTTCTTGCTTCCTTCTCAGATGCTGATATCTATACGGGATATCCTGGCTGCATCTGTATATATAATGATATGTTATGTCGTCGTAATATTCTTTCCTGTTGGCTGTTGGCTGTCGCCGTAATCACTTTATCTTCTCGACGACATGTTCCTTATGTCGCTAGTCACTTCTTCAGTAACTGATGTCTTCATACCGGCTTCCTTAGCCATTTCGACATCAACACTTCTTTACCCCGATGTCGACAATACTTCTTGACTTAGCCTTTCCAACGATAAGGCTTCTTCTCGACGCAATCTGTTCTTCTTTGGCCTTATCGACGATACAGTTTCTTGTCAACGGTATCTTCGACACTAATCTTACCTTTGCCTTTTCACCGACATTCATTCTGACTTAGCCTTATCGATGTCAAGGCTTCTTGACGACCACATCTTTGAGTCTTCTTCTTCATCTTCGACTTTCTGATATCGCCGTGTAGATGTCACAACGATATCACCATTCTGCCGTGCTATATGTGTTGTTGATGATATGCTTGCTGTTGTCGACGATACGCATGATCCTTTTCTACGACACAGACACAATCATTCTTCTTTGCTTTGCCCATCATCTCAACGATGTGCCTGTACTTGTCGACGATATGTCTAGCCTTTTTCGACGATATTATACTTAGGCAGGTTATTGAAGTGCTTGACATATTGTCTCATCTCTGCAAGCATGAACTATATATGACATTTGTGAGAACTTGAAAATAACAGGAATTTTTATTTCCAAAAAATCTAAGTATTACAAGTGTATTGCCTCCTTTATATAGACTAGGAGGGAAACAGTATAATACAAATATACGATGTCGGACTAAATACAAATGCACGGTACACAAGAGAGTTGGGCGGTCTGGGTGATCAGGAATATTGAGACCGCGGTGACCTCTGCGATCTGGAGTGAGGTCGGGCGGTCACACGATAGGAGGAAGGTCGTGTGACAGAGGAGACTGTCGGACGATTAGATCGTCCTGGCGAACACTCCACCATAAGGGAGAGACCGGGAGGGTCAGACCGCTTCTCTCCATAAGAAGCGGTCTGGTATATCCGAGATGAACCGGCAGTCTTGTACTTGGAGACCGCTGAGACCGTTGGCTCTAGACCGCTTGGAGAGGCGGAATGTTGCTGACCTTCACAAGACGCGACCTCGCATACTTGAGGAGAAGTGGCGGTCTGATGATGGGAGACCGCACAGACCGCGGTTATCAAACAGTTGTCTAATAGAGCTGGAGATCGCCGACCTTCATCTGGCACGATCTCGCATATCGGAGGAGCAGCGGTCTGATTTTGGGAGACCGCACAGATCGCTGACTCGAGACCGCGCAGCTTCAACCCATCTTTATGCGGCGCGATCTGGTACATTAGAGGAGAAGCCGCGGTCTGATTATTGGAGACCGCACAGACCGCTGGCTTCAGATCGCGCGGCTTCAATCCTTCGAGACCGCTTGGCTTCAACACTCCCCCGCAAGCTGGAGCATATATATCAATCATGCCTAGCTTGTTACACACATCGGAGAAGGATGAAGATATAGGTTTGGTGAAGATATCAGCCAGCTCTTTATCCGAAGTTACGAAGGGAGTGCAGATTTGTTTCTTCAAGATTTCTTCCCTGATGAAATGACAGTCCACTTCAATGTGTTTGGTTCTCTCATGAAAGACTGGGTTCTGAGATATATAGATTGTAGCTTTGTTGTCACAGAACATTGGCAATGGATGGTTGTAAAGTTCTCCTAAGTCTAGAAGGAGAATTCGTAACCACTTCAACTCGCATGTAGTTTGGGCCATGCTCCTGTACTCGGCCTCAGCACTTGATCTTGATACTACTGCTTGTTTCTTACTCTTCCAGCTCACCAGATTTCCTCCCACGAAGGTACAGAACCCAGATGTGGATTTCCTGTCTCCTTTATCATCAGCGTAGCTAGCATCTGAATAGGCTTCTATCTTGAGATGGTAGTTCCTTTGGAACAGAAGTCCCTTCCCTGGAGATCCCTTAACGTATTCTAATATCTTTAAAGCAGCTTGAAGATGACATTGCTTCGGAGCTTGCATGAATTGGTTGACCTTCCCAACAGTATAGCAGATATCAGGTCTTGTTACAGTTAGGTAGATGAGCTTGCCTACAAGACGACGATATCTAGTGCTACCAAGTAGAGGAGGAGAGTTGTCAGTCCAAAGTTTGTCTTCTCCAATTGCCAGGATATTTAACAGGTTTAGCACCCAGAAGACCTGTTTCCTTTAGAAGGTCAATAGCATACTTCCGTTGTGAGAGAACAATGAAGCTATGCTTCCTTGAGATTTCAATGCCCAGAAAGTACTTGGGAGTCCTCATATCTTTGGTCACAAAGTGTTGGAGGAGATGTTTCTTTGTAAGGGAGACACCTTCAACATCATCACCTGTGAGAAGGATGTCATCAACGTATACAGCCAGAACAACCATTCCATGAGATGTCTTGCGAATGAAGAGAGAGTGGTCCGCAGAACTACGGACAAATCCAATGATCTTGATAACTTCGTTAAATTTTTCGAACCAGGCGCGAGGACTTTGCTTAAGACCATAGATGGCCTTCTTTAGCTTACATACACGAGTCTCCCCCGGAGCAACATACCCTGGAGGTTGATCCATGAAAACAACCTCTTGAAGATCACCATAGAGAAAGGAATTCTTGACATCCAATTGAGAGAGTTGCCAACCTTTGTTGACGGCCACAGAGAAGAGGACCCTGATGGTTGTAAGACGAGTGACAGGTGAGAAAGTGTCAAAGAAGTCTACTCCATAAGTCTGAGTAAAACCTTTGGCAACCAACCGAGCTTTGTAGCGGTCAACAGAGCCATCAACACGATATTTTATCACAAAGACACATCTACACCCAACAAAATCTATCCCAATAGGTGGAGGAACAAGAGTCCAAGTGTCACGGTCCTGAAGGGTGGAGATTTCATCATCCATGGCAGCCTTCCACTGTGGGATGGCAAGAGCCTCCTGATAACTGGTTGGGGTGGCAGTATCTGTAATAGCAATAGCAAATGCCCTAGCAGAGGGGGTAAGTTGAGCATAAGTTACAACATCGTGAATAGAATGTTGTGTACATGAGCGAACTCCCTTTCGAAGAGCAATAGGGAGGTCTTCAGTGGTGACTGTATCTGCAGGAGAGTCATCATCAAAAGAAGATAGTGTTGGCCCAAGAGTCGGGAGAGAAGGCCCGGGAGTAGGGGGACAGGTGGAAGGAGATGCTGGAGGTGGTGGAGGGAAAGGAAGAGGTGGTGGAGTTGGGAGAGTAGGTGGTGGTGGTGGAGAGTAAATGAGCGGTGTTGTTGGACTAGGCGCAGGAGGCAGAGAGGTGGAAGAGTTAGAAAAGGATGGAACAGTTTCAAAGAAGGTGACATCAGCGGAAACATATTGTTTGCGAAGAAGTGGATCATAGCATCGGTACCCTTTCTGAGTTGGAGAATAACCAACAAAGATGCATTTAACTGCCCGAGGAGAGAGTTTGTCCCAACCTGGGGAAGGAGTGTGGACAAACGCAGTACAACCGAACACCTTGAGAAGTAATGAGAAGGGTTGTGAGGTGGGATATAGTAGAGAGAAGGGGGTGGAGCCTTGAAGAAGGGTGGAGGGAATGCGGTTAATGAGATAGCAGGAGATGAGGATGGCATGACCCCAATAGGTTTTGGGCATATTCATCTGGAAGAGTAAGGTGCGAGCCATGTAGAGGAGGTGACGATTCTTACGCTCCGCTATCCCATTTTGTTGAGAAGTATAAGGACAACTAGTCTGATGTATAAGACCATGATTCATGCAAAACTCAGAAAATTGATGAGAAACATACTCTTTAGCATTATCAGTGTGAATAGCCTTGATAGACACTCCAAACTGAGTGGAAATTTCATTATAGAAAGTTTTGAAAACAGAAAAAAGTTCTGAGCGTTCTTTTAACAGATATACCCAAGTACATCGAGAGAAGTCATCAATAAAAGTAACAAAATACAAACTACTCCCACCTACAGTCTTGGTAAGAGAAGGCCCCAGATGTCCGAGTGGAGGAGATCAAAGGGACGAGTCGAGCTACGTTCATGTTTGGCAGGGTAGGAAGCCCGATGGTGCTTTCCTAGTTGACAAGCTTCACAGTTGAGAGGAGAGGTATCTTTGGTGAGGTGAGGTAGAAGTTGATACAGCAGCCGAGGTGGAGGGTGACCAAGACGGAGGTGCCATTGATGGAGAGAATCAGAGACGGTAGAAGCAGAGTGAGCAGCAAGAACGTCAAGGAAGTAGAGGCCTCCACTCTCAGTCCCAGTAGCATTTGTCTCCTTCGTATGAAGATCCTGAAAATAACAGTTAGTCGGAGTAAACATAATAGAGCATTGTAATTGTTGAGAGAGTGCCTTGACTGATAGTAAGTTGCATGGAAAAGTAGGCACATAAAGAGTGTTCTGAAGAGAGATAGTCAGAGTGACTTGAACTATTCCAGTCCCACACACATGTGAGGGAGAACCATCTGCTGTTAGAACCGGAGGTAAATTCTTGTGCTCTAGTAACTGGGAGAAAAGGTGAGGGTTCCCTGTCATATGATTTGTTGCTCTAGAATCAATAAGCCATTTACCTTCAGTAACCACGTGCACGCTACCTGAGGAGGTAGCAATAGAAGCAGACGGTGATCTAGTACTCGGTTGAGAAGCAGCTGCCAGAGGGCGAAGGTGAGGATGCTTGAGATAGCAACGATCAATTGTGTGACCCTTCCGACCACAATGAGAACAGATGTACCGCGGAGGTCCACGACCACCAAGAGATCCACCAAGGCCACCGGGGTGACCACGTTCAGCCCGGTGAGCAAAGCTCTCTGGAGGAGGAGGGGAAGACAATAAGGGTCATTGGAGAAGGGAGGTAACAGCAAAGACCCGAGCAGCGGTGGCATCAAGAGTTGGAGATTCAGCTTCTCCAAGGATTTGTTGTCGTATCATATCATAGGACTCCGGAAGACGGAGAAGGTAACACACAACCAGGAGCTCTTGGAAGAGTTTATGCTGTTCAGCAAGATCAGCAGAGAAGGGGCGATGTTGAAGGAGTTCAGCCCCAAGGGCCTGAACTGCTTGATAAGCTGTGGTGGGATCCATGGTTGGGCGGGCAAAGAGATCTGCATATAAGGTGTAGATGCGGGAGGTTTTGGCACCTTTGGAGTAAAGGGCCGCAAGATGATTTCAGGCTGCCTTGACTGTCTCATCATGACGAATGATAGGAAGGCACTCATCAGAGAGACTGTTAGCAAGCCAGGTGCGGACTAGAGCATCACTAGCATCCCAATCATCAAAGGTAGCAGATCCACGGGGAGGAGGATCATCGGTGAGATGTTGGCATTTGCGTTGAGAGAGTAAGAGGAAGGTGAAGGAGACACTCCAATCAGGATAATTAGAGCTAGTGAGCTTGGAGGAGGAGGTGCCAAGGTTGCCAGAGGAGGTAGAAATAGCCATAGGAGTTGGCAGGGGTTGGGGGTGGGGTTGCATTCTCAGATGGGGTACCCATGAGAAGAGAGATCACGCGGTCTCGTGAACACAGTTGAGATCGCGCGGTTAGGAGGAGAAAGGCCAGTCGAAGAGAGAGATGGGAGATCGCACGGATTGTGCGGTCAGAAAAGAGAGACCGGCAGAAAAGATCCTAGCTCTGATACCATGTGAGAACTTGAAAATAACAGGAATTTTTATTTCCAAAAAATCTAAGTATTACAAGTGTATTGCCTCCTTTATATAGACTAGGAGGGAAACAGTAAAATATAAATATACGATGTGGGACTAAATACAAATACACGGTACACAAGAGAGCTGGGCGGTCTGGGTGATCAGGAATATTGAGACCGCAGCGACCTCTGCGATCTGGAGTGAGGTCGGGTGGTCACACGACAGGAGGAAGGTCGTGTGACAGAGGAGACCGTCAGACAGTTAGATCGTTCTGGCGAACACTCCCCCATAAGGGAGAGACTGGGAGGGCCAGACCGCTTCTCTCCATAAGAAGCGATCTGGTATATCCGAGATGAACCGGCAGTCTTGTACTTGGAGACCGCTGAGACCGCTAGCTCTAGACCGCTTGGAGAAGCGGAATGTTGCTGACCTTCACAAGATGCGACCTCGCATACTTGAGGAGAAGTGGCGGTCTGATGCTGGGAGACCACACAGACCACGGTTATCAAACAGTTGTCTGATAGAGCTGGAGATCGCCGACCTTCATCTGGCACGATCTCGCATATCGGAGGAGCAGCGGTCTGATTCTGGGAGACCGCACAGATCTCTAACTCGAGACCGCGCAGCTTCAACGCATCTTTATCCGGCACGATCTGGTACATCAGAGGAGAAGCCGCGATCTGATTATTGGAGACCGCACAGACCACTGGCTTCAGATCGCGCGGCTTCAATCCTTCGAGACCGCTTGGCTTCAACAACATTAAATACAACATGCACTTGTCATTGAGCTGGGCACTTCTTCAAATCAGGAACACTGTTGGGCACTGTTCCCAACACCAGTCCTAAAAGGACGGGGCTTTTTCTTCCACCAACTTTTCTCAGACTTCCCCTGAGACTGAGATGGCTTACTTTCTCCCTGCTTTGCCGCCAAGCCCTTACGACGCTGGGTTCGCTCCATATCGTTCTCCAAAGTTTGAGCAGCTTCAACTAACTCATTGAACCCCGCATTCTGTAAGACTATCAGAGGTTGCCTTAAATTCTCTCTCATACCCTGATAAAAGAGATTATCCCTCTCCTCATCGTCTGTCATGGTCATTCCCGCGTAACAACCCAACCGAGTAAACTCCTGCAAGTACTCGTCTACCGTCTTCTCGCGCTACACCAAGTGCATGAACTGATGCTGAAGGTCTAACCTCGTCGAAGAGGGGATATAGCGCTTCAGGAAGGCATTCCCGAACTCTTCCATGGATGGGGCACATCCAGGGAAATGACGACCGCTATGATTCACCCACCACAACTTGGCGTCGCCTTCTTACATAAACGCTGCAAACTGGGACTGTTTGTCCTCTGGGGTTTCTGCCTCTTTTAGGACTTCCTGAATTCTCGCCAACCAATCCTCGGCGTCCGTCGGAGTGCCAACTCCTTTGAACGTCGGAGGATGGAAACTCAGATAGTACTTCATCTGACGATCTCCTTGCCCAACCGCTCTCTCGACTAACGGATCTACCTGCCTTACTCCCACCTCCGGTGTCTTAGTACCCAGAGTAACAGGAGTCGCAGCCTGCACGATAGGCGTCGCAATCTGTGGCATTGTCGCAGCTTGAGCCGCCACCATCGCCTCCGCTAGCATACGACAGAAGTCTGTCGTGGACACACCCATATTCATAAGGGCTGGGGTCGTGGCACGGCTTTCCGAAGACTCCTCTTGTCGTCTCGACGTCCCTGCATCATCGCCACCATCCTAGCATAAGCAAGGAAACGTGAATCAAACTCTATTCGCAAGACTCAATCGCAAGGACACTCATGGTCCCGCAAGGTACTCCTATGTGGACAACTCCATAACGCGCTCTAAACACATTAAACCTCAACAAGAACATTAACCTAGCTCTGATACCAAATTGTAACACCTCCCCTGCAATGACTATATAATATAGGTCCGGTCGGGACCCCACAGCATATAATCGCCACAGCTTTAGTATTAAAAAGTGATATAGATCTAACCATCTCAAAACTCAGAACCAACGCAGCGGAAACACTAGATAAACCACAGAAGTTGTCCACATCTACATAAGAGTACTGCGGCCTTAAGGCCTTACAAAACCCAAGCTCAAGTCAAACAAACCGGGCATATAAAATGTCCAAAATATCATCACACTCCTAATCTACCTCGGCATGCAAGCCGGAACAAGTAAAGACATCATAGTCAAACAAGAAAGCAAGAAAAATGCACTTCATGAAGCTTAGGCCTTTTTGGCCGGCGAGTTAGGTCCAGCCTGCGATCTTTGCCCTGCATCCAAATCACAAAGAGTGGTATAACGAGGGTAAGCTTTGGCTGCCCAATAACAGTGTAACAACACCCCTCCTCCCGATCGTCCTACCGGACCCCGGGTAACTACATCACCCTGCAAGTCAGCACTTCATATGCAAATGTAATAAACAGTAATAACATAAAAATGACAGGCATGAGTGTCACAATCATCATCCACGTTTCTATGTTGAGCAGTAAAAGTAAGGGGCCTAGCAATGCAGCATGAATGCAAACCTGGGTATCACCCAAGGCACCCTATGACATGTATGCTTCTAACACATCAACACACATCATTAATTCACAACAAACCAAGGGTACTTACCATTTCCCCACGGGAATGCAAGCCCAAGGCCAAGAACTCCACTGAGACCTCACCCCTTACATGGCTCATCTCGCCAACGGGCGCATCAGCATACTTGTTCTCGCCACAATCACTAAGCCAAAAGCCAAGAACTCCACTGAGACCTCACCCCTTACATGGCTCATCTCGCCAACGGGCGCATCAGCATACTTGTTATCGTCAGTTAGCCCAAAGGGGGACTTGTCTTGCCAGGACACTCTCACCACATGAATCCAAGCATTCACGGGCTAGCCAGCCGACCACAAAGACAAAGTCACACCTTCACAAACAAGCGGCTTCACAAGCCATTCATCACACATACAAGTTACCCTTTCCAAACCACCGTTTGTTCTCACACGAAACATAAAGGCAACAACAATGACGTTTTCGCCGTCATCGAATTTCTAACAAAATCCCTAAAAATGCACATTAAGCGTCATCACCGAATCGGACAACCGGTCACGACTTCGGCTTCACCCACATGCTTAATCCAATAACGAAGCGGATCTCTAGTGCAAAATCATGTCGGGGACGGACTTAATCAACCCAATGGTTCTTCTTGAACCAAGGCGACCCAAACACCTCTCATTTGAGAGATCTAGTGCCATAAATTTCAGAAAAGAGAAGGTAAAAACAAAGATGCCATGCACGCATCCTAAAACCGGGAGGAGAGATGTCGTTACACTAAGAGCTCTCTTCCTCGCCATGGATCGATTGAAAGACACGGATAGAAAGAAGCGCCTTCTAGTCCTTTCCACGGATCTGGTTTCGGATCGGCGAACGGAGCTCCGGTGCTCCAATAATGGCGGATCTGGCCTTCTTCTTCCTCCAAACCCTACTCCTTTCCTTAGCCTCCAAAGGCACCGACTTGTGTTTTGGTAAAGGCAAGAAATCTTGTTCTTCTCCTGTTCATCTTCTTCTTCTCTATTTTTGTTTGTGTTTTTCCAGGCTGGGTCAAGTTTATTAGTAGTATTATTATTACTCTACTTATAATGATGATTCTTATTTATTATACCTCTTAAGATGATTTACCTTTTTAGCTTTTAATCCCTTGCCTGTTAGAGGTATTTAGGAGCAGCCATGTCACTTCCTAGACGGCTTGGGCGTGGTATAGATTGTAGAGCTGCGAATTGGGAGCGCTTAAGTCAAAATCGATGGAGGATCCCTTCGATCGACGGGACCTCTCGTCGATCGATGGGACCGCCCGCCGATCGATGATGGCAGCAGGGAAAACAGCTTCCCCATTCCATTAAGTCTTAATCGACGGGGGATCCCGTTGATCGACGGGACTGCCAGTCGATCGAATGGACAGGTCGTCGATCCTTGGGTTTTTTTCATTTTCCTTGGTGAAATTTTTGCATTAATGTGTGTTCCCCTCCCTTAAGCTTTGAGCATCTAGTTGTCTCCCTCTTGGTCCCCTGGATTAGGTTCTTTGCTCAGGTGGGTTCTTTTTCTTCTATGTGGGGAGTATTTCTTCTTCCCCACTGCCTTTTTCTTGTAACCTGATTGTCTTGTCTTGAGACCTTTCGATTGGTTTATTAAGCCTAATGATGAGGTATTTTCCCATTTTTGGGTCTTTCTGGTCGTAGAGTGGGAAAGATTCCCTTGAATCACTTGAATTCTCTTATATTTTTGTGAATTCTTTTAGTTATTGTATTGACTTTCCCAGCTGTTTGGAAGTACTTCTTCGGTTATTTCAAGGTAAGAATTAACTTATGATTCTTTTATCTTGGCCTGGTCTGCCACCTCTAAAAGGATGCTAAACTAAGTAAAGTTATAAATTGTTATAGTTTGTAGATTGGAGAGTGGGTGGACATGGTGTCCCCCCACCACGGTAGTTTTATAGATTGGAGAGTGGGTAGATATGATAGGCCTCCACCACAGTAGTTTTGTAGACTGGAGAGTGGCTGGATATGGTGGGCCCCCACCACAGTAGTTTTATAGATTGGAGAGTGGGTGGATATGATAGTCCTCCACCACAGTGGCTTTTATACTGGAGAGTGGATGAGTATAATAGACCTCCACCACTTCTCCCTTTTAGCTTATCATATAAGCAGCTTGGTATGGTTTTGGCTTTCTTGGATACCCTTGTTTCTCGGGTTACCCCCCCCCCCCCCCCCCCCTTTTATATATCATGTGTGAGCTTGGTTCGATGACTTCACTACTTATGTGCCTTACTGTTGATTGCACCTTGCTTCTATTTTTTAATACTGTTCTTATTATGACTGTTTCTTGCTCCCTTTTTGGGCTGAGACATTCTTTTCTTTTGAGTGCCCCAGGTTCAGGTTCAGGTCAGTAGCTGCAGCAAGTGGTAGAGTTGTGCTTTCAAGTCCCCGGTAGAGGATATTCCCTTCCATCTTGGTGAGGAGCAGTCTTGCATGATGCCTCCCTATTGTTGCCTTGTGGGCTTTGCCACTTATAGGAGCCCGTAAGGTTGTTATTTTCAGTGTACTTGCAGTTTGCTACTACTTGAACTACTTTTGATGTAGATAGATGTTGCTCTCTGGGAAAATGTGTACTTTACTTCGTTATGTGGATTATTTTTGTGTAAAGCATTGCATAACAATTCTTTTCTTATTATGTACCACCTTTTTTGTTGAAATCGTACTAAGTATTTTCATATATATATATAATGAATCTAGGCGTGTGCTATTCTTGAAGACAGGCACCCCACGCTCTTTGCAATATGATGAGAAGCTATCCCCACCAGAACAAAAGGATCAAATCCTTCGGCACCCCACGCTGGATTTACAGATTGTACTTTTCCAGTTAGTCCATAAGGATCAGACACCCATATTCCATGACCATATAAGCCTGTTATATGAAATGCGCCAAAGCCAAAGCAAGCCACTCCTGAGAGAAATAAATGAATTCTATAGATCTTGGGCAAAGGCAAAGAAGGTTTTCCCGTACGTTCATCAGAGAATATTTCTAGGTCCCAATAAACCCAATGCCAGATAGCTGCCAAGAAGCACAAGCCAGAAAACAAAATAGGTGCCCCTGCCATGCCTTCATAACTCCAAATGCCCGGATTCGTTATAGTTACTCCTGAAATACTCCAACCCCCCTCCCCCACGAATTGGTTATTCCTAAATGAGTCATGAAGTCTATAACAAACATGCCTTGTCTCCACATTGGATCAAGAACAGGGTCAGAGGGATCAAAAACCGCTAATTCATATAGAGCCATCGAGCCAGCCCAACCAGAAATCAGAGCTGTATGCATTATAGGGACAGAAAGCAATCGACCGGGATCATTCAATACAACAGTATGAACACGATACCAAGGCAAACCCATGTAAATACCTCTTTCTAAAGAAGAAATAGACATTATGTAACTTTATCGCATTGGAAAAGACTAAACCATGTACTTAACGTACTTCACCTGTTCGGTGTATTTTGTATAGGAAAGGATTAATATTGATTTTTATTCCTTTCTTTTATTTATAATAACAAAGAGAAATAGATCTTATTCTATACCTGATAAGTACCAATACGCAATGGTAGGTTTTTATGGGAAGGAGTGCATAGATACTTGTTTATCATTTGAAATCATTCGAACAATAGACCGATCCAATTGATCCCATTAGTAAATGAACCTATATTCCCGCCGCGTACAATATATTTTCTATTTATGGATTAAGTATTCCATGGGACCAAAGGACACGGTCCCAACCTAAAAGAAACTCAAATTATCTTCTGACTTAAAGATGCATATATTTTTATGTGGATGTTCGTAAAAAGTGCTTTCCTAAGCGTCTACAGTTGTCCCTTGTATGACGTGGCATCATGACACGTATTTTCCCCTTACTCTGATAATGCCTAAAATATTTCGGGAAAAATGCGGGTTTGTGACAGTTAATATCAGAGGGAGGTTGGCCTGGTTGCTGGGAAAGTCTGGTTGGCCCGGTTAACCTCTTGGTGAGAACGTTATTCATTGCATACACCCACCGATGGGTCATCAGTAGATCTCGGCTGAAGCATGGGCACTACACTCATAAGCATGAAAGAAGTATACCATGCATATTATGTAGTATGGGATGCATAATATGTGTCTGTATATGGATCCTCATAGGTGACAACATGCGACTATTATGTAGTATGGGATGCATAACGTAGGTCGCATGCATGTCCATTAGATTTTCCTTTTTTGTTAAATGCGATAATATGTTGTATGGGATGCATAAGCACACGTGTGCATGCCACTCATAGAATGCATTAAGGCCTTTCTTAGACTTCATAGAAATGCATGCATTGCATAACATTGCATAAGCACACGTGCCAAACCGGAGATCTACATGATGAAACATGTACACTCATGGTTTTAAAAGAAAGATGTTAAACCTTCATGCATTTGGGAGAGGTGCATGAGGGATTCAGGGGTGATGATTTATCATCCTGAGTAAAGCGAAATATCATATATAAAACTTTTCCCAGAGCAAGGTAGTAGCAAAAGCAAACGTTGGTATGTCTTCTCTTCCTAGAGGGTTGAGTCAGTTTTGATAGGTTGTTTGTTCTTGTCTTTCTTAGATATGGCTCCAAAGCGTCAGCTCATGAGACCTGTACCCCCATCTGAGGGTGAGTCGTCAGGTGCGCATAATGAGGCTAGGTTTGAGGAGTTGCGTCTTAGGAATAAGACGTTGGCGTGATAGTTGGTCGCGATGCAGGAGCAGATGCAGGTATTGTTGACTGCTACTCAGTGGCAGCAACCGGTGACGAGTTAGCCGGAGGTCGTCCGTCCTGCACCCCTCGTTCCCCCCCCCCCATAGCATTGCCGCCAGAGATGAACTTTATTTCGCACTTCCAGAGGCTAGAACCCCCGACCTATGATGGGAGGGCAGACTTTATTGCACTTGATGATTGGATCTTGGTAATGGAGGATATGTTCTCGTATTCTGGTATATCGGTGGACCAGAAAGTGATGGTTGCAGCCTTTCAGCTGAAGGGCTTGTCAAAGAGTTGGTGGATCAGGAATAAGGAAGCGCTTACAGAGGGTTGCGCGTGGGAGTATTTTAAGGGAAGGATGTTGAGGAAATTCTTGCCTACAGTTGAGCAGGATCGCCTAATGAACAACTTCCTACATTTGAAGCAAAGGTAACTCACAGTAGGTGAGTATGAGGTTGAGTTCAGCAAGCTAAGCAGGTTCGCCCCAGATTTGGTTGCCACTGAGGAGAGTAAGGTGAATAGGTTTCTCGGAGGTCTCTGCAGTGAGATCCAGTAGTTGGCCAGTGCTTACCGATCTATGAGCCTTGCAGATGCGGTGGAAGCCGCGTTGAAGGTCGGGGCGATCGAGAATGCTAAGAAGAGAGGAAAGGAATTAAGAAAGGAAAAGAGAAAAGCTGGTGATTGTAACGCCCCGGGTTCTTCTTTTGATTATTTTAACAAAGCTCATGAAATTTAAAAATATATTATCCGAAACCGAGGTATTAATTTAGGGCGTTACCTTTCGCAATCGTCGTCGTCGTTCGGCGAGTTAACTCTAGATGGGGGCGTTAATGCGATAAAATGTACATATATGTATATATATACGGTTACGCTATAATGATATGTTGGTGCAAAGATATATATAAAGGGTTATGCGACATAAATACGATATATGTACATATATACTTATATGCGTGAAGGATTGGGATACTCTTGGCTTTGTGTTCATGTGCGGGTGGACACATGTAGGTTTAACCATGTATTGTATATATACAACTGCATATGATATATATATATACATATAAACCTTATTATTATTATTATTATTATTATTATTATCATAACTATTTCCCTAATACTAAACCCCTCCCCCTTTATGCTTGCTGGATCATTCTCGACCCCTCTCCCCAGCTCTCCCCTATTCCCGATACCTCTCCTTCCCCGATTTTTGCTGCGATGCGCGCCTAGGGTTTGTCGGATCGCTGCCGCTTCCGTCGCCGGAGCTGCCGGAGGGAGCCTTGGAGTCGCCGGAATCCATCCTCATCGCCGGGGCTAGCCTATCCCTCGGCTCTTGGCGTGTTCGTCGCGACCCGGCGTGTCGCCGGTGGAACCCTAAGTAAGGAAACTCTTCCTCCCCCTCCTTCACCTCCTCCCCTTGTTCGATACTAGCTGCAGTTGGTTTGGATGTGGAAATTTCTTGGTTTTTTTTTGCTCTATTTTTGTGATGGATTCCTTGTATAGGCCCTCCCTCCCCTGCACCTTCAGTTGCCCCTTTTTGTTTTCGTTCTGGGAGATGTTTCTTTTATGGCTCCTTGCTTTCTTTTGGCATGGGACCTGGGGGGATTGGTTTGCGGCTACTCTTATTTTGTTGTTCCCAGAAGTTTTGGCATGGGACCTGGGGGGATTGGTTTGCGGCTGCTCTTATTTTGTTGTTCCCAGAAGTTTTGGCATGGGACCTGGGGGGATTGGTTTGCGGCTGCTCATATTTTGTTGTTCCCAGAAATTTGGGGTTGCGGCTGCTCCTTTATGCTTCCAGAAATTTGATGCTTGGGGGACCTTTGGTTTGCTTGGTTGGCTTGGTTGGCTCGGTTTGCCCGATTGCCCCTTTTGGGTTTGGAGTTTTGTTTTTTTGTTGTCTTCCTTGGTACCCATGTTTGATGGTGGCTAGGTATCATATATATTGGGAGCCTATTGGGTTCTCCTCGGCTCCATGTTAGCTTCGACTTGGATGCGTACTGAAATTTAGCGTCCTCCCCATGGCTTTCTCCTAGTTTAAATGCTTAATATGTTTATGAAATTTCGCTCTTTATACGCTAGAAAATTTCTTAGTGTATGCTTAGGTAAATTGACCCGTTCATGATATTACTGGATTTAAACGCTAGAAATTCACCCCGGTATATGCTAAGTTAAATTTTCTGCGCTATAGGCTTGAGATTTCGTTCCCTTGGGAAGGGTCGAGGCCATTGGTTATGTTGTTTTACGGGCTGGGGATGCCCTTGGGCTACGTTATATGGTAAAGGTTTGTTAAACTCGTTTATTTAGTAAAGTATACGTGATCTTACTCGGCTAAATTTCCAATCCTGCATTTATTTTTCTTTGTTGGCTAAGTTCCGAGACGTTGGCGGGCTAAAATTCTCCGGGAAATGTCGTATTTTAATCCCTGTAGATTTGGGGGAGTAGAATCTATATTCCCTGGGAATTTCCCCTGTTAATTCTCGATAACTTAGCGAGATCAGTAAATGGCAACCGAAAAGCGGTGTAAATGTATTTTGGGGTCGAGCTTTACTCATGTTCAAAGTTTGAGTAGCTTACTTCTTATGGTAAGGGAGAGTGCCTTATGCTCTTATATATAGCCTTATACTTATAGTATAGATGTTGAGGCTCCCTCTTCCTTCTTTATATGCTAGAACTACCTTGCGCATCAATCCTCGCAGGCTGCCAATGAGTCTCGTAGGATTTGGTTTGAACTGGAGTGTGGGTGGACACAGGGGCCCCCAGCACAGTAGTTTTGTTTGGAGTATGGGTGGACATAGGGGCCCCCAGCACGGTGGTTTGGACTGGTGTGTGAGTGGATGTAGGAGTCCCCACCACAGTGGTTACTCTTCTGACTGGAGTGTGGGTGGACGTAGGGGCCCCAGCACAGCGGAGGTTGTTTGTAGTGTGGGTGGACGTAGGGGCCCCCACCTCAGTTCCTTGACTTGTTGTGCAGCAGCTGGATTTGACTCGTGCATTCTTTCTGCTTACCTTTCAGTTTCTCTTTTACTTCTGTTGTTTCCTTGCACCCTTTGGGCTAAGGCATTCTTTTCTTATGAATGCCTCAGGTTCAGGTTTGTAGCGGCCGCCGGAGTTTGGGTGGGGACGTACTGTTCGTTGTTGAGGCCTTCCCTCTCTAGTGGGTAAGGATGTTGTTGGTTCAGTTTCTGTCGTGTAGCTTTTCTTTTGGACTGTTGACCTTTCCCTGCGGGTTCGTGTCAGATGTTGACGCCCGTACGGTTTTGCTTAGCTTACTTGCTTACGCTGCTGCTTGTTCTTTTTGCTGCTTAGTATTTTTGTACTCATTAACTCTGGGAAAAAACTGATTTTGCTGTATATTAGCGCAGTTCCTTCGCTTTATAAAAGAAATTTATTTCTATAACTGTTTGACACATTTACTATTAAGTATCACCTATTTGCGAAACGTAAACTGAGGTGAAAATGATATTTATTATGTACTAAATTTAGACCGGCGATCGCCCTGGGGACTTCTCTAGTCTCCAGCGCCGTTTGGAATAAAATGAACCTACTTTCTTCCGTTGCATACGTTTGTTTTTATAAAGCGCGGCTTAGTAAACCGCAGGGCCGAGGGACACGGTCTCCTAACCCGAATTAAATAAACCTTAAAAGATAATTCTTTTATTTATTCGTACCTTTTTGTAAAAGAAAAAGCTCGTGTAAGTGCTCGCCTGAACGTCTGTAGTTGTCCCCTACAGGACGTGGCATCATGACGCGTGTTTTCCCCTTAGCTCTGATAATATAAATTATTTCGGGAAAATACGGGTTGTGACAGTGATGGAGGCAGCCTGGCTCCAGGTAAGAAGGGCAAAGTGGAGTGCAGTTTCTGCGACCGTGCGGGCCATCCTTTTGAAAGGTGTTTCAAGAGGCAGGACACGCAAAAGCAGTTGCACATGATGGCTCTGCAGGGTGATAAGAAGCTTCAGTTTTGCACCTTTTGCAATCAGATGGGGCATGAAACTGCCCAGTGTTGGAAGAAGGATAAGGTATGTGGGTATTGTGGGCAGAAGGGTCATGATGCCACTCGATGCCGGTTGAAGGATAGGATGTGCTATCAGTGCGGGCAGAAGGGGCATGTGCAAACCAAGTGTCCTCAATTCCAGACGGCCGGCAAGCACCCTTCCCTTCCAGCTCCGGCACCGCCTCCACCGCAGCAGCGGCAGTTGGATCACGGAAAGGCCAAGTTAAATGCAGTGAGGAAGGAGGAAGCGCAGTGCTTAACCAAGGTCATATCAGGTTTGTCTTTGCTCTTCTTGTAGACCAACCTTTGTGTAGAAGCTTAGACATTATATCTTTGATATATCCTTTGTTCGCAATGATTGGTTAGGTGAGTATAAGGACCGAGATTGTTGGGCGCGTGTCCTCTTTGATTCGGGTGCCACTCATTCTTTCGTAGCTAAGAAGTTTGTAGATCGCCATCGCTGGGCTATCGATCGAGTTGATGATCCGCTTTGAGTTAAGTTTCCGTCCGGCGATTCGGTGGTGTCGGACCAGTGCATTGAGCAGTGTCTGATTCTTTTGGAAGGATTCTTGGCCTATGCGGATCTGAAGGTGTTAGACTTGGAAGATTTTGACGTGATTCTGGGAATGGACTGGTTAACCCGATATGACGTTGTTATCCAGTGCAGGGATAAGCGTTTGGATTTTCTGATGGATGATGGCCAACCCATGAGTGTGTTTGGCTTTCCGCGTCAAACTTCCTCGGTTATGTATGTCGTCTGTGCTCAGGCTTTTGCGGAGTTTGGTGGTTGTGCTTGTCTTATTTCATTTTTGCATGCTGCTTGTGCATCGTCACCTTGCGTCGAGGACATATCGGTGGTGCGAGAATACCCGGGTGTGTTCCCCGACAGCCTTCCTGGTCTTTCTCCTGAGCGGGAGATAGAGTTCGTAATTGATCTGGAGCCCGGAACTTGTCCTATTGCAAAGGCACCTTATCATATGGCGCTGCGTGAGTTGGAGGAACTGCGTGCTCAGTTGGATGAGTTTTTTCGGTTTGGTTTTGTTAGATTGAGTATGTCGCCTTGGGGTGTGCCAGTTCTGTTTGTGAAGAAGCAGGACTGCTTTTCGGGCGCGTTATGGGCATTTTGAGTTCTTGGTGATGGAAATCAGGAGTTTCTTAGGGTTGACAGGCTATTATCGAAAGTTTGTGGAAGGATTCTCAGGAATTTCTGCGCCTCTGACTAGGTTGACGCAGAAAGGAGCATCCTTTGATTGGAGCGAGCAGTGCGAGGAGGCTTTTCAAGAGCTAAAGAAAAGATTGTGTTCTGCCCCAGTTTTGGCTCTTCCTGTTGAGGGAGTAGAATTTCAAGTTTATGTTGATGCTTCACGAATAGGCCTTGGTTGCGTTCTCATGCAAGAAGGCAAGGTGATTTTGTATGGGTCGAGGCAGATGAAAGTTCATGAAAGGAACTACCCTACCCATGATTTAGAGTTCACTGCGGTGATTTATGCCTTAAAGCTGTGGAGACATATTTTGTATGGGGTGTCGTGCAAGATCTACTCAGATCATAAGAGTTTGATTTATGTGTTTTCTCAGAAAGAATTGAATTTGCGCCAGCGTCGGTGGATGGAGTATGTTGCATACTATAATGTGGATATCTTATATCACCCTGACAAGGCGAATGTAGTGGTGGATGCCCTAAGTAGAAAGTCTGCTTGTGTTTTCAGCCTCTCGGTGTAGACGCTGGTAGAGGAGTTTCATTTTATAAGCATAGTGGTGAAGTCCAAGGATGGACCGTCTAGTATGGATGTTGAAGAACCTTCCTAGATTACCCTTACGAGGTTGCATCAGAAGGATGATCCTGATTTGCAACACCTCCGTGGTAGAGCCGAGAAAGATGAGTTGCTAGATTTCTCGATCGATAAAGAAGGTACCTTGAGGTATCGTGGCAGGTTTTACATCCCCGTTGTGGAAGTGATTCGAGCGAGGATTTGCGAGGAAGCTCATGATTCCAGTCTTGCATATCATCCTGGTTCTACAAAAATGTACCACGATTTGAAGCAGATCGGCTGGTGGTCAGGCATGAAGAATGATATTGCGAGGTTTGTGTCGAAGTGTTATACTTGTCAGCGCGTCAAAGCAGATCATAAGAGACCAGGAGGCAAGTTGACGCCGTTAGACATTCCGATGTGGAAATGGGAAAGTATCTCTATGAATTTCATTACTGGCTTACCGAGATGCCCTCGCGGTCATGATTCGGTGTGGGTGATTGTGGATAGATTGACCAAGTGTGCTCATTTTGTGCCATACAAGATTGGTTATTCTATGGAGAAGATTGCATCGTTGTACGTGCAAGAGGTTATTAAATTGCATGGTGTGCTAGTGAGTATCGTGTCAGATCGAGATTCCAGGTATACATCCCTCTTTTGGCAGAGTTTGCAGGGAGCTTTGGGCACCGATCTTCGGTATTCTACCGCATATCATCCGCAGAAGAATGGGCAGACAGAAAGGGTAAATCAGATTGTAGAGGATATGATTAGGTGTTACATTTTGGAGCATGGAGGAGCATGGGATGAACGCCTTGGGCTTATGGAGTTCGCATACAATAACAGTTATCAGGAGAGCTTGCAGATGGCTCCTTTCGAAGCTCTGTATGGGAGATGATGTCGGACTCCCTTGTTTTGGGCTGAAGTGGGCGAGAAGTCAGTTTTGGGTCCCGAGGCCTTGGAAGAAATGAGTGTTGCTGTAACGCAGATCTGTGAGAAGCTTCGAGTAGATCAGGAGTGTTATGAGAATAACGTCAATCGGTGAAGGATCGATTTAGTTTTTGTAGTTGGGGACACCGGTGTTCTTCAAGGTTTCTCTGATGGCTGGTGTTAAGAGGTTTGGGTAGAACCATAAGCTAGATCACAGGTATGTGGGACCTTTTGTGATCGTGGAGCGTGTCAGAGTTTCTGCTTATAGGTTGTTGTTGTCTGCCTCCTTCCCTGGTGTTCACGATGTGTTCCATGTGAGCCAGTTGCGGAAGTGTATTCTTAGTGATCGCCATGTCCGGGAACCTGCGCCTGAGTTGCAGCCAAATCTGTCCTTTGTGGAGCAGCCTGTTCGTATCTTGGAGAAGCAAGATCGGGTTTTGCAAAGGAAGACAATTCCTAAGGTGAAGGTTCTTTGGAGCAATCAGGATATTCTAGGCGCAACCTGGGAGCTGGAGTCGGTGATGAGAGATTCTTATCTTCATCTATTCGTCTAGAGTTTACTGGTAGGCTTTCCCCCTTCTGTGCTTTCCATTTGTGCTTAATATGATAAAGTTTCGGGCCGAAACTTTTTGGTAGGAGGGTTGGCTGTAACGCCCCGAAATTTCGAATAGATTATTTGAAATGAAAATAATTATTATTATTTTAGATCGAATGATTCATTCCGTCGTAGCGAGGGCATTACCGTCGTAAGTGCGTCGTTGTAGTCCATCTCAGGTGTTCGTGAGGTCGCGTTTGATAAAAAAATCCTTATTTATCCTGTTATGAAATATTTAATTAGCATATGAATTATCTCATAAGAGTTTACTTATCAAATTCTGTACGAAATTTATATACTTTCTTATAAAAATTTATATATATATATAATCTTATATAATATGTGTGTATATATATATTCTTATAAAAGTACATATGTATATATATACGAGCAGTCGTGCACGGAGGACCCCGCGCGGGGGGGGGGGGGGGGGGGGGGGGGGGGGGGGGGGGGGCGACATATGTATATATATACGAGCAGTCGTGCATTATTTATAGTCATTTTTATATAATATTTTAGTAGTAATTAATTAGTTTTTATATAATTTTAATTTAATATATATCAATTTTGCTTTGTTTTGTGTTTTCAGGGACTTTGTGCTGCAATTAGCAATTTCAAGCCCATAACCGTGTTCAGGGGAAATTCTGGAGCATTTCTGCCAAAATCCCAAAGTACGCGCCCCTGGGTCACGGGCGTGACTCCATGTCACGACCGTGACCCAGCCCAGCCATCTTCCTGCTTCCAGAACAAGCCGCCAAGTCAGATTATTATTACACGCCCCAGGTCACGGGCGTGACCTGGGGGCGTGACCATGGTCACGGCCGTGCTCCGCTTTCAGCTCCCAGAAATCGCTGCCACGTCGGATTAAAGTTACACGCCCTAGGTCACGGGCGTGACCTTCAGGTCACGGGCGTGACTCGCCCGACAAGCATTCAATTCAAGCAGTTTCCGCCGCCGAGCCGTTCCAGCTTACACGCCCTTGGTCACGGGTGTGACCAAGGGGCGTGACCGCTCCCGCAACTGCCAGATTAACTTCCGACGCATCGTTTCCCGCCGTTTCAAGTCTCGGTCAAGACACGCCCTTGGTCACGGGCGTGACGAAGGGGCGTGACCCGCCTATTGATGAAATTTGGCGGTTTTTCTCCCAACGTTCCCGGGCTTTCAAGACGCCGGTTCCGTACCTTACACGCCCTAGGTTACGGGCGTGACTTTCAGAACTTTTGCCTATAAAAGCCAGCTGCTGCCAATTTGAAGGGAATCCAGTCCATGCTTCGATTGGATCATTCTTAGCTTAGTTTTCCTGCATTTTATTAGTGTAATTTTATTTATGCAGTTTACTTTTTGTCTTGCACTTTTTAATTCCTAGATTAGAATTGTATTTCTTGTAAGTATTATTTCTTCTCTTAGAAATAAAATTGTTCTTCTTTTTAAATCATGTTTAACTAATTTAATAACATTTGATCAGATAATTTCTTAAGCTTTTGTATTTCGTAATCTTTTATTCATAGTTTTGATTTGGAAACTAAGATTTACCGTTGATTTGCAATTATTGGTTTCATAATTCTAGGGTATGATAATCAAGTTTGATCCGTATTTTAGTGTATCGAGAGATCCGTAAATACGGGTAGATCGCTCATCGGTAGAAAGAATTATTTGCACTCCTCGAGAGAGGGTGACACAAATCTTCCGGATTGGAGTCAAATCCAATAGTGGGGCTCACCGCATAAAGCAAGCTTAGGGGTTTCGACTGGCCGAGGGGTCTTAATCGATCAACCTAAGGTTAGGTGGTAGTTCTCTCGAGAGAGGCTCTATCATATTTTGGGAACCTCCACGGTCAAGTTTGTCTAAATCCATTTCTTGTGAATTCTAGATTTACTAAGTATTTTACTTAAGAAGGATTCTCGATCAAATGTCTCCTTTCTTTTATTATTTCTTTTATAAAAACCTTTTAAATATTTTTCTGATAAAATAATATTAATTTACGTGAGTAGAAGTAATCAACAGACCCGTGGAATAGGACACTTGATATTTATTTGTTTTAAATATCCTATGCTATTAACGATAGGTGCTCTTGCCTATAGTTCGTAGAATTTGGAAAAAATTATTTATATCATAAATTTTACGTATCATAATGCCTAAAATATTTCGAGAAAAATGTGGGTTGTGACAAGGAAACCCTAGTTGTCCCTCTCACAAACACCGACCCAAACGAAGAGGAAGAGGGTTGCTGAGGGAAGGGGAGGCGACTATCGACCTCTTTGGAGGAGAAGGAGGCACTGTCGGCCCTTGCTGCTGGAAGAAGAAAGGAGGAGCTGAGGACGGCTCCTTGGGGGAAGAAGCAGTCGACCATGGAAGAGAGGCCACCGGCCAGAGGAGGAAGAGCAGGAGGTGGCGTCGGCCATGGTAGGAGGAGGAGGAGGCGTCGGAGAGCAGGGAGGCAGAAGTAGCGATAGAAATCGGGAGCGGGAGGTACACGCGGGAGGAGCACCAAATGGGAGACGGGAACGACTTGAGGGATCGGGAAACCTAGCAGAGCGGCATGCGGGGTCCTGGACCGGGAGTTTTAATCGGGGGGATGGGGGCTGCGTTTAGCAAAATAATAAATCCTCTCCTTTTTTTAGTTTTAAGGTAATTAATTTGAAGGAAAACAGTTTGTTTTGTTGTGGAAGCTTTAAAATATGATAGTTCGAAACATGTGTACATGTTTTTTGCAAAAAAAACTTATGATACAAGTTTTGGAATAGATTTTTATGCAATGATCATCGCAGATGAATGAGCATGCAAATATGTCAAATTCTAGTACATATAATATTTAGCCTAGCAGTTTTCCATGCAAACAGAGAAAAGGGCTGATTATAATTATTACATAACAGAAATATCTGACAGTAAAAGAAATGAAACATAAACACAAAACCAGAAGCTTGACGCAGATCGACATAGGAAGCAGGCGGCGCAGGCACGAACACTAAGGCATATTCCAAAACAAGAAGGAAAAGCCTTAGAGCATTGAAATACATAGAAGCAAAGCAAAACAAAATACGAGCAGGAGAAACAGAATATTTGTGTACCGTTTGTTCATGAAGCAAAGCTAACAAGACAGACAAGCAAGTGAGACAAACAGAAATATCAAGAATTATTAGACTACTCCGAAGTATAAATGTCTAAGTAATAACATAAGTTGGGACAAATGAAAGTGCAGGTATTTTTGTTTGATGCACAGGATTCATGATTCAGACAGATTCAGGAGATTCGGAAATTTAAACTCACTATGACCGGTCCTTTGTTCCCATTATGGATTCAAGAGGGAACCCAAGTCAAGGAGTTGCATCACTTAAATGCTACCTTTCAACGCTAACTTACGTTATTAATGACTTAATTCATGATTGAGTGATTCTAGCATATCAAGACATGTTACTAATTAATCGACTCAGATGCACAAGAGTAGAGTTCATAGACACGGAAAAGGGGGAAACGAGCTAAGGAATAGAATATACCACAGTCTTAGAACCAGACATACGTAAGAAACTGTTGGTGTTTCCAAGGTGATCTCAAAGCAATCAAATAGTTAGTCTTACTGCCAACACAATTTGAGCCTATAGGGTTGCACATAACAGTGTTGGAGAAGTTGGATGAAGGATTGTGTTGGCCTTACTCATATTGGATATGAGTGGAGGACTAATCCTATGACTGATTGGAGTTGCATTGAGAACGTCTCGATGAGAAGGGAAGTACACGACGAATCGTCGGGAGTGTCTCAACGAATTGAGTTGTACTCGATGAATCGTGGAATTGTCTTGACGAAATATGTGTTAATTCGTCTCGTCGAAATTCATCGAAATGTCTCGACGAATTAGATATACTCAACGAATCGTCGAGATTGTCTCGACGAAACACATATTGATTCGTCACGTCAAATCGTCGAATTGTATCGACGAATTATATTCTACTCGACGAATTCGTTGAATTGACTCGACGGATTTGGTCTACTCGACGAAAATCTGTGTTAACTCCATTAATGTCTCGGGTTTGCGGATAGCGTGTTTTATGCATTGAGTATAAAAGGAAGTAATTAGGTTTCCAACAATATGTCTTCTCTTTTTGCGATTGAGTGTTTTATGTGATTGAGTGTCTCGGGTCATGGTTTAGTGTTGACTAAATCCCCTAAAGGTACTTCATTGTTGTTACCTTTCTTATTTCTTGATTCATGAAATCGTAAGATCCTTATACTCTTTTGGGTTATTCTTGTGTGTTATTTCCGCTGCGCATATATGATATGCTGTTCATTTCCGAATGAAGTAGAAAACCAAACAGAAACATGATTCGATGGCATAAAATAAGCAAGATAGAGAGCTTACATAACTTTGTGGGTCAAGGAATTTGCGAGTTATACGATTACTATGCATCAATTTTATTTTAATAGATACTCATCTAGATTAAAATCATTTTAGACACAAGTATCTTTCAAGTAAAAATTTATGCGTTACGAGCATGATATATCAAAACACAGTCATATACTTTGTACAACCCTCATATTTTTCGAGTTGGTGTGACCCGATGTGGGTGAGGTCGTGATAGAGAGGGTGACCGTGACGTAGTAGACCGACCCGTTGGAGGCCGTCGAGATCAAAGAAGAAGTCCCAGGGGTAGGAAGTGGACCGGAAGTCCAAGCCCCAAGCGAGTGGACATGTGGTACACTCGCCCAAGCACCGACCTGTGGTCCACTCGCCCAGGGGTGGCGAGTGGACCTGTGGCCCACTCGCCCCGGGCATTCAGGTGAGTGGACCATGGGTCCACTCGCCCTGAGCATTCAGGTGAGTGGACAATGGGTCCACTCGCCCCTAAGGGGAGTGGACCGAATGGTCCCCTCGCCCAGCCCAGGTAGTGGACCATTTGGTCCACTCTCCCGACCCCCGGTAAGGGGGGAGTGGACGTCTCAAGCTCCACTCCCCCCCCCCCTCCTATTTTGGTCGTTCAGATTCGTTGTTGAGCTGCGGATAGTAGATTTTTGGCTATCCGCAGCCCAATTTGGGAAGTCAATAAATAGACCCCCATGGGCACCTTAGGAAGGGTTGGTCTCCACCCCTCTCCTCGTGTGTGTCTTGTGAGAAAGCACTACGCCCTCCCCCTGTCAGTGAACGTTGATGGTGAGGTGGTCCTTAGTGCCCTCCAAGGTGCCCAGGCTCAGCATTGGCTTGGGAGGGGAAGTTCCTTGTGAGCTTCCGGGTGTGTGGTGGGACCTCCACGCTACAACTTAAGGGGTTCGTTTGTGGACTCAGGTATTCTTCAAGGACAAGATCTTCCAGTTCTCAGCAACTAGTCAGGGGTTCTAGCTCGGGTCCAGTAAGGGTTGGCTGCATCCCCCTTTCGAATGTCGAGACCAGTTCTCTGGTTTCAACATTCTGGTGCGGTGAGCGTGGAAGCAGCTAGTTCGGAAAGCTCTGGGCAAGTCTCATGGCTGGAAGCGATGAATTGGGGGACTCACCCCCTACCAACAAGTGCGTGAAGAAAAGGGATTTCTAGGAGTTCTGGAAGTCGATCCAGGAGCTCTTGCGGGTCGCACTCCCCCCTCACGGCGAGTGCTCGACACCACTCGCACCCGTGCTCGCCTCTCCATCTCCGATAGAGACGGGGCAAGCACGTCGGCAAGGGAAGGAGCTAGCCACAAGGGATGGCTTGGGTCTCCGAGCAAGAATGCTCTTCAACAGCTCTCCTGGGACCGGCTACCCCAGTGGGAAGGCAGAGAGAACGCCCTCGACCCGCCAGGGAAGATGGGGAAGTCTCTTCTGCGAGCTGATCATCTCAGCTCCAGTTCCAGGCGAGTTCAGCGAGCCCGCCATGTCTTACTACGCGGGGAAGGTTGACCCTCTCCTGCATCTCCAGTGGTTCGAAGACATGGACTCGATCAGGCAGATGTCGGACGCCTCCAAGTGCAGGCTCTTCACCATCACTTTCAAGGGAGAGGCAGAAGACTGGTTCCACCAGCTCCCATCAGGTACCATCTATAGCTTCAAGGGCCTACGTCAGAGCTTCTAGATTCTCCACCTCGAGGAAGAGATGGAAGGGAGCGGAGGCCCTGTTCTTGATTCGACAGAAGCAGGGGGAGACGCTGGGAAGCTACGAGGATCAGTTTTAGGAACAAGTCCTCCGCCTCCAGGTTGACCAGAGAAGCAGGAGGGACCAAGAGAAAGAGAAGGAATAAGAAGACAAAGAAGATGGAGGAAGTAATGAAGGAGATGGACAAGGTGCATGTGGCCGAGTAAGCGCGAGAAAGCGCATTGTAATGGTATGTAATCTATTTATAACGTATCGAAGGTAGTTAAAGATAGCATCTAGGTCAGATCCCTGACTAGAGACCATTCACCAGGGTCAGTCATGCCGGCAGATGGGAGGCTCATCGGGTCGACTCACTACTTGGTAACTGGATTGGGAGGGTGTTGAGTTCCTCTGCCTCCAGGTAAGCTAAGCCCATAGGACGCAGATGGGTACTTCTGCCTCCAATTGGATTGGGAAGGCGTTGAGTTCCTCTGCCTCCAGGTAAGCAAGGCACCTAGGACGCGGATGGGTACTTCTGCCTCCAATCGGTAAGATCCCTGACTAGAGACCATTCACCGGGCTCAGTCATGCCGGCTGATGGGAGACTCATTGGGTCGACTAGCTACATGCTAACTGGATTGGGAGGGTGTTGAGTTCCTCTGCCTCCAGGTGAAGGTAAGCACCTAGGATGCGGACGGGTACTTCCGCCTCCAATCGGTAAGATCCCCGACTAGAGACCATTAATCGGGCTCAGTCATGCCAGCAGATGGGAGGCTCATCGGGTCGACTCGTTACTTGGTAGCTGGATTGGGGGGATGTTGAGTTCCTCTGCCTCCAGGTGAAGGTAAGCACCTAGGATGCAGATGTGTATTTCCGCCTCCAATCGGTAAGATCCCCGATTAGAGACCATTCACCGGGCTCAGTCATGTCGGCTGATGGGAGACTTATCGGGTCGACTCGCTGCAGGTAAGACTTCAGAAAGTGTAATTGGTTTGGTGAGATGGTTGAGTTCCTCCGCCTCCAGGTGAGGTAAGCACCTAGGACGCGGATTGGTTCTCCACCCCCAGTTGGTTTGGTAAGATGGTTGAGCTCCTCCGCCTCCAGGTGAGGTAAGCACCTAATACGTGGACTGGTTCTCCACCCCCAGTTGGTTTGGTAAGATGGTTGAGCTCCTCCGCCTCCAGGTGAGGTAAGCACCTAGGAAGTGGACTGGTTCTCCACCCCCAGTTTGACTGGAGATGTCGAGTTCCCTCCATCTCGGGTTGAGTTCGACTCAACTAGAGATGTTGAGTTCCCTCCCTCTCAGGTTGAGTTTGACTCGACTAGAGATGTTGAGTTCCCTCCATCTCCGGTTGAGTTTGCCTCATCTAGAGATGTTGAGTTCCCTCCATCTCAGGTTGAGTTCGACTCGACTATAGATGTTGAGTTCTCTCCATCTCAGGTTGATTTCGACTCGACTAGAGATGTTGAGTTCCCTCCATCTCAGGTTGAGCTCGACTCGACTAGTGTCACGACCCATCTCGACAAGTGCCAGAGTGCGCTTCGGGCGGGCCGTGATGCCACAGGCATGGGCGGAAGGAAAACCATGCATGCTAAGGCGCAAGCAGAGATACTGATAAATAGATTTAAAAGAGTTGCTTTTGAGTAAAAATAGGTTGTTTTATTGCGGAAGCTTTAAATTATGAGAACTTGAAACAGGTGCACATGCATTTTAGTAAAAACTTATGATACAAGTTTTGAAACAGATTTTTATGCGGTGATCATCGCAGATGAATGAGCATGCAACTATGTCAAATATCAGTACATATAATATTTAGCCTAGCAGTTGTCCATGAAACAAGAGAAAATGGCAGATTATAATTATTGCATGAAAGAAATATTTGACAGTAAAAGAAATGAAACATAAACACAAAACCTAAAACTTAACGCAGATCGGCCTCAGAGAGCAGGCGGCGCAGGCACAAACACTAAGGCAAGTCCAAAACAAAAAGGAAAAGCCTCAGAACATTGATAACATAAGCAAGGTAGATTACAAACTTGCAAGGGAAACAATAATGTATAAGTACCAGTTTTATCAGAAGCAAAGCTAGCAAGACAGACAGTAAGCAAGACGAGTAGAAATAATCAGAATTATTAGACTACTCCGAAGCAAAACATAGATTCAGTCGTGAAATGTCATTGGTTGTAATCATTGAAAGGTGCAAGTGTTTCTATCTGATGCACGAGATTCTAACAGGAGTCTAAATGCAAGGCTTATCAAAGTAATTGGGCTTGCTATGACATTATTGGTTCCCATTACAAGGTAAGTGGGAACTCGCTTCAAGGCGTCACATCAATTTAACACTACCTTTCAATGATTGTTAAGCACATAAATGAACTGAAGGATTCATGATTCAGACAGATTCAGGTTCAGATACAGGTTCAGATTCAAGACTTGTCGAAGATTCAGGAATAAGCAGATAAAAGATCATGTAATATCATAAGCTATAATCAATGAAATGCGTAGGTGTTTATAGTGGGCGCACATGCACTACAACAAAATACACTTTTAGTAAGGACTAAATTGTAACGAAGAAAAAATTTGTTACTAATAGCTATATTTAGTAACGAAATTTTGTTATCGTTACAAAAGCATAATTTTTTGTAACAAGTATTTTATGATTCGTTACAATAACTAAATGTTTATTACAATAAGCGCATGTATTTGTAACAAGACTAGTTTTACGTTACAAATAGTAAAATGTCCTCACAATAAGTAGCAATTGTGACAACACCATGAAAGTATCTGTAACAATTAGAATTTTCTTACAATTAGTATTTTTTGGTAACCAAAGTTTTGTTACAATAAATATATTAATTAAATTTTAAAACATGAGCGCGCATTTTAGGCCATAGAGCGTATTTTTTCGCCCGTGCATGTGTTTTTCACTTCTGCGTGCGTTCTTTGTCTGGTGGCGCGTTTTTGCACTAACATGCATTTTTGCCCGGGTGCATTGTCTCCCAGGTGTGCATTTTTTCTCGGGATCATATTTTCGCCCGAGAATGCATTTTCGAATCATCACTCATTCTCTCCCGAGTTCATTTTTGTCAGGGCGTGTTTTTTTTTACTACGCACACTTTTTGGCTCGGGAGCACAATTTTGTTTGCGCACAAGTTATTCGCTCATGAGCGTTTTCTTCAAAAACACATTTTTTCAGGTGCGCTTTTTTCGTCCTGAAGCTTTTTCTCACCCGGACACATTTTAGCCTAGCTAGTTACACATTTTTTCACGGGCACGCATTTTCAACTGGGTGCAAGTACGTACTGTTAGCCCAAGCATGCATTTGTCTTACAGGCGCGCGAGAGATGACTATTAATTAAATATCGTAACATGAAAATATCTAATGTATTCTTTTAAATTTGACAATTGTTAACCGCACCCCAGTTTTGGCTATCCGCAAACCTTTTATATGAATTATTACGTGTTTTTTTGGAAATACGCCTTGTACAAGCATTTTTAGGAAAAGTGTTCAACACAAAAGTTGTAGATATCGTCGAGATATACAACTTTCGTGTTGAACAATTTTCCTAAAAATGCATGCACAATGCGTATTTCCAAAAATTCGTTATAGTTACGCCCATATTCCAATTCGGGCGGCAATACGTCTTATGCGTGCATTTTTAGCTAAAATGTTCAACACGAAAGTTGTAGATCTCGACAATATCTACAAATTTTGTGTTGAACACTTTTCCTAAAAATGCTTGTACAAGGCGTATTTCTATAAAAAACACATAATAATTCATATAAAAGGGTTGCGGATAGCCAAAACTGGGGTACGGCTAACAATTGCCTTAAATTTTTGTATAAATAGAAATATATTATTACTAAAAAATAATTTTATTTATTTATTATCACCACTTATAAAGAAACATTTACGAAGACGTTTTTTGTAGCGTTTAAAAAAACAAGACTAAAGATTTTAAATTTTGGGTATTTTCGCGCGCAGGGGTTTGCCAGCTGCATGAGCATCGTCGCACTGCGACAGTATGGAGGCTGGGGTAATTAATGTCGTGTGGGGCACGTGCGCTTTTCCTATGCGATGTTAGTTATTGATCGATCGAGCGTCTGAGAGTGGGAAAGTACAGTTTTGGCGGAGGTACCGTCGCTGTCGAGGTACTGTCACAGCGGAAAGTATCGAGCACGGGCGTACACAAAAAAGTTTGTTGCTTCTATGATCATCTTTTCAATTTCATTTAATCCATGATCATCTTTTCAGTGCACTTTTTTAGATATCTGTAGAGATAGCTATACACAAATTTGGTAATGAAACCCCATTCTAGGCATCGCAATTGAACTATTACCCCAAATGTCGCCGCACCCGACGAATGGCACCGACCACGATCAATGTCGTCGTCGCCCACGATTAAGGTCGCCGCCCCCAACGAATGGCACTGACCACGATCAATGTAGCCGCCCACGATCAATGTCGACGCCCACGATCAAGGTCGCCGCCCACGACCAACGTCGCCGCCCACGACCAACGTCGCCGCCCAGGACCAGCTTCGCTGCAACAGTACGAATATCTCTCTCATTTCTTATTAATTCAAGCATCTATTTATATGATGTGTTGCAATTTGGAGAAGCCGAATGCATTTGTTTTTCAGCACAAACAGTTAGCATTGATGGTGTACTGATTCAAAATTATATTGTGCAGTGAAGATGATTGAGATAATGGTGTGTGAATGAGCAGGTTCTGTTGATATTGAACTTCATGCGAAGCCAATAAACCTTTCCAACACTTCCTCCATGGTAAATTTATAACATGTTATCATTTTCATCTTCCACGACAAAACGACCGTAACCCGTTCATTTTTCTCTATTTTGCCAGTTCAATATTCTTCATTAATGTTGCTGTTTATAAACTTTGATGCTAACTCCCCTGAATAGTCATCCTTCTCTGCGCTGTAACTGATTCTCTTCATTTTCAGATTTGACATGTTTATGTTGAACTTTAATTTTATGTAACCATGTTATTTTTCCCCAGCTGTTATTGTTTTACTTTCTTAGATTTAGGAATTATTTTGTTTCACTTTAATTAAAAGTTTAAAAAAGATATGGTAGATCTGTCAGCCAAAATAAATTCAAGGTTATTTCAACTCCTCTTTTTTTCAATCTTTTATTTAGATAAAAAATTAATAGAAATCAAACCAGTTTAATGATGGATTTTCAATGTTGCTCGATTCCATGTGCTTCAGTTGTTTACAGATCCTCCACAAAAAAATGCAGCATACTTTATACTAAATGTTCTCAACTTTTGTTCAATCTCATTTTAATGTCATCTCCATTCTCTCTATTCTACATATTCTCTCTACTGATTTGTACTTCTTTCTATGTTTCCCCAGCATCTACTTGGCTTGGGTTTTTTCAGCATTTCAAGACCTACTCTACGACAAATGAAGCACAGGTAAATATTGAGATTTTATTTTATTAGCTGTAATTTAGACGCAAGTTTAACTCTGGATTATAATGTCTTGCACACTTTAGATGTGGTTGCATGGAGTTAAGATGGTCCTCATAATGTTGGTTTAAATTTTCATGTCAATTCAATTGACTAATTTATTGACTGTGAACCACGGTCTTTCATCCAAATTGAGCTGATGAATTTTTTTAAAATATTAACTATAGGGCTTGGTGAAACAAGTAACCTTGCATGATTGATTGATATTATTTTCTACTTCAATTTTCTGTTGCGTGGTGTTTTCATCTTCAAATATGAATGTATGATCTCTCTCTATTTGCACAAACAGTTAGCATTGATGGTGTTTCGTTTTGTCTTGATCAGGAATATGCAGAACTATTGGAAGAATTTATGAGTGCTGTAAAGCAAAACTATGGAGAGAAAGTGCTTATACAGGTTGGTCATTTGATGGTGAACAATTAATTGGAAATTGAACTAAAAATCTTAATTGTTGGTACCGTGTTCATTCACTCTACAGTTTGAAGATTTTGCCAACCATAATGCTTTCGGACTGCTAAAAAGTACAGCAAGACACATCTCGTCTTCAATGATGATATTCAGGCAACATTTTAATGAAAAACTTACTTTTTCCTAAACAATTTGTGCTGCATTTTCTCATATTAAGGTCTAGATTATACAAATCTATGTTCTGAACATGGGACTTCACCCAAATGCTTTAACAGGGAACAACTTCGGTTGTCCTAGCTGGGATTGTTGCACCCCTAAATGTGGTTGGTGGTAAATTGACAGATCATAATTTCTTGTTCCTTGGTGCTGGGAATGTATACCATTAATCATTGTTCTCTAGTTCTTGCATTCCAAATGAAATTTTCCTTTTCCATTCATTTGTGTTGGCACCTACCCAATGTATTATTTCTCTTCTTACAATTTTCCGTTCATAACTCTCGTGTGTGTGTATGGATTGTGTATGTATGGATGTGAGTGTGTATGAATGTTTCTGCTCTCATATTTTTTAAATATTAATAATTGCTCTCTTTTACTTGTAGGGTGTTGGAGCATTGGTCGAAAAGTGATAGAAGATTCATTAGTCGAAAAGTGATGGAAGATTCATTAGTCGAAAAGTGACGGAAGATTCATTAGTCAGAAAGTGACGGAAGATTCATTAGTCTGAATGTGTCGAAGTTGATATCTTATTTAAAACATGTTATGTAATATTGTGTCGAAAGATTCATTATTGTTGTTATGTAATCTTACTCTATGTAATATTTTTATTTGTGAATAAATTCATGTTCATATAAATGATTTTTGTTAGTTAAGAAATTATATAACAATTGTAACGAAATAATTATTGATATGTTACAACAACTTATTGTAACGAAGTAATGTATATTATAATTATTTGTAATGATAAATTAATTTTAATATATTTGATATATAAACATAATTTTTTAGTGAGGAAGAAATCAAACATTTGCAACGAAATATTCATATATTTGATATATAAATATAATTTCTTTAGTGGGGAAGAAGTCAAATATTTGTAACAAAATATTCTTTACAATAACTCATCCTATTGTGAGGAAGTAATGTTTGTCACAAATAAATTATTTGTAACGACAAACAAAAATTCGTTACAAGAACTTCTAGCGTCGAGCCTTAGGTAACGGTCGTCACATAAAGTAAATTTCGTTACAAAAACTTTGTGTAACGATATTAGTTACCTTTTGTAACGTTTTTAGTCCTTACTAAAAGTGTAATTTGTTGTGGTGATGGTTCACACACATGTCCGGGTGTAAGGCTTACTAGAATAAGAGTATTTCCTGCTTACCGGGACCATGCAATCAAGACGATGCACCACCTAAACCCTAGCTTCCAAGATTTACTTATGACACACAGGACCTTAGTGATTCAGAAATTTAAGCTCGCTACGACCGGTCCTTTGTTCCCATTAGGGATTCAAGAGGGAACCCAAGTCAAGGAGTTTCATCAATTAAACCCTACCTTTCAATGTTAACTTACGGTATTATTGACTTAGCGCAGGATTTCGTGGATTCTAGCATATCAAGACATGTAACCAAGATTCTGATTTAGATGTACAATAGTATATTTTATAAATGTGAAATAGGAGGAATCAAGTTATAGAACGTTATTTAACCAAGTCTTGGAACCAGACAGACATAAGAAACGAGATTTGATGACTCAGAGAACTCGATAAAGAGTTTTGGAACTTGCGGATTCAAGTATTCACGAGTAATAAGATAATAATACATCATTTTCTAGGATATCCAGTTTTCCTTTAGATTTCATCATTTCCAAGACACGAATATCTTCTAAGTCACCATGTGTACGAGCCGAATATTTTATATCAAGCACAATTCACCTAGTTGCTAGCAAGAAATCTTAACCTTTGTCAATATACCAATTAATGTTCATGCTCAAGAGAACTAATAATCCTCCAATCGAAATCAACATTTCACATTTCACATTTCAAATTCGTGTTATCCCAAACGCGTGAAACTTCAAACTACTATCAAGTTGATAGCTAAAATTTAGGATAAATATAATTTTCTCCAAATTCTACGAACTATAGGCAAGAGCACCTATCGTTCATAGCATAGGATATTCAAAACAAATAAATATCAAGTGTCGTATTCCACGGGTCTGTTGATTACTTCTACTCACGCAAATTATTATTATTTTATCGACAGTAAAATATAGTTTTGAAAATAATTAAAAGAAAAGAAACATTGATCGGGAATCCTTCTTAAGTGAAATGTTTTGTAAATCTAGAATTCAAAAGAAATCGATTTGGACAAACTTGACCGTGGAGGTTCCCAAAATATGATAGAGCCTCTCTCGAGAGAACTACCACCTAACCTTAGGTTGATCGATTAAGACCCCTCGGCCAGTCGAACCCCCTAAGCTTGCTTTATGCGGTGAGCCCCACTATTGGATTTGACTCCAATCCAGAAGATTTGCGTCACCCTCTCTCGAGGAATGCATACAACTCTTTTTACCGATGAGCGATCTACCCGTATTTACGGATCTCTCGATACACTATAATACGGATCAAACATGATTATCATACCCTAGAAATATGAAACCAAAAATTGCAAATCAACGGTAAATCTTAGTTTTCCAAAACTAAACTATGAATAAGAGATTTTGAAATATAAAAGCTTAAGAATTCATCCGACCAAATGCTATGAAAATTAGCTAAACATAATTGAGAAGAAAGATATTTTTATTTCTAAGTAAAGAAAGGTACAATTGCATGTAAAGTAAATCTATGCTAGGAATTAAAAAGACAAGACATAAAATAAAGTTACACTAAGAAAAATGCAGAAAAACTATACTAGAAACGATCCAAACTAAGCATGGACTGGATTCTCATCACTTTGGCAGCAGATGGCTTTTATAGGCAGAAAATTGGTGAGTCACGCCCTTGGTCACGCCCGTGACCAAGGGCGTGTAAGCTGCGTAATTGCGTCTTGAAAGCCCGGGAACGTTGGGGAAGAGAAACCGCCAAAATTAATCATCTTGACGGGTCACGGCCTCGGTCACCCCCGTGACCTAGGGCGTGACTTGACAGAATTTGGAAACGGCGGGAAACGGCGCGATCTGGAGTTATTCTGGCAGTTGTGCGAAGGGTCACCCCCTAGGTCATGGCCGTGACATGGATTCACGCCCGTGACAGAGGGCGTGACATGACCGAGTCTGGAAACGGTGCGATCTGGAGTTATTCTGGCAGTTGCGCGAAGGGTCACCCCCTAGGTCATGGCCGTGACATGGAGTCATGCTCGTGACCTAGGGCGTGTAGGCTGGAAATGATGTGGCGGCGTGTTCTGGCAGCTGGAAGACGGCTGGGTTGAGTCATGGCCGTGACTTGATGTCACGCCCTTTGTCATGGCCGTGACCGAGGGCGTGTAATACTAAATTGGGCTGGCGGCATGATCAGGCAGCTGGAAGATGGCTGGGTTGAGTCATGGTCGTGACTTGAAGTCACGCCCTTGGTCATGGCCGTGACCGAGGGCGTGTACTGAAGATTTTTGCAGACTTGTTCCATTCTTTCCCCTGAACATGGCTGTGAGCTTGAATTTGCTATTAGCAGGCCCAAATTACCTGAAAACGCAAAATAAAGCGAATTAGATATATATTAAACTAAAATTATATAAAAACTATTTAATTACTACTAAAATACTATATAAAAATAACTATAAATAATGCACTATCACAAGTCAATTCAAGCAATCAAAAACTGAACTTATTTGGTGAAACGTGTATTCAAGGATGAAACATAAAATCAGAAGAACAGGACATGCTAAATAAAATTCAATGTTTGCTAGAGAGAGGGATCTCTACTTGCCTTAAATAAGCTGAAGCTGACGGGGGAGGCCAAATAGCGCGAGCAAAAGCAGAAATCATGCTTTCGAACTGTTCAGGAACAATGAAAGCGATGCAACACAAATTATTGCGCTAATACAAGCAATCCTACGACAAGGAAATTAAGCAACAAGAGCTTAGCGGATTTTACCTCCCTCAAAGGAGAGGGGAGAAGAGATTCCACTCGGATACGGAGACATGGCGGCGCATAGGTTAGGGAAACCCTAATTCCGAGAGGGCTTTGGAGAGATCCCACCAATTAGGGCGACGAATGGCACCGGGGCACGAATACCTAAAGATTTGGCAATTAGGAAGTGCACCAAAAATCTGAAATGCAAATCATTAGGGTTTATGAAAATTCTGAAGTCAAGGGTGGAGGAGGAAGGTTCTTACCCAAGGAAGACAAGATCGGGCTCAAGGAGCCGAATCCGAGTCCGAAATCTGAGCGGAGTAGGGTTCGAGCAAAACCCTAGGCGAAATCGAAATCCAAGGAGGAGAGGGTGGCTGCTGGAGGGTTGTTGTCGGTCTTGAGGAAGGCTTCCACAGCCGGCTAGGGGAGGAGGAGGGGGCTGCCGACTACTAGAGATCGGCCAGCAAAAAAGCTGCTGAAGGCGGCTCCATTGGAGGAGAAGAACCAGGGGCGTCGGCGCCTGGAGCAGGAGGAGCAGGCGACGTCGACGGCCTGAGACGGAGGAGGATCTAGAGGAGGCGGCCATGCCAAGAGGAGTGGCCGTCCAGAGTAGGAGGCATCGGCGAGCAGGGAGACGAGCGGGAGCAGCGCCGCGGCTTGCGGCTTGCGGGATCGAAAGCGGGAACCCTAGCTGCGGCTTGCGGGATTTTAAAATAGAGGGGCTGCTCGGGATTTAACAGAGATGCGGCTGGGGTGCGGCTAGACAGCAAGATATTATTAGTATTTTTTTTTGGGTTATTATATTCCTCCCTACTTAGGAAGTTTCGTCCCAAAACTTTCTAAGGATCCCTTGGATGGGGCCTCTTATGGCGACGATTCAGATGTCATCTAATCCCAACAAGATTCGCAGATCAAGACATGGAAGCTAACTATGAATATGCTGAAACAGAAAGGAAAACAAGCGCGGAGACTTACCAAGATCAAGAGAAAATTTGCGGACACTTGCTTCGCATATTAGATTCAAGTTCTCGAGAGAATTACTCAGACTTTTCATGCAGTCAAAACACAGTTATCATAAGGATGATTTTTTCTTTCAAAGCTTGTGTACTTGATACTCTACGATCTTAGCAGGTATGGACAGAATACGAAGGATTGGATTCAGGGAACACAGGAATTGCTTCACTTAGCTCAGAATTGAGAGATAAAACTCAGGAATTCGGGAGCGAAAAATCCTTGCATGAAGGGGTACTTGCGATGTTGACGCTTAAGAGCTAACTAGAAGGAGATACTGGAGAATCAGATGAGATCGATAGACAAGCAGAACAGGAAGCACTGAATACGAATATCAGAGATTTGAAATTAGAGATTCTAACACATATCCTACTATCAGGTACATAAATTATGTAATAATTACAACATTTCCATTGGACAACTCTAGGTAATGATCATGCAAGTGCAAAAATTGGAAGCATGTGCGATGTCAAGCAAATAGTAAAACCATGCGTGTACAATCATTATTGTTGTTCTTGGCTTCACACTTGTGCAATGATTTATGATATGAATGCAATGAATGGATACACATGCCATGTTAAGCGCCCATATCACTTAACATGTCATGCATATTAAGACTCTAATGCCAACGCACTTGAAAATATTAAACTGCTCACAACCATTTAATATTCGCAAGCGGTGTATATCCTAGTGGACATTCATATGCACAAAAATGTTAAGTTTGCCCATACTCCCGTAACATTTGTGTGCATACTACTCATGCTTATGAGTGAGTGTGTGCGTGTTTCAGCCGCGAACAACAGATAATGACAAGGTGCGTGAAGAAATGATGCATGCATATATATTTATAAAATAAGATTCAAAATATTTGATAATTATAAAATACTTTATCTTTAGAAACAAACCTAGCTTTGATACCAACTGTCACGACCCGTCTCGACAAGTGCCAGAGTGCGCTTCGGTCGGGCCGTGATGCCACAGGCATGGGCGGAAGGAAAACCATGTCTGCTAAGGCGCAAGCAGAGAAACTGATAAATAGATTTAAAAGAGTTGCTTTTGAGTAAAAACAGGTTGTTTTATTGCGGAAGCTTTAAATTGTGAGAACTTGAAACAGGTGCACATGCATTTTAGTAAAAACTTATGATACAAGTTTTGAAACAGATTTTTATGCAGTGATCATCGCAGATGAATGAGCATGCAACTATGTCAAATATCAGTACATATAATATTTAGCCTAGCAGTTGTCCATAAAACAGGAGAAAATGGCTGATTATAATTATTACATGAAAGAAATATCTGACAGTAAAAGAAATGAAACATAAACACAAAACCTGAAACTTGACGCAGATCGGCCTCAGAGAGCAGGCGGCGCAGGCACAAACACTAAGGCAAGTCCAAAACAAAAAGGAAAAGCCTCAGAACATTGATAACATAAGCAAGGCAGATTACAAACTAGCAAGGGAAACAATAATGTATAAGTACCAGTTTTATCAGAAGCAAAGCTAGCAAGGCAGACAGTAAGCAAGACGAGTAGAAATAATCAGAATTATTAGACTAATCCGAAGCAAAACATAGATTCAGTCGTGAAATGTCATTAGTTGTAATCATTGAAAGGTGCAAGTGTTTCTATCTGATGCACGAGATTCTAACAGGAGTCTAAATACAAGGCTTATCAAAGTAATTGGGCTTGCTATGACATTATTGGTTCCCGTTACAAGGTAAGCGGGAACTCTCTTCAAGGCGTCACATCAATTTAACACTACCTTTTAATGATTGCTAAGCACATAAATGAACTGAAGGATTCATGATTCAGACAGATTCAGGTTCAGATTCAAGACTTGTCAGAGATTCAGGAATAAGCAGATAAAAGATCATGTAATATCATAAGTTGTAATCAATGAAATGCGTATGTGCTTATAGTGGGCGCACATGGTTCACACTCATGTCCGGGTGTAAGGCTTACTAGAATAAGAGTATTTCCTGCTTACCGTGACCATGCAATCAAGACGATGCACCACCTAAACCCTAGCTTCCAAGATTTACTTATGACACACAGGACCCTAGTGATTCAGAAATTTAAGCTCGCTACGACCGGTCCTTTGTTCCCATTAGGGATTCAAGAGGGAACCCAAGTCAAGGAGTTTCATCAATTAAACCCTACCTTTCAATGTTAACTTACGGTATTATTGACTTAGCGCAGGATTTCGTGGATTCTAGCATATCAAGACATGTAACCAAGATTCTGATTTAGATGTACAAGAGTATATTTTATAAATGTGAAACAGGAGGAATCAAGTTATAGAACGTTATTTAACCAAGTTTTGGAACCAGACAGACATAAGAAACGAGATTTGATGACTCAGAGAACTCGATAAAGAGTTTTGGAACTTGCGGATTCAAGTATTCACGAGTAATAAGATAATCATACATCATTTTCTAGGATATCCAGTTTTCCTTTAGATTTCGTCATTTCCAAGACACGAATATCTTCTAAGTCACCATTTATACGAGCCGAATATTTTATATCAAACACAATTCACCTAGTTGCTAGCAAGAAATCTTAACCTTTGTCAACATACCAATTAATGTTCATGCTCAAGAGAACTAATAATCCTCCAATCAAAATCAACATTTCACATTTCACATTTCAAATTCGTGTTACCCCAAACGCGTGAAACTTCAAACTACAATCAAGTCAATTCAAGCAATCAAAAACTGAACTTATTTGGTGAAACGTGTATTCAAGGGTGAAACATAAAATCATAAAAACAGGACATGCTAAATAAAATTCAATGTTTGCTAGAGAGAGGGATCTCTACTTGCCTTAAATAAGCTGAAGCTGACGGGGGAGGCCAAATAGCGCGAGCAAAAGCAGAAATCATGCTTTCGAACTGTTCAGGAACAACGAAAGCGATGCAACACAAATTATTGCGCTAATACAAGCAATCCTACGACAAGGAAATTAAGCAACAAGAGCTTAGCGGATTTTACCTCCCTCAAAGGAGAGGGGAGAAGAGATTCCACTCGGATACGGAGACATGCCGGCGCTTAGGTTAGGGAAACCCTAATTCCGAGAGGGCTTTGGAGAGATCCCGCCAATTAGGGCGACGAATGGCACCGGGGCACGAATACCTAAAGATTTGGCAATTAGGAAGTGCACCAAAAATCTGAAATGCAAATCATTAGGGTTTATGAAAATTCTGAAGTCAAGGGTGGAGGAGGAAGGTTCTTACCCAAGGAAGACAAGATCGGGCTCAAGGAGCCGAATCCGAGTCCGAAATCTGAGCGGAGTAGGGTTCGAGCAAAACCCTAGGCGAAATCGAAATCCAAGGAGGAGAGGGTGGCTGCTGGAGGGTTGTTGTCGGTCTTGAGGAAGGCTTCCACAGCCGGCTAGGGGAGGAGGAGGGGGCTGCCGACTACTAGAGATCGGCCAGCAAAAAAGCTGCTGAAGGCGGCTCCATTGGAGGAGAAGAACCAGGGGCGTCGGCGCCTGGAGCAGGAGGAGCAGGCGACGTCGACGGCCTGAGACGGAGGAGGATCTAGAGGAGGCGGCCATGCCAAGAGGAGTGGCCGTCCAGAGTAGGAGGCATCGGCGAGCAGGGAGACGAGCGGGAGCAGCGCCGCGGCTTGCGGCTTGCGGGATCGAAAGCGGGAACCCTAGCTGCGGCTTGCAGGATTTTAAAATAGAGGGGCTGCTCGGGATTTAACAGAGATGCGGCTGGGGTGCGGCTAGACAGCAAGATATTATTAGTATTTTTTTTTTGGGTTATTATATTCCTCCCTACTTAGGAAGTTTCGTCCCGAAACTTTCTAAGGATCCCTTGGATGGGGCCTCTTATGGCGACGATTCAGATGTCATCTAATCCCAACAAGATTCGCAGATCAAGACATGGAAGCTAACTATGAATATGCTGAAACAGAAAGGAAAACAAGCGCGGAGACTTACCAAGATCAAGAGAAAATTTGCGGACACTTGCTTCGCATATTAGATTCAAGTTCTCGAGAGAATTACTCAGACTTTTCATGCAGTCAAAACACAGTTATCATAAGGATGATTTTTTCTTTCAAAGCTTGTGTACTTGATACTCTACGATCTTAGCAGGTATGGACAGAATACGAAGGATTGGATTCAGGGAACACAGGAATTGCTTCACTTAGCTCAGAATTGAGAGATAAAACTCAGGAATTCGGGAGCGAAAAATCCTTGCATGAAGGGGTACTTGCGATGTTGACGCTTAAGAGCTAACTAGAAGGAGATTTCGTCGAACGTAGTCTTAAAGCTGTTCGTCGAACGCAGCTACAGTTCAGCGATTTGCGAAATAACAGACTCGTGACTTCTTAATCATAGCCATCAGATCCATGGCTTTAAATCCAAGGGCTGGGATTTATTTCTGGGTTATCTTTGGGTTTGTCCAGAGGGGTATATATATCCTCTTTAACTTATAATCTTTATCTTCTTCAAGCGTGAAAAAGACGGAAGCCGAGGAAGAACAATGACAACGAGGAAGAAGATCAAGGCTTCTTCTGCCATTGCCGGAGCTTCGGAGCTCTGAATCGCGAGCCGTTTTCAGATCTGGAAAGAGCATCCCGTTGCGGTTCTTTCTATCCGAGTGAAATCTCAGATCTATGGCAGAGAAGAAAGTTCCAAGGGTAACGATCCTTCCTCCCGGTCTTAGGACGTGTTTTGTCCTCTCATTCCTTTTTCTATGCTTGCATGAGGGATCCCTTTCACCAAATGGGTGAAGTGTAGGATTTCCTCTAGTTCTTCGGAACTCCGGGTCGATTGTGTCCGTCCCCGGCATATTGCATTTAGAAATCCGGCAGTCGTGCGGATTTAGGCATTTTGTGTGAAGCTTATTCGTGGTCGTGAGCCCGGATCGGTGATGCTTGGATTGCGACGTTGCATTTAGGTTAAGCCTAGAATGCGTGTCGGAGAATGTCTCCGTGAGATTTTCTATCGTGTTGCGGGACTTGAGTTTTAAGTGCCTTTTGAGAACCTAACGGAAGCCCCTTGCTTGGGTGGTTGAATGCAAACCTTCACCACTAGATCTGAAGAGGAGTGGTCTTGTACTCGGGATGGAGTAGTACTGGGATGGGTGACCTCCTGGGAAGGCCCCGTAGAGGCGCATAACTGGATCACTTCTCACCAAAGGGAGGTTGTGGCCACCAACAACCCGCCTGTGGGCTGGAGAGGGGTTGGGGTGCTTGGGCTGCAGCCCGGTAATGGTCGCCAGGCGAGGCTGTCGGTGGACGTTGTCCTGATGGTAAGTCCAGGGCCTTGGGACGTTACATAAAAAATACACTTTTTATTTGTAACACCCCAGGGCAGGCCGACAACCTCATCCCGCGTGTACGGGCTGTAGCCCATGTGCAACCCCAACCCCTCTCCGCGCCTGTTTCTCAGCGCGTTGGGTTGTTGAGGGGGGATTCGATCCCGCCACCTCCTGGATAAGAACTCCTTCAACTGAGTCTTATCACCAATTGAGTTGCAGCTCAGTTAGTGATAAGACTCGATTGGAGGAGTTCTTATCCAGGAGGTGGCGGGATCAAATCCCCCCTCAACAACCTAACGCGCTGAGAAACATGCGCAGAGAGGGGTTGGGGTTGCACATGGGCTGCAGCCCGGACACGCAGGATGAGGTTGTCGGCCTGCCCTGGGGTGTTACATAGGTGTTGAGATTTGTCCACCTCCAGTTGAGCTCGGCTCACAGGAGGGTTGTTTAGTGGAGAAAGGTTTGCCTTCCATCTCAGGTTGAGTTTGGCTCAACTAGAGGTGTTGAGTTTTCCTCCACCTCAGGTCAAGTTTAGTTCTACCTAGGTGTTGAACTTTCTCTACCTCCAGTTGAGCTCGACTCACAGGAGGGTTGCTAAGTGGAGAAATGTTTGCCTTCCATCTCAGGTTGAGTTTGGCTCGATTAGAGGTGTTGAGTTTTCCTCCACCTCAGGTCAAGTTTAGTCTGACCTAAGGTGTTGAGCTTTCTCCACCTCCAGTTGAGCTCGGCTCACATGAGGGTTGTTAAGTGGAGAAAGGTTTGCCTTCCACCTCAGGTCGAGTTCGGCTAGACTAGAGGTGTTGAGTTTTCCTCCACCTCAGGTCAAGTTTAGTTCGACCTAGGTGTGGAGTTTTCTCCACCTCTAGTTGAGCTCGGCTCACAAGAGGGTTGTTAAGTGGAGAAAGGTTTGCCTTCCACCTCAGGTCGAGTTCGGCTCGTCTAGAGGTGTTGAGTTTCCTCCACCTCAGGTCAAGTTTAGTTCGACCTAGGTGTTGAGCTTTCTCCACCTCCAGTTGAGCTCGGCTCACAGGAGGTTGTTAAGTGGAGAAAGGTTCGCCTTCCGCCTCAAGTCAAGTTCAGCTGAAAAGCTCGGTAGGAGTAGCCCATCGGCAGGGCCCTTCGTGGATTCCCCTAAGGTCCCACCTACTCGTCAAATAGGTAGGTTGGACTTTCTTTCCGAGCTTAAGACAAGCTCGAAAAGAGCGAGGATTGTGTACAACCCTCATATTTTCCGAGTCGGTGTGACCCGACGCGGATGAGGTCGTGATAGAGAGGGTGACCGTGATGCAGTAGACCGACCCGTCGGAGGCCGTCGAGATCAAAGAAGAAGTCCCAGGGGGGAGGAAGTGGACCGGAAGTCCACTTCCTGGGCGAGTGGACCTATTGGTCCACTCGCCCAGGGTGGGGGGCGAGTGGACCCGTGGCCCACTTGCCCCTAAGGGGAGTGGACCGAATGGTCCACTCGCCCAGCCCAGGCAGTGGACCATTCGGTCCACTCTCCCGACCCCCAGCTAGGGGAGGAGTGGACGTCTCAAGCTCCACTCGCCCCCCTCCTATTTTGGTCGTTCAGGTTCGTTGTTGAGTTGCGGGTAATAGATTTTTGGCTATCCGCATCCCAATTTTGGGAAGTCTATAAATAGACCCTCATGGGCACCTTGGGAAGGGTTGGTCTCCACCCCTCTCCTCGTGTGTCTCTTGTGAGCAAGCACTACCCCTCCCCCTGTCAGTGAAGGTTGACGGTGAGGTGGTCCTTAGTGCCCTCCAAGGTGCCCAGGCTCAGCATTGGCTTGGGAGGGGAAGTTCCTTGTGAGCTTCCGGGTGTGTGGTGGGACCTCCATGCTGCATCTTAAGGGGTTCATTTGTGGACTCAGGTGTTCTTCAAGGACAGGATCTTCCAGTTCTTAGCAACTAGTCAGGGGTTCTAGCTCGGGTCAAGTAAGAGTTGGCTGTATCCCCCTTTCGAACGTCGAGACCAGTTCTCTGGTTTCAACATACTTGCTAACCCGAATTCGACATAATTGTTATCGTGACAATGTTGCTCGTGATTAACGTTCTACGATTTTTCAAATTATTCATCAAACGAGATGCAAATCATCTAATTCAATATCCAATTAATTATCATTCACTAACTCGTCTTCCAATTATCCAAATATCATCATTTACATTTACAACTCGTGCTATTCCAATCGCGTGAACATCAAACTAATAACAAGTCTATTTAGGGATTCAATATCTAAATTTATTTGATAAAACAAGCATTCAAGGGTGAATTCATATAAACATAAGAACAAACATGACAATTAATTCAATGTTTGCAAGAGAGGATGATCTCTACTTGCCTTAAATAAGCTGAAGCTAACGGAGGCGACCAAATAGCGCGAGCAAAAATCAGAAATCATATTTTCGAACCTGTATAAGAACAATGAAAGAGATACTTGATATGACGGAAATTCTACGCTAGCACAGGGAAATTATTTTACAAAATCTAAAGCACGAGAGAGCTTAGGAATTACCTCCCTCAAGAGTGAGGGGAGAAGAGATTCCACGTGGAGACGGAGGCATGACGGCGCTTGGGCTAGGAGAAACCCTAATTCGGAGAGGGCTTTTGCGCGATCCCGTCAATTAGGTCGAGGAGCAATGCCGAAGATCAAAAACACAACGCGATTAGACAAAAACGAGGGGGGGGGGGGACTCATAAATCATAAGTTGTGCGCAAACGGGAACGAATAATTCATTAGGGAGTATCAAAAATCTGAATATGGGTGTCAGAGGAGGAATCTTACCAAAATGAAGTCAAAATCAGGCTCAAGGAGGAGAGGGGAGGAAACCCTAGTTGCCCCTCTCACAAACACCGACCCAAACGAAGAGGAAAAGGGTTGCCGAGGGAAGGGGAGGCGACTGCCGACCTCCTTGGAGGAGAAGGAGCCACTGCCGGCCCTTGCTGCTGAAAAAAGAAAGGAGGAGCTGAGGACGTCTCCTTGGGGGAAGAAGCAGTCAACCATGGAAGAGAGGCCACCGACCAGAGGAGGAAGAGCAGGAGGAGGCGACGTCGGCCATGGCAGGAGGAGGAGGCGCCAACGAGCAAAGAGGCGGAAGTAGCAGCAGAAATCGGGAGCGGGAGGTGCACGCGGGAGGAGCACCGAACGGGAGACGGGAACGGCTTGCGGGATCGGGAAACCTAGCGGAGCGGGTTGTGGCTTGCGGGGGTCATGGACCGGGAGTTTTTAATCGGGGGAGGGGGGCTGTGTTTAGCAAAATAATAAATTCTCTTCATTTTTGAGTTGTTACATTAATGCTCTGTTTGACATGATGGTGACGGTCATGAACGTAGTGGTCACCTAAGGAACTTCATCCAATTTTATGTTCAAAATCAGTTTTTTTTCTTTATATGGCCGTAACTATTGTCATGCCAAACACTGGGGTGAGCATAAAAAACCGCAAACCGCACAAACCGCCCGCACCGCACAAACCACACCGATTTTTGCATAGTTTCAGTGCGGTGCGGTATTAAACTTTTACAAACCGAGCGCGGTTCGGTGCGGTGCGGTTTTTGGATCTTGAAAACCGCAAAAACCGCACCGCACCGACTAATTACATATTATCAATTTTCATGAACATATGACATATCACATACATCTAAATAAAAGTATAACTTAAAAATTATTAATTAATAATAGTAATTAACTAATAATATTAGGGCATACAGTTTCTTTCTTGATTTAGTTTGTTTATTCTCTATCAACTTATTGATGATTTGCCGATTTATAATCTTTTGTTAAATGCAAATAGTATCATAATGTTTTATCTACCATAACTGTGTATTCACTAGCCTTCTCATAATATTTTAATGTTTGAAGGATAAATAAAACAACAATTATGTGAGTGTTGTGCATATCTAGGACTTAAAACTATTTAGATTTATTATATTTGTGTTGGATTTGTTTTGAAAACTGCAACTCATGTAACTATGTTTTTTCCCAAATTTTACATCATATTTCACCTCACATTACCCTTTTTGTGTTTATGTATATCGCATGCTAAAAATCGCACCGAAATCGCAATCGCACCGCAAAAAACCGTACCGAACCGAAATCGCACCGAACCGAAACCGCACCGCATAATTTCGGTGCGGTGCGGTTTTGCTCGAGCCAAAACCGCGCCCTTACGGTGCGGTTGCGGTTTTGGCCAAAACCGCACCAAACCGCACCTCGCACACCCCCTACAAACACATCCTATGATTTTGTCCAAACTGCGCCTAAGAGAGTAAGAGGTCTCTGAACACTTGCCGCTCTGTAAAATGGAGTTCAGGTTAGCTAAACCGCAATCGTGCGGGTTATTAATTGCAATATGAGTATCCATATGAGTATCCATTTCACTCCCGGGAGGATCCCAATTCGTTCTGCTCTTCATCGGCATCGCTGTCTCTCGTGAAAACAAATTACTTTTGAGTAAAATTTCATAAGCTCGGGAGAAAGGAGACTCCTGAGAGGAGGGGAGAAAGTGAAGACGGAGAGAGCAGCTCTCGAATTCAGAGGAAGAGACCCAAACAAGTAGTCCGGACTTCGTTTTCGCCTCCATTTCTTTGGACTCGGCGGTGAATTGGGCGGCACCATCATGCTCTGAATTTCTGGTTCTGTTTTCTTCGCCAGTGGAATCATGAGGAGCGGCGGAGATGAAGCGCAGATCAGGGAAGCTGGTGTCGGTGGAAGTAGCTCTGCAAGTGGCGGCTCGCCTAGTCCCAATCTCGAATGGAGGTTCAATCAGACCCTAAGAAATGTACAGGGGTTAGTTAGATCTGTCTCCCATATATTTGATTTATTTCTAGATTTTTAGTGCACTCAAAAGTCTTTTTATACTCTAAGCAAGATCCCGAACCAGATGCTAAAGAGTTTGGGGTTCTATTCTCATTTGATATTCGTACACATGGATCATGTAAAGATGGAAATTTGGGAGCTAATTTGACCTGATCAGGAGGTTTTATGAGAATTTCGTTTTAGGCATTTCTGAAATGGCATTTACTAGGGTTCAATGGTTAAGGTGAATACAAATTTAGGGCCACTTGCTTACATTTTGCCAAGCGTAACGGTTATCCTATTGCCTCTACTCCTCAAATGACCTGAATCTGTTCATCAAGCTGTTTTGCATTTTGTATGCCATTGATGGGAATTTTGATTTTAACTCATGAGTGCAATAATTGTGATCTTCCTTCTAGTTTTGGTCATCTAATTGTAGGAGCTGACGGAGTAGAAGGATTCCTTTGATATTGATTGACCAGAAATTAGAAAAGTTTGATATGTTAGAGAACATAAAGTATTGGTTTTCTCCCACATGTGTTGGTATGTCTCATGAATTTAAGCTGTTGTTTTGAATACGAGTTTTATGAACCCAACTTTGTCCTCCTTTGTTCCACAATCCTAATAAGAGGTATCAAAGTCGATGGTTTGATTATGATCAAGTGATTTGTGCGGTTTGTATCTCTCATGAGTCTTTTGTGTTGAGCAAGTGTTATGAGCAGATGACGCACACGAAAGCTCCACATGGTTGAGTCGGCTTTTAGTTTGGGAACACTCTCAATCACATTGTAACACAATCCTTGGACTCATTCTAATTGAAAAATCACCATTAGTCGTGGTCATGATCCTGTAAAGCTTTCATTTGAGGGAGTGTGATGACTGTTGTGGAGAGCTCTCATGATGTAGAGACCTTTCACATTGTACAACTTGTATTCAACGAGGTGAGCCCAAGCCTGCAGATTGGCCCCAGGACCTCAGAAGGTTGACCGCATACCATGCAACATTTACTCCAGAGACAATAGGAGTTTAACCAGAGCTTGCCCAGTGCTTGTTGGTCAGCTCGCCAGGGTCGAAGCTCGACTCCCCTCTTGGCTCAGCCACTTGCAAAAACTGCTCGCGAGCTCCTTTTGGGCTCGCCGCCAACCTCACTGCATTGGAGCTCATCCAACCAGCGAGCTCACCAACTGAAGACCCGGCACAAGCGACCTCACCCAGGGTGTCTCTGATCAGCTCGCCTCCTCCAGAGATTCCCAGAAAATAGGTCTCTCAGGTGCCAGATACCTAGTATCTCAAAAGGTGGGGGAGGCTACTCGCATAAGGGGAAGTTCTTATACACTTACGGGTTAGCGGTGAGACCTCCACACTGCAGCCCGGGGTCTAGTTTATAGGCAGTTCAAGAAGATTTCAGCTCTCTAACTCTATCTAGTTTCCATTTGCCCGGGTCAACTGCTGGATTAGTAACCTTTGGTTCTCCTTGGTCCGAACATTTGGAACTAGGAATTTCTTGGTTCCAACACTTTGGTGCGGTGAGCATGGAGCGTGATCGAAGAAAGAACCTCTAGTGCGAGGTCCAATGGCAAATGAGGACGAGTGGGAGTTGGAGATCGACAACCAGTAAGTTCCAAGCAAGTTCGTCACGAAGGCTGACCTCGCGGAGATCAGTCAGGGGATGATGAAGACGCTGCAAGCTCTCCCGATGCTGCAAGCTCTCCCGACGCTGCAAGCTCTCTCGATGCCGAGCACCGAGGTCGCAACAGCCTTGCCACCAGTCGCCACTTCGGTAGAAGGTGCCGAACCGTCTAGACGGCATGGCAAAGAGGTCGCCATTTCTCCAGAGGAGGAGCGACCTCTATTCGATCGAAGCCAGCGTATCACGCTGCGAGTTCTTCACTTCCGCGAGGACGATTCGGCTCGCCAGCGTTAAGTTTGGCAAACTGGGTCAGCGAGCCCATTTTGCGAGGAGATATGCGTGGTCCACCAGCCAACCTCGCGCGCAACTCGCAACTCATCCTGGGCTTTTTGGAGGCCTTCCGAATGGTGACGGATGATCTCTTCAGTCCGCTAGATGTGGTCCGTCATCCTCATCACGTCGCCAGGAAGGCCCGCACTCCTAAAAAGATGGTGGACGTCGTTCTCCAGCTACCTTACCTTATGCTCCACCTCGGCCATCCTCACTTCCAAGCACTGGATGTTGAAGTATTTACGCTCGACACTCTCAAGCCGAGGAGTAAACTCCTCGACAAGCGAGAGCTGACGCTCCACCGCGATCAGGCGGCGGTTGAGCTCGCTCGCCGTCAACGCCTTCAACCGCATCTCATGCGATGTGAGCAAAGAGGATGCAAGCCCTAAACTTGCCAAGGGATTCACCTGGGTCGGGGAAGAACTCACTAGCTGGCGAGGGTAGACGATGACGGGGTGATTCCATATGAGGGGCTGGACATACAAGCGGTATGATTTGTTAAGTCCCATTCCCAAACGGAGATTACTCGTTGAAGAAAATGTAAGCGAGGAGAGTCTTACCGCGACGACGCTGTGGACTCTCCCTTCTCGCGCGAGGAGTCCGACACCGAAATTTTTTACCCTCATGACCATGCCAATGATCTCGCGAGTCATGATAGCGGAGAATCCCGCTGGACTCACACTGATCCGAGCGAGGTGGCGCCTCCAGACCCTTCCTGGGTGCCGCTGTCTTATCGGCGGGCGCGCTGTGTGAGGGCGCGGAATCATGAGCTGGCGAAGAGGCCATCTGCGGCGCCAAGGATGGGCCTAGCCCCAACATCGTGGGAGCCCCCTGCGGAGGCAGTCCGCTAGGAGGCGGTGGCAGGCGCACGACGGGCAGAGTGGCGGCGACTGAGACCGCGAGTACAGAGATCGCCGATGGCGCGGCAGGCCCCGATAGCCTTCGGGATTTCTGCCCGCGCGGCTCGATCAGGGTAGTCGTGGCCTCGATCTCCTCGCAGAAGCGAGCATGCTTGGAGTTCGGAGTCAACTCCTTACCCTCCCCATCAGCAGGAGGCGAAAGAAGCTTCGCGACCTGCGGGGTTGAGGGAACATCCTCCTCGGGTAAGGATGAGGGCATCAAAGTCTTGTCACCCACGCGAACTGCATGCAACTCTTTTAGCAAGGCATCAAGTATGAACTTTGAAGAAAGGAATCTACTCAACAGGTGTAGCGGCGAGGATGACCGTCACCTCGCCTGAGGGGGCTCCGCCGTCTCCTTCTCGCAGAGGAGTGGAGACGCTGTAGTCGCCTAGGGTCAGGTCTGTGATGGACCCAAAGGCCGCTTGAGAAATCTGTCAGAGAGGAATGGAAGCTGTTAGATCCAACGCTACAAGAGACCTCGCAGGAAAGACACAAACTCAACTTTACCTCTTCATTCCGCTCTGTACGCGGGTCCGGAAGCTTGTTGACAGTCGCGGAGGAGGCGACTTTCTTCGCGGGGGGAACATCCTCCTCCCCAAGGAGCCTTGTGTTTCTTGTAAGCCCGGGCCTCGGCCTGTTTCCTCTTCTTCACGCGCTCCAATCTCTTGCGCCTAAAGAGGTTCGTGGAGGGAACGCTCCCGATCTTCGCCTGGAATGTACTCGCCGCCAAAGCCTCAACGACTGGAATTCAGTGGGCCTTGTAAGAAGACCCTCCCTTCTCCGCGGTAGGCGAGGTGGTCGTCTTCATGACAGGCGAGGTGGTCGTCTTCATGACAGACGAGGTCTCTTTCTTCTCAGCTGCTATAGTCCTAGGAGTGATTTTCAGAAGTCCCGACCCCTATTTATAAGGGGTGAACGATACCACCAGTTCGGCATGACCACAACTCGTCGAATAAGGGTTGGATGATTCTTTCCGACCTCTAAGCCAGCTCGCAAAGAGCGGAGATTGTGACAACCCGTATTCAACGAGGTGGGCCCAAGCCTGTAGATTGTCCCCATTACCTCAGAAGGTGGACCACATACCTAGAAACATTTACTCCTGGGACAACGAGAGTTTAACCAGAGCTCGCCCAGTGCATGCTGGTCAGCTCGCCAATGAGCTTGCCTTGGCTTGGGAGGGGAAGTTCCCATATACTTCCGGGTAAGCTGTGGGACCTCCACGCTGTAGACTGGGATTTAGTTTATAAACAGTTCAAGAAGACTTCAGCTCTCCAGCTCTATCTAGTCTCCATTTGCCCGGGTCGATTGCTAGACAAGTAGCCTTTGGTCCCCCTTGGTCGTAACATTTAGAACTAAGAATTTCTTGGTTCCAACACACATGATGGATTAAGACACGCACGAGACTTGTGTTTAGTCCCACACTGGATATGTGATAATATGTTTGTGTGAAAATATCAAGTGATTGACCTTCTCACATAGTCTTAAGGCTTGTGTTGAATATAGTTTGGTGTATTAGGCTCCAATGTAGCATACCTTTGGTCCACTCTCCTTAACAACATATGTTCTTTCGGTTAGTGAATTATCAACGATTTTTTATGTTTATCCGTCTTTGACATCATCCACATCAACTTTAAATCTAATTTAGTTGTGCATTTAAGTACTATCACACACTTACCCTATCTCACATTAAGTTGGTTCTTCTCCTTTCACAATCCATTTTTAAGTGCTTTCGTCTTCTTCTATTGAAGCTAATGCATGTGTTTGTTCTAAAAGTCAAATTTTCATAGATTTAGTCTTATGTTACCTTTCCTAGATATTCTCTTCTTACAAAATTAGCTTATGGAATTCCCCCTAATTCCCCACATCTATCATTATGCATTTACATGTATAGTTTTTTGAAATTTTCTATTATTTAATGCATATTGCCCAGGTTGCTCAAAGGTCGAAGCTTTCCTGGTAAAGTTTTGCTTACACGACAATCAGAGCCCATGAACGAGTGCATTTCACCAAGAACTTCAGTGCCTGAAAAAATTTATGCAGAGACTGACTTTAGGAAAGGTGAACATATGGCCCATGTTGAGGTATATTGATGTAAAGAATGATTATTAAAAGAATTTATTACAGTTGCATATCTATCTTAAGAAATGAAAATGGTTGTGCTATAGAGACAAGGTTTAGATTATGGAAGCTCAATAAGTGGTACTAATCCTCCCATCGCAAGAGTACCAACATTGTGTGATGATAATGCACCCTCAGATAACAAAAAACATTATTTGGGAGCTAGAGCTACCGATGCTGCAAGAGTTACAAAATTTACGAAAGAGATGTCTAGAACAGCCGTCATATTAGGTATGTCTTGAGGTAATCATAGCCTTAGAATTATTTTCATGATAATTTATTTAGGCATAGCTATACTTGCATTTTAATCAGACCATTTATGATAACATATTCAGTCTTCTATTTAGAAATCTATTTAGAAGGAACACATATTTGATATAGCCATGAATCGTTTTCTTTACCTTATGTATTCCATTGGTCCATTAGGAAAGGATAAACTAGCTTAAGTAATGTTAATTTTGTTTTGGTAAAATGTTGTCTAATTTTCAACCCAAAATTTGTTTGTGTGAAATCACTCAATGAAATTTCCATCTCTATGATTTCATGACCATGGAGAGTGCATTTATGGAGTTCCCTACTTCTTTTATATAATCTACTTCATCTATGTACAACACAACACATCGTTTCATGACAATTTAGATGATTACTACTACTTCTTTCTATGCTGTAAATTCATCTTTATTTATTTGTTGGCCTAAATTTGGGAATGCTAAAATGCATACTCTTAATAAAATTATTATTTTACTTGTGATCAAGTATACCCTCAAAATTCTTTTATTTGCAAAACATGTATATCATTAAAAATAAAGAGATCTCTTAGATTTCCTCCTTTTTGCATACAAAATAGACTCAAATATGTAAATAATCATGGGAAAAAGTAGAAGCTTCTTACGCATAAATCTAATTAAATGCAAGTAGGAAAAACTAACAGTTAAAAGATTCAATGTGGGGGAAACCTTAACTCTGAGATGTAGAGTTACTAGAGTCAGAAGAAATTGTTCCCTGTCCTCCCAATTTGTAAAAATATGATTGACTTGAGCCTCTACCTGTGCCTGCAACAATAGTCACCAATTTCTAGCATACCCCATGTTGGATTTATGTGAACTTTCATGTGAGATATGGTATGTTTGTTGCTGATAGGCCACTACAAATTGATCTAACAAGCTTTAACCTAATCATGTTTATTGAAATATAAGAAACTTCAAAAATCATTCAAATGCACAAATGTAAAAGATTATACCAATAATTATCCTACGCACAATCACTCACGAGTAAAATAATGATAATGTAACACAATTAGTCTCCTTGCCTCAATGATTCCAGATCAACCTATGCTTCAACTCTACCCAAAAATTTTAATCCAGTGAATACTGTTATTGGTACTCTATCATCTCCGAGCTTGATGAACATGTGATATGCCCCCTTAACACGGTACCTTTTGAATCTTTTATTCAGTAGATTCAATACTCATCTGAGATGTCAACATATTGTGGATCTAATTATTATTGATAAAATTACACTGAAGTTGATGTTAGTGTTGAAAGCAAATGAATGTGTAACTAGGAAAACTAAGAAAAAGAAGTGCATACAATAAGCTGACTGCTCCTGATATTAAATAAAGTTAATCACATTGATAGCATTAACATTCCTTTATGATTCAAATTGTATCAATATGCACCGACTCCTAGCAAGAGGCACTTTAATGTTAAAAGACAAGCTATTTTAGGCTCACCGGGTGGTGATGATATCACAAGAGTGGCTAAGGGAGGAACTTAAGGGTTTTCCCGTGAGAAAGGAAGTAAGGAACGATTAAACCTAAAGGCGCGTTCTCTCTCTAACATGGTATCAGAGGAGGTTGTTTCTCGGGGCCGTCGACCTTAAGGCTCGACTATTCGTCTCTTGCCGATCGGTTTACCTCCTGGTTTCCCTCTCTCGGTCTGTGCTTGTCGAGTCGCCGGTCTCCGCTCCTTCACGCACTCAAGGAACAAGGTGTCAGCCTATCATGATCATTTTCCTTCTCCGTCCGCAGTTTCGACGAGATCAGACCTTCACCTCCATTCCGCTGCTTGTTTCTACCATTCGTCTCGTCGACTTGATTCGTCGTTCTGTTTCCGTCGTGTTTCTAGCGCCTGATCTGCTGCTGTTCTCTTCGACTGCCTCTTCTGTCTATCTTGACGCTGTTTCTTCCGGGCCCTCCAACGCCTGCTCTGGCTGTTTCTGCCTCTGCTTCTTCCTTCTTCTGCCGCCCGCCCCAACTTCCAGGTGGTGGATCTCCTTCCTTGGGGCCTAATGGACAACAAATTAAAGGGTGTGAATGTCCCTGAAGGGGTTGGTGACCATTCTAAATCCTATAGTGGAGGAAGTTCTAACGTGGATTTCACTCATGGTGTGACTCACATCAAACTGAATGGGAGGAACTATTTTCTATGAGCTCAGCCTATACGGATATTCATTGGGAGTCGTCGAAGACTTGGGTTTATCGCCGGATCCAAACCGGCCCCACGCATGACTGGCCCCTTGTATGAGGAATGGGAATATGTGAATCTTACTGTGATCAATTGAATTGTCAACTTTATGAAACCCAAGATTGCAAGTCAATTCCCTTTCTACCAAACTGCTAAAGAAATGCGAGAGTTAATTGAACAGAATTACTCTAAAAAGAAAGACCTGGTGAGGATATCAACTTCAAATTGAACAAATACATATGACGGGTATGAATAATTTCGAGGAATATCATAGTAAACTGACTCATAAGTGCGTAGAAATTGATCACTACTCTACTATTCAAACCATCGAGGGCTACAAGACTGAACTTATGCAACGAAGGGTGTTTGAAATGCTTTCTGGTCTTCCTTCGGAGCTTGAATTTCAAAGAGTTCAGATGTTGAGAAGAGATTCTGTTCCTGATTTGGAGACTGCCCACTACATTAGGGGGGAGGCGAGTCGTATAAACTCACTTCATACTGATGTTCATATCGACCATGATAGATCTGCCCGTGTTGCTGAACAAAAGAAGTGGCATTCTAGAAATATAAGACAAGAAGATATGCGTAAGATGAAGTGTCCCCACTGTGGGAAGAAAGGACATGAGAAAGATAAGTGTTAGGACTTACATCCCAACTTGGTTCCTCTTGGTTGGATTCGTGATACTGATGGGAAGTATGTGAGATCCCAAACAGCTATGTATAGCAACTTAGAGAACACCAGTTACCTTTTGGAGGAAAATGAAAGTTTGGCTAGAGAACTCAAGACTCTGAAGGCTAGTGTTGGAAGACTTCCTACTATAGGCTTGTCTGGTACAACTGCACTGCACATGTTCGAACTGCCTCTTTATCTACAATGGAGTTATCTTCTCTCTGGATCATTGACTCTGGAGCCTCCGACCATATGACAAGATCTTCTAAGCGTATTACTTCTGTATCTCTGCGGCTGATAGTAGACTTGCTCATGGATCTTTTGCTTCGGTTACTGGTAAAGGCATTATTCAAATATCACATTCTATCTCCCTCAAATCTGTTGTTGTTGTTCCTTCATTTCCTACAAAATTGCTTTCTGTGTGCAGTTTAACCAAACAACTTAATTCTGTTATCACTTTTTACTTTTTTCATTGTGTTTTCCAAGATCTGGCGAGTGGGAAGACGATTGATGGTGGACATGAGTTAGGTGGTGTTTATGTTATGGACACTGGTCATGATTTTGGTGCTCAAAAATCTTCCAATACTTATTGTTTGATGTTGTGGCACAAGAGATTTAGGCATGCTAGCTTGAAGACCTTGAAGTCTGCTTTCCTAGTTTTTTTGATGTTACTAAAACTAGCATTGACTGTTAATCTTGTGAATTTGGAAAACATTGTAAAACCAACTATGCTCCCAGCAGGAGTCGGAGTGGGATATGTTTTGATTTGATACATTCTGATGTTTGGACATCCCTTATCTGTTCTGCGAATGAATTTCGTTATTTTGTTTCTTTCATTGATAATTACTCACACTTTACTTGAGTTTATCTTATGAGAAAGAAAAATAAAGTGTATGAAATAATTCAGTTATTTTATCCCTATGTGCAGACTCAATTTGATGCTAAGATTAAAATTCTTAGATGTGACAATTAAGGCAAATATACAGGTGGGAAACTTCAGAGGTTCTTGGGAGATCATGACGCCATTTTCCAAACTTCCTGCCTAGGGACCCCTTAAAAAAATAGTGTGGCAGAAAGGAAGAACTGTCACATCATCAAAACTACTTGTTGTTTATTGCAATAGATGCACGCTCCTAAGGGACTGTGGGATGAAGGTGTTCTCACATCAGTCTTTCTAATTAATCTGATGGCATCTGATACTTTGGTGGAGAAGTATCCCCTAAAATTTCTTTATCCAAATCTTACTTTATTTAACCTTCCACTTAAGATTTTTGAATGTGTTGCTTTTGTTCATATTGTGGGACCACACAAGGATAAATTAGGACCTCAAGCAGTCAAATATGTTTTTGTTGGATATGCTGCTAACCAAAAGGGGTATAAGTGCTACTCTCCCTCATTGCGTAGAAGGTTTATATCTAAAGATGTTATCTTCTTTGAGCACTCTCCATATTACTCGGATGAAGGCAAAAATGTTACTAATCAAGAGAAAGCTGAAGATGAGGGTGGTATGATGCCACCTCTACCTCCTCTTGTGGATTTTCTGCCTCTTAGTAGCTTGGATGTTCCTATTGAAAGGGAAGTGCCCACCATTGATCTATGTGTCTATAAAAGAAGAAAGAACCTTCAAGTTTACCAGAGAAGACAAATCAGAACAACTGGGCAAGAATGCCATACCAAATATTCTATTGCTAGATATGTTGGGTATTACTCTATCTCTCCTTCTCTGAAATCTTATCTTTCTTCAGTTTCCTCTATTTCTATTCCTAATAGTTTTTCAGACGCTAGTTTGAATCCTCATTGGACTAAGGCTATGAAGGAGGAGATGGATGCTCTCCAACGTCAAAATACTTGGGAAATTGTCCCTATTCCGCATGAACATCATGTCGTCAGATGCAAATGGATATATACTTGATGCATCCATTGTCGCATTCGAGGACGCGTGATGTCATCATGCATCCGTTATCTTTTTATTTGATATTTTACTTTCTGTCATTTTATTTTCCATGCACTGATATTAAATTGAGTTCCGGCTCATCGGTTTGACCACCCAGTGAGTCCCTGAATAAATGGTCTGACAATTCTAAGTAGTTAGGATGAAAGGGGCAAGCTTATAATTATTTAGGGAAGCATAAAATTAATTGGGAAAAGAATCTAAATAATTGATTTGGAATTGATTATTATCTTGAAAAGTGTAACACAACTGTAATTGATTTGGAAGAGAATTTGAAACATTCCACTAATAAAGAATATCATAAATCATTATGGAAAGGAGGGTAATAGGATAAAAATTATTTGGCAAGAGATTAAAGGAGCCAAGGCCAATTACTTATCTATTTAAGGAGCCACTGTCAAGGAAGAGACAGACCGGATTGAAAGCAGAGAACGAAACTTCTGTTTCGTTTCTATCGCTCGACGCCAAAAGATCTCGCTGCCTTCCAACATGGAGTTCACCATCGTTTACCGCGGCCAGCATCACCTTTGCCGCCCATGAACAAAGTTTCAGCGATCCAACCTTTCCGTTTCCGTTGATCTCGGCAGGATTCGTACGACAGGTTGTCGTCGACCTCGACACTTTACTCCGACGACCTGGAATACGGAGGAGATCAACAGGACCTCCTTCCGTCTGTTTCCATAGCGCCATTTGGAGTTTGTCGTCGATTCACGCCTTCAATTCCAGTGACTCTCGAGCAGGATGAATCTTCCGCCGAGGGCTGACGTCGACCACAACGAATCTTCCGTCAAGTTTCCTCACATGTCGAACTGAACTTGAAGACCTACTCCTGGACGTAGCTTGCTTATGCCTGAGTAAAATCCGCCTCATCTCACTTGCTCCACTTAATTAGTATAATTAGCCTCGGACGTTCGCGCAACTTTTTTATTGTCGTTATTCCATAAATTATTTCTTGTGGTTTGATTGTGGACGTACGGAACTCGCAATGATTCAACTCGGAAAACACACGAGAGATCTTACTATAACTAAAATTAACGATTTTATTAAAGTTCATAACGATGAGTGTGTTTTCGCGCGCAAAACTCTCTTTAGCCCGCTCGGTCTACATCAGTTAAAACTGTTTGCATTTAAAAATATCTTATTTTTCAAAACCTTATTTTTGGTCTACATCAGTTTGAAAATAATGATATTTTTAAACGCAAACAGTTTTTATCATTATTTTCAAACTGATGTTGACCAAAAATAGGGTTTTGAAAAATAAGATAATTTTTAATGCAAACAGTTTTAATTGATGTAGGCCGAGCGGGCCAAAACGAGTTTTGCGCGCGAAAACACATTCGTCGTTATGAACTTTAATAAGATAGTTAATTTTAGTTAAAGTAAGATCTCTCGTGCGTTTTTCGAGTTGAATCTTTGCGAGTTCCGTACGTCCACATGTAAACCACACACAATAATTTATGGAATAATGACAATAAAAAGCAGAGCAAACGCCCGAGGCAAGCTTATATTTATTTAACTAGATCGCATAAAATTATACTAAGTAAGTGGAGCAAGAGAGATGAGGCGGATTTTACTCGGGCATAAACAAGCTACGTCCAGGACTAGGTCTTCAAGTTCAGTTCAACGTGTGAGGAAACTTGACGGAAGATTCGCTGTGGTCGACTCAGACCTTGGCAAAAGATTCGTCCTGCTCGGGAGTCGCTGAAATTGAAGGCGTGAGTCGACGGAAAACTCCTGATGGTGATGTGGAAATAGACGGAAGGCGGTCCCGTTGATCTCCTCCGCATTCCAGGTTGTCAGAGTAAAGTGTCGAGGTCGACGACAACCTGTCGTTCGAATCCCGTCGAGATCGACGGAAACGAAAAGGATGGATCGCTAGAACTTCGTTCGTGGGCGGCGAAGGTGATGTTGGCCGTGGCAAACGATGATGAACACCACTATTTGGAAGGCAGCGAGATCTTCTGGACTCGAGCGATGAAGTCCGTCCGGCACTACAGGGAAACGAAATAGAAGTTTCGTTCCCTGCTTTTATCCGGTCCACATCTTCCTTGACAGAGGCTCCTTAAATAGATAAGTAATTGGCCTTGGCTCCTTTAATCTCTTGACAATTAATATTTATCTGATTACCCTCCTTTCCATAATGATTTCTGATATTCTTTATTAGTGGGATGAATTCTCTTCCAAATCAATTACGGCTGCGTTACACTTTCCAAGATAATAATCAATTCCAAATCAATTATTTAGATTCTTTTCCCAATTAATTTTTGTGCTTCCCTGAATAATTTTAAGCGTGCCTCTTTCATCCTAACTACTTAGAATTGTCAGACCATTTATTCAGGGACTCACCGGGTGGTCAAACCGATGAGCCGGAACACAACTTAATATCAATGCATGGAAAAATAAAATGACAGAAAGTAAAATATTAAATAGGAAGATAACGGCCGCGTGATAACATCACGCATCCTCGGATGCGACAATGGATGCATCAATTCCCTCAGGGTTGACAGAGCTCGACCTCGTCGAGAAGTTGCTAGAATTAGCAACAGAGAGATCGGACATCGCCGCTAGTGCTAAGTCGGTTGGTATGTCTGGGGCCTCGACAGGTGGCTCGATGCGCTTTCGAACTTGAAGATGACCAAACTTCCTTTGTCGTAGATTTTTATATGTACCTGGAGTAAATCTCTGCTTTCTGAAATAGGAAAACACCCAATCTCCCTTTGAAAAGTAGAACTCACGGCGATAACGACCGACCATTAATTTATAATTTTCAAAGGTTGCTCGCAAATTATTAGTAATAATTTTATACAATTTTATTAAATAATTAATATGAGCTTGCGCATCGAATGAAATACGTTCATGGAATGGTATGGGGTGGCGGTAAAGTAGGTGGAGTATGAAGAACTCATAGATAATCTCGAACGGAGATTTATTAGGGGAGCGGTTTTTAGAATTAGTAAGTGTGAAATTTGCTTGTGAAAGTACAAGATCCCATTGCGTTAGATTCTCCCCAATTAAACGCCTAAAAAAGTTCTCCAAACTCCTATTAACGTCCTCGGTCTGTCCATCGGTCAGAGAGTGATAAACGCTACTAAACTCGAGTTTGGCTCCCTTTCGACTCCATAATATGTTCCAAAAATACGACATAAATATTTAATATATTGTTGCAACTCCACAAATCCTCCTATGCCCAAATGATAGTGTGCTGAAATAAATGTGTGATCTCTAAATATGAAATCTACGTAGTGAGGTGTGGACTCGAGTGGGTAACACTTCAAAAATTGATAAAGGTGGAATTGAGTCTAGGTCATGTGGGGTGAGTGGCACAACTGAATCACGACTTACATCATGGGGTGGGGGTTCCAGTGGGAGTGCGGTAAGTAATAGCGCAGTGGAGTCAACGAAAAGTGAACTAGAAGATGTAGAGGTCCTCTCACGTGTCCTTGGAATAAGACAGTTCTTCTGGCGAAGAACAATCTTGCGTTCATTGTGCTCTGTTAGATGTTGTGGTTATATTTACCTTATATATATATATATATGTATGACTTGGTCCGGTTCAAGGACTGAAAGTCATCTCATTCTCTTCGTAACATGGTATCAGAGGCGCTTCGCTAGGGTTCTACGCAGCTGCCGCCGCACTCGACTCTCTCCGCTCCTTCGCTCGTCCTCGCCGCTTCGCTCGTTCAAACTCCTCGTCCTCGTCGTCCCTTCCTCCGCTAGTCGTCTGGTTCCTCCCGTGCCCTAGACGGAGGCGCGCCGCTGAAGATGCCGCCTGCCGTCGCTACTCCTTGAAGCCGATGTCGATCTACTGCTGCCTGAAGCCGACGCCTCCCGTCGAAGCTGCTGCCTGAAGCCGACGCCTCCCGTCGAAGCTGCTGCTGCCTGAAGCCAACGCCGATCTGCTGCTACCTGATCTGCTGCTACCTGATGCCCCCGATCTGCTGCTACCTGATCTGCTGCTACCTGATCTGTTGAAGCCCCCGATCTGCTGCTCCTGATGCCGATCTGCTGCTGCTTCTTTAAGCCGTGCCGATCTCTAACTCTGTTGCACTTATGTCGGGCATCGAGCGCTGCTACTGTGATGTCGTCTCCGGGTACTGTTCCTTGATGCCTCCTGCAGACTATTGAAGGTTTCTGCCATTGCCATGGGGGACTTGGATACAAGCACCACTCAGACACCTGTTCCCTCAGGGGATTCTACCAACACTTTTCCTTCCAATGCAAGGTTGGCTACCACTATCCTTACCTCCTCCAACTTTCAGTTGTGGAAAAAGGGGGTTACTATGTCTCTAGCAGGCATCCGACGTACTCACCACCTTACTAGACTACCTACTCATGCCGTGGGAAGTGCCGAATACGACGATTGGTACTGTGATGATTGTCGTATCTTTGCGCTCCTTCTGAGTTCCATGGATCCATCAGTTCAGCAAATGTGCAAGAATTGTGATAGCACTAAGGAGCTGTGGGACACCCTGCATATGATGTTTTCTCAAGCTAACAACCTCTCTCGTCTTGGTGAACTCTTTCCCAAGATGGCTGAGCTACGACAAGGAGCTCGTTCTGTCACTGAGTACTTCGCCGAATGGAAGGTTCTTGCCGATGAAATCCTGGATCTTTGGGAGATCCCCTCTACCCGTGAAGGACATCAGGCTCAACGTGAACATCTGGTTCTCATCTGGCTTCTGAACGGACTTGATCCAAACTTCTCAACAACAAGAACGGAAATGCTTGCGAGTCCTTCTACTTTGCAGACTGCTAGTGTGTACCATCGTCTGACTAAAGCGGGCTCTGCCGCTTCTCCAGCTGCTCTACATGTTTCCTCCAGCGAGTCAATTGCGCTGGCCTCTCGAGGGGGAAGGGGCACTAGCCGAGGTGGTCGGTCTGGTTCTGGACGTGGTCGGGAGACTGATACGCGACATTGTACTCATTGCGGACGTCGTGGTCATACAAGGGATACGTGCTGGCTCGTGCATGGGAAGCCAGACTGGGCGGCCAAAACCTCGTCAGCTTCACCTCGATCTGCTCACGTTGCCGACTCGACACCGGCTCCTCCGGGTCACCTCACGGTCCAGATCTCTGAGGAGGATTATCGTCGCCTGCAGGCACTTCCAATTTCCTCTCCACCTCATAGTGCTGCTGTGGCCCAGACTGTTCAGACTGCCTGCACTTCCCAGACCACCCAGCGCTCAGTTCAGTGGCTGGCAGATTCTGGAGCTTCTGACCACCTGACTAGCTCTTCAGGTATCTTGCATTCGTATCATACCCATTGTGGGTCTTCCATTACTGTTGCAGATGGATCCACTGTTCCTATTGTTGGCTTTGGAAGCTACAATGTGACACCGGATATGCCTCTATCCTCGGTTGCTCATGTTCCTCAATCTGCTTACAACCTATTGTCCATTAGTAAGCTTACTCGTGATTTAAACTGTACTGCTATCTTCACATCTTCTGGTTGCATTTTTCATGAACAGTCGACGAGCCGTATTATTGGTAGAGGAAAGCTGCGTGGTGGTGTTTATGTTCTGGATGAAGTTTCCCACATTGCCTGTTCTGCTGCTTCGACCAAACTCTTGGACCTCCACTACCGTCATGGTCATCCTTCTATGCAGGTCATGCGTCGTTTGTATCCTGAGTTTGGGAACGTTTCCCATCTCAGCTGTGAGTCGTGTTTGTTTGCTAAACTCCATAGAGTTAGCTATGTACCTCGTGTAGATGTTCGTGCTTCTGCACCTTTTGATTTACTTCATTCTGATGTCTGGGGACCGTGTCCTGTCCGTACGTTGTTAGGACACAGATATTATGTTACCTTTATTGATGATTTTTCTCGCATGACTTGGGTTTACTTAATGAAAAATCGCTCTGAATTACTATCTATTTTTCAACATTTGTGGAATGAAATTTTCACTCAATTTTCTGTTCGTCTGAAATGTCTTCGTACTGATAATGGGAGGGAATACATGTCCCAGTCCATGTCTAGCTTTCTTTCCGACAAGGGTATCATACACCAAAACAGTTGCCCTGATACCCCCCAACAAAACGGGGTTGCCGAACGAAAAAATCGCCACCTTCTTGAGGTAACCCAGGCTATCCTTCATCATACGCATGTTCCCAAACACTTTTGGGGAGATGCTGTTCTTACCGCTGCCCATCTCATTAATCATCTTCCTACTCATATACTTCAGGGGGAGACACTTTATCACATCCTTTATCCCGACCACTCGGGGCCTCCTCTACCCTTCAAGGTCTTTGGGTGTGTTTGCTATGTCCGGGATGCTCGTCCCTCCGTTTCCAAACTTGATCCTCGCTCTTTGAAGTGTATCTTCCTTGGATACTCTCGGACTACCAAGGGATATCGCTGTTATTCTCCAGAACTTCACAAATATATCATTTCTTCAGATGTTGTCTTCCTCGAATCTGACTCTTATCGTACCACTGGCTCTCCCCTTCCCACTTCATCTTCTGATCTCTCTCTCGATGAGATGCTAGTTCCTCATCCTGATTCTGCTCTCGTCTCTCCGACTGACATATTGTGCCCCCTTTGGGGACAAGTCTACTCTCGTCGCACTTCTGACAGAACTGAAATACCACCATCTCAGCCTACCTCAACCATTGATGGCACAACTACTGTTCCTCAGATTGCACCTGCAAGTGAGGACCTGAACCAAACTGAAGTGCCTGCCGCTCCACCTCTGGCTAGTACCGAGCTTCCTATTGCTCTCCGAAAGGGAAGTCGGACTTTCCAGAATAGACCTCTCTATGTGAGCTCTTATCAGGGGTTGTCTGCTTCTCATACCGCACTTCACTTGATGTTGGATCAGTACACCATTCCCTCAACGGTTGGGGAGGCCAAAACTCATCCTGGCTGGATGGCTGCTATGCAAGAGGAATTGACGACACTTCAACTGAATAATACTTGGGAACTTGTGTCTTTGCCTCATGGAAAGCGCGCTATTGGTTGCAAATGGATCTATTCTGTTAAAGCCAATGCTGATGGCTCTCTTGCTCGCTTGAAAGCCCGCCTTGTTGCCAAAGGTTATGCCCAAACTTATGGCGTGGATTATGAGGAAACGTTTGCACCTGTTGCCAAGATGTCCTCTATTCGGATCGTGATCTCTCTTGCAGCCACTCACCGGTGGCCTCTCCATCAGTTGGATATCAAGAATGCGTTCCTTCATGGGTCCTTGGAGGAAGAGGTGTATATGGAACAACCACCTGGGTTCGTTGCTGAGGGGGAGCGTAACAAGGTGTGTCGTCTCCTTGCCTCCTTATATGGGTTGAAACAATCCCCGCGCCAGTGGTTTGCTCGCTTTCGGTCTGTTGTCACCAAATTCGGACTTACCAAAAGTGTCAAAGACTCATCTCTCTTTTATCGGAACTCCTCAGCTGGTACTGTGCTCCTAATTGTGTATGTTGATGATATTGTCATCACGGGTAGTGATCCTAAAGGGATAGCCGATCTCAAAGCGTTCTTACACTCCAACTTCCAAACCAAAGATCTAGGGCTGTTGCGATACTTCCTTGGGATTGAAGTTACTGATCATGACGACTCTATCTTTGTTTCTCAACGTAAATATGCCCTTGATCTGTTATCTGATCTTGGAATGTCTGACTGCCGCCCTATGGATTCTCCCCTTGAACCAGGAGAAAAGAGCCTTCATGCCGAGAGCAAATCTTTTGATTCGCCAGAGAAGTATCGTAGAGTAGTTGGAAAACTTAACTACCTTACTTTGACTCGCCCAGATATTGCCCGTGCTGTGAGTAAGGTCAGTCAGTTCATGGCCACCCCAACTATCTCTCAATGGGACTCTGTTCTCCGCATTGTTAGGTACATAAAGAAGGATCCTGGTCTAGGAATATCATACAAGAATCGTGGTCATTCCAATATAGAGGCTTACAGTGACTCCGACTGGGCAGGTTGTTTAGCCACTCGGAAGTCTACCACAGGATTTACTATATTTATGGGAGGAAACCTTGTCTCCTGGAAGAGCAAGAAACAGACCACTGTCGCCAGATCTAGTGCCGAGGCAGAGTATTGGGCTATGTCGCACACTGTTGCTGAGATCATGTGGATCATACAGACTCTTTGTGAAATCGGATACCCTGTTCATGACCCAACTCTGTTATGGTGTGATAATCAAGCTGCAATACAGATAGCAACCAATCCCGTGTTTCATGAACGCACAAAGCACATCGAGGTTGACTGTCACTTCGTACGAGAGAAGTATGAAGAAGGTCTTATTTCCTTGAGCCATGTGAAGACTGGAGACCAAGTTGCTGATATTCTCACGAAAGGAGTTACTGGGGTCAGAATGAATTTCATATGTAACAAGTTAGGTCTGGAAAGTTCCCACGACCCAACTTGAGGGGGAGTGTTAGATGTTGTGGTTATATTTACCTTATATATATATGTATGACTTGGTCCGGTTCATGGACTGAAAGTCATCTCATTCTCTTCGTAACATGCTCGAAGGAATGAGAGTTTCTTGTGCCGTCGTGCATGACATGCCGGTCGTACTGCCAAGATCGTCCTAATAGGATGTGACAGACTTCCATGTCCGCGACATGACATAACACTCTATTCGAATATGTGCTTCCTATAGAAAACTCTACTAGATAATAGTGGGTAACGGGCATAGCCAAATGACTATTAACTCAGATAAGCTGTAGGGTTGTTCTAACATATGCATCTCAAGCACTAATGTTTCTACCATATGCTGAGGAACGAAGTTCTCCATACTACCACTATAATGATAATGGAACAAAATTGTCCCAGGATGCGTGCAATAGTGTGGAAAATATCGTGCCTCATATGGTCCTCATCAATAGATTCGCTAGGGGTGATCGTGCTATAACGTAAGACACAGACTAAATGTTCATCGTGTTTGCCCTCTACTTCTATTATATCCTCAGACTCGGGCTCAGGTTCAGACTCAAGGTGGGATTCATTAATGTAAACTCCGTACTCAAGTCACGTCCATCAGAAGATTCAATAATAACGACAAAGTGGCGTCGCGGGCATTCACATGATTTGTTCCCCGACTCTATGCACTTGAAGCATCAGAATACTCCAGTGTTGGGCTTATCCCTAATAATCTCCTTACCGTTGGAAGGGTTAGTGGATGGGGTCGGAGTCCCAACAATGATGGGGGGGGGGGGGGGGGGTGATGGGAATATAAGATCCTAGCAGTTGGGGCAGTGTTGACGCTCGATGTAGGTCTATCAGTAGACCTAACTACGGATGTACGCTTCTGTAAGGACTCCACTCTCCGTGCATGACTCAAGATTTCTCCTAAGTCCTAATAGTCATTTAGTTCTAGCTGGTCTCTAATGGAGTAGCGTAACCTGTTCAGATAATGGGACACGATCATGTCATCATCTTCTCGGAGGTCGAGACGAGACTGCAGTACTAGAAACTTATTCATATATTCATTCACCGATAGTTTGTCTTGTCGTAGGTTGTGGAACCTATGGTAGAGGGTCTGCAAATAATCGGGTGGAACGTACCGTTACCGAATTTGTGTTTTAAATTCTGCCCATGTGGTGATGGGAGAATACCTAAATTGAATCTAGAACGCTCTAGCTGTCCCCACCAAACTAAAGCGGATCCCTTTAACCTAAGGGTAGCGTACTCAACTTGCCTAGCTTGGGACAATTGCTTCCAAGCCAGGAAACGATCCATCCTATCGCACAAATCTAGACATCCCTCAGGTTCTAAATGCCCTTTAAAATCACCAACGTCTAACTTGATTCCTAAATCTCATTGGGGTGGATCCCTTATGTTTTGGTGCCCTTGTTCAAGTCATCGTGGATTAGGGTTTTCAAGCTCTGGTTGCCTAGGGTTAGGGTTTACTTTGTTCATCGGGGTAGGTGCTCAATTTAGGTGTATGGTGGCTTCTATATTGTTAATGGATGTGCATAGTCCGTTCATGACATGTCCGACAGCGCCCACATTGGTGGTGAGAGTTTCTACCGCTTTCATCAAATCGTTCATTCGTTGGGTCAAGTCCCCTACGCTAGTCTATAAATGATCTACTCGTTTTCCATTTAAAATAATTCGATTTTAATTTTCTAAATTTTTTTTAATGATTTTAAAAATTAATTTAAATATTTTTTGTAAAACAAAGAGAACCATTAAAATAAAAGAGAACTCAAATATTTTTAAAGATTATATTTAAAATGCAAGATTATCCGAGTGGGCATAAAAACAATATTATTTTATTTTTTGTAAATTTTAAAATCTCAAATATAAATAACTTGCTAGAAAAATAGAATTAAATTTATTTATTTATATTATATTTTTTTAAAATAAAGATTAAAATCTTAAGGGAAAATTTAATAAATTTTTGTTTGAAAATAAAGATAGCTCGAATCGCAATAGGAGCGAATGAAAACCTGCCTCTGATACCAAACTGATGTAGACAAAAATATGGTTTTGAAAAATAAGATATTTTTAAATGAAAAAACAGTTTTAACTGATGTAGGCCGAGCGGGCCAAAGCGAGTTTTGCGCGCGAAAACACATCGTTATAAACTTTAATAAAATCGTTAATTTTAATTGAAGTAAGATCTCTCGTGTGTTTTCCGAGTTGAATCTTTGCGAGTTCCGTACGTTCACAATCAATCCACAAACAATAATTAATTAATTTTTATCCGATTACCCACTTTTCCGTAATGATTTCTGATATTCTTTATTAGTGAGATGTTTCAAATTCTCTTCCAAATCAATTACGACCGTGCTACACTTTCCAAGATAATAATCAATTCCAAATCAATTATTTAGATTCTTTTCCCAATTAATTTTTATGCTTCCCTAAATAATTATAAGCTTGCCCCTTTCATCCTGTTGGGATAATAATTGGGAGAAAATAATCATTCATTTGGAGGAGAACCCGATATATATATAGGAGAACAAATGTGCTTAATAGCACACTAGGAGAAAAATAAAAATAACTATGCTAACACTCCCCCTCAAGTTGGGTGAGTGAAGTTAATCATGCCCAACTTGTTCACAAACTGGCCAAATGAACTCCCACTCAATCCTTTGGTGAGAATGTCGGCAAGTTGCCTGTTGGAGGGCATAAAGGGAGTACATATGATTCCTCAATCTTCTCCTTGATAAAGTGTCGATCCACCTCGATGTGTTTTGTCCGGTCATGTTGAACAGGATTGTGTGCAATACTGATGGCTGATTTATTGTCACAATACAGACGGATGGGTCCGTCTTCCACAAGGCCAAGGTCACTCAATAAGGCCCGAAGCCATAAGCCTTCACATACTCCATGAGCCATAGCTCTAAACTCAGCCTCAGCACTAGATCGTGCCACAACTTGTTGCTTTTTGCTCCTCCAAATAACAAGGTTACCTCCAACAAGAGAGCAATATCCAGAGGTGGATCGCCTATCACCCACTGACCCGGCCCAATCAGCATCATTATAGACTTCAATCTTTAGGTTGGAACTCGGGAAAAACAGGATTCCCCTTCCTGATGATGATTTGAGGTACCGAAGAATTCTGTGAGCAGCGTCCATGTGTCGGGTCTTTGGAGCATGCACGTACTAACTCACAACACTCACCGCATAAGAGATATCCGGACGAGTATGAGACAAATAAATCAGTCTCCCCACTAACCTTTGGAACCCTGAGATATCTTCAATCTCCACTCCATCATCACGCCCCAATCGATGATTTGCCTCAATCGGAGTGTCAGCCGGTCTGCATCCGCTCATCCCCATCTTCTCAAGAAGATCTAACGTGTATTTCTGCTGAGAGAGAAAGATCCCCTGCTTTCATCTGACAACTTCAATTCCTAAGAAATACTTGAGTTTTCCCAGGTCCTTGACCTCAAACTCTCTGGCAAGCTTCTGTTTCAGATTCTGAATTTCTTCATGATCATCACCAGTTATGACAATGTCGTCAACATACGCAATGAGAATAGTAATATTCCAAAGCCTACGTTTGATAAACAACGTATGGTCCGCATTGCTCTGAGAATATCCAAACGACACCATCGCCTTGTGGAACCGGCCAAACCATGCTCTTGGGGACCGCTTCAGTCCAAATAGAGCCCTTAACAATCTACAAACTTTCCCTGCAGCACCAGCCGGAGTGAGACCCAGAGGAATAGACATATAGACCTCCTCCTCCAAGTCACCATGGAGAAAGACATTTTTCACATCAAGCTGCAGAAGTTCTCAATTTTTGCAAACATCAACAGATACCAATACCCTGATGGTATTCATCTTAGCAACTGGGGCAAACGTCTCCTGATAATTAATGCCATGAGTTTGCGTATAACCCCTTGCAACCAACCTTGTCTTGCACCTCTCAACAATCCCTTGTGGGTTTTGTTTCACCGAGAACACCCACTTGCACCCAACAAGTTTTTTTCCATGGGGAAGAGGGACAAGATCCCATGTATGGTTCTTCTCCAGAGCCTTCATTTCCTCAACCATTGCCTCTCGCCACATAGGGACCTCAAGAGCCTGTTGCCATGACACAGGCATGAACGAAGTAGCAAGAGAGGAGATAAAAGCCTTGTAGGAGGTAGACAGAGAGTCATAAGATACATAATTAGCTAGAGGATGGCGGGTACAAGACCGGATATCTTTTTGAAGGGCAATCGGGAGATCAGAAGGCCCTGAGTCAGGATCCACTGACTGTTCAGGTAACATAGCAGGATCTCGTGTGCTTGTCCCCTTTATACGTCGAGTATATACCTGCAAGGTCGGAAGTGAAGGAGGCATAGAGGAAGGTGGAGATATAGGGATGGAGCCCACCTCCACTGGAATAGGACTCACTTCCACGGGTAGAGTCTCCCCCTGAAGTGAGGGATATGGTGGAGGTATGGGCAACAGGACAGGGAACACCCGAGGGTGAGGAAGCAGACAGAGGGTAATATGACTCAGATTCACGGAAGGTGACATCCATGCTGACAAACACCTTATTGGTCGGTGGGTGAAAACACTTGTACCCCTTTTGCGCAGGAGAGTAACCAATAAAGACGCATTTGAGGGCACGAGGATCAAGTTTGGAGGGACGAGGGTGATGGATGTGAACAAAGTAAACACACCCAAACACCTTTTGAGGAAGGCGAGTAGGAGGCACACAAAGCGTATCCAGAGGAGTACGGTTCCCGAGGATACGGGTGGGCATACGATTGATGAGGTACGCAGCAGTGAGGACGACATCTCCCCAATAAAATTTTGGAAGATGCATGGTGGACAAAAGACAACGAGCAACCTCCAACAGATGGCGATTTTTCCGCTCAGCAACGCCATTTTGAGCTGGGGAATATGCACAGGTAGTCTGGTGTATGATGCCGTGATCAGTAAGGTAGCGCTCAAACTGTGAATCAACATATTCACGGCCATTGTCACTGCGAAGAATTCGAATTTTGGACTGAAATTGGGTAGAGTTCATGGCATGGAATTGTCAAAAAACAGAGAACACATCACTTTTGTGACGTGGCAAATATAACCATGTAGTACGTGAGAAATAATCAATAAATGTAACAAACCACGTACAACCAGAAATAGAAGGGTGCAAACATGGACCCCATATATCAGTATGAATAACATCAAATGGACTAGAACTAGGCAACGAGACATGCTTAAATGAAGTGCAATGATGTTTGTTGACACTACAGACATCACACACAAAAGACTCAAAAATAGCAGTAGACAGAGCAGGAAATAACAACTTCATAACAGAAAGAGAGGGGTGTCCCAGGCGACAGTGCTGGAATTATGAGCATGAGCAGGTGGAGCAACGCCAGAGTCAAGTACATAGAGATCATTCACCATGCTACCAGAGCCAATCACCTTCCCCGTCGTCAGGTCCTGAAACACACAAGAAGACGGAAGAAAGGTCACAGAGCAGTGCATGGAGTTGGTCAAATGACTAACTGAAAGTAGATTACGAGTAAAGGAAGGCACGTGAAGAACAGAAGACAAGGTGAGAGATGAGCAGGGGATGGTACCCTTGCCAGCAATGGAGGAGAGGGAACCATCGGCAATGCTCATCTTATCCCGTCCAAAGAGCGGAGTATAGGAAACAAAACCTGTAGAGGACCCAGTCATATGATCCGTGGCCCCAGAGTCAATCACGCATTGGGTGGATGGAGAAGAAACAACAGAATGGGCACCTGACAGTCCTGTATGAGCGTAGGAGGAAGAGGCAGAAGGCTCCGTAGAAAGACCATGCATCAAGCGTCGAAGAACTTGCATCTCATCCGCAGTAAAACCACCACGGGTGGCAGAGCATCGGGACCAGAGTAGCCATGAGAAATATCGGCAGTAGCATCAGTAAGCTGGGCCGCACGTGAAGCAACATGACGACCCGAGGAGCGGCCAGAACCACGACCTCCCCGAGGCGGAGCACCTCCTCTTGGGGTAGGGAACCCATGAAGCCTGAAGCAGGTATCGCGAGTGTGACGACTCTTGCCACAATAATCACATAGGAGATGATCCATATCAGAATTCCTCAACTTGGGATCACGGGAGGGACAAGTGCCAAGAAGAGAGGGGATGGTAGCAGTCAAAGCAGTGTTCGCTGGCACAGGATCCGGAAGAAGGGTCAGACGACGATCGAACTCCTGCTGCACGATGCTGTACACTTCAGAAAGTGAAGGGATCTGTGGTCGTCCGAGAATCTGAACACTGATCTGATCGAAGTCAAGATGCAATCCATGAAGAAACTCAAATATGCGATTGCGGTCATCCCTGGCCCGAACCATCGCCTCATCAATAGGACTAACAAAGACAAGGGGATCAAAATGATCATACTCTTGATAAAGCTGTGTGAACTCCAAGTAGTACGCTGAAGGAGAACGGTCACCCTGCCGGAGTAAGCTGATCCGGCGGCGCAACTGAAAGATCTGAGCAGCATTGCCACAACGAGAGTAGGTAGACTCCGCACAACGCCAAATATCAGTAGCATTGTCGAGAAAGAGATAGTTGCGAGCAATGGACCCTTGCATCGAGTTGGTGAGCCAAGGCATGACCAAGGAATTCTCGGACTCCCACAAGGGCCACTCAGGAGAAGTCCTATCCGGTTCCCTCATGTGGCAGGAGACATAGCCAAAGAGGCGCCGACTTTTGAGCGCCAGGGTGATAGAACGAGACCATGAGAGGTAATTGGATTCATCAAGCCGTATAGTAGTGATCTGAGAGGTATTGTGATCAGTGGTTCAACGGTAGAAGACTGACGAAGGAGGACCACCAGAAAGAGGAGGTGGAGTAACACCGGTAGAGAGGGAGGCCGGAGTAACACCGGTGGAGAGAGAGGGAGAATCCGCTCCGCTAGACCCCATGGCTCAGAAAAAAAAATCCTGAGAAGGAGAACAAACCGGAATAGAAATCCGGATAAGGGGAAAACCCAAGAAATTAGGGATCAAGAGGCAAAGAGATCCATCCATCCAAACATCACGAGGGCAGGTGGCGCCGGAAAAAAACATCTCAAGAGCAAAACGCCGACGCCATTAGAAGAGGGCGGAAGAGGAGGCGCTGACGGGGGCGGAGGAGAGGCGCTGGCGGGGGCGGAGTGGACGCGCGGGAGCGGGCGAGAAGGTGGACGCTAAAGCAGACGAGAGCGTCGGGGACGCCGGCGAGCGGAAGCCGACGGGACGCGACGGGAGCGACGGGAGCGACGGGAGCGACGGGCCGAAGACGAGCGAGCGAGCGACGAGAGCGACGGTAGGGTTAGGTCACGGGAAGCTCTGATACCATGTTGGAATAATAATTGGGAGAAAATAATCATTCATTAGGAGGAGAAGGCCCTGATTCAGGATCCACTGACTGTTCAGGTAACATAGCAGGATCTCGTGTGCTTGTCCCCTTTATACGTCGAGTATATACCTGCAAGGTCGGAAGTGAAGGAGGCATAGAGGAAGGTGGAGATATAGGGATGGAGCCCACCTCCACTGGAATAGGACTCACTTCCACGGGTAGAGTCTCCCCCTGAAGTGAGGGATATGGTGGAGGTATGGGCAACGAGACAGGGAACACCCGAGGGTGAGGAAGCAGACAGAGGGTAATATGACTCAGATTCACGGAAGGTGACATCCATGCTGACAAACACCTTATTGGTCGGTGGGTGAAAACACTTGTACCCCTTTTGCGTAGGAGAGTAACCAATAAAGACGCATTTGAGGGCACGAGGATCAAGTTTGGAGGGACGAGGGTGATGGATTTGAACAAAGTAAACACACCCAAACACCTTTTGAGGAAGGCGAGTAGGAGGCACACAAAGCGTATCCAGAGGAGTACGGTTCCCGAGGATACGGGTGGGCATACGATTGATGAGGTACGCAGCAGTGAGGACGACATCTCCCCAATAAAATTTTGGAAGATGCATGGTGGACAAAAGACAACGAGCAACCTCCAACAGATGGCGATTTTTCCGCTCAGCAACGCCATTTTGAGCTGGGGAATATGCACAAGTAGTCTGGTGTATGATGCCGTGATCAGCAAGGTAGCGCTCAAACTGTGAATCAACATATTCACGGCCATTGTCACTGCGAAGAATTCGAATTTTGGACTGAAATTGGGTAGAGTTCATGACATGGAATTGTCGAAAAACAGAGAACACATCACTTTTGTGACGTAGCAACTATAACCATGTAGTACGTGAGAAATAATCAATAAATGTAACAAACCACGTACAACCAGAAATAGAAGGGTGCAAGCATGGACCCCATATATCAGTATGAATAACAGCAAATGGACTAGAACTAGGCAACGAGACATTCTTAAATGAAGTACAATGATGTTTGTTGACACTACAGACATCACACACAAAAGACTCAAAAATAGCAGTAGACAGAGCAGGAAATAACAACTTCATAACAGAAAGAGAGGGGTGTCCCAGGCGACAGTGCTGGAATTATGAGCATGAGCAGGTGGAGCAACGCCAGAGTCAAGTACATAGAGATCATTCACCATGCTACCAGAGCCAATCACCTTCCCCGTCGTCAGGTCCTGAAACACACAAGAAGACGGAAGAAAGGTCACAGAGCAGTGCATGGAGTTGGTCAAATGACTAACTGAAAGTAGATTACGAGTAAAGGCAGACACGTGAAGAACAGAAGACAAGGTGAGAGATGAGCAGGGGATGGTACCCTTGCCAGCAATGGAGGAGAGGGAACCATCGACAATGCTCACCTTATCCCGTCCAAAGAGCGGAGTATAGGAAACAAAACCTGTAGAGGATCCAGTCATATGATCCGTGACCCCAGAGTCAATCACGCATTGGGTGGATGGAGAAGAAACAACAGAATGTGCACCTGGCAGTCCTATATGAGCGTAGGAGGAAGAGCCAGAAGGCTCCGTAGAAAGACCATGCATCAAGCGTCGAAGAACTTGCATCTCATCCGCAGTAAAACCACCAGGGGTGGCAGAGGCATCGGGACCAGAGTAGCCATGAGAAATATCGGCAGTAGCATCAGTAAGCTGGGCCGCACGTGAAGCAACATGACGACCCGAGGAGCGGCCAGAACCACGACCTCCCCGAGGCGGAGCACCTCCTCTTGGGGTAGGGAACCCATGAAGCCTGAAGCAGGTATCGCGAGTGTGACAACTCTTGCCACAATAATCACATAGGAGATGATCCTTATCAGAATTCCTCAACTTGGGATCACGGGAGGGACGACTGCCAAGAAGAGAGGGGATGGTAGCAGCCAGAGCAGAGTTCGCCGGCACAGGATCCGGAAGAAGGGTCAGACGACGATCGAACTCCTGCTGCACGATGCTGTACACTTCAGAAAGTGAAGGGATCTGTGGTCGTCCGAGAATCTGAACACTGATCTGATCTAAGTCGCGATGCAATCCATGAAGAAACTCAAATATGCGATTGCGGTCATCCCTGGCCCGAACCATCGCCTCATCAATAGGACTAACAAAGACAAGGGGATCAAAATGATCATACTCTTGATAAAGTTGTGTGAACTCCAAGTAGTACGCTGAAGGAGAACGATCACCCTGCCGGAGTAAGCTGATCCGGCGGCGCAACTGAAAGATCTGAGCAGCATTGCCACAGCGAGAGTAGGTAGACTCCGCACGACGCCAAATATCAGTAGCATTGTCGAGAAAGAGATAGTTGCGAGCAATGGACCCTTGCATCGAGTTGGTGAGCCAAGACATGACCAAGGAATTCTCGGACTCCCACTAGGGCCACTCAGGAGAAGTCCTATCCGGTTCCCTCATGTGGCAGGAGACATAGCCAAAGAGACGCCGACTTTTGAGCGCCAGGGTGATAGAACGAGACCATGAGAGGTAATTGGATTCATCAAGCCGTATAGTAGTGATCTGAGAGGTATTGTGATCAGTGGTTCAACGGTAGAAGACTGACGAAGGAGGACCACCAGAAAGAGGAGGTGGAGTAACACCGGTAGAGAGGGAGGCCGGAGTAACACCGGTGGAGAGAGAGGGAGAATCCGCTCCGCTAGACCCCATGGCTCAGGAAAAAAAATCCTGAGAAGGAGAACAAACCGGAATAGAAATCCGGATAAGGGGAAAACCCAAGAAATTAGGGATCAAGAGGCAAAGAGATCCATCCATCCAAACATCACGAGGGCAGGTGGCGCCGGAAAAAAACATCTCAAGAGCAAATCGCCGACGCCATTAGAAGAGGGCGGAAGAGGAGGCGCTGACGGGGGCAGAGGAGAGGCGCTGGCGGGGGCAGAGTGGACGCGCGGGAGCGGGCGAGAAGGCGGACGCTAAAGCAGACGGGAGCGACGGGGACGCCGGCGAGCGGAAGCCAACGGGACGCGACGGGAGCGATGGGCCGAAGACGAGCGAGCGAGCGACGAGAGCGACGGGAGGGTTAGGTCACAGGAAGCTCTGATACCATGTTGGAATAATAATTGGGAGAAAATAATCATTCATTAGGAGGAGAACCCGATACATATATATGAGAACAAATGTGCTTAATAGCACACTAGGAGAAAAATAAAAATAACTATGCTAACACATCCTAACTACTTAGAATTGTCAGACCATTTATTTAGGGACTCACCGGGTAGTCAAACCGATGAGTTGAAACTCAACTTAATATCAATGCATGGAAAAACAAAATGACAGAAAGTAAAATATCAAATAAAAAGATAACGGACGCGTGATGACATCACGCGTCCTCGGATGCGACAATGGACACCTCAATACTATTAAATATCTTCAAGATGACACTCTTGATAGATATAAAGTAAGACTGATTGCCAAAAGCTTTGCCCAGATTGATGGAATTGACTTCCAGTCGTATCACATTTGCTCCTGTTGCTAAACTTAATTCTGTTAGAATTTTGCTATCTATTGCGGCCCACAAGTCTTGACCTTTGTATCAACTTGATGTAAAAATGCCTTTCTCCACGGTGAATTAAAAGAAGAAATTTACATGACTCCTCCACCGGGCATGGATGTTTCTAAAGGACAGGGGTGTTGCCTTAAGAAGGTCTTGTATGACCTCAAACAATCACCCTGAGCCTGATTTGAAAAGCTAAGTGACAAACTTTTGAGTTTAGATTTTTTCCATTGTACTTCTGATCGCTCAGTCTTTAGTCTTTATCTACAAGAGAGAGGAACTTATCACTATTCTTATTATATATATGGATGATATAATTATCACAGGGACTGATGATCAACACAGTACTATAGTTAAAAGGGAGTTGACCTCTGTCTTTGAAATCAAAGATTTGGGTTTTCGATATTTTCTTGGTATTGAGATTGCCCGATCTGCCAGGAAAATTATGATCTACCAGCGCAAATACGTCTTAGATCTTCTCCGCAACATTAGATATTTGGAAGTAAAATCTGTGGATAGTCCCGTGGATCCTAATTATGATATTCACAAGGATAATTCTCAGGATCTTGAAAGGAAGTTGCAATTTCAATGCATTGTGGGGTAATTGATTTATCTGACCAGACCCGATATATCATTTGTTGTTGGGTTAGTTAGTCAATTCTTGTACAATCCTAAAGTTCATAACTATCAGACCGTTCTTCAGACACTGAAGTACTTAAAAATTGACGCTGGAAATCACATTATCTATCAAGATCATGACCACCTTAAAGTTCACAGGTACTGTGATGCTGATTGGGCTGGTTCCTCCTCTAATAGAAGGTCTACAAGTGGATATTCTATCTTTGTGGGTGAAAATCTTGTTTCTTGGAGGAGTAAGAAACAAAATGTTGTTGCACGCTTCAGTAGAGGAGCTAAAGCTAAATATCGTGCTATTGCCATTACTACTTGTGAATTGATTTGGGTTAACTCTATTTTGGGAGAAATGAGCTTTCCCGTCTCGGAGGCCATACACTTACACTGTGATAATCAAGTTGCTATCCACATTGCCAACAATCCTGTCTTCCATGAGAGGACTAAACATATTGAGATCGATTGTCATTTTGTGCGGGAAAAAAATTTAGGATCAAACCATTACTACTTTGTTTGTGCCGTCTGGGGACCAACTTGCTGATATGTTCACCAAAGCTGTTTCTGGTAAATCTCTTCAAACGTACTCTCTCAGGCTTGGAATGTTGGATGCTTATGGTGTTGGCTCGAGGGGGAGGGGTGTTAAAAGGCAAGCTATCTTAGGCTCACCGGGTGGTGTTGATATCACAAACAGTGGCTAAGGGAGGAACTTAAAGGTTTTCCCGTGAGAAAGGAAGTAAAGAACGATTAAACCTAAAGGTCCGTTCTCTCTCTAACATTCAATTATGTCATTTTGTAGGTATCTTCATCACAATACCTTTAGTAGACTCTCTTACTATAGGAGAATACCTACAATATCTCCCTCCTGAAATTTCTCATTCTTCTTCGAAGACTCTTCAAATTTATAATTGTCATAAGTAATATCATGCTTCCAACTAATATGGGCATGCAAATCATGCATATATTCTGTAAAATGACTGTAGGGATGTGTTAGCTCATATGTAAGCGCCAATTAAACTAAATCCATGATAGATAAAAATAGCTTAAAGTTGAATCATGGCAATCTACAATGAAGTTACTATTTGCAAATTTAACCATAGGGAGCACCAAGCCCCATCAAATCTCCTTTCAAATATTGCTACAATTAATCAAACTCTTATTAATCACTTAAGTTCAATCATTTTTCTAAAAGATTCCCTCGACATAACACTAGAACCTGGAGTTCTTGTCAGATGCATGTCTTTGGAGGACCATGGAGCCTTACTCTCTAATGAAATGCTTGAACCTTTCAATGTCACCTATATGTGCTGTCTGGAAAAGCTTATTGATTTGGGATTATGAAGAATGAATTGGCAATCCTTCCTTTCAACATTGTATGCAAAGGGGTTTTTCAAGTAAAAGGTGATCGCCTTGATGCTCGTAATATCAATAGGTTTTCTTTTAAAATTATAAAGTTATTCTTGATTATAAATGACATGCATTAGGCAAAAATAGAATATGGACGATTGTACCATTTAATTGAGGACCTTTTATTAGCCCGAAATTTGGTTTTCTTTTGCATTACAAGTTAATCAAAAGGCAGTCATGACAAAAAACATCTAGAGATTGAACATTAGAGGTAACACTAGAGGTGAAATGATTGATAATAAGCAGAAGTAGAGTTTAGCTTTACGCAAATTTAGTGAAACTTCTTTTGAGTTATCTTGTTACATTCTTTGTTCTTGCTTGGATCTCCTTCTTCTATTTCTTCCTTCATTTACTTCTTGATCATCTCCTTGCCTTGATTTGGCTTCTTGAATTATTCCTCCCTTCTTGATGAATGTACTAATATAGTTTCTCCCATTCTTAATAATGGGACTATTTAGAGAGAGAGAGAGAGATGGATGTCTAGATTGACAGAGAGGGTGACGATTGTCTTCTTGGAGAGGGTTGCCTATTGTTGATAAATTTTTTGCAAGTAGGCCTATACTCGACTTGATAGCAAGAGTATATGAGAAAATATTAATACATATGTACCCTTCCACTACTTATCCTACTATCACCTATGGTCCAATTCTACCTACTTTGTTAGGTACTTCCTCTTTTTGAACCGTTCCTCCTAGGATGGATATTGTAGGCTGCTTCAATAATTCAACACATACTTCAATCATATCATGCTTTTTTCCTGGATGCACTGCAGTTGCATTTACTGGTATATTCAGAGTTTAAATTTCGGCGCCGCTTCATATTTGATAGGTACCCACCAATTATTTTCTTCTCTCCATATGGATTCTTTATCTTCCATCCTTGTTGTTGATGTCTCCCTCTGTTTTGTTTTTGGAAAGGGTGTTGTTCATCCTTCAAATTCTCTCTCTCTAATATCTTACATGTCCCATAGTTTCCCATAAACCCAGTCTATTCAATGTCTTCCTAGAAATTAAGATTGCTTCATAACCTTTTATTCCTCTTATTGGATTTGTAAGGATCTTAGCTTAAGGAAATTGATTGGTGGAGATTTGGTAGATAAATGTGTTTAATAGCCGATGGCAAACACAAACTTCAAGTGTAAAGGATGACAAATGATCAACAATGAATTTACTCATCTAATCTTGATTCCACCGCTCCGCCCGCTGTCCTTCACTCTTGGAATTCATGTTCTTTACATCCATGACTGCCTTTTTATTCATTGAAGAGATATCTCACATCAAAATTACTTTGAAAGAAAGTAATGAAGATGACTAACATTAATACCTTCAAATGATTCACAAGGACACCCTAAACATTGGTAGATCACTTAATGATTCCAAGCTAGTAATGTATTTCTATACCTAAGCTTCAAGATGTAAAAACATGGATCTATCAAAGTGCAAGTATGAAGTATGCAAACAAATCCTTAATGCAAATCGGTCAAAAAATAATGACGATTTGACACAATGAGTTTGCCTTTTCCATCAAGTTCTTTGTTAGATTCTCCGGCACATAGAAATAAATAATTGTTTTGGCTTATGTGTTTTCCATATCAGTTCAAAAGAATTCCACCTAGAGTTTAACCTCAATAGTAAATTGTTGTCCGCAAAACAATAACTAGATCAGGAGGAGCATCAATGCGATGATGTCTTTGCGCTGAGAGAGCAAAATGAAGGTGAAAGAGGCACTCTAATCGGGATAATTTGGTCCAGTTAATTTTCACTCAGTGCCGAGATTTCCGGAGACATTGGAAATGATTTTGGGAGGAGCAATGTTGGCGGGAGTAGAAGGGAGTGGTCGAGTGGCCATAGTTCAAAAAACAAGGAAGCTTGGCGAAGGAGCCGGCGAATTCTTGAGAAAAACTCGCAATAAGAAATGCCGAGTGGGAAACACACAGAACTCGCAGTCGAAGGGAGTGTTAGCGAGCACAAACCGCACGGGAATTGATATTACGAGAAACCGCAGGAAGACGACGAGAGAATGCAGGCGGAACTTGCAAGAAGTGCCGCAAGGGTGCAACTTGCTCGGAGAGCCCGCAGGAACACGAGACGAGAGGTTTCACAGCTTGCATGAGGCAGAACTCGCAGGAAGACGACGAGAGAACCCAGATGAGGTTGGTTGGGGGAATCATGCGACTTCTGGAGTACAGGAGACGAGTTTTGTTGGGGATGGTATTACACGAGCTTGACGAGATGAATCAGACCGTGGAGAGTTGGCGGGCTGAAGCAGTGAGAAGTCGCACGAAACAAGGACTCGCCTGCTGGGAGGAGGCAGTCGGTGGAGTCACTCGCAGGTAGGTCTCCGGAAGAGCTCGCATATGTTTTGATTGTCGAGTGCTTCCTGTGATGGAAGAGCTCGCGGAAGGCTCGTTCGTGCAGGTCTCGCAGGAAGGCTCTGAGTGGCGAGTCCTTCTTCCAGTTAAGTCTATAAAATCCAATGGGGAGGCCTCAGTTTGAGTTGTTGATCACGATGTCGTTGGAAGAGCAAAATTGGCGAGCTCACGGGATGTTTGGCAGTGCTAGTTGACGAGTGTTGTTTGAGGAGTGCTATTATATAAAAAAAATATTTGGGAGATTTTGTGAGGCCGGGAGAGTTCACGTGAGACTGGAAAAGTTTCGTGCGAATGCCGGGAGTATTCACGTGAGAGGTGAGCAAAGAGGAATTACGTCCTGCTCTGATACCATGTGAAAGTTTGAAATATAAATGTTTATTATTTTAAAATTTTATTATTATTACATGAGAGCTCCCCTCTTTATATACAGTAGAGGAGGAAGAAAAATGTACGCTTGGAGATGTGAGACTAAATACAAAAAGGACTAAATACAATGGACCCCTATGTGGACTTTTAGTGTTGGGCTTTAACGAGGTCTTACACGATGAGCATGGGGATGTGGATCTCAATGAAGCAACAAGCAAGGAGAGGAGTGTCTATTGTGACTATGCTACCGTGTTAGAAGTTGAGAATGAATTGAATTATAATCTAATCTTCCCAAAAGAGGCATATAAATATAGAAACCCTAAAAGAAAAGGAGGCTATAGAGTGTTGGTATTTAACATTCTTCTTGTATTGCACAAACTGCGAATATGCATTGTCTGTAGGCTCATTGCAATCTAGCATCAAAATAAACATTCCCTTTAAAAATCAATCTCATAAAAATTGTCATTTTCATTAGTAGTTAGTTTCTCGGAAGGGCTTACACTAGGTTGATTGTTGCTGCTTCATTTTAAATATAATTTTTCCCTAGTGCATAATATTTGATTGATACCTGATTATAATTTTTTTGCTTTTTCTTGGTTTCCAGATACCTAAATTTTGTCAGAGATTGCCACGAGGTCTTGAACCATTAAACTGACATTTTATTGTATTGTTGGTGACAGAGAAGTTACGTGAATTGGCATGGAGTGGCGTACCACCTTACATGCGCCCTCAAGTTTGGAGACTTCTTCTGGTAAGACTTTTTATGCTGCCAACCTTTGATTTGCAATTTCCTGCAGATTATTTGCAATTTCCTGCACATAGGGTAGTTATGCACCACAAATAATGCTCTTGCTGATGATGCCCATATTCACCGCTGTTTTTGATGGGCAAGTAGCTAGTCCTTAATGACAAATTTCAGGCGCAATGGATCAAGCTTACAATCACTGTTCGGACAAAGAAATGTGTCCTTTGAAGTTTGCCCCTTTTAGAATTTCATGTTCATCGTTTTTATAGCTATGATCAATTAATTTACTCCTTATCTTAGTTATTTGATGCCATAATTGTTCGAAATAAAAACCTTGAGCTCCATTAGATTTCCACACTTTTATCCAAACTTCTTCTTGAAAAGCTTAGGTTTTCACGCCATTCATTGCCTTTTTTTCAAATTTACCAGCTGTATTTTTACCATTTGAAGAATGGTCTAAGCATGGTAAGTGATGTAGGTTAGGTTAGGCTAGGTGAGTGTTACTCCTAACATGCAACCCTACATGCAGTGTCAAGGAAAATAATTCTACTAAACTAAGACATACATGCAGCACACACATGATCCGACGGAGAATCACAATCATCAATTAAAACTAGAAATCCCAGGCAAATAATTTTAGGCAACGCAAAACAATTCATTGGGAGTGCAGATTTCGGCTTTCCTCCACGTATAGGGCCAAAGAAAAAGCGCGCAAGCGAATAAGCCTTGCAAATTTCGATGATTATAATAGAACAAGAACTACTAAAGCCAAAGATCCAAAATCATATAGATAAACAAGTCCATGCACCAATGAAGAGAACAAAATCCATACAACAAGATAACTTCCAAAATAAAAGAGGGGTAGATCCGGTGGTTGGAGATGCACGTATGCTGTGCCGGAAGTGGCGGAGGCGGTAGAGTGGCGGTTAGAGCGCTAGGTAGGGTTCGCGGTTAGGGATGAGGACTGCTTGGTGGGTGGGGAAGAATAGGGGGAGGGGGGTGCGTCCTTGGGAGGAAGTCTGAGAGTGACATCTTAGAGTGGGGTGAATGTTGCGGCTAGTAGAAGGAGGATCAAGGATGAAGAGGGTTGTCAGGGATGGGTCTGGAAACATGGGAGATGTCGTCGCGAGTGGAGCGGGGTTGCAAGTGGACGGGTTCGTCTGATGTGGAGCGAGATAGAGTGCGGGATGAAGTTCGGGCGGCTTGCAACTATGTTGCACTGGAACAATGTGGGTGAGGCTCTTGGAGAGGATTTGGCGTGCGGTATGGGGAAGGGGGAGGGACTGCTAATGAGACGATACAAGGGAATAATGGGTTTTACCTAGGAGTCATCACCTAGAGCCTCACAGAGTTGTCGTCGTGAGTGGATCGCCGGAATTTGGGAAGAAGAGCTCTCCAAAATTCAGCAATGCCTCTATGACGGCTGCCCCCATCTTTATTTATAACGAGAGACAGTGCGCGGGGGCCCCGCGTGCTGCCGCGACAGCACCCCGACCACCATAGTGTCGCAGCGCGACGACGCTCCCGTCGCTCGCTCCCCCAGAGCAAAGTACTCCGGCTGTCGCTCAGTTTTCTAATGTGCTCTGGGGGGTTGCGAGCGCGGGAGCGCCGTCGTGCCGCGATATTGTGGCCGAGGTACTGTCGTGGCAGCACGTGGGCCCCCGTGCACCGTCTCTCGTGTGTATATATATATACGTTCACTGTCTCTCGTGTGTGTGTGTGTGAGGATAAACCTCCAAAGTATGGCTAAGCTTATATTTGTTGTTTATATTGTAAAATATAAGCATAGACTTTGCCTTGCTCTGGTTCTCTCTTAAGATTTTATTTAACAAAACGCTCCTTTTTAGTGAAAAAATAGTCGACGTGTTTAAATAAGAAATATTTTGAATAAATCTATAACCCTCCTTCCATCCATCTGTCTTCTCCCACCCATCCTCTCTTCCTCCACATCCATCCGTCTTCTCCCACCCATCCTTTCTCCTCCTCGGCATTTGCTTCTATCTCAAAGAAGTTTACCAAGCCCTCGCCCCCATTGTCAAACACCACCTTGCTTCCGAACCCTTCATCAAGAATAAGCTCGTCGCGCTCTACTCCCACTTCAGATACATCTGTGAGGCTAAGCCCTCTTCGCCTCCATCCCAGAGATGCCCAATGATCTCCACCACTGCCTTCTCCGTGGTCATGCCCACCATTCTCCATTGGTGGAATCCCCCTCCTACTTTCAGATTCGTCTTGCCCGGATTCAACACATTGGTTTGCAATTTAACCTATCTCCTCGAGAGTTGCGGTGACTGATTTGATCTTAAGAGGGAGGTCCACTGCCAGTTGATTTCCAATGGTTTTAGTTCTAATCTCTAGGCCATGACTTCAGTAGTCAACATGTATGCAAAATGCTATGAGGTGGAAGAAGCACAAAAGATATTAAACGTTATATTTTTGTTAGAGCCGTGACCTACACAGCTATGTCGTGGGTGACCAACAATTTACTATTCATGGCTTAAGTTTTTTATATAATAATATAGATGAAAACACATTAGGGCAACCTTACATCAACGGTTGTGATTGACCTTTAATGTAAGGGGACCAATCTCACTAAATAAAAAATAAAAAATAAAAAAACAATATAATATTTGAAAAAATATGGGAACATAAATCTGGACGCATACGTGAAGTCAGATCGTCGATCCGGTCAAGTCCTATTGCGCGAATAGACGAACATGGGCCCTGCTGCGTCACGAACCAAGTGCGGCGGATGGTCCCCATAAGTTAACTCACGTAAGTCCTAGATGCTCAGAGTGGACTCATTTGTGAGTGGATACATTTTTTTTGGTAGTTTGCATTTGAGGAGGAAAACTATCAAATTTTCCGCAGCACATGTACTTTTTTGTGGGGGAATAATAGTAACTTTTTATTTATTCTGTTCTAGTTTATGGCATGCTCAGAGTTGAAATAAATTTACTTTCCGGTTACTTTTCTGTATTATATTCATCTTATAATTTTGATAATGAAATCAAATTTCCATTGGTTTGTGAAAAACTTTTAGCATCAAATTAATTTCTTAGCAACTTTTGAGTGTGTTTATCCTATTAGCCATTTTGGAGTACTGTTTTGCTCATTGCATCCATGTTGTTTTGCTGGTGATTTAGAGGCATTGCATACTTTTGTTCCACGATATGATCTTGGAGAATTTGAGAAAATTCTGGTCCAAATGGATATCATATGCCACGAGGCTAGTCTATTTATTTCCTTCATTATCTTTTATTATCTATGCTAACAACTTCACCTGATTTCTCAAGACAATTTAACTTGTGTTCCTAGTGACCCGCGCTATGGAGTTCAAAGGATTATTTGTGATTATTCCATTATTTAAAAATCTCCCACCTTTTACTAGGTTATTCTGTTGAGAAGAACGCACTTTTAGGTGTTGTCTTCTTAATTTCTCCCAACTTTACCTCTTCCCTTATATTAGAAGCCCTACCCACTTCTTGTGATGTGGTCATCTCCTGGTGAGCCTAAGATAGTGTCTTTTAACACCCCCTCAAGATAACACCGTAATTATCCACCATTCCGAGCCTGCGAGTACATTTGAAGATTTTTACCATATACAACTTTGGTAAACATATCAGCCAATTGAGCCCAAATAGGAACAAACACGAAAGTAGCGGTGTAGGTTTGAATTTTCTCCCGCACAATGTGACTATCAATTTATATCTTTAGTTGTCTCATGAAGGACAAAGTTGTTAGCGATGTGGATAGCTGCTTGATTATCACAGTGCAATTTTATGGCCTCCGGGACAGGAAACTCTATGCCTCTTAAGATCAATTTAACCCATATTAAGTCACATGTAGTAATGCAATGGCTTAATATTCAGCTTTAGCGGATGTTCAAGCAGCAACGTTCTGCTTCTTACTCTTCCATGAAATAAGGTACACCCTCTAAGATAGTATATTCACTTGTAGATCTTCTATTAGAGGAGGAACCAACCCAATCTGCATCATAGTAGCTATGAATTTTAAGGTGACCATGATTTTGATCTATAATATTTTTTTCGGGATCCATTTTTAAATACTTAAGGATTCGAAGAGCAACTTCATAATGATGATTTTTAGGGTTGTGCATAAATTGTCTAATCAACCCAACATCAAACGATATGTCCGACCTGGTAATAATTAAGTAAATTAATTTCCCCACAATGCGTTGGAAGTCCAACTTCCTTTCAAAATGAGGAGAATCATCCTTATTAGTATCATAATTAAGATTAACAGGGCTATCCAGTAGTTTCACTCCAAGATATCTAATATCACTGAGGAGGAGGTCCAAAACATTTGCGCTGAAAAATCATAATTTTTTCGGTAGATCTAGCAAATTTCAATTCCAAGTAAATACTGAAGAAGCCTAAATCTTTAATTTCAAAGGTGTTGGCCAACTCTCTTTTAACAAGAGCAATGTGTTGATCATTAGCACCTGTGATAATAATATCATCCACATAATGAATACGAATAATGTTATATCCCTCCTTCCTATAGATGAAGATAGAATGATCAAAAGTGCATCGAGAAAAATCCATGCTTAAGAGTTTGACACTGAGCTTCTCAAACCAGACACGGGGTGATTGTTTAAGGCTGTACAAAGCCTTTTTAAGACAACATCCATGTATTTAGGAACATGTATGCTATGAGGGAGAGTCATGTTAATTTCTTCATTTAGTTCTCCATGAAGAAATGCATTCTTCACATTAAGTTGGTATAGTTGCCAACATTTGTGAGTAACAATAGATAAAATAATTCCAACATAGTTAAGTTTAGCAACTGGAGCAAATGTCTCCTGGAAATCAATCTCATTGATCTGGATAAAACCTTTGGCAGCAAGCCTTGTTTTATATCCATCAAAAGTGTCATCCTGAATATTTGATAGTATATATCCTTTTACATCCAACAACATGACGCCTATAGGAATGGAACAATTTCCAAATATTTTGATGCTGAAGAACTTCCATATCTTTTTCCAGTGAGGATTATATATATCACCTGAAAAATTATCTGGGATGACAATAGAAGAAATAGAAGCAAGATAAGATTTCAGAGATCGAGAGATAGATTGATACTCAACATATTTCTCAGTAGGATATTTGGTACGACCACTATGAATCCGGAGAGGAGAAGATGTATCTCCTTGAGTGGTCTCAGTGTTTGGATCTGGAGGTGGATGATGGAACAAGAATATTGCTATCTTGTTCAGTACCTTTGATTTGCTTCCTTTGGTAGACTTGGAGATCCTTTCTCCTTTTGTACACCAAAGTTGCAGATGTCGGATATCGGGGACACGTCGGTTTGGATTTTCATGTCGGTTTTTTATATATCGGGGGATATATCGGGGATATTTCATATATCGGGTTTTAATATTTAATTAATTATATATATAATTAAATGTTTTTTTTATACATGCCACAATACTAACTATTTTACAACAAAAATTACTTGATTAGTTGAAAAAAATCAACATCAGAAAAACCCCCATAACTTCATTAGATCGTTAGATCTTCAGTTATCTTTCAAATTATCCACACAATATTTTATTTATCCAACGACTGTTTGTATCATCAATAGTATACAAGTATACAAAGTTATCATTATCATTCAAAGTAGAGAACCCAAGTATCAAAAGGAACAAAACATCCAATTATCATTCAAAGTATCTAACAAAGCATCCAACATTTTATTTATCAAAAAGCACAAAGCAGCAAGGCAACTAGAAATGAAGTTGGATAAATAACTACTAATATGGGTATTTCAAATCATTTGTTGTCCAACAAAATCATAAACGGGCAGATATATTGCTGACTCGCAGCAACTAGGCACAAAACAACAAGAGTGCAAGACAACCATAAAAATAACAAACACACACAGACACCAAGCAAGGAGCAATGCAACCACCAATCCACGACCAACTGGATACAACCACCAGCAAGGCTGCAACGCAGCAAGGTAGCAAAACAACCTATTTTAATAGCCACAATGCTACAGCAAGACAGCAGGGCAACAAGGCAGCAAGGCAATAAGACAACAAAGCAACCACAACCAGCAAGGCAACCAGCAAAGCACGAGAAAACGAAGAATGCAGAGCGAGAGAATGTGAGAGAGAGAGAGGTAGGGAGAAGAATGCTGAGCGAGAGATTGAGTGGGAAAGGCAGGGAGAAGAATGCACCAGCCGAGAGAGTGAGAGCACCAACTGACCAACTGATAGAGTTGAGAGACCGAGAGTGTGAGATCACCAGCGAGGATGCAGATACCAGAGAAAAGAGCAAGTCGAGGGAGTCGAGAGAACCCGAGAGAACAACCAGCGAGGATGAAGCTACCAGAGAAAGGAGCCAGCCGAGAGAATCGAGAGCACCAGAGAGAACAACCAGCGAGCACCAGAGAGAACAACCAGCAGGGAGTGGAATGCACCAGCCAGAGTGTCGAGAGCCCGAGAGAGAGTGAACAGCCAGCGAGCGCGAGAGAGTCGAGGGAGAGTACCATCGGAGAGCGGGAGGGAGAGCTAGGGCAGGAGAACGACTGAGAGCCGTCGTAATGAAGTGAACCGACACGGGGGCGGGGGGAGTTAAAATAGTCGTTTTATTAAATAAAATAAAAAATAAAAAATTTAATAAAACGAACGATATATCGCCGTTTTATTGGGCCGATATATCGGTTACACGGCCCGTTTTTTCCAAAACGTTACGACCAAAAAAACCCCGGTAACGTGTCGTTTTAGGTCCCAAACCTTTATGTCGGCCGACATGTCGGACATGTCGGCCGATATCTACAACATTGGTAGACACACAAGTTATTTGTAGAGACTTCATTCTCAATCGGTACATTCATGCCACTAGGAGTTTGTGCATCCACAAATGCAGGAAGCATAAGCATCATACCAGTCTCATATTCATTATTAACTTGATAAGTTATATTTTATCCCTTCTTCCGAGTAAAATAGTGTATGCTCAACGAATGCGACATCTTTAAATATAATCCTTTTATGCAACAAAGGGGATTAACACTTATACCATTTTTGGTTAACATATTCAACAAAAAACACATTTGATAGCTTGAGGATCCAATTTATTCCTATGTGGTCCCAAAATGTGCAGAAAGGCAACAAATCTGAAACTTCCGGTGGTAGATTAAATGGAGGGAGACTTGGACAAATGAGTCTTAGTGGGTACCTTCCCTCCAAAGTGTCAGACGTCATCCGATTAATCAGGTAGACAGAAGTGAGAACACCTTCATCCCACAACCCCTTAAAGACATGCATCTCTCGTAATAAGCATAAAGTAGTTTCAATAATATAACAATTTTTCCTTTTTGCATTTCCATTTTATTGAGGAGTCCTAGAACATGAAGTTTGAAAAACAATGACATGTTCATCCAAGAAGCTCTGAAGTTCCCCATCTGTAAATTCGACTCCATTGTCACTCCTAAGAATTTTAATTTGGGCACCAAACCGAGTCTTCACATAATGATAAAATAATCAAAATAGTTCATACACTTCATTTTTCTTTTCCATAAGGTAAACCCAAGTAAAGCGAGAGTAATCGTCAATAAATAAAACAAAATAATGAAATTCGTTCACAGAGCAAACCAGGGACGTCCAAACATAAGAAAATATCAAATCAAAACATTTAACACTCCTACAACTAAGAGAATATTTAGTTCTACAATATTTTCGAAATTCACAAGCTTGACGTTCAATTCTAGCTGTAACCTCATTAAAGTAACTAGGAAAAGCAGATTTAAGAGTCTTCAAACTCGCATGTCCAAATCCTTTGTCACATCATTGATCGATCAACACTTGAGGATGTTTGAGCACCAAATGTTTGTCCAGTGTCCATGACATAAATACCATCTGACTTATGTCTATCACCAATCGTTCTTCCACTCGCCAGATCCTGGAAAACACAATAAGAAAAAAGAAGGTAACAAAGCAATTAAGTTCTTTAGTTAAACTGCTCACATAAATAAAGTTGGTTGGGAATGAAAGAACAATTACAACAGATTTGAGAGAGATGTTATGAGAGATGAATAATCCCTTTACAAGTCACCGATGCAGAAGACCCATTAGCAAGTCTAACACTGTCAAATGAAGGAGAGACGGAAGTTAACCCACTAGTAGATACTGTCATATAATCAAAAGCTCCAGAGCCAGTGATCCGGTTGGGCGCGACTTCATAGTCGATAGAGGGGTAGTTTGAGCATGAGCAGCGGTACCAGATGTGTCTTTAATAGGAGATCTTCCAACATTGGCCTTCATGTGATACGGACACTCCGTGCTAACATCATGACATTTAACTCTCTAATTAAACGTTCATTTTCCACTATAAGTTGGCCTTTATTCCAAGGCGCAATACAAAGGAGTTTGAGATCTAACATATCTCCCACCAGTACCACGTATCCATCCTGGTGGGACCAAGTTGGGATGCAAGTCTCAGCACTTATCCTTCCCATGTCCCTTCGTTCCACAGTAGAAATACTTCATCTTACTCTTGCCTCCTTGTTTCATATTTCTAGTGCTCCACTTTCTTTGTTCAACAATAAGGGCAGATTTATCATATCTTATATTCACATCAATGCACAGAGAATTTATATGGCAAGCTTCTCCCTGAATATAATGAGCAACAATTTCCAAATTAGGAACAAAGTCCGTTCCCAACATCTAAACTCTCTGGAATTCAAGCTTTGAAGGAATGCCAGAAAGCATTTCAAAGACTCTTCTTTCCATAACTTTAGTTCTGTAGTCCTTGATAGTTTGAATAACCGAGTCTTGGTCAATTTTTGTCCACTTATGAGTTAGTTTACTAAATACTTCTCGAAGTCATTCACATGTATCTGCTCTGTTTGAAGTTGGTAGATCCTTGTCATGTTCTTTTTTTTTGAATAAATTCGTTCAATTGATTCTCATATTTCTTTAGCGGTTTTACATAATAAGAATTGACTTGCAATCTTGGGTTCCATAGCGTTGATAAACCAATTGATCAGGTTCTCACCTTCCCATTCCTCATAAGGGTCAATCTTGATGGGAGCAAGTTTGGATCCAGTAATAAATCCAAGTCTTCTATGGATCCCAATAAATATCCGCATAGATTGAGCCCATAGAAGGTTGTTCCTACCATTCAATTTGATGTGAATGATACCATGTAAGAAATCCACATTCAAATTTCCTCCCCCATATGGAGTGTTTTATACCCTAAAAAGTACTATCCAAATTCCTTTGTTGCATAATTTAATTGAATATTATCCATTAAGGATTGAGAGTATTTTAAATATCTAGACTGACCTAAGATCTTTTTATGGTTTAGCATTTTTCTTTCTCACATCTTCCAATTTCTAGTATCAGAAAACATGGTAGAAGCTTGTTACAACTTGTTAGAATAATTAGGGGAAAACTGACACTCTTATCCCCTCAATGGTGAGTCGGTGACACTCTTATCCCCTCAATGGGTAAGGAGAATATATATATATACAAATGGTAGAATATATAAAATACATAAAATTAGAATATTCAACACTCCCCCAAGTTGGATCATGTATGATAATCATACCCAACTTGTACAAAGATATTTTACTCTCGGTCCCGAGATCCCTTTAATGAGGATGTCAGCAAGTTGTTCTCTAATCTTGACATGTCCTAGAGAAATGATTCTTTCTTCATATTTTTCTCTAACAAAGTGACAATCCACCTCAATGTGTTTGGTATGCTCATGAAATACTGGATTAGTAGTAATCTGAATGCTAGCTTGATTGCCACACCATACTTGAGTGGGTTCTTCAACATGATAACCTATCTCTTAAAGGATCTGCCTAGTCCGCATTGTATCTGCAGTAGTATGAGATATAATACGATACCCATCTTCAACATTAGATCTAGCAACAATGGTTTGCTTCTTACATCGTCATATGATTAGGTTGCCACCCAAAAAAATTGTAAAACCGATGGTGGATTTTCGAATGGCTAAGCATCTTGCCCAGTTAGAATCGTAGAATGCTTCGATATTATTATGACCATGGTCCCTATAAACTAGACCAAGATTTGGATCTTTCTTCACATATCGTATAATACAAAGGATAACATCCCACTGAGCATTGGTAGGAGATGTTATAAGCCGCCCAACTTTACTTACGACACATGAAATGCCTGGATGTGTCATAGTGAGATAATTCAGTTTGCCAACTATTTTGCGGTATTTCTTTGAACATTCAAATAATGGACTTTCCACGTAGAGACTCTTCCCGCCTAGTTCAAGTGGGGAATCAATTGTAACCCATTGAGTCATACCTAAATCTGTGAGGAGATACAGAACATACTGTTACGACACCAATCACGGACGACGACATTGATGGCATCGAAGGAGATCCTCATTGGGGGCGGGTATACGGCCGCCGCAAATCTACTGCGGGACCGCAAGCAACACCATAAGTTATCTTTTATTTACTGTCTATTTTAGTCTCTCTACGTATGGCTATATTTTAAATTGTTATGCCTAATGTAGTCCGGTTAATTATGGCTAGATTTGTATCTTTATTTTGATCCCGTTGTTTAAGGTCCAAACGGGGGGTCAACTTTTATTTTAAGAAACTCTATTTATATGGAGGGTGCTGGTACCAAAGAGGATAACAAGAAATAAATTTATCTTTCTCCTCTCATCAAATCTTCTTCCTCTCATCTCTCTCTAATTTCTTCTACATCCCGCCGCAACACCACCAACCCACTTCGTCCCATCCTGGAGGACTCCACCTCCAACCGACCGTTCACGCGCCGCCAGCCTCGGCACGCAACAAACTGGTATCAGAGCCACCGGTCCCAGGTTCGGCCGCCAACACCAGCGCCGCCGGATCAGTCACGCCAACTGCCCCTCCTCGCCTCGCCGCACTGGACAGCGTACCAATCCTGCAACTTCCGCCGGCCCATCCCATGGCCGAACGCGACCTCCTCCAACATATCTTGGACCGGCTCGACAAAATGGATTCTCGCCTTGGCGAGGTCAACACCCGCACGACACACCTCGTCGCGGAAAGGTCTCCCTCCGAACCCCGACCGAGCCAAAATTCGGCACCGGAGCACACCGCCAGTGAAGGTTACACCGGCCAACGTCACGAAGGAAACACATTTCCTCGCTATGTCAAACTCGATTTTCCGAGCTTCGACGGACGCGAAGATCCCCTTGCATGGCTTACTAAGTGCAAGTTATTCTTCTCCAATCAGCGCACAACCGGGGAGGACCGATTGGGCCTTGCATCCTACCTTCTCAATGGCGCCGCACAACTCTGGTTTTCACAAATACAAGGTGAGCGCAAAACTCTACAGTGGGACGAGTTCAAAGCCGCCTGTGTACTTCGTTTCGGCCCCTCGATCCGCGGAAATTCCCTCGGCGACCTCATCGCCCTCCGATAAACGGGCGCACTGGAGGACTACATCGACCGATTTCAACTTTTGCTCGCAAGAGCATCGACGTGCTTCCTGGATCAGCAGCCTCCACGAACGTATCCGCCTTTACGTCGAGTTCCAAGATCCCCCAGACCTCACGACAGCCATGAGCATCGCGAGGACATGCGAGCGCCGCATACTTTTGGATCGCCAACACCTATCACGTCGGGATTATGGACACCCCTTCCGCGGGGGTAATCAGCACACTCCACCCGCTCCGCCTGCAAAACCGACGGAACCATCCAAACAACCCTTCCGCCGTCGCCTTTCCAACGCTGAGATGATCGAACGACGCGCAAAAGGACTTTGTTTTAACTGCAAGGAGCAGTTTGGACCGGGCCACCGCTGCAAACACCTTTTCTGGATTGAGGTGGACGATCCGTCCGATGACGACGGAGAGGATCCGGACTCAGAGGCACCCGAAATCTCCGTCAATGCCATTGCCGGCCCGCATGGGGGCCACATGTTGCAGCTTCCCATCCACGTGGCAGGCGCCACTCTGGTGGCCTTGTTAGACTCCGACAGCACACACAACTTCATCCGCCACAAAACAGCAAGCACCTTACACCTTCCGATTACATCCCGCCACCAGCTCCAAGTTTCGGTAGCCAATGGGCATAGCATGGCGTGTCCCGGCCTGTGCCGGCGGGTACCGCTAACAATACACAACCGAAATTTTGAAATCGATCTCTTGGTTGTCGACCTCGATGGCTTCATTCTTATCATGGCGTCAAGGCGAACCAAGGCGAGCCCCGGGCGCCTGGATGCCAAGGCGACAAGGCGGACGCCTAGGCGACAATAAGGCGAGAAGTCACAAGGCGACTAGGCGAGTGACAATAATTTGTTTTTTTAAATAATAACACAAAAAGACAACAGTTCTTCATTTAACCGCTGTCTATAGTGCTATAGACAACGGTTAAATGAAGAACCGCTGTCTATAGTATATAAGCTGTCATTATAGACAGCGGTTACATATAACCGCTGTCTATAGATATTATAGACAACGGTTTTGTAGGTTAACCGCTGTCTATAATACTATAGACAGTGGTTAAAAGTAACAACCGCTGTCTATAGTTTTTTTTTTAAACGCAACAACATTCAGCATTCAGCCAACACAGTATTTTTAAATTGCAAGTCTGCCACCCAACATGAATCACAACAAGCCCAAGTCAGTACTCACTAAGTATTCAGCAACATGTAAATCTAAAGTTTGACACATTGAAAAGCAAAAGAAAAGAATACATTTCATAAATATAATATAAACAAGCCCAAGTTTCAAACTTGACATATCAAATAACTTGAGATCAAGAATACATTTCATGAATGAACATTGTTTTAAGATCAATTAGAATCATCATCTAGTAAATCATTATTGGCATTGCAGGTGCTGGGTTGGTTTGAGGCACTTGTCATTTGCCCATAATTATCTACAAGATCTTCATCATCATTTGCAACTCTAAAGTGATCTAAATCTTCATCCCCTTCAGCTATTAGTTCAAGATTAGCTCCACTTCGTAAATTTCTAGCCCCGGTTCCAACAGCTCTCTCTACAGCTTCCCATGTGAGATCATCATCATCAAAAACTAGAGTATCATCTGGTTTGTTTATCATCCACTCATTACTCCAATCTAGCTCATCAAGCACTAAAGGGTTGTAATTTCTTCCCTTTTCACGTCTTTCTTGAAATCGTGCTTGTAGACGACGATTGTATTGGATGTATACAAGATCATTAAGCCTTTGATGCTCCAATCTATTCCTTTTCTTTGTGTGAATCTGAAACAACATAATTGCAAACTAGTTAGTAGTACTTACTACTTAGTACTTAGTAGATATTTGTAAATAATTTTAATTTTATATGTATATTGATTATTGAATATTTGTATACTTACAAACTCAAAAGTACTCCAGTTGCGCTCACAACTAGAAGAGGAACAACATAAGCCAAGTATGCGCATTGCTATCTTTGTAAGTTCAACATTCGGTCCTCCATGTGCACCCCACCAATCCACTATTTATTTAAGACGAATATAAATTATTTAACAATTAACATACATATAGTTTAAGAAAATATAAAAACGCAATCAATACTTACTTGGATTTAAGGTGGTTCGTTGCCTAATAGCCATAGGCTTTCCAAAACTATTTCGAGATGCTTTATAGTTAGTGCCTTGTTCTGCGATGTTGTCTTGCAAGTGTTGATCGGGCACTAGTCTTGCAATAACGTCATTGAAAGCATCTTGAAATTTCCAAGCATCATCATTATGTTTTTCCTCATATTCAAAATATTTGCTTGGATTTAAAAACAAAGCCGCCCTATACAATTTTTGCTCCATTTGATTTGTCCACCTATTTTCAACAATGTCGATAATCTTTTTATATAACCTTTCTTTATTATCAAAATGTTCTTTGATCCTTTGTTTTGCCTCTTCCATTGCCACATAAACCTCAGGCATAGCTGGTCTTTCATCTCCATCTACTAACCGCAAAACAACCATCAATGACTTTCCTCCTTTGAGGCAATCTCTTAGTCCATTCCAAAAGACAGTTGAAAGTATTACTTCAACAACTTATTTTCCGGCTTCGGTTTTTGCCAAATTAGCAGCATTCCACGAAGGCGAGACAAAGAATAATTTCAGCTTCTCCTCATGCTTAAGCACACTTTGTAGAGTAAGGAATGATGTTGCAAATCTAGTCACTGAATGCCTCACTAGATCACCACCTATTGTACTCCTTACTGCATCAAGTAAACGAGTGTGCCTGTAGATGAAATTTGTAATCATTCTTGCCTTTTTTATCACCATTTTGTTTTGTTGAAGCTTTCCAATGTCTTCTAGCATGAGATCAATGCAATGAGCTGCACAAGGAGTCCAGAATAGAGTGGGTCTTCTCTCCATTAAAATTCTACCCGCTGCCTTGTAATTTGAGGCATTGTCAGTCACTACCTGCATACAAGTATACAACATAAGTACATAACTTTGTATATATCTATAATCTATACTCTATAGTTGTAAACTATTGAACATGAAGTACTATGTTCAATTTACCTGGACAACGCAATCTGTTCCAATCTCTCTAATCTTACTATCAAGCAACTCTGATAGCATTGTAGCATCTTGAATATGACCGGATGCATCTACGGAACCCATAAAATAAGTTCCCTCCGGACAATTGACTAGGAAATTTATCAAATGTCTCCCTCTCCTATCTGTCCAACCATCTGACATAAGAGTGCAACCGTATCTCCTCCAATATGCTTGATATTTTGTCTTCATCTCGTTAACTTTCTCTTTTGTGTTTAGTAACAAAGGAACCCGTAAATCATGATAACTAGGGCCTTTATAACCAGACCCATATTGTCCAACTGCTTCAAGCATGATTTCAAAACTTCGTGCCTTTGCAGCATTGAATGGAATTCCACATTCATAGAACCAATCAACAACATACCCATCAACTCTCTTTTTCTCTTCAGGAGATCTAAAACATCTCTCAATAGTTGTTTGTGCAGGTCCTTTAGCACGCCTATCATCAACAACATCTTCAGGTGCACGTCTCACATGAGCATCCATAGGGCCTCTCTTTTGTGGAAGGTGGATTACTTTTCTCTTTTTGGCACTTGTCCCAGAACTTGGGACAAATGAAGATTTAGCTGTAGATAATGCCGGGGATATTTGTGAACCTAACAGCTCAACTTCTTGTTCACTCTCATTATCATCATCAACATTCAAATCGACCTTGTCTTTTTTTTGTCATTTAGAGCTGCATACATTTCAGTTGCTATGTCCGAAGTAGTCTTCATACATTTTGATACATCACCATACCCGCCACACAAGTGTTGTTTCAACCTTTTGACTCCATCTTTAATCAACCGATCACACAAATTACATTTAACTGTATTTTTATCCTTTATGTCGGGCCAATGCCCATACTTCCATCCAGGATCCTTTGACTTTGCTTTTCTTTTAGGGTCAATTTTTGGATCAACATCATTGCTATCCACGGATGGAGCAAGACTGTTGTTGTTTAGGTCCTCCATCTTTCACAAACTACATCCATAGAAAGAAGAGTTATGTCGGGCACATAACAAAGTGAATAACTACTAAATAGTTCTAAAGCTAAAGAAATCATCATCCATCACATATTCACAATTTCACATGACTAACATATAGTTCTATTTCTAGTTTTCTACAATCCACATCTACACAAGTATAAAATAACTAAACAATGCAAGTATCTTTCAACTTTCAGTAACACAATTAGTGATTATATAATCACAAATCAAATTTCGCATATAATCAACTTTTTCTTTGGAAAATTCCGCCACTCCATCATAGAGCTGTCTCTGCAAATACTGCAATAAAAAAAAATATTTGTTAAAAATTTAAAATCAATTCAACGTAATTATAAAATCAATCCAATCAAACTATATGCAGTTAACTTACCAATGATGACAATGTCGTACTCCTAAGAGCATCAACTATGTCAATCATGTAGCACATGATATAATAGCCACACTGAATACTATCCGGTTGTTTTGGGCACTAAAATAATAAACAAATAGTAAAAATTTAATTTAGAATTTTAAAAATTAAAAAAATTATATAACATATACTCTTATAGGCTATAGCTTACCGGAGTCCACGTTAAAAACTTTGGTGTTTTGTGAACACCGTATTTCCGATCCTTTGCCAAATCCTTAAATACACTTTGTAAATCATAAGAGTATAAACAAATTAGTTTATGGCCGAATCTAAATTCCAAATATGAAAAAAAATAATTAACAAACTTACAGTGTAATGACATTTTTAATATCGTCGCGCACCTCACGATGTAAGGGATCTAGCCAATAAATTGTACTTTTACTGAAATCAATAATAGCCAACATCCAATGTTCTCTGTGTAACAAATAAAATTATTATTAACTAAATTAGAATAAAAAAACAATAATCATAAATCAATAACAGTAATACTTACGTATTATAATAGGGCAAAAATAATAAAGAATCTGGTTGGAGTTGCGTAAGCCTGGTTTTCAGATCTTGAGCTCGTGATTTCAAATGAGGCTTGGCAAATTTATCATTTAGAGCATAAATGAATGTTGGATTATATAAAGATACATTTCCTTTGTATGAAAATTTCTTTAGTTCTGAATCTATGTATCTGCAAAATAACATGCAAATTTAGAATCAATATACATATAATATAATCATTAACCCTTAACTTATAATATCATTATGTGAAACTCATTATTCACTACTCACCCTATACATGCAAGTACGATGTCAACTCCAATTTTTTTCATATTAAGAAATTCGTACAACATTGAATTCTCGAAGTATGTACGTGTTGATTCAGGAGTCCCAAATATATTTGGATCAAAGACCAGAGATATTGCTTTATTTTCATTCTCCACCGTAGTAATGAAATGTGGTAACATGGTAATACTCTCATTTGTATTCTGTCGGAATAAAAAACATTAATATTTTGGACATTAATATTAACAACATAAAAATCAAAATTACTAATCATAAAAGTATAAATGTTAACTACATAAATTTATAATACCTCATGTGAAGTTCCAGGCTCAATTGATGTTTCAGGCTCTTGATGTGATTGTGAAGCTAGTACAAGTGTCTGGACAAACCAAAAATAACAAGTTAACAACATAATTATTAGGTACCTATTCAACAAAAAGAGAGCATGACATTTCATAAAATTATAAAAATTAACACATAAATGCATAATAATACATTAATACCTGAGAAGTTTCAGTTCTAGTACCAAACATGCGCATAATTTCATTCATTTGATCTCTCATTCTATTCATCTCTGTTGCCTGATCTTCATATTTTTTCTTCCACATTTCTTCTTGTTGGCTCAATCTTTCTTCCACTATAGCTTCCACATCTGTTATGTGAGCCACTGACGTCTCGCGCCGCCTATCATTTTTGAAATAACTTTTAATGGTGGAAAACTTGCCACCAACTCTAACTCTGCCCGGATGTTTTTTGCCTAAAACAGAGGCAAGGATATCATCTCTTCCTTGAGTTCCTTGTGTCACTGTTTCAACACTCTGGGACTCTTGGCTTGACAACTCATCCTAAGCAAAATCAATAAATGTTAATGCAATTAAAGAAATGAAATTTTAATAAATGATGAAATGATAAGTTGATAACTTAAACTTACAATTTTGGCTGCCAAATCAGCTGCCTCTTGACTAATGTATTCACCGGTCTTTCTTTTGTGACCAGCTTTCCATAGCTCTGCACGTGAAATTGGTGCAGTTGCACCTTGTTCAACCTTGACAGTAAAATGCAAATAAATTATTATTTAAATTATGATAAAAACTAATTTTAAAACAAAAAATACGAGAGAGAACTGCTGAGAAGTAGAGAACTAATACCATCATTTTTTGTAATCCAGCATAACTCTTCCTTGAAGTAGTATGAAAAGCCTTCTGTGCTTTTGCTCTCTCTGTATTAGCCTTACTAAACTCCTATACAAATAAAGTATTTGTTAATACTTTGATTGCTTACAAGTTACAATTACAAAGGTAATAAAACAATAAATTTACAAAGAAGTGAAGAACACATAACCATAGGTTCCGGAGTGGTGCGATGGTCGACAAAAACTTTCCAGCCGTCTTCGGTAATAAAGTTATACTTAACAGGAACATTGTATCGATGCTCCAAATCAACATCTTTTACATAAGTGACATAAAGTTTGGATTTTCAAGACCTCCAACTTTCACCCATGCTTTTCATTAATTCATTGCGAAGAGAACCAATATTATCAAAATAATTCTGAAAATAAAATACAATATTAATTAATAATTAACTAAAAAACAAAGCTAAGTAATCATTTATAAGTCATAAAAAATTACGTACATTTAATTCTTCCCATATTCGATCTTTATGTTGTTTATCAACCTCCTTCCATCTAACATATGTAATTGGCACATGACATCTCACTAGAGTACCAATATACTCATTAATTTATTTGTTTCAGACCCGGGAACAATGTGACCATCATCATCCACAGGAATGGTAAGCTTCTTCCCCTCTAGACTAAGCTTATGCAATTCAAACATTTTTGTGTAGCCTCTTCTTGACTTTGAGGAAGATCTTTCATCACTCATTTTCCTGTAACAAGAAAACCCTAAAAAAACCCTAAACCATCCAAAATTCCTACATAAAATTCAAGTGTAAATGTGTAATAAACTAATACCATTTCATCACTCAACCACACATATATATTGGATACATTCATGAGAATATATAGAGAAAAAAATATGAGCAAATAAAATAACCATTGCATCATCAACTCATCATTCATCAAGGTCTAAAAATCATGAGAATATATAGAGAAAAAAAAAGAAAATCTCCAAGGCTTAGTGTAAAAAGAAGATTGGTAGAAGAATAATATACCTTTGAAGAAGTATCGCAAGATCGAACAATGGAGGGCCTGAATATTTCCGAAAACCGCCTGTAGGGTTTCGCACAGAGCAGCGACACAGTAAGAAGTAAAAACGGCGAGGTAAAATCTTTTTTCCGGGTTTCCGGTATATATAGATAGAATAGACAGCGGTTAATGTTAAAAACCGCTGTCGTACCTCTATCAGACAGCGGTTATATATGCAACCGCTGTCTAATGTAGGCTAAACCGTACATTAGACAGCGGTCGTATATATAACCGCTGTCTATTCTATCTTCGACAGCGGTTATATATATAACCGCTGTCTAATGTACGGTTTAGCCTACATTAGACAACGGTTTTATATATAACCGCTGTCTTTCCAAGTATAGACAGCGGTTATAAATACAACCGCTGTCTAATGTAGGTTTAGCCTACATTAGACAGCGGTTATATATATAACCGCTGTCGAAGATAGAATAGACAGCGGTTATATATAAAACCGCTGTCTAATGTAGGATTTTTTTTAAAAAAATAAGGCGGCTGTCGCCTTGTTTTCACTTGGGCGCCAGGACGCCTAGGCGTCGCCGACGCCTAGGCGACGCCATAATAAGAATGGATGGCTTCGATATTATCTTAGGGGTACGATGGCTCTGTACCTTGGGACCCATCACATGGGACTTCAACAACCTTACCATGCAGTGGTATAACGAGACGACGAAGGTGGAATGGCAATGCCTTCCCCCCCCACAGCCAAACATCGAGCCTTCCTCATCTAGGGATCGGAGCAACCGGGCGATAGCCACCCTAACGAGCTCCAACTTCTACTCAAGGAGTTTGCCGGCATTTTCACCATTCCGGAGCAACTACCACCTCACCGACTACAGGATCATCGCATTTGTCTTCTACCAGGAGCGGCGCCGGTCGTGGTCCGACCCTACCGCTACCCGTTCCTCCAAAAGGACGAAATAGAGCGGCAGTGCTCCGCCATGCTCCAACAAGGACTTATCCGACGGAGTGTCTCCTCTTTTTCCTCTCCAGCTCTACTGGTACGCAAGAAGGACAATACCTGGCGCTTTTGCGTAGATTGCCACGAACTCAACGCCAAGACAGTCAAGGACAAATTTCTAATACCGGTGGTCGAGGAGCTTCTCGACGAGCTACATGGCGCACATCATTTTTCCAAGCTTGACTTATATTCCGGATATCATCAGGTGCGCATGGCAATCGAGGATGTAGAGAAGACCGCTTTTCGGACACACCACAGACATTTTGAGTTCCTCGTCATGCCCTTCGGCCTGACCAATGCGCCATCCACATTTCAATCACTCATGAACGAGGTATTTCAATCCGTGCTCCGTATATTTGTGCTCGTTTTCTTTGACGACATTTTAATCTATAGCAAGTCTTGGGCGGAACATCTCCTTCACGTGCGCGAGGTCCTCAACATACTCCGCCTTCACCGCCTTGTCCTCAAAGAATCCAAGTGTTCCTTCAGGCAACCTAGTGTCGCCTACCTCGGCCACGTAATACAGGAGCAAGGCGTGTCCGCCGATCCGGAGAAACTACAAGGAATCGCCACATGGCCGGCTCCCCGCTCACAACACGACATCCGAGCATTCCTCGGATTGACGGGGTACTACAGACGCTTCATCCGCGGTTATAGCAACATGGCCGAACCCCTCCTGGCTCACCTACGCCACAAGGAATTCCACTGGGAGGACACCGAGCAACGGGCATTTGAAGCTCTCCAAGCCGCCCTCATCTCAGCTCCAGTGCTACAACTTCCGGACTTCAAGACGATTTTCATCATCGAGTGCGATGCTTCCGCTATGGGATGCGGCGTCGTCCTTCAGCAACAAGGGCACCCCATAACCTATTACAGCCGCCGCACAGCGCTACACCACCGTAAGCTGCCGGCATATGAGTTGGAACTCGTCGGCCTAGCAAAGGCCGTCCAACATTGGCGACCCTACCTATGGGGTTGCCCCTTCATCGTCCGCACGGATCATTATAATTTGAAATACCTCTTGGAGCAAAGATTAACCACCATACCACAACAACGGTGGGTGAGCAAATTATTGGGCTTTGATTTCACGGTCGAATACAAGGCGGGCACTCTCAACAGGGCCGCGGACGCCCTCTCACGCCGACACTCCGACGACGCCATCAAAATCTGCGCCATCTCCCGACCGACCATCCCCTTGGTTGATGACATCCGGACCGACAACACCAACTCTCCGGCCCTCACCGAACTAATCCACCAGGTAGACGAGGGCCTTCTACCGCCCACATGGAAGGTGCACGACGGACTCATTCTCTACAAGGACCGAATTTACTTGAGTCCAACCTCCCCACACATTCCCACCATAGTGCGGGAGACGCATGCCCGGGCTCATGAAGGGGTCCACAAAACCCTCCACCGTATTAGGGCCACTTTCTATTGGAAGGGACTTCGCCGCCATGTCCAAGAATTTATCGCACAACGTGCCGTTTGTCAACAACACAAGGCGGTGAACTTGCTACCAGCGGGGGTTCTACAACCGTTACCAGTACCGACCCAAATTTGGGCCGATATCTCCATGGATTTCGTCGAAGGACTTCCACACAACAAGGGCAAATCTATCTTGATGGTAGTAGTGGACAAATGTTCAAAGGGGGCGCATTTTCTACCAATAGCCCGTCCACTTATCACGGAACGAGTGGCTCAAATATTCTTCCATGAAATCTTCCGACTACATGGCTTACCGGAAAGTATTGTATCCGACCGAGACAAAACCTTCACCAGCCGTTTTTGAAAGGAGCTTTTTACGCTTAGCGGCACAACGCTACAATTCTCCTCCGCATACCACCCGCAATCCGACGGCCAAACAGAGGTGGTCAACCGGACCGCGGAGATGTACCTCCGTTGCTTGACGGGCGCACACCCTGTTGAGTCCGAGATCGCACCTCCGAGGGAAACCGGAGGCTGCGGGTTGCCGGTTACTTTTTGTGTAGAAGAATGAGACCGCTAGCAGCGGTCAAGGCCAGACTTCGCCCGCCGCGGCAAATGCCACTCCTGCGACGGGCTTTCCTTTGATTAGAAAAAAGTTGTTACAGCGGGCTGCAAGTGCAGAAAAAGAGAAGCCGGCCGGTCAGACAGTTCGTAAGACGTGAAACTCGAGACCGCAGCCCAAACAAGCGAGCTCCTGGATTCGAGAGTGCGTGCTTTGTGAACAGTGCCGCCCCCTATTTATAGGCTTGGGGGTCTGCCCGAATGGGCAGGGATAAAATAACCACCTGCCCGGGTACAGGAGAAACGGGCAGGCGGTGACGGGATGCACAAAGAAGAAAAAAGAAAGAAGCCGCGCGGCTTGGCGGCTTGCTCCTCCGACCTGTCTGACCTGAGGCTGAAGATACCGGGACCAAGTCAATGATCCAGACCGAGCGGCCTCCGTCTTGAGACCGCGGTCTGTCTTCTGAGCATGGCTTGGCTGATCTTCATGAGATAACCCGGGTAGTCTCTGATCTGAAACTGCGGCTTACTCTTCCGGGTTTGAATCTTGAATCACTATGACACAACCCGCGCGGCCTCCTTCCTGAGACCGCAGATAGCCTTCTTACTTTGGCCCTTGACGACCTTCCCTTCTGGAGACGGTCCGAAACTGACATCAGACCGCCCGGCCTGGTTTACCTTGAGCTGAGAGCTATTGATCCTGGAACCCAGCGGCCTGACCCAGCAGTTTGCCCGGTCCGAGAATGATCCAACCCGAGAAGCGGTTTTCCGGGTAAACATAATCCCCGCATATTTTCAAATCTCAAGAGGATTTCGAAAATATAAACTTTAGCGGGAGACCGCTCCGACTTGCCCTGAATTCTATAAGAGAGCCAGAGAATTCATTCTGCAGAGTTTTTTCTGAAATCCTGGGATATTGCTCGCCAGCTGCGGTTGAAACTTTTAAGACCGGTGATTCTTCAATCATGGACTTCCTAGACACCGTGTTAGACCGCGTGGATCCCGCCGGAGATCAGAAGAAGGTGGAAAGCAAAAGGCGCGAATCGACGGAGAGGTCGAAAAAGGAGAAAGAACAGCAGGACCGGAAAGACCGGAAAAAGAGGAAGCGGGCTGAGAAAGCCGCGGCGGATAATTCCAAGTCCGTAGTAGACTCAACAATTCCCAAGACTCCGCAGCGGACAGTTCGGGGCCTCCCCCCAGCGACTCGTTGATTCCTCCCAGAGATCTTGGCCAACTGGCCGCTAGCCCGCTGAACAAAGGGGAGGCCGCCCCTTCTGGAAAAGTTGACTCCAATAGCCCTTCGAAGAAGGTCGGCGAGGCCGACTCGTTTGACATGGAAATTACCCCCTCCGGGAACCCTCACTTGTTAGTCAGAGATCTGGGGGAGGAGGCGGTTAATTCTCCAAGGCCGGGCGAGTTGAATACTCCTTTATCCGTGGACGACTACCCCAGTCCCCCCAAAGAAGCTGGCTCAGCTCCGGGTAAGAAAGAGAAGAAGAGGAAGAAGGCCGGGTCAGTGACCGAGCGAATAACCAAGAAGGTCAAGAAACTAGCCTCCAAGGAAAGGGCGGCTTTTAAGAAACCAGCCGAGTCCCTCCTCCAGACCAATCCGCGACTAAAAGAGGAGCTTGGCCTAGCGAATCCTCCATCCGCTAAGGTAAATGATTCGCCTGTTACCCCTGATGCGAAACCGGGCGACCTGCCCCCGGACTCGGCGAGTAGCTTATCACTTAATGGGATCTTTCAGGATATGGATGAGCTGATGGGGCGAGATAAACTTCTTGACAGCCCGATTTCTTCAAAGCGAACTGCCCCCATTACAGATAACACAGCCCAGCCTGAGGAGACCGCTCGGACGGAGGTCGAAGAGCGAGAGGCTGCTGCCCGGACCGCCCTGGAGGTCGAAGAAAAAGCGAGGGAACTCGGAGAAGTGTTGAAAGTGCAGGCGGAGGTCCCCTTGGTGATGACCGGGGAGGAGATAATGATGGTGAAGAAGGAAACGGCGGAGCGGGTTTCGGACAAGCCGCTGCGGCCTGATCCATTTGCGCCAGGTAAGCGCCCCATGGATTACAAAGCTGTCCGCTTCTTCATCCCGCGGCCTCGTTGTAATAAATTACTGAACCCGCCGCCGAGCTTCTTTCCCTTAGCGGCCTGGTCCCCTTCCGCTAGGCAGAAAACGGAGAGACTCTGGCGTGAGCAACGTCGGAGGATGGACCCGGAACGGTCCAAGCGGCCTGTGCGCCCAGGCATTGATCTTATATTTATGTCCATTTTGTATGTATATGGCGTTGTATGCTCTTGCTTCTTATAACCCAATCGGCCTCTTGCAGATAGCGAGGAGCAGATTGTGAAGCCGGGCGACCTTGAGGCCAGCCTGCCTCCATTAATCCCCCTGATATCAACCTGCGCGACGACTTCGCAAGAAGGGCCGCAACTGTTCGAGCATCTCGAGGAGGATCTGGTGAATCTGAGGGCCCGCTTGAAGGAGGTAGAAGACCGGGAGGCCGGCACTCGGACTGCTCTGGAGGCCGAGCAAATGGCGAGGAAAAAGGCTGAAGAGGCGCTGAAGGCGCAGGTTGAGGCCGCGCGAGCTATGGTGGAGGCCGAGAAGAGAGCTAAGGTGGCGCAAGTCGCCACTCTGACCGCTCAGCTCGAGAAGGAGAAGAAAGCATCGGCTAAGTTCGAGGATGACTCGAAGTACTACCAGGATAAATTCCTGCGGTTAACCAGGGAAGTCGCTGCGGGCCGGCGAAGTATGAATGATGGAATGCAGATTGTTAGCCGCCCGACTGTTGGGGCGGGCTCAAATCCTCCCCCGGTTCGGGCGGCTGATCCTATGATTGATGAGGCCACCGCAACCCCCCGCATGATTCCCGCTACGCGGGTTGAAAAGGATGCCGGGCGGCTTCATAGCACAATCAACCATCTCCATTATCATACCAGCCAGATTTATTCCCTTTTGAACACCACCAGCGACCAGGTCGCGCGACTTCACAGAGAAGACGTCTCCCCTGAACACCGTCAGCCGTGACCGGCTTTTGAAAACAATTTGTATTATGAATGCGGCTTGTTGATTCGGCCTTTGTTTAAACAATGCTCTTCTTTTTTTTATCTTGTCTTTTATTTGAATAACCCGTGCGGGTTCTTGTTTAGCCGTTGTGTTTGTGTTCTGTTTCTTCTGTGTTTTATCCGAACTGATTTCAGGTCGCACGATCTGTGATGTATGCTTGCTTCTGTTTCCTTTATTTCTTTTGTTTCTTTTGTTTTTCTGGTGAATCTAACCATGCAGGCTATTGACCGCGCGGTTAGAAATGTATAGCCGTGGCATAATTTTACTATTCGCAGATCGTAAAAATCTATAAGTAGGGACTCTTCGAAGTCATTTTTACGATTTCCAGATGGCGCGATCTAAGAACATGTCGCAGCGGCCTGTTAAGGTTAAAGCCGTTCGAGCGGATGCGGCCTTAGCCTTTCATTCGGCGGACCACCCAGAGTGCCGACTCACCCAGAGCGAACTGGATGAATTCATCGCAAAACACATGGCAGGGAGTAACCTGCTCGCGCGGCTTCCTTTGCGCGACGAGCGGATTAACTCTTCCAATCCGCACCAAATAGCCGTCCCGGTCGACCACTTCGAATATGGCTTCAAATTTCCCTGCCACTTGAAGTCATAGCCATTTTCGACCATTACGGGGTTGTACCCGGCCAACTTCCTCCGAACTCCATCGCCTCCATATACAGTTTCATATCCTACCTTCGGTTCGACGAACCAGTTTTTTCCCTTGACCTTTTCAGGAAGTTCTTCTCGGTGCGGGCTATCTCCGCCGTGGGGACTTCAACTTTCAGGGGGCACCTCTACTTCGGATGCCACGGACTGAAAATTGTCAACCTGGCGAACAAGGTCTCGGACTGGTCGGAGCGGTTCGTAATGCTCGAAGGCAACTTCGGGCTGTTGCAAACCAACCCGCAAGTTCGTGGGGAAGAGGCCTTCCAGATCCCCCAGGTTGGACAGATCGAGAAGGACACCTTCACGTTTCTCGAGAACGAGCGGTTGGACATCAATCATTACATCCCGCTGTTCTCAGAGCTAGAGGATGTCCTCCCCGAGCACAGTAAGTTCGTCTAGACCGCTTGCATATGACCGCGCGGACTGCTTTGTTTAAACTTCTTATTTTACCTTGCAGCTGCCCACATCGTCCCTGCGAACAAGCCGGTCACTCCGGCCGGCCCGGTTTTGACCCAGAGGGAGAAAAGGCAGCGGCGAAACAGGTCGCCATCATCAGAGGAAGAGGGCCCGGCGTCCCCCAATGAATATGAGCTTCTTCGTTCCTGCGGAAACCTGCCCGACCTGCAGGGCAACCCGACTGTCCTCTGGCATAGGGATGGGAGCCGCATCCGGGTGTCCACTGCACTTCCCCCATGCGCTAGCCGGGGAAGTGACAAAATTAACCGCCATGCGCTAGCCGCCGGGGCCGCTATGTATGGCCGAAAGACTTTGAAGAAGCTGAAGAAGACTCCGGAAGAAGAGCTTCCCCGGCTAGCGGCGCAAGCCGGCGCATGGGGGTTCGCGGCCAATCACTTCATGGCCTTGTCGCACAGGCGGCTGCTTTCTGTCCAGAAATTTCTGGAGAAGAAGTACGAGGAGCAGGTCGCGGAGAATGCGCGGCTTCAAGAAGAGAATGCGCGGCTTCAAGAAGTCGTGGCGGTGAGTTTGACAAACGATGACGTGACTTCTTTTATTCAGACCGAGCGACCTAACTTATTTTTCCTTTCTTGCAGAAACAATATGAGATGACCAACCCGACCTTCCAAGACGAGGTGTTGCCTCATGTGGCCCAAGGGATCAACAAAGCTTTGGGCCTTATGGAAGACCGGGGCGGTCTGTGCGAAGGATTCGGGGGTACTACCTTCTCCGACCTCTTCCCTGCCCTGAAGGTTCAACTTGATGAAATCAGCCGAAGGCAGAAGGGAAAAGCCAAGGTAGGCGAGGAGGCTGAAGCCGATGCGGGCAGGGAGATCGTGCTCCATCAAGGAGGTGATAGAAGTAGTGGAGCCGCTGAGGAGGTCGACGCGGATGATGATGCTGATGATGATGATGATGAGGACAGCTTGTCCTCTGGAACAACTGGCTCTGCTAGCAAGACCGGGCGGTCCAGTGGTAGCGATTCGTCGGATTATTCTTCCACGTCAAGTGAAGGTTATTCGCCCGACGTTGATGTGGACTCGATTTCTCCTGTCAAGAAGAAGAAGAAGAAGTCGGCAGAATAATGCCTTTGTTTTTAGCTTCATTTTTGTACAATCGCCGGTCTTTATTTGTTAGCCGGGCGGTTAACTTTTTGTCAAAATATTTAAAGAAATGAATAGAAATTTTACCTGTTTGATCGACCTTTTAGTATTACTTACTTGTGGCTGATGTCTTGTTTCTTTTCTTTCTTTTCACCTTTTGCTTTTTATGATCTAGCCGTGCGGTTATCCTGATCTGAGCATAAGTGATGATTTGATGATCTTGGACGATCTATATTCGAACCGTGCGATTACTCATTTAGGTCCCAGCATGTCTGATTTCTGATAATATGACCCATAACATATAGACTCATGCGACTATAATGTAGACCGGGCGGCTTCTTATCATTCAGAGATATTTTATCCTTGCCGATGTAAATAACGAATCATAACTTTGCTCGGTTTGAATTCTATCCCGGCAAGTAATACACTGCATTTTAGAGATAACTTTTTGCTTTAAAAAATAGTTCAACTCGATCGATTTGAAGAATAATCCGGGCGATCAGATATTTAGAACTTGAGATATCCAACTTAATTAATTGTAAGAGATAGGTAATGCCCGCCCGGTTAAAATGTAACCCGAGCAATATATTCAGATCCAGAAATACCCAATTCAACAGAATGGAGGGATAGACAAACCCGACCGGTCAGAACACAATCCGGGCAATCATATAATTAGCTCCATAAATATCCAATTTATAATGGATGGATAAACTCGCCCGGTTAGAATATAATCCGGGCAGTCATATAATTGTCCAAAAATACCCAGACCATAAAAAATTGACAGGACCGCCCGGTTAGAATACAACCCGGGCAACCATGTAATTATCCAGAAATACCCCAACTTATACACAATCAGACCGTTCGGTTTAAAAGTTCAGACCGCCCGATCTTAGTATCACAACCCTTTATTAGGGTAGAAGAACACCTGTACCTGTTTTAATAATATCTTCCCCGAATGGTTTTATACAAAAAACCACAAGAGGTGAATACCTTCCTGTAGGGAAAAAGGATAATCTACTGGCTCAGATGACCAAGTGGGCAGGTGGGCCTCGGCGGCGAACATTGCTTTCCTCAAGTGGTCATAAGAGCTGTAGAAATAAAGAGAAACAAGTACAGACCCAGATGACCAAGTGGGCAGGTGGGCCTAGGCGGCGAACATTGCTTTCCTCAAGTGGTCATAAGGGCTGTAAGCGACTCGACTGCTCTCTTGCCTAGGGCTACAAGCCGAGTTGATCAATTGGGCAGGTGAGCCTAGGCGGCGAACATTGCTTTCCTCAGAGAGATCAACTCAGTTGTGGGTCCCGCTTAGGCATCGCTCGAGAGTACCTTGGAGTATTCGATAGTCACAGACTAAGATGATCAGTTGGGCAGGTGTGGTTATGCCGCGGGGGCTATACCGACATTGCTTTCCTCAGAAGGATCATCAAAGCTGTAATTATATCCCCCTCGGGGCATGATAGAGCCAACATTCACCTAGACCTCCCTTGATGCAGGGGTGTGTCGGATATCAGCCGGGATCCAAGGTTCTGAAGACCACCGCACGGGAATTGGCAAGCTACCACTACACGTGTGCGAAAACTCCCCGCTACACATGATCTTCATGGTTTCACGCTAATGACTACAATCCGAGGGGGTTCGAGCAGAACTTGGCGATGTCTCCGTGGTTCAGTGAGTTTGATATATGAGAAAATGCAAAAAAGAAACATCAGAAATGGAGAAGTGTCAGTATGGAGCTTCTTATTAAAATATCTCAAAAAGCTGCAGAAAAAGTAAGGAAGACATTTCAAGGATAGAACCGTTTGAGATCGTCGCCACTCCAGGTGCGCGGGATGTCTTCTCCTTCACTTGTTTGGAGGCGATAAGCCCCACTTTTTAATGCCTCCTTGACGATGAAAGGTCCAGCCCAATTAGGATTTAGCTTCCCGACATTACCTGTTCGGGCTGCTGCATCAACCTTTTTCAATACGACGTCGCCGACAGTAAAATGCTTTACCCTAACATTTTTGTCAAAGTACTTTGCCATCCTCCTTTTAACTTCTTCTTGCCTGATTGTTGCCTCGTCCTGAAGCTCTTCGATTAGATCCAGACTATACTTGATAGCCTCGTCATTGTAGTCCACCCACGCTTCTCCTCCTTCTTTTCCGTACACAACTCTTGGAGTGACCACCTCAAACTCCACAGGAACAACAGCCTCCGAGCCATGAGACAGTTTGAATGGTGTCTCCCCTGTAGCTGAAGATGGAGTAGTACGAAGAGTCCAAAGGATGGAGGAAAGTTGATCCGCCCAGTTTCCTTTCTGATTCCAAACCCTTTTCATCAGGAGCTGCTGGATTCGCTTGTTGGCTGCTTCTACCTGACCATTGGTCCTTGGATGATGTACTGAGGAGAACCGCAGGTCAATTCCAACATGATCGCAAAATTTTATCATCTCGGGATTATTGAATTGTGGACCATTATCAGTGACAATTGCCAGCGGAATTCCGTGTCGGCAGACTATTTCTCCCCAGATGAAGTTTCTGATGATTTGGGTAGTAGTTCTTGCCAGTGCCTTAGCCTCGATCCACTTGCTGAAGCAGTCAATCATCACTATGATAAAGCGGCGCTGACCGCTAGCCATTGGAAAGGGTCCGATGAGATCCATCCCCCAAACTGCAAAGGGCCAGGGTGCAGTTATTGACCTAAGCAACTGAGCGGGCAGATGCTGAAGAGGAGCGAACTTTTGGCACTGCGCACACCGCTTGGCAAATGCTTCAGCATCCTTTCTCATAGTCGGTCAAAAATATCCTTGCCGCAGGATCCTCTTTTTTAAGGTTTTTGCCCCTGAATGACTACCACACTCCCCAGAATGAACTTCCTGAAGTATGATAGGAATCTCTTCTTCTGAAACACATCGTGCTGAGGGGGAAATCAAAGTTTTTCTGTAGAGTACTCCTGCTATTAGATAATAATATGCCGCCTTCCTTTTGAATCTTCTCCGATCTTTGATGGAATGGTGGAACTCCCCCTTTGATAGGAATAACTCGTAAGGATCCTTCCATGAAGGATTATGATCAATTTGCATGAGTTCTGCCTCATCTATTGCCGGATGAAAAAGTTCAAAGGTCACTCCCCCCGATGGAAGACCGAACTTCGACAATTCGTCTGCCTCCTCATTTTGCGTTCTTGGGATATGCTCGATAATAAATGACTTGAATCTTCCGATTTCCTTTTTGGCTAATAGCAGATATTTTCGCAGAATCGGCTCCCTTGTCTCATAATTTCCCAAGACCTGGGAAGCCATCACCAATGAATCAATTCTAACATGTACATATTCTATGCCCAACTCTTTTGCGAGCCTTAGCCCAGCCAAAAGTGCTTCATATTCTGCCTGGTTATTCGTAACTGGGAAGAAGAACTTGATAGCTTGCTCCAGCCTGATGCCATTTGGGCTGATCAACACTACTCCGGCTCCCACGGAGTTTTTGCCAGAAGCCCCATCCACATAAATGATCCAAGCCAGAGGAGATCGTACCACCTGTTCAGGACTAAGCTCTGTTGTATCTACCAGGAAGTCTGCCAAGATTTGCGCTTTGATTGCTGTTCGGGGGATGTATGATATCTCAAATTCACTTAGTTCAATAGCCCATTTTGCCAACCTCCCTGAATGATCTGGCTTTTCAAGAATATTTTTTAGAGGATGATCTGTAATAACCTGGACGAAATGAGCCTGAAAATAAGGGCGGAGCCTTCGCGCAGATATAACCAAAGCCAAGGCCAGTTTCTCCAGGATCGAATATCTGGTTTCTGCATCCTTAAGGATGTGGCTGACATAGTATATTGGAAACTGCCTCCTCTTCTCTTCTCGAACGAGGACAGAACTCACCGCTTCTGGTCCGACTCCCAGATATAAGAATAGTTTTTCCCCCTCACGGGGACTTTAGAGTAGTGGAGTCGAAGTTAACTGTCCCTTCAGCTGCTCGAAAGCCTTGTTACACTCCTCGCTCCATTCAAACTTTGATCCCTTTCGCAATGTTTTAAAGAATGGGGCACTTTTATCTCCGGATTTAGAGATAAACCTGCTCAATCCTGCCAATCTCCCCCCGAGTTGTTGAACTTCTTTAGTATTTCGAGGAGGGGTCATATCAAGGATGGCCTTCACCTTATCTGGATTTGGTGCAAGGCCATCAGGAGTTAAGAGATGCCCAAGAAATTTTCCTTTGTTTGCCCCGAACACACATTTCAATGGGTTTAATTTTAACTTGAACCTCCGTAGAGTAGCGAACGTCTCTACGAGGTCTTCCAAGTGCAATGAGAATGTTTTACTTTTGAGAAGAAGGTCATCAACGTAAACTTCGAGATTCCTGCCCTTTTGATGTTTAAAGACGGTATCCATCATTCTTTGGTATGTTGCACCCGCATTTTTAAGACCGAAGGGCATTACGAGATAGCAGTAACACCCATCGTTTGTGATAAATGAGGTATGCGGGATGTCAGGTTTATGCATTTTAATTTGATGATACCCGGAGAAGGCATCGAGGAAACTCATAAAACCATACCCAACCGCGGAATCAACTAATACATCTATCCGAGGCAAATGGTAACAATCTTTAGGGCACGCTTTATTAAGTTTGGTGAAGTCCACGCACATGCGCCACTTCCCGCCGGATTTCTTAACCATTACAACATTCGACATCCACGTGGGATATTGAATCTCAGAAATGAAACCCGCTTTTAGGAGTTTGGAAACCTCCTCTCTGATGGGCAACGCCAGCTTGGTCGCCACTTCTCTCTTCTTTTGCTGGACGGGCTTGAACTCAGGAGATACGTTTAGATGATGACAAGCCACGTCTGGATCCACTCCTGGCATATCCTCCGCTGACCAAGCGAAGATATCCAGATTTCCCAACAGGCATGAGATTAGCTCCACTTTCTCCTCTTCTGATAATTCAGCGTTGATGACCAGCTTCTTCTCTGCCCCCTCAGCAATAGGAACTTCTTGGGTCGCTTGGGCAGGTTCCAAGTGAGCCCCTTCTCGATCTTTTCCTTCCTCGGCGGCCTCTGGAGACTCAGCAACCTCCAAAACCTCATCCATGGCTTCGGGAGGGGGAGCATCGGTGACCATGTTGACAGTTCGGACGTAGCACTCCCGAGCTACCTTTGGGTTGCTTCTGACCCGATACTGTTTTCCTTCAGCAGCGAACTTGAGGGCAAGATGAAAGGTGGGCACTACCGCCCTATACGCATTGAGAATCGGCCTTCCGAAGATAGCACAGTAGTTGCTCGGAGCATCTACTACCACGAAATTGATCGACTTTATTATTCCTCCAAGAGAGACCAGGAGCTTCACTGAACCCTCTACTTCCTTCTTCTCCCCAGAAAAACCGTAGAGGGGCCCATCGGTGGAAAGCAGATGCTTTCCAGTCTTCAGGGCCTCGAAAGTTGGGCGGAAAAGGAGATTGACGGAGCTGCCAGTATCAATCAAAATCTTGTGGACGGTATAGTTTTCGATGACGGCCCTGATAACTACCGCATCATCGAAAGGATTGGCATTGGGGGGAAGGTCATCCTGACCAAACGTGACAATAGTATTTTCGGGAGGAGAACTTGTAGTGGCTGCCACTTCCTGCTTTAGAACCCTCGCGATGCTGGATTTGCGAGATGATTCTGCTCCAGCTCCCCCATGGATACAATAGATGTCCCCTAAGGGGCCCACATCATTGACTTCGACGCATTCGGTAGAAGGATGGATGTCACCATAGTAGCCGGCGTCCTCGACGTCGGCGCATTCCCAGGTCACTTCTACTGTTTCCTTCTCCTTTTTCTTCTCAGTAGTTGGCTCAGCAATTTTATCTTTCCGAACTAGCCCCCGGAGCTTTCCTTCTCCCAGGAGTCTTTCTATAAGCAGACGAAGAGCTCGACAGTCTTCAGTTAGATGTCCCCCCTCTTTATGATACTCACAATAAATGTTCGGATTTCGACTGCGAATATCTGACTTCAGAGGAGCAGGCCTTTTGAAATCTGGCCTCTTTTGCAGAATCTGGACTACTTCGTCCATGGTGACGTTTAGGGGAGTGAATGACTCTTGCGAATCATCGTATTGTGTTGATGGAATGACTGGAGGTGGCTGCGCGGCATACTGTTGTAGATATACCGACATGATTTGCGGAGGGGGAGCGGATGGAGCGGGAGCGACGGCCAACGGTGGTTTCTGATCTTGAAATCGCTGATGGCCCATAAATGATTGCTTATTTTTGTAGTTCCTCCCCCTTTGGGAACGGGGTTCGAAGTGGGACTGATTCGATGGTGGATGACGGAAGGATGGATTCGACGGCTCCTTGTCGCTTACCAGCTTCGCGACGTAGTCTGGATTGCTCTTCTCTCCTCTGATAAACATATTTGCCAAACTTATCATTTCCTGATAAGTCTTAGGCTCCCTTATATTTGCTTCGAACTTTAGGGGGCCCTCCCTTAGGCCATGGATGAGGGCAACCCTATACAGCTCTGGGTCCACATTTTGGACTTCCATGATCTCTCTCTGGAATCGATCCACAAAACGAGCCCATGTCTCGCCTTCCCGTTGTTTTATATCGAAAAGGGCCGCCGGGCCGCTCTTTCTTTTCCTTGAGGTGGAGAATCTCAGCAGGAATTCTCTTCGCAGCTCCGCGAAACAACGGATCGACCTGGGGTGCAAACCGTAAAACCATTCCCTCGCTTGTCCTTCAAAGGAGGTTATAAGAAGCTTGCACTTGGTTGCATCAGTCAAGGTTCTGAGAGCAATGGCTGACTCGAAAGCTTGTAAATGAACCGTGGGATCAGTCTCCCCATTGAACGCTGGCAGGCGAGGTTCCCTGAAATTATTAGGGGCAGGCTCCCCTCTAATTTCGTCCACAAAGGGAGAGGTTTCTTCCGTGTCTTCATACAGAGGAGTAGAGTAATAAGCCGCTGGAGCTGCGGCTATTCGCGGACAAGCCGCCTGATAAGAAGACCGGGCGGCTGCTTCTGGCGGGTAGGAGTGATGAACAAGAACTTCAGGCGGATAGGAGAGACGGGCCGCGCCCTCCTGCGGGTAGGAAAGATGGGCAGCGTGAGAAGTCGCCCCCTGGAAGTCGAGGACTCGAGCTGGCATGTCGTGCGCGGCTTCCTGATAGAAGTTTTTCCTAGCCGCAGGGTCTTCTTGATGGAGCTGGAAATTAGCGGCTTGCGGTAGCGAGTAAGGAGGAGGTGGAGGAAGGACCGGGGTCACCGCCTGATTAGTCGCGACTTGTTGCGGAACTAGTCGCTCAGTTAGTATTGCTAAAGTCCGACTGATCTCTTCAAGTCGCTGATCAGTGGCCCTCTGAGCCCGCTCGGCTTCTCTCTTTGACTGCTCCAGGGCTTCCCACAAGGAGTCCTCGCTATGATCGGAGCGGTCTCCAAGGGGGAACTGACGGTCTGACATCGTGGCGAAAAGGGATTTCACCGACAATCCGCGATCTGAAGGTCGCGTGTTTCTGTTGAGTCCGAGATCGCACCTCCGAGGGAAACCGGAGGCTGCGGGTTGCCGGTTACTTTTTGTGTAGAAGAATGAGACCGCTAGCAGCGGTCAAGGCCAGACTTCGCCCGCCGCGGCAAATGCCACTCCTGCGACGGGCTTTCCTTTGATTAGAAAAAAGTTGTTACAGCGGGCTGCAAGTGCAGAAAAAGAGAAGCCGTCCGGTCAGACAGTTCGCAAGACGTGAAACTCGAGACCGCAGCCCAAACAAGCGAGCTCCTGGATTCGAGAGTGCGTGCCTTGTGAACAGTGCCGCCCCCTATTTATAGGCTTGGGGGTCTGCCCGAATGGGCAGGGATAAAATAACCACCTGCCCGGGTACAGGAGAAACGGGCAGGCGGTGACGGGATGCACAAAGAAGAAAAAAGAAAGAAGCCGCGCGGCTTGGCGGCTTGCTCCTCCGACCTGTCTGACCTGAGGCTGAAGATACCGGGACCAAGTCAATGATCCAGACCGAGCGGCCTCGGTCTTGAGACCGCGGTCTGTCTTCTGAGCATGGCTTGGCTGATCTTCATGAGATAACCCGGGTAGTCTCTGATCTGAAACTGCGGCTTACTCTTCCGGGTTTGAATCTTGAATCACTATGACACAACCCGCGCGACCTCCTTCCTGAGACCGCAGATAGCCTTCTTACTTTGGCCCTTGACGACCTTCCCTTCTGGAGACGGTCCGAAACTGACATCAGACCGCCCGGCCTGGTTTACCTTGAGCTGAGAGCTATTGATCCTGGAACCCAGCGGCCTGACCCAGCAGTTCGCCCGGTCCGAGAATGATCCAACCCGAGAAGCGGTTTTCCGGGTAAACACACCCCAAGGCATGGGTAAAGTGGCTCCCATGGATTGAATATTACTACAACACGTCCTACCATTCGACCCTCAAAACAACACCATTTCGGCTCATTTATGGGCGCGACCCACCCAAGCTCATTTCTTACGAGCACGGCCAGGCCACCATGACATCCGTGGATCAACAATTACGTGATCGAGACCACATGCTTGCCACCGCCCGCAAACATCTTCTGCAAGCGCAACACCGCATGGAGACAACATATAATCGTGGCCATTGCGATGTAGCATATGCGGTCGGCGAATGGGTATGGCTCAAGCGCCGGCCATATCGCCAGTCAACGCTCCAACACACCGGTGCCGACAATAAGTTGGGACCTCGGTTCTACGGTCCTTTCCAAATCGCCAAACGCATTGGCGAAGTTGCTTATCGCCTCCACCTCCCATCCGATGCGCGCATCCACGACGTGTTTCACGTATCCCAACTCAAATGTTTCATCGGCGAGCCTCCAACAACCCCGATCGCAGACCTCCCAACACAGCTTGAGGACAAGCTGTCTTCCGACGAGGAAGAAGATGTTACGACACCAATCAAAGACGACGACATCGATGGCATCGAAGGAGATCCTCATTGGGGGCGGGTATACGGCCGCCGCAAATCTACCGCGGGACCGCAAGCAACACCATAAGTTATCTTTTATTTACTGCCTATTTTAGTCTCTCTACGTATGGCTATATTTTAAATTGTTATGCCTAATCTAGTCCGGTTAATTATGACTAGATTTGTATCTTTATTTTGATCCCGTTGTTTAAGGCCCAAACGGGGGGTCAGCTTTTATTTTAAGAAACTCTATTTATATGGAGGGTGCTGGTACCAAAGAGGATAACAAGAAATAAAATTATCTTTCTTCTCTCATCAAATCTTCTTCCTCTCATCTCTCTCTAATTTCTTCTACATCCTGCCGCAACACCACCAACCCCCTTCATCCCATCCTGGAGGACTCCACCTCCAACCAACCGTTCACGCGCCGCCAAGCCTCGGCACGCAACACATACTTCCTTTGGCATATGAAGGTATCGTTCTTGTAATCTACAACTTCAATGCCAAGAAAGTATCTCAGTGGACCAAGATCCTTCTTCTGAAAGTTCTGGTGTAGGAAGGCCTTGAGATGTGCAATCCCTTGTGAGTCACTTCCTGTGATAACATTGTCATCAACCTAAACGACTAATAGAATGCTACCCACCGTGGTGTCCTGATAGAAGATAAATGAGTCCTTTTGACTTTTTGCAGGCTAAACTGAGTCACTATCGTACGGAATCATCCAAACCAAGCACGTGGAGACTGCTTCATTCATACAAGGACTTTTGGAGATGACATACCGTCAAATGCTCCCCATCAGCAATGAACCCTGGAGGTTGCTCCATATAAACCCTCTCTTCAAGGACCCCATGTTGAAGCGCATTTTTGATTTCCAATTGGTACATATGCCAGTGTTAAGTTGCTGCAAGAGAAAGGAATAGGAAAATATAAGACATATTAGCCACGTGGGCTAATGTTTCATCAGAATCTAAGCCATATGTCTGAGTATATCCCTTTGCAACCGATTGAGCTTTCAGGCGATCCAGAGAGCCATCGAACTTGACCTTGACAATATAGATCTATTTGCATCCAATGATATGTTTTCCTGCAGTGAGAGGAACAAGTTCTCAGGTCTGGTTCTGTTCCAATGTATCTAATTCGACTTATATGGCAGTGGACCAACCAGGATGAGACTTGGCCTCCACAACCTAGCTCGAAATAGTATTAAGTATCCAATGTAGAAAGTAAAGCAAGTGTTGGAGGTCAGTACTCCCTTGATAAGAGGGAACATATAGTGAAGTATCTCTGCAAGTGCGAGTACTTTTCCGAATAGTAATGGGGAGTTCAGTACTCCCAGTACAAGGAGCTGGTATGTTTGCAGACTTTTCCTCCTGGAGGTGTCTAAAGGAACAAACACGTTCATATTCTGAGTAGAGGTAGGCGAGGGCGCATATGTAGAATCCGCAGGACGACGAGAATAATAATGACTCCAGAAGGGATCCCGCGAGACCTCAGTGTGGGGAAGGGGCAGAGGAGGGAAAGTGAGGATGGAGTCAAGAGACACAATAGAGTTTGGTGACGTAGGCTCCATGGGAGAGAATTGACCGGATTCAACAAATGTAACATCCGCAAAGATAATGTATCATCTAAGTTCTGGTGAGTAGCATCGATAGCCCCCGGTGGTGCGGGAGTACCCAAGAAAGATACACTTAATAGACCGAGCAGAGTTTACATAGCCTGGTCGAGCATCACAAACATAACATGCACAACCAAACACACGAAGGGGTAAAATATTTGTTGATTGTGTAGGAAATAATGTATGTTGTGGTGTCTCACCATGAAGAATGTGTGTGAGAAGACGATTGGTGAGAAACGCGACAACATCACCCCAAAAATGTTTAGGCACTTGGATTTGATGTAAGAGCGCACATGTGATCTTCAGGAGATGGCAATTTTTGCATTAAACAACACCATTTTGTTGAGGTGTGTCAGCATGTGGTTTGATAGATAGTCCTTTTTTCGTGTAAAAAGGATGACATAGATTGAGATAATATTTACAACCATTGTTAGTTCGAAGACATTTCAGTCTAATGGAGTATTGAGTAAAAATTTCATTCCACAAATCTTAAAAAATAGAGAAAAATTCAGAACGATTTTTCATAAATCCAACTCAGGAGAAAAATCATCGACAAACATAACATAATAACGATGACTTAACGAGATATGGACCATACAAGGTCCCCAAACATCAGAGTGAACAACATCAAAAGGTGCAAGAGCCCGTTTATTATCATAAGGTACATAACTAACATGATGATGTTTAGCAAAATGACAAGACTCCCAATTGAAACTAGAAACACACTTTAACTCAGGACACAAAAGTTAGGGAACCAAAGCAGGAGGGTGGCTATGACGGTAGTGGAGATCCAGAACCTGGGCAGAGACAATGATACATATAACAAAACGAGTTTCATCCAGAGAATACACACACCCACTCAACTTCCCTCTACCAATAATATAGTTCGTCGTCTGTTCCTCAAAAACACAACCAGAAGAGGTAAAGATAGCATTGCAATGTAATTCACGAGTCAACTTATTAATATTTAAGAGATTGTAAGCAGATTGTGGAACATGGGCGACTACAGACAAAGTCATGTCAGAAGTGATAGCACAATCACGAAATCCCACTATAGAAATAGTAGATCCATCAACTGCAGTGATGGACGTATCAATATGAGGGCAGTGCGAATGTAAGATACCTGCTGTATTGGTAAGATGATCAGAAGCATCAGAGTCTGCCAACCAACGAACATGACATTGAGTGGTTTATGCTGGTTGTATGGTCCGAGCAATGACATCACTATGTGATGACTTTAGTTGAAGTTACTGGAGTCGATGATATTCATCTTTAGAGATCTCAACTGTCTTCCTGCTCCCAGTTCAACAACATGAGCAGAGCGGGAGAGCGGGATGTCCGAGAAGAAGTCCGAGAAGCGCACTCATATTTCCTATGAAAAATCCAGCATGTGTCTTTGATGTGGCCTTGACGTCCACAATGGATACAATGTCTAGTATCATTTTCATGTTTGGGACCTTGGCGTCCACCACGACCGTCTCCACGTCCTCATCGGGAAGCAAAGGGAAGTGAGCTCAGAAGTACTGGAGGAGATTTGCAGAGCAGGGGGAGGGATCTCTACACTGACCGACCCAGCCTTGGTCAAGCGATGATAAACAGTAGCAGTATGAAGAGTGGATGGACTTGCCAACATTTCAGTTTTGGTGGTCGAGAAGTGTGGAGCAAGACCATTCAATAGCCAAAGGAGGACAAGTTGTTCCCGATGGGTCTGATGTTCCTCTTTGGTGGAAGGAATCTCCCATATATCAATAATTTCATATGCAAGTAACTTCCACCGGGCAAAGTACTCAGTGACTGGACGATTACCCTGTCGTAGTTCAACCAGCTTAAGGAACAGTTCCCCCAAGCGAGTTAGATTATTTTCTTGAGAGAACATCATGTGCAAAGTGTCCCAGAGCTCCTTTGTGTTAATTGCAAAATTTGCATATTTGTTAAATAGATGTCTCCTTGGAGCTGAGGAGTAAAGCAAAGATCTGGCAGTTGCCACTATACCAATCTTCATACTTGTTACTACCCAATTTATGAACTGGAAGACGAGTGAGATGATGCATACGACATATACCAACAAGGGACATGGTGGCACCCTTCTTCCGTAATTGGAACTTGAAGGGGTTAAGATGGTAGTGGCTATCTTCGTATTTGATGGGAATAAATTGCTATAGTCTACTGTCGATGGAATGGAAGTGCTGGTAGACCAGAATGAGGGGCTGTTAGGGCAGAGAAGTAGAGAGCACAACACGTATTACACAACAAGTATCGCTAGGGCAGAGAGCACAACAACAGGTATCGGTGACTGGACGCAGTGTTAAAAAAACTACGTCAATCGGGCTCGTGGAGGACCTCGTCGACATCTTCAGAGAGCAGATTGTCGACGCACAGGCGAGAAGAGGATGCAAGCGAGTGCATGACGTCGTCGAATCAGGCTCGTAGAGAAATATCGGTGTTGAGGCAGGCTTGCGAGTGGACATCGTCATCGAATCCGATCCATGAGAGCGTCAATCGGCTTCGGCGAACACAAGGTAGAAAAGAAATTTCAAAACTGATAACCGAAAGCTTTGATCAAGCCAATAACTGTATCGTCTTCGACAAGAATGCGTCGTGATGAAGGTGGCGGTAGGGGAGAGCCCTTAGGAAACCTAACCTAGCTCTCTCTCTATATGTATATATAAGGTTATTTATCGGGACCTCCCCTCGAAGTTTGCGTAATTACAGCTTGCACCTCTCTAACTTTTGAAAATACAATTACCCACCTCAATGTTTATATTTTAACATTCATGCACAAAAAGACCCCCTGAAGATTATTGTGCATGGATATATAATAAAATGTAAACATTGAGGAGGATAATTGTAATTTCGAAAGTTAGAGGGGTGCAAGCTGTAATTACGCAAACTTTGAGGGGAGGTCCCGGTAAATAACCATATATATAAGCATAGAATTTACAAAATACATAATATGAGAATATTCAACACAACCCATGGCATTAGAATTAGTTTCTTGATTTTGAAAATAGTTGACATCTTTGAAGCTCAACGGTCCGTTAATTTTTGTTATTTACCCATTTTCAGGTTAAACCACGAGAGCTTAGAAATGCCTGTTGAAGAGGGATGCTATTTTTTTATTGGGTCTTATATGGTTATACCGTAAACTGGTTTAACACTTTAGATTTTTCTTTATTACCTAATTCATGTTGTTCCTCTATTAAATGTAGAAAAGAAATTGATATTAAGAGTCATAAGTTTTGGAATTGGATTTGAAAGACGTAGCTCATAGAGGGTAAGGAGTACTGGGCTTGGGTTTAGCATCCTTGCCATTTGAGTCGATATTTATACATAGTAACATATTTCATTAGTTTCTTAAATGTAAGTGGAAATTTGTAAAGAGTTTTATCAAATATGGTGAATGTGACTATGGAAACTTCACATCATGTTCCTTGCAAGTAATATTAGTCATGTTTATTCCTTGTGATTCATATAAAATCTAAAGATTTTGGATCCTTGAGAGCATGCTTACCATTTGTTTTATCTTGAGAATTGCTTGAGAACAAGCGATTCCTGCTTGATATATAGTTCCAGGCCTTTCAAAATTTAGTTCTTTATGCATACGAGAAAATACATGCCTGTTGTTCACTCACTTTATTTACTCAAGTTGTAGTATTTGCTTGAGTGTATCCTTCTTATAAGAATTGCTATTGAATTCCCAGACAAAGTCTTAAGCTACATTACCTCCTTTCTTTTGGTGTATTTTTTGCTCAGAACTGTGTTGTCAATCGAGAACGACAGCAGTGGTCGAAATTTATACATGTTATCATATTTCTGTATTTTCTTAACTGTAAGTGGAAATTTGTATGAAATTTATCAAATATGGTGAAACTTCACATCATATGCCTTTCAAGTAATGTTAGTCGTGTTTATTCCTTGTGATTCATAGTGAATCTAAAGATTTTGGATCCTTGAGAGCATGCTTACTTTTCAACCATTTGTTTTTTCTTGAGAATTGCTTGAGAACAAGTGATTCCTGCTTGATATATTGTTCCAGGCCTTTCAAAATAGTTCTTTATGCATACGAGAACATGCTTGTTGTTCACTTTATTTACTGAAGTTATGTGATATTTGCTTGAGTATACCCTTCTTATAAGAATTGCTATTGAATTCCCACACGAAGTCTTAAGCTACAATAACTCCTTTCTTTTGGTGTATTTTTTTGCTCAGAACAGTAGGTTGTCAATAGTAAATGACAGTAGCTGGTTATTACACTTGCATAATTAATAATCTTATGCTGCATGCTTGAAATTCAAATACTAGCTGACAACAGGGATATGCACCACCTAATTCAGATAGACGCGAAGGAGTTTTGTCAAGGAAACGAATTGAATACCTCGATTCTGTTGCTCAATTTTATGACATTCCTGATACCGACCGTTCTGATGATGAAATCAGTATGCTACGTCAGGTTCTTGGTTCTCTCTTTTATTCAACAACCATGCCTTAAGTCCATTTCCATTAAGAAATTCAACTTTTTTTTTATTTCTGTAGTACTACTTTTGTATAGATTGCTGTTGATTGCCCGAGAACTGTACCTGATGTAACCTTCTTCCAGCATGAGCAAGTTCAGAAGTCGTTGGAGAGGATTCTTTACACATGGTTAGAACTCTTCATGTTCTTTTACTTTAGTTGAAGACATGGTACTGGTATCACATCTTTATTTAAAGTGGCCTGCAGCCGCAGATGCTTACGTTACCGAAGTAAATCTTGCAATGATCGTCGTCATGTCTACCCTTTTCTTGTAAAAGACCCCTAACCTTATTTTTGTTATATTCAGTGGCACCTGATTATGGCGAAATTCTGCAAGAACATTATGGTTTTCCTGATTGCTGTACTAGATTTTCAGCATTTGCAAGAGAAAGTTGTTGAGAATAGTCTTGAATCAGAAAACTTACGTAACCTTATGCAATTAATATAGATTTCGGCACCTCCACCTACAATCAATTGGTTTTAAGGTGGACTGATATGTGTACACGCCAGTCATGGGATGAGTTGATACACATATGGCCAAGGCACGAGATTGGATCCACCATCATGACTTGTTGGGACTACCTCATTAATCAAGGCTTTCATTTATTGGTGATGAATTTGTACGGAGAAACTCATGACTTAAATTGGAATTATGGGAGCAATTAATGTATTAATTACGGGTAGTTATGAGTAATGTATTAATTGCAGGTAGTTGTGAGTCTTTATTATCTACCTTAATTAGTGTGCATGATTGTCTATTTATATGGAGCAAGTTGTAAGAGTTTGTCATCATCAGATTTTGAGTCTTGTATCTCTCTTGAAGAATAGTTGCAAAATTTGCCCCCCCCCCCCCCCCCCCCCAAGTTTGTAATTTTGTTTTCATTGCAATAAAATCTTGTTCATGGATGTCTCTCCTCTCCTCTTCAAAATGTCTAAATAGTAAGAATAGTCCGACCCACCTCCATCATTGTCGTTACAATCGCCTGGTACCAGTGCACCGATTGACAACACCCACCTCTTCAATTAAATACAAACCACCATCAATAGTCTCAATGCCAAGCTCAAAAGCTCTACGAGATTGACCGACTCACCTCCGTCCCGCCAACACCCCCATATTCCCATCGCCGCTTCCTACTGAGTTACCAGGCTCCGTTTTGCACCATCCATTACCAACACCTCCTTTCCCCCATTGCTTCAATCCCTGCAGTTCGTGTCATCATTTGTTCGCAGTCACAAATCTCCAACCTCGCCAACTGGCCACTTCTTCATATTGACGCACCCAACCCTCATACCCCACTATCATTCCCTTCAATACCATCATATGCACCTTCTATTACTCCTCTTGCTTCAACTTCCGCGGCACTAGACCCACGTCACATTATCTAACTACAACCAGACACTGCGCTCCCCATCACCCAACAATCACAACTCTTTAAGATTTCTAGGCGCTGTCAACACTTCCACCCGTCTCCGCATCACAAACCCAACGTATCTACCTCATATTTCCCTCCCGTCTGGCTTAGTCACAAAAATCGTAAAACCACAGGTTCCCCTGATGCTCCTACTGACCCAACTGCCCATTTCAAGGCCCAAGCACCGCCCCACCACCTTATCACCCCAGGTCCACCTCCACGTCCATTTCCTCAGTGACATCACACAACCCGCTCTGCTCCATCCTGACATCGTCCCCAGCCAAAATAACCTCCATGTTTCTCTCAGCACCTCGTTGTCCTCAGTCCTGTCATTGTTTCATGGCCACTACTACCCCATAAGTTATAACCAGCTTGCAGTAAAGATATATACTTGATCCTCTGGCAGTATGGAGGGAACACATGCCAGTAGTGTTTGAAAGTTCTCCAAGTGATCGTCCACGGACTCCGTTTGTTTAAGGGAGACAAGGTTCCCCAACAAATTGTTGTGGAGTAGTGGTATTAAGCAGATTGCATGAGTGCTTGAAGGTTTCCCAATTCAGATTGGATGTCTCCAGCTCAAGCCGGACGTATCACAACTTCACTGAGCCCATGTGTTGGAATGATGTCTATCCAATCCTCCAAAGACGTGTGTTGGTTGACGAAGAAGTGCTCACAAGACACAACATGTGAGCCAGGACATGAGGTTTCTTTTGCTGTCAAATAGGGGAAAATCCCGCTTTACGTAACGTGACACCTACCTCCCGCGGACCTAATACTGTGGGGTTCAGAATGCATGGTGTAATGCGGACAGTTGATTGGAGCTCGTAGCTGGTTGTTGGTGCCCCAACTGGGGTGGTAGATGCATGCCATCGATGCGGGCAACTAGGGCCTCGAAGGTGGCGACATTGGTGGCTTGTTACTGAGCCGCTTGGGTGTCTTGCTTCCAAAGCCGCTTCATCTTTTGGATGAACTCCATGACTTGAGCGAGGGCAAAACCACCTTCTTCCATTTGAATGAGAGGCTAATGAGTGCTAGGGCACATAATTGGAAGAGTTGGGGGATCCAAGTAGGTGTCAAAAGAAGTTCCGTGGTGTGCGAGGCATGCGATTGTCCTTGCTGGCTGCGGAAAAAGCCCCTGACAGGGTCTTACCGAGTTGATTGGGAGCTCCGAAGGTTGACTGCACTTCGTTCGTGCCTGACGACGCTCCCAGAGCGCAATCAACGTGTCTTGCGGGCGGACACACAATGTCGATGCCTCGAGTGCACGATCAGGCTTCTGCTAGTAAGGGTGGGGCGGGATTAGGTGGAAGAGTTGTTCGGCTCTAATACAAGTTGGTATGAGCTCCCATTTGTGATCTTGTTCATGATTATGAAAGGGAGAAGTCCCTGAAAAGATCGTAGTTCCTCTTTCTAGAACGTGAAGGCCCTATGGAGGAAGATGAGAGAATTTTTTCATGTACTCTTTCTTCTTCATCTGGGAGTCTTGGCGCAGGGTAAGGTTTGCCTACATTTCATCTTTGTGGTGGGACCCTTCCCCGGACCCTCGTTGCGCAGGGATGCTTTGTGCACCAGGCTGCCTCACTCTTTCTTCTTCATCCAACTTTACTATAAAACGTTATTCTTCCATGCTTCCCTACATGTACTGTTGGTGCAAAAAGTGTCACCAACCTCCACACTGCCACGAACCCCCTTTGAGAAGCAGGGGGAATCGGGAACTGCATGCAACTGGCTACTGGCCACAAGGAGCGGGCGCGAATAGAAGAGAGTAGAGTGGGCGAGAAGAAAAGGATGCCGCTAGCGGCTACACCAGATTTACCCGCAATGACAAATGTCACTCGTTGCAGACACTTTTATTAGATCAAAGAGCTATTACAATCGAAAGGCGTGAGAGAAGTAGACAACAGAGGGTGACCAAGAACTTGTAACCGCACTTGGAATTCACAAATGATGTGAACTGATCGTGGTTGCCACCATTCTAATACCGCAACGACATTTTCAGAGACATGGCTACCTTTTCTGCTGAGATGATGTGATCCAGGTAATGGATCTGGGTTTGGTCGAAAGGGCACTTCTTGGGATGCACCCGTGGCTATTGGTGGTGAAGGACAACGAGGAAGGTGTTTTTTTTCACTTTTGTAAGTATTCCTTCCTGGAAAGGCTACAAAACCAAAATGTCAGCGAAAAATACTGAACTATACTCACAGAGGAGAAGGCAAAAATGTCGTTCACAGTATACTGGAAAATAATTGTGACATAAGTCCGCCTAACTCACATGACTAGAAATTCATATTACTCATTTTGATTGCGAAACCCTGTCTCGTGGATGTCCTACACACACTCAAATTTGTTAATAACCAAACCTTAAGACCTGCTTGGAGAAGTGAGTGGCCCATGCAGTTTATCCACGAGCTCCTGAATCATCGAAACTGGATATTTTTTGGCCATTGTGGCACAATTGAGTTTACAGTCATTGCAAAATTGTCAGTTATCTTTCTTGTGAACAAGAAGAATTGAGATATAAAAAGGGCTAGCAATAGGGTGACTGAGTGAATAATGCCCGACAAAAGAATATGTGAAACCAATCATTCATTTTTTCTTTGTGGGTGTGATGGTATAAGTAGGGATGAACCGAGATGGCGTCAATTCTTCGTTTGAGTGGAATCTGATGGTCTGATGTCTGGGTTGATGGAAGGCCACACAACTCATGGAAATGCGAGGAGTATGCCTCAAATAGTTGGCCAAGCTTCTCTTCTTGGTCGATATGAAGTGGAATAGTAGCTAGGGCTTTCTGATTCCCGGGTTAAATGCCATAGAACATACTGGAATCCAATTTTGTTGCCTTAAAGGCCGAACAAAAACCGCAAGGTGTCCAAGAGAGAGAAATATGTTCATGAAGTATATGAGTATTGCCCACATGGTTGAAGATCATGGTGACTTTGGACCAATTTACTTTGATGTCACTAAGGATGAGGAGACACACTATGCCCAAAATGACATCGATCCCACCCGAGGAATATAAACGTGTCATATAATTAATAAAGTAATTGATAATAATTCTGATAAATGACTTATAAAGGAGTAAGATTAATCATGACCTTGGTTTGCCGTTTTGACTCAATTTAATGATTGTTAGCAAGGCTGCTTCCATGCCTGGTATATGTCTATCAAGGTTATAGATATCAGATGTTGAATTCATGTCGGTTTGAGTTTGAAATGTCAGATGTCGGATTGTAGGGGATATATCAGGGATATTTTACAATGTCGGATTCTAATATTTAAATAAATTTATTCATATATATACAATTTTTTTGTAAATCTGTACAATTATACACATAATGTATGTTTATAAGTTACACAATAAACATATACACACATAATGTATGTTTATAAATTACACAAGAGAGAGGCAACGACGACGGTAAAGGGACATAAAGAACACCAAATGAGAGCCATATGACAAAGTCATCGAAGCATGGCTTAGAGAGATGCCAAAATGAAGCACAAAACAAAATATTACTACTCAGCTGATTAAAAGAAATGAAAAAAATATTTTTAATACTCTCGCCGATATATCGGCCGCAAAACATCGCCCGATATATCGGGCGATATTTTCAAAAATGACATTTTCACTAAAAATATCGATGTTGTGACGTTTTTTCTCCCAAAACCTTTATGTCGGCTGACATGTCCATGTCGGACATGTCGGCCAACATCTTCAACGCTGATGTCTATGAGGTGTCGACTGCATGGAAAGGAATGTCTTCTGTCGCTCCAGCTCGACATACACATAATAGAGAGTATTTGATCAACATAACGTAAATTAACTTAAATACGTAAAATGATAAGTGAATTAAGTTTAGAGACTTATATGGACGTTACGTTGGTGACTAGTCACTAAAGATGTGTGAAAGACATGATGATGGGCTGTCGAGAGAAACCTGGATATTCATAAATATTGACATGTAATACTTAATTTGAATGTGATAATATACTATGTAAATAATAATATGTTCTCTGGCATTGGGGAGGAGTTAGTGAAGCTCTGTAAAGGACGTTGCATGGGCAGGTGCTGTAAAAGGGCTATGGGGGACTTAATGGTTGGAGCTTGGCATGGAGAGCTTGTCTCGGTCATAGCTTGACATTGCAAAAGTAGGAGCTCGAAGGAGCATATTTGTATGAGTATGTGAAGAAATCTACATGCGACCCGTGAAACCCAAAGGGAGTTATGTGGGAACATCCTTAGAGGTAGGCCGGCCAATCATTTAGATGGACAATGACTTAGGTGCAAAATCCAACAAGAGAAATTGTCGGATCTATGGAGGAGTTTTGGTAGGAGATGTTGGTGCTCGTAAGAGAACAATGGGGAAAAAGCTTGAAGGGTGGTTGACGCCCGATTACATCACCCGGGGATCTTCTATAGGAGGTTTCGCTGCATGAGAGCTCAGATAGGTGCCTGCATAATGGCAATGAGCTTGGAGCTTAATCAACAAAGTGAGAAATGCTACTGAAGGAGATGTCATGGAGTTGCTGGTCACCGAGAATGCAGTGATTTCCGAAGTAGTACTCAATGCGAGCGATCCACCCCATTGGATCTTGACCTTTGAAAGAGGGTACATTGGGGTATCGTGAAAGAAGATATACCATCTCGGTGCATTTGCAATTCATCACAAATGGGACTACAAAGCTGCTTAGGCATGACTTGAGGGATCAGGTGAGATCGTTTGGCTTGGTGGTGATTGCGAGGCAAGGGATCACTAAAGTTAGTAGATATTTGCTAGTATGGAGTTGTCACACTCTTTAGAGTGTTTATCAGAGGGGTGGATGCGAGATCAGTGACCGGCCAACGATTTTTCACCCCGTAGAGGCGTTCAATCATTCTTCTAGCTTGGTGCATGCACCCGAGGGAAGCCGTGGAAACAACGACAAGAGAAACATCGAGGAGGAATGACTAAGCAACGGGTTTGGAGGAAGGTCTAATGAATCATGTTGCTAGGTCAAAGGAATCATGTAGCTAGGTCAACCAACAAGACAAACTAAAGGCACAATGAAGGGCGGATTGAGGAGTCTTCAGCGATTGCCGCTACAACCAGTTGATGAGGCAGGTCAAATTAATGTTGTGCCAACTACAATTTTGATTAGTAGAGGCACAGTCGGGGATGAGAAAGGAGAAGTGTGGAAGAGGATGAGTACATTAACTACCATAAGATTACGACCAGCCATATCCTCCATCTTTCAATTCAAGCATACTAAAATTTTGATTACTGCCTAGCTAGAGGGTCTAACCGTATCATATACCTAGTGCATATTTACTTAAGGCTAGAAGTCTTAGACTAAATTGATTTGGTTCATCTCCCATCATCATGATATAGTTGCGATTTGCTATATTTTAGCTTGATTGTTGAGAATATAGTCTTACATCTGGCAACTCATCTAGCCTTTTGCTCTTAATATAGATCATGAGCACTCCACTTATGGCTATTTGTTTTTTGATTGTTGAGATTACTGTAGTAGGAATTCACTGCCTATATCCAAGCTAGAGTCATTTGATCAAGAGACTCTTTGAACCATTGAGTCTTTTATATGAAGACTCTTCGAACATCTGAATCTTTCTCAGAGATATCCTCAGAACTCTTTACAAAGAATGATTGAAATAATGCTTCAACTTTTCCACAATGAAAAGGAATCATCAGGCTTGCTGAGATCACTCTTAATATTCAGCTTTGTGTGGATTCAATCTTCTTAATCCTTTTTTGTTCTTCAGAGAGAGAAGGAAGAGAAACTTCTTGAGAGTAGAATGAAGATGACCAAGAGCATCAGAATAAGAAAATGAGAGAATAGAAATCACGATCCGGGCTTGCCGTCCTCATGGAGATCCTTTTATAATCAGATTCAAACTTGCTTTCAGATAAGGACAAATTAGAGATTTCCTTGTTTCTATATTTTTGAAAAAAGGCAAGTCCTTTATGACATAAATCTTTTATTGCTCTGAAATCTCTTTATACATCTATTTTACACATTAGTCGAATACAAGTTGACTAACATCCTCTAAAGCTTTGAAACTTCATTCAGAGTAAAATTCTGTTAGTCAAATTTTCTTTCGACTTACACTTTTTGAAACAATCTAGCTGCATTCGGAGAATACACTTCATGCATCAAATAAAATTCAACTAAAACTTGCTTACATAGAGAAATGTTATCTGCAGCTCATATTGTTATATGCACACTAAGCTTGCTCTGATAGCTGAGTGCAAATCTACTACGCCTTTTTCTTCAGCTTCTTGCTTATACCTCCGATAAGAATTTGTCGTACGGCTTCTAATATCTTCAACATAAGCACTGTCTTTGTTCTGTGCTCCGAATTACTTTAGTTGTGCTATGAATTGCTTTCTACTACTTCTAGCTACGCCTTCTTATAATAGATCTTCATTCGACTAAAACTCTTTATTAGCTTTTCTTCATAAGATATCATGCTCTGATAAAAAAAAAGACGATGCATGCATACTTGTTCTTCAGCTCTACTTCCATACTATGAGTTTAAATCGACATATGCTTGCTTACAACCTGTTCTATGGTGCTGCTTCATGATCTAAGTAGAAAACGACGTAGGTTGTGAAGCAAGACTGTGTTACGCCTGGCGACACTACCAAATTCAGGGAATATTACTATGCACGTCGACCAAAGAGAAGGCGGAGGAAGACCGGGATGAACCGCACCGGTCTATGGTGTTACGCCTGTTCTATGGTGCTGCTTCATGATATTGGCGGGCTGAACCGCACTGGTTCAGCCCGCCAATATTAAATTAGGAGCATTGGGGATGAACCGCACCGGTTTAGCCCCTATGAGGGTCGGCCGGCCCCCTTGGGTTCTGGTGCTATATATAATCGGACCCCCTTTGGAGAAGGACATCAAAATGAATTATTATTTCAGGTTTCCTTCTTCCTTGTAACCCTAGCTTACTTTTGCCCTAGTTCTTCTCTAGTTTCCCTACTTTTCCTAGCAAGTTCATAACATTTGGTATCAGAGCACCGTTCCTGCGACAATGGTAACACGTACGGAGGCCGAGATCGCGTGATTCGCTTCCCTTGAAGAGAACTACGTAGGATTGGCGGACACAGTAGCGGTGATCGAAGAACAGGTGAAGGTTTCCCAAAAAAATTTGGAAGAACGTTTGGATGCGCGTATAGAGGAAACCTTCATCTGTTCTTCCAAAATTTGGAACCACGGAAGGGGACGGATCCGAAGCCGAAGCCTCGTATCAACCTCCTGCGCAGTCTAACGGAACCGGATCCGGCGAGTCTTCACGGCAACATGGCACATGGGTCTCGTCGAACCCAGGAAATCCCGGAACGGGGCTCACGGGAGGCACGGGATCTTCCGTCGATCCCGTCAGGGGGATCGACCCACACCAGCTACCGCATGAGGGGTTTCTGGAACCCGTGGGGGACGACACCGACATAGGGGGAGGGCGGATCGACGTCGGCTATGGCCGGATGGAGCCATGAGGGCCGATCGGACTGGCGGCAGGTGCCGGCGGCTTGGGGAATGCTCCGCCGGCCTGGAATGGGCTAGCACAACAGGCCGGGTATCAATGGAGACCTCCAAATCCGGAAATGGGCCCGAACGTGCCGGCAGGGGGGCCGACTGGCCCTGGAACCACGCCGCCGGCCTGGAATGGGCTCGGACAGCGCGCCAGGGAGCAATGACGGCCTCCAAATCAGGAAAGGGGCTCGTTTCGACCCACCGGAGCAAACGCCGTACCAATGGGAGGACTGGCTGTGTTTGTTCCGCACCCACCAGCTTTTGCTCCGACTACAGTGTACGGGAACGACAACCAGTGGCAGGAAAGGCCGCCCATGGCCAATCCATGTGGCGGCGGACAACAAATGGGTAATGGACCCGAAAGGGGACGACTTCCTCCTCAAACGGGACAGGCGGGCAAGTACGTGGCAGCCCCACCCGGGCTACCCAACCATCCGGGAGAGCAACGGTGGCCAGCTGGTCCTGGGCAAGGAGGTTACGGGATGGTAAACCAACGGCCTTACATGCAGCCCAAACTCACCCACATGAATTTTCCTAAATTTCGGGGCGGAGATGCACTGGAATGGGTGCAAAAGGCGGAACTGTTTTTTACTTATTAAGAAATTCCCGAAGACCAGTGGGTGCAACTCGCGGCCTTCCATCTGGAAGACGACGCGTACCAGTGGGTACAATGGTTCATACGGGGATATGGATATGCACCGTGGGCATATTTTGTGGAGGGATTCTCGGCCCGTTTTGGACCCTTGGATTACGAGGATGTGGAGGCGACGTTACAAAAACTCCGTCAGAAAGGCACCGTGATGGAGTACCGTACAGAGTTCGAGAAGCTGGCCAATCCGGTCAGTTGGGAAGAAAAGACCCTCCTCAGTTGCTTCATATCAGGGTTGCGGGATGATTTGCGGGATGAGGTCCACGCCTATATGCCGCGCAGTCTGAGCCATGCAATCAGTTTGGCAAGGATACAGGAGGAGAGATTCAACTGGCAGAGGACCTGTACAGCTGTGAGAGCTGCTACGGTTGTACATCCTCCTCGGGGGGATCCCCCGACAGAGGGCCGACTGACAGTGACAAAACTGACGTGGCAGGAACTTCAGACTAGGAGGGAGAAGGGGTTATGCTTCAACTGTGATGAGAAGTACATCCGAGGACACGCATGCCAGAAGGTCCAGGTATTCATGCTGAGGGAGAAAGCGGAAGATGTTCCCAGCACAGAGGAGGAGGGAGAGTTGGCTATAGCAGACTTTGGAGTATCCCTCCAAGCCATGGAGGGGGGTACCCCATCTCCGACCTTACGCATAGCCGTGAGGGTCGGCAGGGAGACGGTGACGATCTTGATGGACAGCGGGAGCACTCACAACTTCATCCAACCCGCTGTGGCCCAGATGGCGGGGTATGACATAGATCGCGACGCAGCTTTCCACGTCAGGGTAGCGGATGGAAGTCCACTGCAGTGCGAGGGAGTGATGAAAGGGGTGGAGCTCCGGATACAGGGTTACACTGGACATATTGATGTTTACTTATTGCCAATCCGGGGTTCTGACATGGTGTTGGGCGTACCGTGCTTGCGGCAACTTCGGCGGGTGACTTTTGATTGGGACCAGATGGCTATGGAGTTCAGCCAGAACGGGAAGGAGTATTGCTTGGAAGGCTTCAAGTCGTCTCAGGTGAAGGAGATCTCGCTCCGCAACTTGGAACGACTAGGGGAACCGGATAGTACGATGACCATCGTCAGGGAGATTAGAGCGGAGCCTACGGCTCCAACAGAGGTTTCGTCTCAGATGCAAGCCAGGTTGGATAAGTATTCCGAATTATTCCAGGAGCCGCGCGCTCTCCGCCTCCAGCTTGAGGACAAGCTGGCCCTTGATGGGGGAGGGAATGTTACGCCTGGCGACACTACCAAATTCAGGGAATATTACTGTGCACGTCGACCAAAGGAGAAGGCGGAGGAAGACCGGGTGAACCATCCGGTTCAGCCCGCCAATATTAAATAAGGAGCATTGGGGCTGAACCACACCGGTTCAACCCATATGGCGGCCGGCCGGCCCCCTTGGGTCGGGTGCTATATATAACCAGACCCCCTTTGGAGGACATCAAAATGAATTATTATTTCAGGTTTCCTTCTTCCTTGTAACCCTAGCTTACTTTTGCCCTAGTTCTTCTCTAGTTTCCCTACTTTTCCTAGCAAGTTCATAACAGACTGCTTACATCGAATAGAATTCGACACAAGTAGTCTGTATTTTACGATTCTTCATATTTTCTGGATTTTGACTGAGTCCTTTGTCTTGCAGAGTAAAGAATAAAACCAAAGACTTTCTATGTAAGATTAAAGCTAATCCTAGAGATAATTTGATGTATCAAATTCACGAGTTTTTCCGACAATCCCCTTATTTGATATACCGGATTTTATACAGAAAAAGTAATATACAAAATAAAGCATAAGCAATTAAGGTCGGAGAAGATAATGACAAAAACTTTGGGAAATAAAGAGATTATTAAACCAGAAGCAACCCTTACAATGTTCTCTTTCCCTTTACATATGGAATGAAAAGTAGAATGGAAAAAAATATAAGAATAAAAAAATAAAACTACAGAACAAAGAAACATAATCTTAAGATCTCAGTTAGTTTGCATTGAAGAAAGATATTCAATGATTTGATATCACCCTTCAATTTGAATTAGCAAAAGCAATGTCTCCTTGCATAATATGGATTCCAAACATTCATGATCTGCATGTGAATGAGTCGAATTACGTATCCCTCGGTCTATTAGAGAACTACCTCTCCAGGGATTGTGAAAGATCTTCCACTGGAAAGATTCTTGTTATTGCTTCGATTCATATTCCCCCAAAAGTGGATCCCACTCTAATAGTTCCGAAGAAATTAAATACATGCATTAAGATACGAAGGCTTCTTCTTCCACAACAACGAAAGCACTTTTTCATTCTTTCATATACTAGGGGATTTCACTTGGAAAAGTGGATGTTCCATACTAACGGATTCGGGTCCATAACCATGGGTTCCAATGCGTGAGATCTTGTAGCACTTATCAATGAGGTCCTTATACAAAAGAAATCCATTATAGAAACTAATACAATTAGATCAGCTCTTCATAGAAAAACTTGGGATTTTCGATCCCAAATAAGATCGGTTTAGGATCATGGGATCCTTTTCTATCAGATAGTAAGGGCTCTTATACAAAACGCACTTCTAAGTAATCGAAGAATTTCTTGGGAATCCTACAAGATCAATTCGTTCTTTTTTTTCCTAACAGATGGTCAGAACTTCATCTGGGTTCGAATCCTACTGAGAGGTCTACTATAGATAAGAAATTGTTGAAGAAAAAACAAGATATTTCTTTTGTCCCTTCCGGGCGAGTGGAAAATAAAGAAATGGTTGATATATTCAAGATAATTATGTATTTACAAAATACCGTCTCAAATCAGATCCAGTGGAAGATTTGGGATGTGATATGGTTCCGAAGGATGAACCGGATATGGACAGTTCCAATAAGATTTCATTCTTGAACAAAAATCCATTTTTTTATTTCTTTCATCTATTCCATGACCGGAACAAAGAGGGATACACATTACACCACGATTTTTTTGAAAGATTCCCAGAAATGGCGGATCTATTCACTCTATCGATAAACGAGCCGGATCTGGTGTATCATAGGGTTTCTAGTGATTTGGATAAAAAAAAGTTCTTGAATGAGGTATTCAACTCCAAAGATGAATCGAAAAAGAAATCTTTAATGGTTCTACCTCCTCTTTTTTATGAGGAGAAAGAATCTTTTTCTCGAATGGTCAGAAAAAATCGGTCTGGATCTACTGCGGGAATGATTTGGAAGATCCCAAACTCAAAATAGCGGTATTTGCTAGCAACAACATAATGACGGCAGTCAATCAATATAGATTGATCCGAAATCCGAATCAAATCCAATATAGCACCTACGGGTACATAAGAAATGTATCAGGAATGATTTGGAAGATCCCAAACTCAAAACAGCGGTACTTGCTAGCAACAACATAATGGATGCAGTCAATCAATTTAGATTGATCAAAAACTTGATTCAAATCCAATATAGCACCTACGGGTACATAAGAAATTATCAAATCGATTCTTTTTAATGAATTGATCCGATCCCAACTTCGAATATGGAATTCTAGTATTCCATTTCACCAAGATACGGAAACTTTACATTTAGAATTGCACAAAAGAGATTTTTTATCGCAAAGAGGTCTACGAATAATTCTGGGAAAACGTCAACGATTGTTGATCTATTTGTCAGATAAAACGAAAGTGCGTTATTAGAAAATAATGGATCAGTTAGGTATTCTGGAACCAAAAAATCGTTGATTTCATTTGAATTTTTTCTTTTAGTTTCTTATTCTTATTGTTATTTTTTGTTTTTTAATTCTTTTTTCATAGTTCAGTTATTAGCATTAGATTTCATCAAACAACTTCTGCTGTGTAACAGTAACTAAATTTGTGTATCTCTTTGTGGATTTCTTTGGATTACCCTTCAATGATTTAACAAAACTCCAGCTTTCTCATATCATCACTGGTTTTTACCTAGATCTCATCTAGGTGTAACCCCTTCCGTTAACTTCAACTATCATACTTCTTATTGAGGTTATCTCAGTCTCAGGTTTAATCACTTTCTTCCTTTTTACAATCTGAGTTTCTTCTTCTTGAGTGGTGGAAGCTGATTTTTTGGGAAATTTAATTTAGGTTTTTTGAGCAGGAGGAGCTGGAGGAGTACCACTGTGTAAAATAAATGTATCACTTGGTTTGACAAAGGAAGAGCTTTCAAATCTAGATCTCTTATACTTAATATAGGTATCTGTTTCAAAGCCCAACCCTTCCTTGTCCTTGTGATCAGAAGCTTTTACTACCATTGCATTTGGATTCTTGGTTTTGTAAGCCTCCACATCTAACAATCTTTTGCCTTGGGGATTCAGGTTGTCATTCTTCAGCCTCCCCATTTTCATTGAATCACTGAATTTGTTTCTGTTTTTTTTTTCAATTTCTTTTTGCTTTTCTTCCTCAGTTAATCAGTCCGTTTCTGAAATATCTTCCACCTTATCTTTTAAATCTTGGCTCATCTCTAGCTCTTTTATTCTAGGTTCACCTATATAGAATATGCTTGGCACTGGAACACTTTGGCAGTAAGTGCATAGAATAATTTCATTTGCTTATAGGTTTTTCTCAGTCTTGGTATATTTCTCCCATGGATGCTTGGTGTCTCACACTCTCACTAGCCTCTACCTCCCCCCCTCTTCTTTTGAAAGGTTAAAGCAACTTCTAGGTTAGGGGTGCTTAACAAGCCTGAGCTTGTGTCAGCAAGAGGGGGATTTGATGATAGACAGAATTGGCCAAACAATCTTAGTAGAAACCACCTCAGATGAAGCTGGCAAAACTGTAGTAGAGTATGGAATAATTTCAGAAGAAACTAATGGTGGACTTTCATCAATAACTAGTGGAGGAGGGGCAGTGAAATCTTGTTCTAAAATTTTGATTAGACGGCAGTGTCAACACCTTCAAGTTGCTCTTTAGCAACGGATTTCTGGAGGGAGACCCCCACCAATATCGGGGAATCATATGGATGGGGTAAAGGCTTTCTCCCCCTGGGAACATGCATCCTCTGTAGTATCCACAATTGCTTCTGTATAAACACTATCTTCTTTAACTGCCTTTGCTGCCTCTATATTTACTCCTTTCTCAATAGAATCTCCCCGTAGGAGTGTTGTCCATCCTCTTGAGCTACCAAACTTTGTCCAAAACTGCATCTGGTTCATTTTCTTCTGCTGCCTCACTGACCAAAACAATATCTATAAAATTTCAAAATTCTCTGTGGCGCTGAAGATCATGGCAAAAGTCAGGAGTTTGCTTGGACTTGCCAGTTACAACAGGAGCTTCGTGGAGAACTTCACACGAATAATAGTCTTGCTCCTCACCTTTCTCACTCGCAAGGATCAAAAGTTCGTGTGGACGCGTGAGTGCGACCAAACTCTTGAAACTCTGAAGGAAAAGTTGTTGTCTGCTCCAATCCTAATTCTCCCTAGTAGGATTGAGGGGTTTTAGATCTTTAGTGACGCATCAGGATGGGGTTTGAGATGTGTGTTAGTACAACATGGTAGTGTGAATGCTTTTGGTTCGAGACAGCTGAAGTCGCACGAGAAGAATTACCCCATTAACAATTTGGAGTTGGCGGCGGTGATTTTTGCGTTGAAACTGTGCACGTAGTGCGTGACGCGTCCATGGTGCGAAGGTCGAGATTTTTACTGACCATAAAAGTCTGAAGTATCTTCTGAGTCAGAAAGAGCTAAACGTGAGGCAGCGCAAGTGGGTCGAGTTCCTTGGGGACTACGTAGAGATCGAGTATACGGCGGGAAAGGAGAACGTAGTAGCTGAGACGTTAAGTAGGAAGTACTCGGGGCAGGGCAACTGGATTGAGCCGCACAACGAGCTGTTAGTGCGGGACTTCGAATCGTTAGTTATTACTTGTGTTGCGAGAGGCGACTCTAGAGTACCTTGTTTAAACTGGATTGAGTTGTAGTGTGATTTAGCAGACAAGATTCATGAGGCGACCAATGTGGATGAAGAGATACAACCTTTGGTTTTGGAAGCCAGGAGGGCGAGAGCAGTGATTTGGAGATAGTCGGCGGACTCTTGAAAAATAATGAGAGAGTTTGTGCTCCACACTTTAGCAAGCTCCACGAGGAGTTGATATTCGAGGCTCATTTCACGAAGTACTCCATTCATTCTGAAAGTATGAAGATGTACATAGATTTAAAGAAATCCTTCTGGTGGCATGGGATGAAGAGGGACGTAGTTTTGTTTGTGAGTAGGTGTCAAACGTGCGCTTTAGTGAAGGCAGATGTCAAAGGCTAGGTATGTTTCTGCAACCTCTTCCAATCTCCGAGTTAAAGTATTATTTCAATAATTCTTTGTAAAAAGTTTTAAGTCTTTGAGAAAAATTCAGTGATTCTAAGAGTCTCCTTGTAAAAGGCTCAGTTGTTCTAAGAGTCTCCTGATAAAAAACCTTAAGCCTAGATATAAGCAGTAGATTCCTACTGCGGTAGACGAGAGAAGTACCCGAGTTTGGGGAACCTCTATAACATTCAGTCTTCTATGTTTTCCTCTCTCTATAGCTTAGATTTATTTTTGCATTTAATTATTATTTTTATCTGTGGTATGTGCTGTGAATGTGATTAGAAGGGCTAAAATTTTTAATACTCCATTCACCTCCACCACACCCCCTATAGATTGATTATCATTAATATTCTCAGGACTATTCCGCACTTTCAATCGGTATCAGAGCGTGTTAATCTCTAAAGGGTAACACTTTGATTATCCAAGATTCTTACTCTGAGAATATTAATCTAATTACCATCTAATCATGAGCATCTCTTAGATTAGAGATTATGCCACCACATCCAAGCCTCCTATGTGCAACTTGGAGAAGTTTGCATTATGAAAGTATAAGATTAAGTTGTATATGAATTCTATTGATGAAGATATATTTGATTCTATTTTGGCTGATCCATACATACATAACAAGGTGGATATAGTTTCTGGAAAAGAAATACTCAAGCCTAAAGCTAACTGGAATGATGGGGATAAGAGGGTAAGCTCTTGTGATGTCAAAGCCATGAACATTTTCATATCAACCATGATTGTTGAAATATACCAAAGGGCGATAGACTGCCAACATGCCAAAAAGATTTGGGATCCGCTGTTAGGGGTTCCACTCCATCAGTTATCCAGCGGTTATATTATTATGAGTCTTTAGACATGAAGTTGAGTTGTATCGAGTCGAGTTGTATGAGTTGAGTCATTGTTATCGAGTCGAGTCATCATGAGCCGAGTCTTGAGACTCCTGTCGAGTCATTTGTAATATTATATATAAACCCCCTTGGGTCATGAGAATGGTATGAAATGAATTAATCCAACTTTCTCTTTATCTCTCTAAGTTCCTCTCTCTTTCTCTCTAGTTCTCTCTTCTTCCCAATTTCTAGGGTTAGGGTTGAGCACGGCTCCCATTCTTCCTCTCCCCTCGTATTCTCCGCGGGTTGAGTTTTGTTCCCCTTCTATCTCCGCCTCCACCGACGACATTACAGGCTAGGCCCATAACAACTTGGTATTAGGGCCTTCCTTCCTCTGGCAACCACAGTTCTCCCCAGGCTGCTACCACCAAAATACCTCATTCAGGCAAATCCGCTCCCGGGTTCCCCCCCCACGTCCACGACGATCTCCGTCTTTTGTTCTCTGTTTCAAAGCCCCCTGCATGCGCAAGTTTTCTGGATCGACGGATGCAACAACTTCTCGCCATGCTCCCTCTGTACAGAAGAATCGAAGCTCGTCGCGATTGTCGTGTGCGCTCTCCTCCTTCGATCTCCTGCGAGCCGACGCCTACTCGCCTCCATCCTGTCGACCCCACCTGCTTCGTCCATTCTCCCGCGCGTCGCCCGTCACCGCGACCTCCCGTTTTCTTCCACTCGCACCTGCGCCTGCAATCCCTGCGGCCTTTTTCTCGAGCGTCACTCTGCCATCTCTTTGGAACCCACCCACCAGAAGCAGTTTCTTGAGCCCTCTTCCATCTACTTCGAGCCCCACGCTAGCAATCCGCGTCCCTCGAGTCGCACACCGATTTCCTTCCACGTACAACCCCACCTTCTTTATTACTTTCTTGATTAATTACTAAATCCAAGAAATTGATTAAGTAGTTATTTCGCCATGAAGATAAATGCTACGGAAGAGGCAGCCCACCGTTCGATGCTTTTGGAGATGATGACTTCATATCAGGCATCCATGCCGCGACTCATCGCCAACATCGATCGATTGCTTCCGCTTCCCCTAGCGTAACCATCATCCCAACCGACACATGCTGTCGTCCCTTCCATCCTAGCTTGCCCGGTCCCATCACCTTCTATGTTTGCTCCATCGAGGTCACTGATTACGCTGTTGCAACTCTTGCCACTGTTGGACCCTACAGGTTGCCTCCATACGCCGCTTCACCTTCCCCTCCGTCGATTCTACTAGAGCAGTCTCTGCTCACACCGTCGGCCATAGAAGCCCCGCCGCTTTCCACAGTTCTTGTCACCTCACCATCATCGCCAATCGTTTCCTCCCCGCAGTTTACACCACCGATATCGTCGCCTCCAACCCCCGTGGTGTTGTCCATGTTTGTGTCTCCTCCACTAGTCCCCACTAACGCTATCTTGCAACCTCTACTCCGGCCACCTGCTGCCGATCCCTATATATTCGTTTCTTTCGCCGACCATTCCCTAGCTGGCGCTGCCACTTCTCGTCGCCACTGCTTACATACGGTCCGGTCTTTCATCACCCTCGATCGTCCACCGGGCACACTCGCACCGACTCCAGCTCTGCGCGGTAGTCTCCCCTCCATAAGTGCCTCTGCTACGCCAGCTCCCTGCAATCGTTTATGCCACATGTGAATACGCCCCGATGTTCGACGTCGCTTCCGCCGTAATGACGCGCTACTATGGTCTATTCTGGCGGGAAATCAAAAAAGCCTGATGATCAGGTCATCCAAGACAATTCGAGTTTGAGGGCAAGCTCGATTTGAGGGACAGGTGGAATGTTAGGGATCCCACACCGCCAGTTATCTAGCGACTATATTATTATGAGTCTTTAGACATGTAGTCTAGTTGTATGAGTCGAGTCATTATTATCGAGTCGAGTCATCAGGAGTCGAGTCTTGTCGAGTCTTGTCGAGTCATTTGTAATATTATATATAGACCCTTGGGTCAGAAGAATGGTATGAAATGAATTAATCCAATTTTTTTTCTCTCTACTTCTTCCCCATTTCTATGGTTAGGGTTGAGTATGGATCTCCTTCTTCCTTTCCCCTCACATTCTCTGCGGATTGAGCTCGCCTCTCTTTGTATCTCCGCCTCCACCGCCATCACCGATGGCGTTACGGAATATGCCCATAATTTCCGCTTCTTAGGATTGTAGAAGAGAGTTTTGATAAGATAGAAGATAAATGGACCTTTGTTACGGAGGCCGACGAAGGGGACGAGGGCGAGGGGCACCCGCCGGTGTGGCGAGTGTTCCGTCGTAGGGAGCGCGGCGCGCGCGCCATGCCGGCCTAGCCGACTAATGCCGAGGAGGCGATGTATCCGTTTTCCTTTCTGCGCAGCTCTTGTTTTTCATTATGTGTCCGACACGTATATAAGCCGGGGGACTATTGTATTTTGGTAGCTTGGAAGTAATTGGTGATTTTGGATTCTCTCCTAGATTTCTGATTCCCCCCCTCTCTCTCTTCCCCTTCCTCTCGCTCCCCTAATTCCTGAAGTTGCTACCAAGTGGCCCGACCTGCCCTCTTCCGGCCGCGGTCTCCGTCGCCAGAATCCGTGCAGCGCCAAACGCATTCGCCTACGCCAGCGCCGATCCGCATCCGCTCGATCTGCGTCCAGCGGCCGCTCGATCTGCGTCCAGCGTCCAGAGCCCGTTCGATCTGCGTCCAGCGCCCGCCCGCTCGATCTGCGTCCAGCATCCGAATTCGTCCAGCGCCGCTCGATCTGCGTCTAGTACCCGCCCGATCCGCATCCAGAGCCCCGCATCGACCCGTCCAGCGCACGCTCTGCGTCCTCCCGTCCAGCGCCGTTCGGCCTCGCCATCGCCAGATCTACCCCGCCAGACCGTCGCGCCTCCCTCGCCGGTTTCCCTCTCCGTCCTCCGCATGCATGCCCCCTCGTTTGCTCTCCATGGGCAACCTGGACACAACACCCTCCCTTCCGGCCGCCGATCCAACCATCCTTTGCCGATTGGAGGACCACGATGCTTCGATCGCCTCCCTGCAGGCCCTTATGCTGCGCATGTACACCAAACTCGACTCTCTGTGGCCGACCGCCCATCCACTTCCGCCGCATCCGCCGCCGAGTCGCCTTCTCTTATTGGCGCTCCACCGGAACCTTTCCATCCCCCGTTTTCCCCTACCGGCGCGTCTCAGTGGGCCCACGTTCTCTCGATGTACCCTCTTTCAACTGCAACAATTTTTCGAGCTACAACAAACCCCGGAACTGCAAAAAGTCAGCACAACCATGATCGGAATGGATGGCTCCGCTCTCCACTGGGTACGCTGGCTCCGCCAAACCATCCCGACCATGCCCTGGTCGGCCCTTCAGCAGGAGCTGATCCGCCGTTACGACACCCGCTACTCGGGAACCGCCATGGAGCGGCTCTGCGGAGCTCGCCAGATGCGCTCACTCGACGAGTACATCGACGAGTTCATCACCCTCGTAACACATGTTTCTGGCCTCCCACCGGAGCACTACCTCAGTTTCTTCATGCATGGGCTTCTGCCCCACATTCGGGCCCGTATTCGCACCTACCACCCCCCGTCCATGACGGAGGACATGGACCTCGCCCGCTTGGTCGAAGAGGAATTCCAGACTCGCCTACCAGACACGGGCAAACCGCCACCCGCGCCGGCAGTGCGACCGGCCCACCGTCCTTTTCCCCCCTTTCGGCCACCATAGCTCAAGCCGCATCCGGGACCCGGACGGGCCGCACCACCACCCCGACCCTCGGCCTCCAACCCACCCCTGGCTCTCCAATCAGGAATACCACGATTTGCGTACCAAGGGGCTGTGTTTCCGCTGCAAGCAAACCTATACCCCCATACATGAGTGCCCACTGAAAGCCCTTCGGGTCCTCATCGGCGAGGAGGAACCCGATGTGACACTGGCGGATTTCGAAGCTCTGGAGCTGGAGGCCACAACCGAGGACCCCCCGACCGCCACCTTCCATCGTTTGGACCTGTCGCTGTTTGCCGTCGGCGGTTTCTCGGGCCCTCAGACGATGAAGCTGCGGGGATCGCTTTAGGGGACCTCCGTGGTGGTGATGATTGATGGCGGCGCCAGCCACAATTTTATTTCTCAGCACGCCTGGTGGATCGCTTGACACTTCCGGTGCGGGCCGCAGACCGCTTCACAGTTTGCTTGGGCGACGGGCGATGGCGAGCGATGGGTCGCTTGGGAGACGGGCGATGGCGAGCGATGGGTCGCCTGTGCGCAGCGCTCACTCTTACCATCGGCCACAGCCCGTTCCAGGCCGACTTCTACGCCTTCTCTCTAGGAGGAGTGAATGTGATTCTCGGCGTGGCGTGGCTCCGCACTCTTGGAGATGTCAACGTCAACGTCAACTGGGACCACATAACTATGCGCTTCCTCCGCGGGGGAATGACTTGTTTACTGGAAGGCGATGCCGCCTTACTTCGCCAACCCGTCTCCCTTCGCTCTCTTCAGAAGTCCACCGACGTCGAGTGGGCGGCCTCCTTATGGCACGTGGCGGAGCAGGATGCCCCCTCCCCCCTCCATACCTGGCGCTACAGGCTATCCTGGATCTCTTTCCGGACCTCTTCGCCGATAGGACCCTTTTTCCACCAGCTCGACCGACGGACCACCACATTCCACTGCGGGCGGGGGTGTCCTCCATCTCAGTTCGACCATACCGTTACGGCCATGCCCAAAAGAGTGAGATCGAGACATTGGTGAGCGACATGCTCACAGCTGGCATCATCCGCCCCAGCGCTAGTCCCTTCTCGAGCCCCGTCCTACTGGTCCGCAAGAAGGACGGCAGCTGGCGCTTCTGCATGGACTACAGGGAACTCAACAAGGCCACTATACCGGATAAGTATCCTATTCCGGTCATTCAGGAGCTCTTGGACCCACGATTTTCTTCTTGAAGCTGGATCTACGGGCCGGCTACCACCAGATACGGGTACGCGAGGAGGACGTCCCCAAGACAGCTTTCCACACACATGATGGTCATTACGAGTTCCTGGTCATGCCTTTTTGCCTGACGAACGCCCCCACCACTTTTTAGGCCACCATGAATGATCTGTTCCGACCAGTCCTGCGCATGTTATCTTGGTCTTCTTCGATGATATTCTTGTTTACGGCTCATTGTGGCAGGACCATTTGAACCATATTCTGACAACTCACACCACCCTCCGGGAGAACTCATTCTGTGTGAATCCCAAGAAGTGCGTCTTCGGTCAGTCGGAGATTAGTTACTTGGCCACACTATCTCTGCCAACGGTGTGGCGATGGATCCGGACAAGCTTCAGGCCGTGTTTTAGTGGCCCACGCCTCGCTCACTCCGCGACGCCCGATGGTACTTGGGCCTCACTGGATACTACTGCAGATTCATCCGGGACTATGGCAAGATTGCCAAACCTCACTCCAGTCTGTTGAAGAAGACCGAGTCTGGCAGTTTCCAGTGGACACCTCTGGCGACCGAGGCATTCCGGGCCCTCCAGCGGGCCCTGAGCACCGCCCCTGTACTCGCTATGCCAGATTTCTCACAGTCGTTCGTGGTGGAATGCGACGCGTCGGGCTCCGGAGTCGGTGCAGTCTTGATGCAGGCTGGACAACCTATCACCTATTTCAGTCGGCCATTCGTGCCCACAGTGCGGCCCCGCTCCGCATACGAGTCCGAGCTAATGGCCCTGGTTCTCGCCGTACAGCATTGGCGGCCATACCTGCTAGGCCGCCATTTCACAGTCCGGACGGACCACCACAGCCTGTGCTACCTCCTCCACCAGAACATTGCGACTCCGACACAGCAACTCTGGGTAGCCAAGCTCCTGAGGTACGACTTCGACATTGTGTTCCGGGTGGGTTCGTCCAACCGTGCGGCCGATGCGCTCTCCCGCCAACCGCAGACGGCCAGGTTGATGGCCATTTCTCGACCATATTGGGAGGACGCCGCCATTCTTCAGCACGAAGTGGCCGCCGACACAGCAAGAAGTGGACGCCGCCATTCTAGTCCTGCCCGCCACTTCGCAGCTGATTCCCCGTCTGCTTATCGAGTTTCATGCGACTCCAGAAGGAGGTCACGCGGGCGCCTTCAGGACGTATCGTCGCCTCGCCGCTTCCCTATATTGGCTGGGGATGTTCCAGCGGGTCAAGGACTTTGTCGCAGCCTGCCTTCCATGTTAGCGCGCCAAGTACGAGGCGACTTTTCTTGCGGGGCTCCCCCAACCGCTCCCTATTCCGACTCAAATATGGGAAGATATTTCCATGGATTTCATCTCCCGCCTTCCCCGCTCCAAGACATGGGATTTCATACTGGTGGTCGTGCACCGCCTGTCCAAGTATATCTACTTTATTCCGCTCTGCCACCCGTTCACGGCCCCCGAGGTGGCCGCCGCCTTCATCGACGGGGTGGTCCGCCTACATGGGTTCCCTCGCTCCATCGTGAGCGACCCCCTTTTTCTGAGTGCTTTCTGGCAGGCGCTATTCAAGATGCAGGGTACGCAGCTTCGCATGACCACCGCATACCACCCGCAGACGGACGGACAGTCCGAGGTCATGAATCGCTGCCTCGAGACCTACCTCCGTTGCTTCGTTTGTGACCAACCGCGGGTTTGGGCCGAGTGGCTATCCTGGGCCGAATACTCTTTCAACACCTCCTTCCACTCCAGCTCCGACACCACCCCGTTCGAGGCAGTCTATGGTCGACCCCCACCAGTTCTGGGCTGAACCATTCCCGGCGAATGTGCGGTCGCCGCCGTGGACAGCCTACTCTGTGACCGAGACACCATGCTCCAACGACTGTGCCGGCACCTCCAACGCGCCCAGGATAGGATGGTGGTCTCGGCAAACCACCATCGACGCGACATCCAGTTCACCGAGGGGTACTCAGTCTTCCTCAAACTTCGGCCACACTGCCAGGTGACGGCGGCCCCGCAAAGTCACTCCAAGTTGGCGGCCAAGTTCTACGGCCCTTTTGAGATCCTCGCTCGGGTGGACACTCAGGCGTACCGTCTCCTCCTGCCTCCGGAGAGCCGCATCCATCCCGTATTTCATGTATCACAACTCAAGCAGGTGATCAGGGATCACCCAGTCGAGGAGACGCTCCCACCATCGGCATCTGACGCCCTCCCACCAGCATTCCTTCCCCAACATATTACAGACACCCGCACGATACATCGTTCGGAGCAACCAGTGGAACAGGTTTTGGTGGCGTGGCAGGGTCACCCGCTCTCGGAAGCGACATGGGTAGATCGAGCGGACTTGCGCCGCTAGTTCCCAGACTTCTGCCTTGAGGACAAGGAAAATTTCTCAGATGGCGGAATTGTTATGGAGGACGACGAAGGGGACCAGGGCGAGGGGCACCCGCCGTTGTGGCGAGTGTACCGTCGAAGGGAACGCGGCGCGCGCGCCATGCCGGCCTAGCCGGCTCATGCCGAGGAGGCGCTGTATCCGTTTTCCTTTCTGCACCGTTCTTGTTTTTCATTATGAGTCCGACACGTATATAAGCCGGGGGACTATTGTATTTTGGTAGCTTGGAAGTAATTGATGATTTTGGATTCTCTCTCCTAGATTTCTGATTTCCCTCTCTCTCTCTCTCTCTCTCTCTCTCTTCCCCTTCCTGTCCCTCCCCTAATTCCTGAAGTTGCTACCAACCTTCCTCATAACCTAATATGAGAACTTTAAAAAGGGAACAAAAGAAAGTGTCTCTAATATGTATCAGAGATTCAACTTCATTGTGAGTGAGCTAAGAGGCTTGGACAAAGAGATCTCTGCCACCTAAATCAATTATAGCTACTGATGCGTGTTTACCCGAAATTCTGCGACCGCAAGAGAGTTCAAAATCTTCATCGCAGTAGTCCGTGCGAACAGTAATTTGGAGTCCGCTCGGACCCTCTTTTTTGTTATTGGCAAACCAGACGGTCCTCTCCTTCAGAAGCCCGAGCAGTCAGCCCTTCGGCGTTTGCCCGACCCAGCGGTTCAGGTTGTCTTCAAGCCAGACATCCCTGCTTCCTCAGCAATCCGGGCGGTCATGATAGTGGTGTCTGCCTGGACCCTCGTGTTCTTCATTGGAAGTCACAATAATTCCTTCTTCAAATACTTGGGCGGTCACTCCCTAGAAGTCCGCTTGGCCTAGTGTTCCAGTTATCTACTTATCTGCAAGCAAGTCATTGCCTTCCTCAACAGTCTGGATGGACAGTGCTTCAACGTCCGTGTAGCCCAGTAGCTCCAGTCATTTCAGGACAAACGACTTCTTCCTCGTCAGCTCTAGCGGTCAGCTTTCAGAGCCCGCTCGGCCTCGTAGATTAGCTTGGTTTTATTCTCTTAGTGTTATTCTTTGCCTAAGCTCGCGCGAACACCGTTGTGGTGTCCACGCGATCTAGCTTTTCAGTTTATTTGCACACCATATATTTTCTCATCTCTGTTAGTTTCTCGTGCAACCCGGGCAACCCATTTTGCTTCTACCTTGCCCGTCCGGGAAGGCCCTCACTAGTATAAATAGGGGTGAACAGTACCTTGAAAGGGATCCGAGACCCCATCTTCTACCTGTTGCGGACTCTAGCTTGTGCCCTTCTTGCTGCTGCGAACTCCTACTAGTGGCGACCTCTTTTGTGTAACCATTTCTAAGTAATCAATAACATCACCCACAACAAAGAGTTGTCGTTGTGGGAAGCCTGGCCTCGCCGCTTGTGGCATATTCTCACTCTCTTTTAGCTTATCCATAACGACCTCAAAGTAGCCGACCGCTCACAGTGCCCCCTCCGCTTCTCTGTTCATAGAACCTTAAGTTGTGGGAGCAATTTCTGCACCAAAAGAACGAAAACACGACCTTTAGATCAGAGTTGGTCGAAGAATAGTTTGTCAACATGGATAACCGTAAACACCCTGGGTGTCCGCTTGAAGGGTCTCGCCCCAGCGCAGGGGGCGCGACCTCTATAGAATCTCTTGAGTGAAGACTCGAGCTATCATAGCAAGAAACCGCCCAGAAGATCGAGGCGATGCTGCATGCAATCGCCCTGCTGTCTCAGAAGGTAACATCTCAGTCAGGGGGAGCCACGACTCCCCTTAACTTTCAGCCTGCTCCTATGACCGCGCCGCCTCTGCGGCCTCAAGAGGAAGACTTCGCCGCTGGTCGTCGCGACTTCTTCAGGACAACCACACAGTCTAGCCCAACTAGAGTTCTAAATTTTCAGGAAGGGTATGGATACCCTCCCGGGGCTGAGAAAGAGTAGCCTTCTCCTTTTGCTGACTTTATCTATTGGGTACCCATTCCGAATGAATTCGGAGAGCTCCAGCTCCCTCGTTTCACCGGGAGGGAAGATCCTTATAGCCATCTACAGGCTTTCGAGTCTTCTACTTCAATTAGGACTCTCAACGATGGGATGTGCTGCAAGTTGCTTGCCACATCTTTTGATGGCAAAGCAAGGGAGTTGTTTTACAAGCTGCCCTCCCAATCTGTGAGCTTTTTTCGAGACCTCCGAAGAGAAGTTCTGTTGAGGTTTGCTACCTCAAGGAAGCGGAAGAGTGGCCCTCGGGCCCTCTTCCAATTCAGGCAAGGCATGAATGAAATTTCGGCCCACTTCGTGGACCGGTTTCAAGAAGAAATTCTCGGGATTCACGACGTGGATCCCTCTATGCATCAAGTTGCGCTCACTTGCAGCCTTCAAGAGGGCCTTTTCAAGTTCGAGGTGAACTGTAGGCAACCTAGCTCTCACTAGGAGCTAATTGATATGTCAAATCATTTCATAGAGGCGGAGACCACCAACCCCTTTTTGATCTCTTCATGCAAGCTAATCTGGGAGAGGCAGAGGTTCTTTTACCAAGCCTCATGCTGCTCCTCAGCGTCTGTTGAAGCATCACTGCCAAGAGTTCTTCCCACTGACCAACACAATACGAGAGGAATTTCCTCCATCATCGCCCTCATGTTCCTCATCATCAGTTCCAGCAGATGATGCCCCAACGACCTCGTTCCCCTCAAAGGAACATGCCTGACCCTCAACTATCCCCCCATTCGTACCAGCTATCATCCTCTCAATCGAGAAACTGCAACCTTGAACTCTTCTGTGAGTTCCATAAGGAGAGGGGGCATCATACAGAGAGTTGTCGGGCTTTCCGTAATCTCATCGAGAAATTGTTGCAAGTCGATAAGCTTCAGGATTTGGTCATCCGGAAGCCGAATGACTCGCCCGCTTTAACAATGGCAAGGAAGTTGTTGAAGTCCACCTCCCGGGCCAGTGGGAGTATGTTGAAGTGCAAGACATTGGCTCCCTTGGGAGCGTCAATTGCATTGATGAGTGCATCGAACTCAGGGATGAAGGCCGACTGGGCCAGATTAATTGCATTCATGGGGGAGAGGGGGTCTAAAGTCCTCCCGCATGGCAAGCATTGGAAGGGTCTTTCACTAGGAGGTTGCTGCAACCTCAACAACTGCTCCATTGCGGGGTGACGTTGTCTTCAGTCAAGACGCTCTCCCAAAGATTGTTAACCCATTCCACGATGTCGTCATCATCAAAGCAGTCGTAGAGAACTACACTGTGTTGAAAATTATAATAGACACTGACATCTCGGTCAACGTTCTTTTCAAGCCTGCCTTTAAGACCATAAAGCCCGTGAAGTATCTCTAATCTAGTGGTGCTCCTCTCTACGGATTCTCCAGAGAGAGGAAGTAGATTGAAGGAAGTGTCGCTCTTTCAATGACTATGTGTGGGGTACTAGGCCATCCACCTTTGTGGTTATAGAGGCGTCGAGCAGTTATAACGCTATTTTTGGGTGTCCTCTCCTCAACGAGTATTAAGCAATAGTCTCTACCTTCCACCAGGTCATCAAGTTCGTTATGGAGGGGAAACAGTTCTGGGTCCGGAGTGACCCAAGGACCGTTAGACAATGCTATGTTAACTCTGTTAACATGATTGAAGTTTCCCCTCTTACTTCCGGAGTTGCGTAGTTTGAGTGGACTAAGGAGTGTGATCGAGCGTTTAACAAACTTAAGAAGCAGTTACAGGTCCAGAGTGACCCAAGGATCGCTAGACAATGTTAACTCTGTTAACATGATCGAAGTATCCCCTCCTACTTTCAGAGTTGTAGCTGAAGTTTCTTTGTCTCCTGTTGCCGAGGAGAGCTGCGAAGTGGCGGAAGCTGAGTCCGCCGTGGAAGAGTCTGCTGCTGAAACAGAAAGAGTTGGTGCTCACCTGGAATCTGCCCAGGTCATCCAAAGTGTTCCTGTTGCTGGAGGAGATGGAGATCGAGTGCTCTCCATCAACGATGAGTTGAAAGAAGAGGAGAAGGTCAAGTTGGTCACTTGTCTCCTCAAGAACCTCGACGTCTTCGCTTGGTCGGCAGCCGACATGCCTATGGTAGACCCTAATATCACTTGTCATCGTCTCAACATCGACCCATCCTTCAGGTCGATAAGCAAAAGAAGAGAACTGTGTCGACTACTCTCGAGGAGCCCATCCAGGAGGTCTCCAAGTTACTGAAAGCCAAGTTCATTCAAGAAATTCAATATTTCGAGTGGATATCAAATGTTGTAATGGTTAAAAAGACCAACAATAAGTGAAGGATGTGTGTAGACTTCACTAGATTGAATAAAACATGTCTCAAAGATTGCTACCCCTTGGCTCAGATAGATTTATTAGTTGATTCCGTGGTAGGATACTCTTTCATGAGCTTTCTACATGCATTCTCCGGTTATCATCAAATCAGAATGCACAAACTCGACGTTCCTTACACCTCGTTCATCACAAACGATGGTTGTTTCTGCTATCGGGTGATATCTTCCGGGCTCAAAAATGCTGGTGCTACCTATTAACGCATGATGGACTTCGTGTTTGTATGAAACCAGAAGGAAGAGAGAATAATTAAATATTAAAAAATAATATTATTCTCAATCTTGAATATTACATGTACAAGGGGCTCCTTTAAGAACAAGGGAGAAGGAACACAAATGAAAGTAGCAAAAAGGCCGTAATATGGAAGTGTAATCATGACAAAGTAAGAACGATTCTAAGCATGTCACCTCCAAGGTCACCGAAAGAAGTTCAACAGTTGGGAAGTAGAATCACGGGGTTGAGTAGATTCATATCTCGTTCAGGAGATAAATGTGCGCTATTTCAAGACCCTTCGCAGGGCTTCAAAGTTTGAGTGGACTAAGGAATGTGACCGAGCATTTAACGAACTTAAGAAGTAATTAACATCAACGCCACTCCTTCAAAGTCCTCGCGAAAGGGGAGACTTGTTAGTATTCCTCGGCGTCGGTTCTGAAGCTATAAGTTCTTTGTTAGTCCGAGAGGACAAAAAGAAGCAGTATCAAGTTCATTATGTGAGCAGAAACGAGGTATCCTATTCTTGAGAAGCTAGTGTTATGTCACGGACTAGTCCCCTTGACTATGTCACGCGCGGCCTTAGCTCCTCTTGCCACCCCTTTCGGCTAGCTAAGTCAGCCTTACTCCAAGAGAATGGTGGTGGAAATGAGAATGAGAACAAGAACACAAGAGCACAAGTGCACAAGAGAAGAAGTAAGCAAGAGAACTCAAAAGCTTATTCCAAACTTGGATGATTACAAATGAGGGGGCCTTCCCCTTTTATAGGCCCCAAAGAGATTTCCCTCCAAACCAAAGAATATTCTAGATCCCTACTATTCTAGAGTATTCTATACAATTCTGGTATATACAAGAGTCATGGACTCTCTAGATTGTTCTACCGTCTTCCTATGTACAAGACTCCAGATTTCTCTAGAATCTTCCCATCTGTTAACCTCAAAAGTGAGAAGATCGTAACATTCTCCCCCACCTATCCTGGCGTTGTCCTCGTTGCCTCATACTGCTGAATGAAGTCCTTAAATTGCCACAAGTCTTCTAATGTCTCCCAAGTAAGCCTCGGACTATGCCAATCCCTTCCACTTGACTAAGTATTGAGTACTTGGCGGGACTCCGCGTCGCCGTACCACCCTTTGAGATAAAACCCGATCAACCTCCTTTTCGAATGATTTGGTCATGATCGGAGGTGCTCTTTGTGATTCTCCTCGCCTTGGGTCTTCCTGGTCTTCATGATAAGGCTTCAACATACTTACATGGAAGACCGGATGAATCTTCAACGAGTTGGGTAGATCAAGGCGATATGACACCTTTCCTACCTTACCGATCACCTCGAACGGCCCTTCATACCTCCTTATCAACCCCTTGTGCATGCTCCGCAACACTTTGAATTGTTGGGGTAGGAGCTTCACCATCACATTATCTCCTAGGCCAAACTCCTGCGGCCTTCTCTTCACGTCTGCCCATTTCTTCATGCGCTTCCTTGCTTTCTCTAGGCAGACTTTGGCCAAGTCGTTTTGCTCCTCCCAAGACTTAGCCAACTGAAGTGCTCCTGGGCTCTTTCCTTCTCCCGAGTTGATGGCTAGTGCATGCGGTGTGAGCGGTTGACGTCCGGTCGCCAGCTCGAAGGGACTCCTTCCCATAGGCTCGCTCCTCTGCAAGTTGTAGGAAAACTGAGCAACATCCAAGATCTTTGCCCAGTCCCGCTGGTTAGCACTCACAAAGTGCCGCAAGTAGCACTCCAATAAGCCATTTACCCTCTCGGTCTGCCCATCAGACTGCGGGTGGAAACTTGTGGAGAAGTTTAGTTGTGATCCCATCATTCTGAACAACTCCGTCCAAAGTTTCCCCGTGAAGCGAGGATCCCGATCGCTCACAATATTTTGTGGAAGCCCCCAATCCTTTACCACTTCCTTGAAAAATGCTTGGGCAGCCTCCTCCGCTGTGCAGTCCTTTGGGAAGAGCGTTGATGAAGTCCAACGTCACGGTGTGCCATGGATGATCTGGAACTGGAAGAGGCTCTAACAATCTCGCTGGTTGCCGATTCTCCACTTTGTCTTGTTGGCACACAAGACTTGTCTTCACATACAAGCCCACGCTTTCCTTCATCTTCGGCCAGTAGTACAAGATCTCCACTAGCGCCATGGTCCTTTTTTTCGCCAGGATGACCTGCCCATCGAGTGTCATGACACTCCTTGATCAATTCCCTCCGTAGGTTGTCCCACTTCGGGATGTATAGTCTCTTCCCCTTGGTGTAGAGGAGTTCATCCTCTACCCAAAATTGTTTGGTTCTTCCCTCCCTTGCCGCCTTCATCAGCTCACTCGCCAACGGATCTTGTTGCAACCCTTCCTTGATCCTGGTTAGCAACTCCCCTTTCACCGTGGACATAGCGGCAAGTTCAGCCTTGCGGCTCAAGGCATCCGCAACGACATTTGCTTTCCCGGGCTTGTACTCCATGGAATAGTCGAACTCTGCCAGAAAATCTTGCCATCTTGCTTGTTTGAAAGACAACTTCTTTTGCGTCTGGAAGTAACTTGTGGCCACATTGTCCGTCTTGACCACGAACTTCGCCCCAAGCAAGTAGTGTCTCCATACCCGTAAGCAATGTATAATAACAGTCATCTCCTTCTCTTGGACGGTGTACCGCCGCTCCGTCTCGTTCAACTTTCGACTTTCGTAGGCAATGAGATGCCCATCCTGCATCAAGACTCCACCAATGGCAAAGTCGGAAGCATCCGTCTGGACTTCGAACTCCTTTCCAAAGTCCGGCAATGATAACACCGGCTCGGTGCTCACTGCTTGCTTTTGATCTTCGAAGGCTTGTTGACATCCCTCATCCCAATCCCACGATCTATCCTTCTTCAATAGATCCGTCAATGGAGCCGCTCTCCTTGAGTAGCTCTGGATAAATCGCCGATAATAATTTGCAAGTCCAAGAAAAGATCTTAGCTCGGTTACCTTAGTAGGTGGCTCCCAATCTATGATCGCTTGGATCTTGGCTGTATCCATCTTCAGCTGGTCATGTCCAATGACATGTCCAAGAAATGAGACCTCCTCCGTGCCGAACGTACACTTTAACTTCTTCACATATAACTCGTTCTCCCGCAAGACTCGAAAGATAGTGCGGAGATGTTCCACATGCTCCTCCATAGAGTTGCTGTCGATCACGATGTCATCCAGATAAACCACCACAAATTGATTGGAATATCCTGTTCATCACAGTGCAAAACGTGGCCGGTGCATTAGTCAAGCCATATGGCATGACCAACCACTCGTAAGACCCATAACGAGTGATGCACGTTGTCTTCGGCTCATCTCCTTCAGCAATTCGGACTTGATAATAGCCCTTCTGCAAGTCCATCTTGGTGTAGACCTTGGCTTTCCCCATCCTATCGAACAAGTCAGCGATCAAAGGAATATGATACTTATTCTTGACCGTTACCTTGTTGAGTGCACGATAATCTACACACATCCGCAAAGATCCATCTTTCTTCTTCTGAAAGAGCACCAGTGCGCCATATGGTGCCTTCGATGGACGAATCATCCCCGTGTCAAGTAGCTCCTTCAGCTGCTTGCAGAGTTCCTCCAATTCGGGCGGAGCCATGCGATATGCCGCCATCGCAGGTGGTTTCGCCCCTTGTTCCAGCTCAATCTCATGGTCCACCTCCCTCCGAGGTGGTAGCCTGTTCGGAAGCTCGGATGACATAACGTCTTGATTCTCCTCCAAGACTTGCTTAATGAAAGGATGTACCTCCTCATCCTTTGCCGCAACTTCTTCCTTCAAGGTGGCTAAGTAAGTCACCTCTCCCTTCTTGACGCCTCTGGCTATTTGCATAGCCGATAACTGTTTTCCCTTTGTTGGTGGCCCTTCCACCGCTGGGATCATGCATGGAGACCCTTTCTCCATAATGCACATGGATCTACAAAAAAGCATAGTAATAACTCGTACCTTCTCGAAGAAATCCATACCAAACACAACTTGAAAATCATCCATTGGTGCAATGGAGAAGTCCACTTGGCCCTTCCAAGTTCCCAACTGCAACTCCACTCCGCGTGAAACTCCTTGCAACGGTCTCGCCTTCCCATTCACCTTCTTTAACCAACCTTCACCCTTAGAGGCTTGTAGTCCAAGTCTCTTGGCTTCCTCCTCGGTCATGAAGTTATGAGTTGCTCCTGTGTCAAGCAAGGCCTTGATGGCCTTCCCGTTCGCATACGCCTCCACGAACATCAATCCTTTTGGTGATGCGGCTGGAGCAGGTCTAACATTCAAAGCATTAAGTAATTGTAATGATCCCATTTGAGCAGAAGTACCTTCTCCAGAATTTGCCGCATTGTTGCCTTCCATGATTGCAGAAAGCGATCCCATCTTTGGACAGCTGTTCATTGCATGCGGTCCCTTGCATAAGAAGCATCCCCCTTTCGGAATGAAGGATTTCTTCTTCTCTTCATATTTCTTCCGAGTGTCATGCAGTTGGAAGATGGGTTTCTTGCCATTCCGCTTCTCTCCCCCACCTTTCCCGTAATCCTTGTCCTTCTTTGGCTTTGCCGTATCTGAGTGTCGTTGGTACTCAATAAGGGACTCGGCTGTGGCAATAGCTTCATTCAACGTCTTGACATCTCGTCTTTGTAATTCCTGCTTAGCCCAATGTTGAAGACCATCCACGAAGAAGAATAGCAAGTCTGCATCCGTCATGTTAGGAATTTGCAGCATCAAGGTGGTAAATTCTTTGACATACTCCGCAATGCTTCCCTTGTGCTTCAACTCCCTTAGCTTCTTCGTAGCTTCATAAACAACATTTTCTGGATAGAAATGTCGTTTGAGTTCACGCCGGAACTCCTCCCATGTATCAATACGATACAAGCCTTTCTCGATGTCGGTCTACTTCCTTCGCCACCAAAGAGAAGCTACATCCGATAAGTAATAAGAGGCTTGTCGTACCTTAGCAGCTTCGTCGACGAGGTTACACCCCTCGAAGAATTGCTCCATCTGCCAAATGAAGTTCTCTACCTCCTTTGCATCTCGCTTGCCCAAAAATGGCTTGGGCTTAAGAACCTCCATCCTTGGATTGCCCATTGCCATGTTGCCTCCACCATTAGCCACGGCTCGGCGACATAAGGTGATTTCCTCCTTCATATCATCAAAGCCGATCCGAATCGCTTGAATGGCATCTTCCAACCTAGCAAGGCGTTCCTCCAGCGCCGGGTGAGCATCAAGACAAGTCTGGGTAGACTCCTTGATGGACTCGAATTCTTCTAGAACATGGGCCTCAAGAGCTTCGAAGTTACCTTCCACCTTCTCAACTCGGTCGGCCAGCATCATGACAGCCTGATCCACATGAGTTCCTTCACGCGTCTTGCTATGATCCCTCTTCTTCCTGCCTTGTTGATCTACGACCTCCCTGCCGCGCTCGTCAACAACGCTTGAGTTGTTTGCCTCATTCGCCATATCAGCACCACACGAACTAAACCAAACTTAGCTCTGATACCAACTGTCACGGACTAGTCCCCTTGACTACGTCACGCGCGGCCTTAGCTCCTCTTGCCACCCCTTTCGGCTAGCTAAGTCAGCCTTACTCCAAAAGAACGGTGGTGGAAATGAGAATGAGAACAAGAACACAAGAGCACAAGTGCACAAGAGAAGAAGTAAGCAAGATAACTCAAAAGCTTATTCCAAACTTGGATGATTACAAATGATGGGTCCTTCCCCTTTTATAGGCCTCAAAGAGGTTTCCCTCCAAACCAAAGAATATTTTAGATCCCTACTATTCTAGAGTATTCTATACAATTCTGGTATATACAAGAGTCATAGACTCTCTAGATTATTCTACCGCCTTCCTATGTACAAGACTCCAGATTTCTCTAGAATCTTCCCATCTGTTAACCTCAAAAGTGAGGAGATCGTAACAGTTAGCTTTGATTATATCAACATGAAGACTCGGACCATACTTCCAAGCTCATACCATTCAAGTGGTCACTGACCTCCCTCGCAAAAATATATTAGAGAAGCCAGAACACTCTGGCAGGTTAGTCAAGTGGGATATTGAACTGAGCGAATTTGACATATCTTATGTGCCGATGATAACATTTAAGGCTCAAGTGCTAGCGGATTTCATGGTCGACTCGACGGAGAAGAGTGCAGAGCAGGAAGTCAAGACACCTTTGTCTTGGACTTTGTTTGTAGACGGAGCCTCAGACAAGAACTCATATGGAGCTGGAGTTATACTTATTAACCCGAATGGAGTTAAAGTTGAGCAAGCGGTCAAGTTCTATTTCCCAACCACCAACAACCAAGCAGAGTACTCTCAAGCAATACCTCTTGTTGGTCAAGAAAGAGTTCGGACACTTCAGAATTTTCAATATTCAGCATATATCTCGGGCTGAGAATTCAGAAGCAGACTAAATAACAAAGTATGGTCTCCTTTCAGGAGGAACCATCACTGAGCTGGTCCGTCCAGTTGTGAAAGGGGAAATCATGGAAATTGATCAGTGACCATCTTGGATGGACCCCTTCATCCTTTATCTGTCAACAGAGAATTTTCATCCATCAGTCACTGACAAGAAGAGGTTCAGATTGAAAACTCACTACTACCTTCTCTCGGGCATCTTGCATAGAAGAACGTTTCTGTCACTATTGACAAGATGTGTCTCCGGGGAAGAGGTCCCTGTCGTCCTGCAGGAAGTTCACTCCGGAGAGTGCGGAAGTCACTTAGGAGCCCGAACTTTGGAGAAGAAAATTCTAAGGCAAGGTTACTTTTGGCCTCAAATGCGGAAAGATGCAGATCAATTTGCAAAGAAGTGCGCAAAGTGTCAGAAGTTTACTCCCCTCCATTTACAGCCAGCTTAGCGTCTGCGGTCAATCATGCTTCCTTGTGTCACGACCCGTCTCGACAAAAGTCAGAGTGCGCTTCGGGGCGGGCCGTGATGCCACAGGCATGGGCGTAAAGAAATCCATGCCTGCTAAGGCGGAGACAAAAATACAACAAATAGTTTTAAAAGAGTTACTTTTGAGTAAAAACAGGTTGATTTATTGCGGAAGCTTTAAAACATGATAATTTAAAACAGGTGCACATGCATTTTAGTAAAAGCTCAAGATACAAGTTTTGAAACAGATTTTTATGCAGTGATCATCTCAGATGAATGAACATGCAAAACATGTCAAATTCTAGTACATATAATATTTAGCCTAGCAGTTGTCCATGAAACAAGAGAAAATGGTTGATCGTAATTACTACATAACAGAAATATCCGACAGTAAAAGAAATGAAACGTAAACGCAAAACCTGGAACTTGACGCAGATCGGCCTCAGAGAGCAGGCGGCGCAGACTCGAACACTAAGGCAAATCCAAACAGAAGGAAAAACCTCAGAACATTGAAATACACAAGAACAAGCAAAATAAAATACGAGCAGGAGAGACAGCATATTTGTGTACCGCTTTCCATGAAGCAAAGCTAACAAGACAGGCAAGCAAGTGAGACAGGCATAAATATCTAGAATTATTAGACTACTCCGAAGTATAGCATAAACATTTATTGCAACAACATAAGCTGTAATCGTTGAAATGCGTAGGTGTTTATAGTGGGTGCGCATGGTTCACACTCAAGTCCAAGTGTAAGGCTTACTAGAATAAGAGTATTTCCTGCTTACCGCGACCATGCAAACAAGACGATGCACCACCTAAACCCTAGTTTTCAAGATTTGCTTATGACACTCGGGACCTAAGTGATTCATGTAATAACATAAGTTGTAACAAGTGAAAGTGTAGGTATTTTTGTTTGACGCGCATGATTCATGATTCAGACAGATTCAAGTACGGATTCAGGAGATTCAGAAATTTATGCTCGCTATAACCAGTCCTTTGTTCCCATTAGGGATTCAAGAGGGAACCCAAGTCAAGGAGTTGCGTCAGTTAAACCCTACCTTTCAATGTTTACTTGTGTTATTAATGATTTAGCGCAGGATTTCGTGGATTCTAGCATAACAAGACATGTAACCAAGATACTGATTCAGATATACAAGAGTATATTTTACAAACGTGAAACGAGAGGAATCAAGTTATAGAACGTTATTTAACCAAGTCTTGGAACCAGACAGGCATAAGAAACAAGATTCGATGACTCAGAGAACTCGATAGAGAGTTTTGAAGCTTGCGGATTCAAGTATTTACGAGTAATAAGATTACTATAGATCATTATCTAAGATATCCAGTATTCATTTAGATTACGTCATCCCAAGACACGAATATCTTCTAAGTAACCATGTGTACGAGTCGAAGATTTTATATCAAGCACAATTCACTTAGTTGCTAGCAGGAATCTTAACATTTATTAATATACCAATTAATGTTCCTGCTCGAAAAGAGTTACTAGTCTTCCATTTATCCATCAAATGAAATGCAATTCAATTAAGTGGAAATCCAATTAAAACCACTTTCGTTCACTAACTCGTCTTCCAACAAATGAGACACAATTCATCTGCGTGAATATTCAAGTAATCATCATTCATGTTTACAACTCGTGTTATTTCAATCACGTGAACCTCAAACTAAAAACAAGTCTGTTTAGGGATTCCATATCTAAATTCAGTTAACGAAACAAGCATTCAAGGGCGAATTAGTATAAACACAAGAACAGACAAGACATTAAGTTCAATGTTTGCAAAAGAGGATGATCTCTACTTGCCTTAAATAAGCTGAAGCTGACGGAGGCGGCCAAATAACGCAAGCAAAATTCCAAGAACCTGACCAAGCACAACGAAAGTGAATGTAGCATAATTTACTACGCTAACACATGCATTCGACGACGCGTAAAAATAAACTACGGGGGTTTAGCAGATTTTACCTCCCTCAAAGGAGAGAGGAGAAGAGATTCCACGCGGAGACGGAGACTTGGCGGCGCTTAGGTTGCGGAAACCCTAAATCGGAGAGGGCCTTGGAGAGATCCCACCAATTAGAGCGACGAACGACGCCGTAGAGCATGAAAACGTAGGAATTAGACGGTTATAACGGGGGCAAAAATGTTGGATCACAAATATCTGCAACTTAGGGCACGAAAATTGCGAAGGATTCAAGAGAAATCTGAATAAAGTGGAAGGAGGAAGAAATCTTACCCAAAGGAAGCCAAAACCGAGCCCAAGGAAGAACATCTCGCAAACACCGGCCCAAATGGAGAGGAAGAGGGCTGTCGGATGAAGAAATTGATGCTGACCACGAGAAGGAGGAGGCCTTGCTGCTAGAGGGAAGGGGCTGCTGGCTTGGAGACGGAGCTGGCGCAGAAGGAGGGCTTGCTGCGGCCTGGAGGTGTGGAGAAACACCGACCAGAGCAAGGGAGACGCCAACGGGAGCAATAGGCGGAGGCGTCGCCGGCCGTTGCAGGAGGAGTCATCGTCGGCCACTGCAGGAGAGGGCGCCAGAGACGGAGACGAGCGGCGGACTGCGGACTTGCGGGAGACAGAGCAGGAGCGGGAGACGGGACCGAATCGGGAGCCTTAGCTGGCGGCTTGCGACTTGCGTGGGTCTTGGACCGGGGGGGTGTTTTAATCGGGTGAGGGGTGCGGCTAGCATTTTTTTATACTTTTTTTGTAACTTAAATTTTAGGGTTGTTACACCTTGTCCGTTCGCAGTTTGGGGTATGGACCTCTTGGGGCCTTTCTCAATGGTAAGTGGTCAACACCGCTTCATATTAGTCATGATTGACTACTTCAGCAAATGGATAGAAGCAAAAACATTGGCAAAGACGACTACTCAAGTAGTAAAAATTTTTATTTGGGGGGAGGTCGTTTGTCGAAATGATATCCCAGTGGCTATTATCACCGACAACGGTCCTCAATTCAATAATTCAGAGTGAATGGGCTTCTGTGAACAAATTGGTACTGAGCTGCGCTTTGCCTTAGTTCACTATCCTAGAAGCAATGATCAAGTAGAAGCTTCCAACAAACTGATCATAAATCTCTTGAAGAAAAAGTTGAAAACACTCGCGGTAATTGGGCAGAGCAGCTACCTTCAGTGTTCTGGACTCTGAGAACTACTCCGTCGTCTGCCACTGGTGAAACACCTTTTAAGCTCTCTCATGGGTCCGAGTCACTCATCCCAGTAGAGTTCGAGGTGATGAGTCCAAGAGTTCTCCTACCAAAACAGGGTGATGAGGACTGGATGAACTCTAATAATGAGGAAATCAGATGCAGTCTCAACTTAGTTGAAGAACTAAGAGATCAAGCTATGATCAGGCAGGAAGAGGTTAAAAGAAGATTGACCAAATATTTTGACAAACATGTCAGAGTGAAGCAGTTCGTTATCGGTGACTTAGTCATAAAGAAAGTCGATGCAACGACTAGAACTGCTCCGGTTGGCAAACTAAATCCAAATTGGGCAGGTCCTTTCATCGTCAAAGAAGTGTTTAAAGGCGACACTTATTTCCTTCAAACTTATGATGGATGAGACATTTTTAACACATGGAGTGGGGATGCTCTAAAGAGATTATATTCTTAATCAAAAATATCCTTTGCACTCCGATTTCTATTCATACATGCATATATATATCATGATTGACTGAATAATGAACAAAATGAACTATTAACATCCCCGAAGATGGAGACATCAAGTTCAATCTTGAAAAAGGTTGTTCTCTCGAGTTCAAAATCATAGGGGTGGATGGCTTCTTGCATCAAAAATTTAGCATCCCTCGAAGATGGAGACATCATGTTCAAACTTGAAAAAGGTTGTTTGCTCGAGTTTGAAATCATAGGGGTGGATGACTGCTTACATCAAAAATTTAGCATCCCCCGAAGATAGAGAGATCAGGTTCAACCTGGAAAAAGGTTGTCCGCTCTAGTTTGAAATCACAGGGGTGGATGCCTGCTTGCATAAAAAATTCAATCCTCCATAGGGCGGAGACATCAGGTTCAGCTTTGAAAAAGGTTGTTCGCTCCAGTTCGAAGTGTTAGGAGAGGATGGTTACTCGTACAAATCCAACAAGGGTAATCGTCGGATCCTACTTGAACTCCCACGAATTGAAGATCATATGAACTGTAATGCCACCAAGACCACGAGCAGCGGGGAGATTTCACGCAGTGTAGTGGGAACTCGATCCAATCTCTTGCGGTGGTCTTTAGGACTTTGGAACTCCCGCCGACATTTGACATACCCCTGACATCAAGGGTGGTCTAGTTGAATGTTCTAGAACTGTCGTGCATCAACAAAGGCATCATTATTGCTAAGATGACCTTTTGAGGGAAGCTCTGTCGTTGGACATCTGCCCAACTAGTTCATCTTATCCTCTGACACTTGAGACCCCTATAGGTTCCCCAAGGGATTGCCAACTTATGCTTTTTTCTATATTGAAACGAAGGCTGAACTTATCCTATGGAACCTCAATATGAAATGATTGCCAACTTATGTCTTTTTTTTTTTAATTTTGAAACGAAGACTGACCCTATCTTTAGATATGAAGCCTCGGCATAAAGTTACTTGACATTTGAATGTCTATTATTCAAGGTTTCATAGTTGGAGCAGACAACTTTACTGTGTCTGCCCGGGCTTATCTTGCTTCTTATTTTCACAACAAATTTTATCTATTTGACTCTGCATGGTATTAAAGAGCTCGCTCAAAGGGTATTATAATTGAAATATTATATTTGACTCTGCAAGCAAGCTGTTGTCTTCCTCAACAGTCTGGACGGACAGGGCTTCAATGTCCGCGTAGCCCAGTAGCTCTAGTCATTTCAGGACAGACGACTTCTTCCTCGTCAGCTCGGGCGGTCAGCTTTTAGAGCTCGCTTGGCCTCGTAGATTTGCTTAGTTTTATTCTCTTAGTTTTATTCTTTGCCTAAGCTCGCGTGAACACCGTTGTCGTGTCCGCGCGGTCTAGCTTTTCAGGCTATTTGCACACCATGTATTATCTCATCTCTGCTCGTTTCTCTTGTAACCAGAGCATCCCGTTTTTCTTCTGCCTGCCCGTTTGGGCAGGCCTTCACTAGTATAAATAGGGGTGAACAGTACCTTGAAAGGGATCCGAGATCCAAACTTCTACCTGTTGCGGACTCTAGTTTTTGCCCTTCTTGCTGCTACGAACTCCTACTAGTGGTGACCTCTTTTGTGTAACCGTTTCTAAGTGATCAATAACGTCACACACAACAAAGAGTTACCGTTGTGGGAAGCCTGGCCTTGCCTCTTGCGGCATTCTCTCGCTCTCTTTTAGCTTATCCATAACAACCTCAAAGTAGTCGTTTGCTCACAGAGCCCCCTTCGCTTCTCTGTTTATAGAGCATTAAGTCGTAGGAGCAATTTCTGCACCAACAATGTGCTTTCTTAGCTCAAGAGATTTAAGAATCCGGTCTATCAAGGAGTCCAGATGTCACAAGAAGATCTTCTCTGATACTCTCTTTAGGAAACTGAAATCTTATGAGAAATTGCTCAAGATTAGAAGAGAGAATGAACCGAAGGAAAATGTGGTCAGCACACATAAAGAAAGGTCAGTTGCTCTGAATGCAACTAATAAAGAATCATCCACTTTGGATGATGAACCGATTAGCCTAGTTGCAAGAAGGTTCAAGAAGTGAATAAAGACCAATTAACAGGATCGCGATCCGGATGGTAGGATCTTACAATTCTACGATCTAGATCTTACCCGGGATCAAAATCTGCACCTCGACGACTGAGATTGCGATTCGGATCTTAGGATCGTTAAGATCGTGATCCCGACCCGATTCAACCGGTCCAGCCAAAGGAACATAAAATAGCGTGCAACCCTATCCCAACCGATTCAATTGGTTCAATGACCATACCCCATCACTTAATCGTACCACAATCCCGACTCCCATACTCCATCACAGATTTATATCTGTTGCTTAACCCTATCACGAGTGTCGACTATCAACGGTGTCCGATGGCGACGTCTACAGTTGGTTGATTAATGAGTAAATCTTTGAAACTTCATTAAGAGTAAAGTTTTGTTAGTTGAATTCCATTCGACTTACGCTTTCTGAAACTATCTAGCTGCATTTGGAGAATACACTTCATACCTCGAATATAATTCAACTAAAGCTTACTTATGTAGAGAGAAATGTTATTTGCATCTCATATTGTTATATGCACAACAAACTTTCTCTGATAGCTGACTGCAAATCGTAAACCATTTTTTTCTTTAGCTTCTTACTTATATGTCGATAAGAATTCGACGTACGACTTCTAATATCTTCAACATAAGTGTTGTCTTTGTTCTGTGCTCCGAATTTCTTTAGCTGTGCTCTAAATTGCTTCGACTACTTCTAGCTTGTGCCTTTTTATAATAGATTTTCATTCGACTAAAGCTTCGTGTCAGCTTTTCTTCATAAGATAGCATGCTATGATAAGAAAAAGACATGCATATTTGTTCTTCAGCGCTGCTTCCATATTCTGAGTGTAAATCAACTTATGCTTGCTCACAACTTCTTCTATGGCGTTGCTTCATGCTCTGAGTAGAAAATGACGAAGGCTGTCTACGTCGAATAGAATTTGACGAAAGTAGTCTGTTTCGACGATTTCCATATTCATTGGATGTTGACCAAGCCCTTTGGACTGCAAAATAAGGAGTAAAACTAATGCCTTTCTATACAAGATTAAGGATAATCCTAGATTACTTTAATTATAATTTGGTGTATCAAATCCAAGAGTCCTCAACATAGGGATGGGGGGGGGGGGCATGAATATGATCTAACACACGGGAATGAATAAGGGTGAGATTCTAAGATGAATATGATCAATGATTGAGGCATGAAGCTCGGAGATGGGAATGGGGGAGAAGCCTGGTTTTTCAAAGGGATGAGGGAGCAGTTGTGGAGGTGGTTGCGTGCCTAGGCAAAATTTTCCTGCAGACCTATGGGACGTGATCCAACTTGAAGCAAGTGGTATAATATCTGAATCTCTTTTCAAAGTGAAAAAGGTAAATCCTACAATTGAATCTGAGTCTTGAACCTCGAAACTAAGGGATTCATGAACTTCTATGAGCATATCCAATCCACACAAACATTGGTATACTCAGTGCGAGTTCTATGGGTCACAATGGAACTTACAATAGATTAAAGAACTAAAGGCTGGTAGAACTTAAGGGGATGACCCAAAATGTGAATCCACAACGGGATCACAGTGCTATTGTTTCCATGTATAGTGTCGCTATTTTAGTCTCACTGTTACTATAAGCCTAATTAAATTATCCATTAATGATTTATGTTTATCACACCTGCAAAATCATACCTTTGACGATTCTAAAGTTGCCCATCACTTTTTTAATAGTTCTTTTCTGATTTGTAGGAAGTTCTCTTGGCAATGGTAATAGTTGCACAGAAAGAAATTATTTTGGCTTTATTTTGAATTTTCTAAGGGTTTCTCTAATTTGTGCTGCATTTCCATTTAAATTTCTTTTTTATGTTCTCCTTAATTCATCAGATGTAATTTGTCCGAAATTTATTTTAGGGCTATTCGCCATCCAGCAAGTGGATATGTCCAAGGAATCAACGATCTTGTTACTCCATTCCTAATTGTATTCCTAGAAGAGTACCTTGAAGGAAACACTGAGAGCTGGAACATTTCTCATCTTTCACCCGAAACAATCTCCAATATTGAAGCAGATTGTTATTGGTGTCTTTCAAAGCTGCTTGATGGCATGCAGGACCATTACACTTTTGCTCAGCCAGGGATTCAACGTCTTGTATTTAAATTGAAAGATTTAGTTCGGCGGATTGATGGTACTTACCTAGCTTTTCTACCTCTTTTAGCTTTTCCAGCATTTTTTTATATATGGGTTAATATTCGGACATTCCATAATTACAGATACTTTCTTACTATTTTTTTGAAATTACCCCTCTAAGTTTATGTTATTAATATTTAGTAAAATAAATCTCCCTCTAGGAGGGCTGCACTCATTTTATATGTTAACTGCGAGTAGTTGTCCTGTAATATTGTAAACTCAGAGGGAAGGTTTTTGTAATTTCAAAAAATAGAGGACATGTCCTGTCAATTAACTTTTTTTAATGTTCTTCATTTATGATTAATTTCCTACACTTGGGTAAATATCATATAGGTCCATGTGTGTATGACCGTGCATCAACAGATTTAAATTTTTTTAGATCTTCTGTTTTAGTAGGCTCGTATTCAATATTCTTTCACGAATATCTTTCCCAAAACCATCAACAAGCAAAAAATAACAAAAAAATAGTCGTAGTTTCCTTTTTGATCTTCTTTATTATGAATGATATTGATAGAGAAACAGTCCTTCCCTCCATAGTACTCCACCGCTGCCAATGATCGATCTATTGGTGAAGGTGAAATTGAAGCTTGAACAATTTTGACCCCTCCTTGGTGTAGGCTAAGGTGAAATTAAAGCTTGAACAATTTTGACCCCTCCTTGGTGCAGGCTCCATTGTCGAATCACTGAAATAGGACCTCAAATGCTCAAGCATTTCAGGTGACATCTTCCCCAACCTCGCAGCTGACAAACTCATCCTCACCAACTTTATTCTTCTTGAGGGTAGTGTTACGGGCCCACCATCAGTTATCTTATTATATTAGTATTATGTTATATCGAGTCTTTATTATGTTGAGTCTTTTGTATGATGAGTCAAGTTAGAGTATTTTAGGTGTTTTAATATTTCACATATTGTCCTTGTAGCGGGTATTTACGCCTGTACCATTTGGGCCTTCTATAAAGAGGTCTTGTCTTATATTTGGAAGCAATCAAAGAATGAGAAACTTTCTCCAATCTCCCTTCTAGGGCTTCCTCTCTTCCTCTCCTCCTCTCCTAAGCTCTTCTCTCCTCACCCCCGCCCCTCTAGGGTTTTATCTTCTCTCATATCCTCCGCCATTTCTACGGGTTAACACCTTTGTATCTCCGACGCCATCCTCACTACCGCTGCCATCTGACAACCACAAAAGAAGCACGTAACAAACTTGCTATCAGATCTTCCGGGTCCTCTTCTGCCGGCACACATCAACACCGCCCCGCGCCACTTCCGAAACCTCCTCCCAACACTCGACAAGCCATCCTTACTCTTACGACAAGCCGCTGATGTGCCGCCGACTCCAGCAGGCCGCTGCTACTTCTCATCTGCATCATCGACGACGAAGCCATTATTTTCCGCACAACCAACAACATCTTCAACTCCATTCCAGTCCACTGCCTCGCCCACCCGCTCGTCCAACACCAACAAGCCACCACATAACATCAACTTTCTTCTTCTTCATAGGGAACGACGACATAAGCAGTCGTTTCTTCTTCATCGACATCCAGGGAAGCTTCCTCATCAGCTCGACTATCCATTATCGACTCCAGCAAACCCCCGTGCGACTCCCAGCGCCGCTAAACCCGCAACCCGCAAGCTTCCAATGCCGCTTGAGACCCATCCCCGTCATCATCGAGCCGTGCGGTCTTCATCGACCCCCATCGGCAATCCTCGAGCCCTCTCCCGCTTTCCTTGAGCCCCCTACGCGCGAAGCTCTCTCTCTCTCTCTTCATCGAAGCGCCCTTCTGCTCCCTCCTCATGTCACAATACTCGAGCCCCGCACCTCTACGCCCTCTTGCGCCCATTTCGAGACGGGTGCCTATCCCACATCCCATTCTTTCCATTCTTTCCTATTTTATTTTACTTATTTTTTTCCTAGATCCCACCACCAGTCCTTCCAACTCTTCTGCCCATTATCATTTTTTTTAAAATTTCTTCTCAACCATATCTCCCTTTTCCTACTTAATTAATCACTCCTGATTAATTAAATGTTCGATTCTTCTCATAATTATTAACTAATTAATTAATTATTACACATTCTCATCATGTCGCTTAGCGCCGCCGACCGCATTGAGCTACTCGCCCGGCTCAGCCGGCTGGACAACCCTATTGCTCAACGGGACACTCAGCTTCACCGCCGTGATGCTCAGCTCGACCTCAAGCTCGCCGCCCACCGCATGTCTCGCGCCTCGATGATGATTTTTCTATCGCCGCCAACACCGGAGCTGGAGTCGTCGCCGCCCCCTCCAATGATGGTGCCGCCACCGTTCTTCGTCGTTCATGATGCTCCGCCGCCGCCAGCTGAGCTTCCGCCACCGGCCATTCCTCCGTCTCTGCTACCAGCCCCTGTGGTCGTCATTTCGCCATCACCAACATCACCGCCGCCGCTACCTCGGTCAGCCCCTTCTATGTCGTCCCCTCCGTTCCCTCTCATCCGTCCTCCTACGCTACCGACGTTCTCGTCGCGTTTCCTCTGACACCCTATTTGGCCAACCACCGCACCGTCTGCGACCACATGGCCATGGCTCCTCACCGCCGCTCCGCCGGATCAATTCCTACCCTTGCCCTCAAGCCACCAACTCTTGTGCCTCCAGCCATCTTGCTGATGTTGCCCGCCACCGTGCCGCCAACACTGCCGGTGTCCTTCCACCGCCAATCCTTTCGTGGGCGCCGCTGCCGTTTGCTGCCAACATGGCCACCACGACACGATATCGGGCGCTATTCTGGCGCGAGATCAAGATGCCAGAGGCTACGACCTTCCACTTGGAGTTTGAGCTTGAGGGCAAGCTCGATGTCAAGGACGGATGTAGTGTGACGGGTCTACGGTCAGTTATCTTATTATATTTGTACTATGTTGTATCGAGTCTTTATTATGATGAGTCAAGTTAGAGTATTTTAGGTGTTTTAATATTTCGCATATTGTCCTTGTAGTGGATATTTATGCCCGTGCCATTTGGGCCTTATATAAGGAGGCCTTGTCTTGTATTTGGAAGCAATCAAAGAATAAGAAATTTTCTCCAATCTTCCTTCTAGGGCTTCCTCTTGTCCTCTCCTAAGCTCTTCTCTCCCCACCCCCTCCCCTCTAGGGTTTCATCTTCTCTCATCTCCTCCGCCATTTCTAGGGGTTAACACCCTTGTATCTCCGACGCCATCCTCACTACCGCTGCCATCCGACAAACCACCAAAGAGGCACATAACAGGTAGATTATTAATAACTCAGAGCAATTCAATTTTGAGATCGAGAAAGTTCTTCAGAACTCCAAAGCATATAGTCGGAGCTCAGATATAGGCAAAATCATGACAAAGAACTTGAAAATTAGGGAATTTTGGTCATAATTTTATCATCATTGTAAAAAGTGTCAGAAAGAAAGAATGAGATAATAACTTGTGCAATTTTATTTATCTACAAAGCGGTGATATATAGGACTACAAGGGACTCTCAAATACGGACACATGACGTGGGACTAAACCCACATAGACTAAGACACCTTAAATATTAATATAAACTAATAAAACTTCAGCTTGGACATCATAATAACGACAATGGAGGTAGGTGATGTGGGACAAAACATCAGACGAGCCATCGGGGAAAAATTTCAAACTGGGGAATCAAACCGGGGACATTGCCACGCACGACGCTGACCCACACACGACGCAGGACCCACATATGATGTGGACTCGCTGGAAGAAAATCAACAGACGGGTGACCGGGGATACTCCCACATGATACAAACCACTGGATAGAAAAGTCAACCAACATCACTTACACACACAACATGCGGAAGAGAACGAAAGATGTGGAGCAAATCATCAAACGGGAAACCAGGGATAATCCGTCGGGGATAATCCGCACAAAGGGCGAACCCACACGACACAGTCCCGCACGACACGGTCCCACGCGACACAACCCACTGAGATTAGAACGCCAACATCAGTCGCGTCCCCAACACACGACCAATTGAAAGAAAACAAGGGGAGACACATACGACATAAACCTGGAGGCCGTGTGGAACGAAGGAGAAAATTCGGGAAAGATCATCCGAGTCTCCTTCGTCCAAACAATCGCAGTCCCGCACAACACGGTCTCACGCGACACAACCCACTGAGATTAGAACACCAACATCAGTCGTGTTTCCAACACACGACCAATTGAAAGAAAACAAGGGGAGACGCATACGACATAAGCCTGGAGGTTGTGTGGAACGAAGGTGAAAAGTCGGGAAAGATCATCCAAGTCGCCTTCGTCCTAACACTCCCCCTCATGTGGATAACACGTGCATGAAGACATAAAACACATGGAGACACGAACATCAGACATAACATGACACAAAAAAACATAACAGAAAACAGTTATGGAGAATGGCTGCGGCGAGAACAGGACCCAAGATTAAGCGAGCAAAGCACGGGCACAAGCCAACGGCTAGCAGAAGGCCAAAGCAGTTGCGAGCAGAGGGCTCAAGCAGCATCGAGCAAAGGGCTCAAGCAACGGCAAGGAGAAGAGGTAGCCCGGAAAGAAGAGAGGAGCTCGGCACGAGAGGAACCATTGCCACCAGCAAGGAGAACCAGATCTAGAGCAGCGGGGAGAGCCCGTCGAAGGCGAGAACGCAGTGGAGGCGGGAACCATCGAGGCAGCAGCAACCCCACGGGATCGGCACAAGAAAAACCGCTGCAGATGTGCCTGTGGAAGGGATCACTGCAGAGGGAACCGGGGTTGCTCGATCTCATCGAAGAAGAAAGAGAGATAGACATGAGCGCATGCTGGATCAGAGCTCGACGGGAGAAGCTCTAGCGGGATCAGCATCCGGACGGGAAGGCGGTCAAGCATGCAGACAGCGACAACAGTTGGTGACAAGATCAACGAATGGAAAATGGTAGAACACAGAGCAGTTGTCAACGAGAACAAAGACAGGGTGCAGACAGAAGATGGACGGAGCCAACAGAAGAACGATGGCAGCTGCCGCTTCCCTTGGCGATGTAAGGAAGGGCCGCTCCCGTCGATGGAAGGAGCCGACGGACGGATGCAGGGATTGAAGACGAGGGGACGACTGGACCAATCGACCGTGAGGAGAGGATCGATGGGACCAATCGACGTAGACGAGGGGAGAAAGGTCTGCTCCCTCTGGCGCGAGAACGAGGGGGGAAGTTGCTCCCTCTGGCGACGAGATTGAGGGGGGGGGGGGGAGAAGGACGAGACCATATGCCGCTCGAGAACCAGAGCAGATGCCGCTCCCGTCGATGAGATAAAAGAACGATCTCATCGACGGGAGCAGGAGCGGAGCTGCTCGAACGGGGGCTTAGCAGCGCGGTAGACGGGGTCGAAACGAGAGGCGGAAGCTTGAGAATTGAGTGGTGGCCCACAGGAAAAAATAGGGTTTTCAGAAGCTAGTAATTATTAACCCCCTCTGGTACCATGTTAGAATGAAAGAATGAGATAATAATTGGTGCAATTTTATTCATCCACAAAGGGATAATATATAGGACTACAAGGGACTCACAAATACTGACACATGATGTGGGACTAAACCCACATAGACTAAAACACCTTAAATATTAATATAAACTATTAACTTCAACAAAAAGGTATCCCACATAAGCTAAATTAATGGTATATTTAACGTTTGCATAAAAGGTCCAGCGATAATGAAATCTCAAAAGTTACTGGAAACCTAATTGGAGGATTAAAAACTTTACTCTTTCTGCTCTACTGTCTTAAATGTCACTATTAAGAATCAACCAGCAGAGAGAAAGTTGTGAACATCTCCAAATGTTCATTCTTGGATGCCAAATAAATCAGTCAAATCTTTAAAAAAACTGTAAAAACTCTTGATAATTAGAATATTTCTGATCATTGATCTCTTTTTCTGTTTTTGGAATTTGGAAGAACCTATTTCAAGACACATGGAGGAACAAGGGTTGGAGTTTCTTCAATTTGCTTTTCGGTGGTTCAATTGTCTCTTGATACGAGAGGTTTGTTTTCCTATTGTTCACACCGTAGGAATTATTTACCACCTAAAATAGCTTAAATCACTCTGTAATATTATGTAGATCCCATTTCACCTCGTCACACGACTGTGGGATACATATCTTGCTGAAGGAGATTCACTGCCAGAGTTTCTTGTGTACATATCTGCCAGTTTTCTGTTAACGGTGAGTTTATTATGATGCTGACTCCTGGATCACTATCAAAAGGTCGAAATTTTTATAACTTTTTACTGAAATAAATTCTGATTTCAAAGCTGTAACCATGCATGTTTCACTTAAGATGTTCTTTTAATGTTAAAATTTTGTTATTTGATGTGGAGAATCTTGTTTTTTGATGGGTATTCTGGGTACTAGAGATATGTTTGTGTTGGTACTGCTTTCTTACCATTTTATGCTCTCAACAACCGTCATTTATCATGAAATCAACTGCTTGTTATCGATATTATTATGTTACAACAACAACAACACTCAAACCTTTATCCCACTATAGTGGGATTGGCTATATGGATCCTTTGTCGCCATTGTGCCCTATCTTTAGTCATAATCTCACTAATGCCTAAGTACATCATGTCTTTCCTTATAGTCTCATTCCAAGTCTTTATTGGTTTACCACTCCCCCATTTAACATGCCTAGTGAACAACCGTCATTTATCATGAAATCAACTGCTTGTTATAGAATTATTATGTTACAACAACAACACTCAAACCTTTATCCCACTATAGTGGATTCGGCTATGTGGATCCTTTGTCGCCATTGTGCCCTATCTTTAGTCATAATCCCACTAATGCCTAAGTACATCATGTCTTTCCTTATAGTCTCATTCCAAGTCTTTATTGGTCTACCACTCCCCCGTTTAACATGCCTAGTGACTAAACTCTCACAACGCCTAACAGGAAAAAATTGAATTGCGAGCATTATTATTAGACTGATGTTAAAGACATACCTATTTTAGATAGGCAGCCCACGGTTAATTACAAACCAACAAAGTTGCCAACTATTATTTGCAGACTAAAAAGTAACTTAAAAAAAATTAACTAAATTTTTAAAAGGAAAAAGTAAGTACACATGTGCTGTAAATATTACAAAACACATGCTTTTAAACTGAAAATAGTGGCAACTAAGCTACCATTCACGAGTACGCATTTGTCATATAAAGTGGCATCATCCAAATGAAATCATAGCAGAAGCTTGCAAAAAATCATGAGATGATGTCGATTAATTCCAGTATATATTTATAGATTAGAGATGTGTTTATACCTAAAAGTCAAGCATCAAAGTCAAGCATCAAAGTCAAGCATCAAACATTTCCCTTAGTTTGCAACAAGGAAGACAAAAAATGTTGTTCGAATGAACTTTAAATGTACACATTCAATAAAAATTATCAAAAGAGCATTAAACATATAACGTAGGAGAATAAGAAACTATTTTATAAATGTTTAATTAGTACCAAACCATCAAGACCCCATTGAGTCCAATCTCTTGACGATATCTCTTCGAACTTGAGAATATTGGCATTAGCAATTGTATTTTTTGTGCCTTTCAATGAGAAAGGGAATCCACAACGCTTAGAGGATTTTCTAATATTTTTGTTAATCCAAGATTTTGAACTTTGACAACAACGTTGACATCCCCCTCTATCACACCCAAACATTACTCTAGATTTGGTCATAGAGGTCAATTTGTCAGCACTTTGTTTGGTAATCCCCAAACCAAGACCTTTTTGCAATATTACACGCCCAACTCAACAACTCCTTTGTAGGAAAGCTCATGCAATTTGTAAAATAAATTCCTAAATCTTCGTGTACGACATCAAGAACATTATCTTGTGTCAAATTTTTACCCCCTCCATACTCATTGAATCTAAAATAACACCAAAAAGAAAAAGAAAAAGAAATAACAACTAATACACAAACAAACACGATTGCATAGAACCAAACAAGGTAAATTTTCTTAAATAGGAGTAGGGATTTCCCGAACCAAAAGCTATGGAGGTTTTCAATGATGGTTGAGGTGTCGGTGGAGCCACATTGGGCTGGAGGCGTCAGGAATGGAGCAGTGTGGGCGTAAATGCACGAAGATAGGGTTGAATCCTTGGGTCTTGAGGCGGGCTGACTGAAACATTGGGCAAAATAGCAATGGGGGATGAATCCTTCGCGGATGATGATTCTGTAAGTGACGATGGCATCTGGGTGGTCGGCGTCAAAGTTTATCGGTGGCTTGTTGGAATAAGGAGCTAGCGGCGTGGGGAGTGGAAACGTTGGGGCTGGAGACGTCGAAAGGGAGGATGATGTTGCCCCAGGTAGTGAGATCGTTGGATCATTGCCACTGGAGGAGAACGGCGGCGGGCTGGTGGATCCAGGCAGCGGGAGCGAGCAGGGTAATGAGGTCGGGAACGAAGACCTATCCATCGTTTGTTTCGGGCTGTCATTTTTGTGGGCTGGCAATAGGGCAAAGTAAACATAAAAAAACTTCTTTTTTTCAAAAAAGTTGGTCTGCCAATATCTATAGTAGGTTTGCCTTTAACATCAGTCTATTATTATTAGCTTTATTCTAACTTTTACGAATAAAAGTATGCAAACAGCCTACTTGAGTAGTTAACTACAAAAATTGTATTACTTTACACATCAATCTCTAGGATCGTTCTCACTTAGGACTGTCGATTCAGAACATTTAGATATAGCTAGAAGTGTTATGCTTATTCCATGTACATTTACTTCTTCCCGTTCTATATGCCTTTATTTTCTGGGTTTGTTCTCTATTGCCCTTTCGTTAATGGGTGCTACTCTCTTTTTGAACCGAACTCTCTATATATCCCATTAAATCTAAGATACTCTATTTAGTGTCAAAGGTTAGGTCTGTTTCCAATCTTCCCTTGCCCATACCCCCAATGATTGGGGACTATATGGGTTATGTTGTTGTTGTTGTTATGATCTCATTTCATATGAAGAGTAACAGAGCATGTAAAGTACAAAATCTTAATATATTGGAAGAACAAGAGAATAAGAACAACTAGAACACAAGATCTTTTGAACACTCGAAGTTTATTGCTTAGAAATGTTGGCCACGACTGAGATGCCCTTAACCATTGCACTGAACCCCTATTTATAGTAGTGCTGGAGGAGACAACTTACAACAGACTTTATTCTTATCTTAAGGGATAAGATATTCCTTACTTTACTTCTACGATACATCACATACTTTATATCTTATCTTAAGGGATAAGATATTTATTTCTTACATTACACGTTATTCTTATCTTGACTTATACGACACACCAAACACTTTATATTTTATCTTAGGTGATAAGATATTCCATCTACTTTGTCCACAAATACTTTAAGACAAAGAGTGACTTCCACTACACCACATACTTTAAACATAATTATTACAAATATTCTCATACATATATTCCTTCTCCTTCCCCCTGGTGAAAAAAGGTGATGGCTCCACATCATCTTCGTCGTTGCTGCCAGAGGAATAATGTTTTGGACGGGCCTTTCTGTGGTGTCTGTAGTCTGGATGGTTACGATCTTTCAAGTCGGTAGTCAGAGTTTCCAGATTTACCTGGAGATGGCAATTATGAATCTCATCAATATACTTGAGTGGAAGGACTGCGAGATTTTTCCAGTATGTTGTAGGTAGGTTAAGCGGAAGATATGTGATAGAGACACCATTAATCGTACATAGGAGTACCTTGTGCTCTATCGTTGGAACTTGGCTATTGTATACTTGCTCATACCAAAATGCACATTAATACTGTTTTTGAATGACGATACCATGTTCCTCAATGCTTAGATGTTTCTGGCATTCCAAATGGATAAGGATATGCTTCTGTTGTTTCTTTTCGGCCTTAAATTTTCTCGCCAAAAGCTGGTGTCTCCAAATAGGGTTAGCCATTTGAGGAGTTGTTTATTCTTTTTCTTGCATGGTTTCATGTCGATCAGAGCAATGTACTGAAGCGGGCATCCCTTGTCAAAGATAATTCCCCATGGACAAGTTTCCACAAAGTACCATAGGACCATTTAGGCTTCTTTAGGAAAATCAAAGTAAAATTCTTACTTACATTCAAGTACAGGCAGAAAAGGAAACTCGGGATGTAACGGAAAGCTGGCAAGAGGACCCTCGTTCAAAATGTATCGTCTGATATAGATTCTATGGAAAGCAAGCAGACATGATAGAGAATTCTTTTGGAGGACAAAATAAAGTAGTTTGTCCTTAACGCGTGCTGGAAGATCTTCTGGCTGAACACAGTAGATGACTGGGAATATAGGAGATATTGTTCTCTGAGTCCTGGATAATAAAACTAGGAGGAAATTATTTTTTCCTTGATGTGTCGGGCTTCAAATATCAACTGATAGAACCAATTAGCCCATCGCAAGAGTTCGGCCTGGGGCAGCATCTTTTGTTTAAATTGTAGCATTTTGGGAAATGCTGACAATATTTATTTCTATTAGGAAGTGACGTCCAATAAAGTGAAATTGGAACTTCTCGATTCCCCTTTTTACGGCTATGATTTCTTTATATGTAGAGTGATAGTGAATTTCTTCACTCTTGAACGCTCCGCTCTTGAATCCACAGATTTGCCGCTTCCCATTTATTTCTTCCGGTAATATAGCTCCCCAAAAATGATTGCTTGCGTCAATCTGAAGGACTCATTTACATGATGATGGAATCTTGAGTGGTGGCAGATTTTTTGTTAAAAACTTTAATTTTTTGATCACATTAGTGCACACTTCATTCCAAGGTGGCGCATCTTTCCTGAGCTGATTAGTGAGTGGAGCCCTATACTTGAACAAATCATGAGTAAACTCTGCCATATAATTAACAATGCCCAAGAACTATTGGAGTTGCTCTAATTGAGTTGCAATGTGCGGCTGGAGCTGATACTGCCCATTTGAGATATGCATTCCCAAGAAGTTAATTTCTGTTTCTCCCATAATCATTTTTTTCTCAGATAGCATAATACCATAATTTTTAACCAAATAATAGAACTTTGAGAGCAAGTCATGATGAGAGTCAATGTCTGGGGAGAACAGCAGGATATAGTCAATGCAGACTAGTGCGCTATCCATGATGGGCTGAAAGATTCTTGACATTGCCTTCTGAAACAGTGAAGGAGCCTGTTTTAGTCACAATGCTACAACAGTCCAATAGTAGTGCCTTTCTGGGATGCAAAATCCAATCTTTTGCCTGTCATCAGGATGAATACCAAGCTGCCAAAAACCTGTTTTAAGGTTGAACTTGGAGAATATTTTTGCCTGAGGGAGTTTCTGGAATAGAATTTTTTTCGGTAGTGGAAATTTATCATCTTTAAGAAAATTGTTGAGAGGTTGGTAGTTTATCACCAGTCTCATCTTTTATTTAGCTTTCTCAAACCTTTTGTTCACGTAGAAGGATTCACAAGCCCATTGTGACTTTGTGGGTTCAATTAATCATTCTTGTTGCAGCTGATCAACTTCTTTTATAACAAGGGCATAATGATCTGGGTTCATTCCTTTATGACTTGCTCTGTGGTTGCCCTTTCTAAGGGATCCTCCACATCAGAAATCTCATAACCAGGACCTGACGAGGATTCTTGTTTTAATTGTGAGTTGCGGCCCTATAAGCTACTATGGAGTGTGGCGGTGGGTATCTGCAAAGATTATCACAAGAATTTTAGGGTGGTTGTATCATTCAGTGTGATAGTAAGGCACCAAAAACTAAAAGAGAATCTTGAGAAATAGGGACGCTTAATACTATGTCTACTCCTAATCATCTTACCCCTTCCTCTTCTTTTTCTTATCCTTGCAATTCCTTTAGTTCATCATCTACATCAAAAAAATTTGATTTGCTTTATAAGGTTGATTACCTTTCTGAAGATAGTGGGATTCCAGTAACCGAGCTCCTTTTGTTAAATCTGCACAAAATCTTTACTAAGAAACACAACCATGTTTTTTGGGCTTTCAGGCATGCACTCTCTTCCAAGAAGACACTCGCTGCAAGGGAGCTTGTCATAGCATCAAGGCTAGAGAAAGTACCAATTCCTACTACTGAAGCAGAATAGATCTTCCCTATACAACTGAGCGAGTCACTGCCAGCATAATGAAGGGCTCATGGTTGTTCTCATATCCATTTTGGAGCAGTTAGAATGGCTCTCACTCTACACGCAAGGAAATACCTCCCGGTAGTTGCTAGACTAGCACTGTTGGACACAAGACTTCAGCAATGCAGCCATGCATGTATCGTGACTATCCAGACTACCCTGAATGCTGATATAATATTTGTGACGCTCTTCCCAATGGGCCTTTCCGTGGAGCCTGTTATCTTGTTCCAAATCAGTAGTCGGAGTTTCCAGACTCAACTGGCAAGTACTCTCTTCCAAATCGGTAATCAAAGTTTTCAGGCAAGCACTCTCTTCCAAACCCCTTTCTGTGGAGCCCGTAGTCTGGCTCAACTGGCAAGCTCAACTTTGGAGCATGTAGTCAGGCTCTCTTCGAAACTCTGACTACCGATTTGCCAGTTGAGTATTTGTGATGCTCTTCCCATAGTAAAGCCCGCTTGGAAGAGAGTGCTTGCCTGAAAACTCTGACTACCGATTTGGAAGAGAGTGCATTTCCAGTTGAGTCTAGAAACTCAGACTACTGGTTTGGATGAGAGTGCTTGCTTGAAAGGTACAACCACAAAGGAGGGATACAAGATTAAAGGAATGTTAGAACTGAAGCCCCATCTTACAATTCTTATTTACTTCCATTTCCATCATATTCCCAACCACTATCAACTTTCTCCCCATATGATCACAATCCTTTGAATAATGCTGCATTCCTCCCATGGACGCACTATGAAGCACCTCAGTCTTCAAAAAGAAAGCCAGAAAAATCACCATCTAAAGAATCTTCTCCCAAGGAGTTGCCTACAACCCAACCATCCTCTTAGCTTATGATTGAAAATCCAATATCCTCATTGCTGAACAAGATAGCTACACAACCACGGTTTTTAGGAAAAAATATCATCCCTAAGGGAAAAGTGTTCTGAAGATTCATATGATGAAAGCATGTCCCTCGACATTCTAATGGTTGACCCACCCACAGAAGATCCAACTGTTAAAAATGAGGAAGCATACAAGTCTGGTCAAGCAGCCCATCAAGAACCCGAGCAATCAGGCCAGCTCCAGAATGACTCATCCATGACAATATTACACCATCAAAATGGAGACATAATTTATGAAATGCATGTCTGGTGCACTGTAGGGTTGCTACAGCCGGGAGCAACCATGCCTGTTGTTGTAGAAAAATTTGTGTTAAAATTTCATGGCAGACCACGACAATGGTGGATCGCTCTAGGAGCGTACATGCAAATGATAGTCAGACAGAGTCTGAATATGGATGCCCTGATTATGCATGTCCACAATGAATTCTTGGGAGCATGAGATCATTATACAACTCAAGCTAGAGAAGAATACTTGAGCATGAGATGTTGCTCGTACAAAAGAAAAGATCTGGAAATCCATTACGAGAAAATGTCAAAACGGTTCTATGTCATCAATGGAATCGATGACATCAACTTAAAGCAAACTTTTCTGAATTCGCTTCCAGAGCCTCTTGGAAAAGAAACATCCCGACTCCTCCAAGTAAAGAACATTCTAATTAGTCACACCTCTATTGGTGAGCTATACTAGAATGTGTTACTTTCACTTAAAAAGTTGTGCAATTAGAAGAGATTCCTTAAACAGATCGAAGACCAAAGCAAGAAGCTAGGATCAGTTTGTGATCGCAACGATCTCCAGATCCAACGAGGAAAAGATAAATCTTGCGCATGCAAAAACCAGAAACAATATTTTTTTTCCAAAAAAAAGAAAGAATGGAGGAAAGAATTATTTTTCCAAAAAAAAGAAGTGAAAGTTCCTCAAAAAAAGGAACAATAAATCATCTGAGGTGCTATGTATGCAGAAAGAAGGGGCATTTTGCCAAGGAATGTCCGGTTAAAGAAAAAAGCTCAATGCTCATTCAAAAGCTTTCTCAAATTGAAAACAGATAATAATGACATTGAGTCACTTTTTTCTATTGATGGTGAAGACGGCCCTGGCACGATTCTTACCCTCGGAGCAGATCTATGAGGCTCTTCTGCAGAATCTGATGATGATGTAGTTCTCTTTGATGATGATATGTATACTGTAGCTTTATATTAGCCCCATATTGTAACCTCTTATATAAGAGGCCCTATTCACCCATAATATGATAATTTTACGGTTCTATTCCTTTCTCCTAACATGGTATCAGAGGTGCTCCTCGCCGTAACCTAACTTGTGCGTGGTCTTCACCGCTCGCTGCCGCCGCTCCTCGCCGAAGAAGCTTCCTCTCTTCCAGCCGCCGCTCGCCGCCGCGCTCCTTCCCTCTCTTCCATCCGCCGCTCGCGTCCCGCGCGGTCTCTGCGTCGGCCAGTCGGCATTGGACGACGGGATGCTTTTCTGGAAGGAGCTCCGCCGGTCCGATTGACCTGAAACTTTGGAAAACGTTTCGCTTTCGCATGCTTATCGCTCTACTGATTTCTTGAGAGATTCCAACGATTGGATGTTCCCCAGACTCGGATCTCATATTTTTTGGCCTAAGAGGAGAAATGCTTCTAGCTCTCAAATGAAGCCCTCTTTTTGGAGGCGTTCCTTTCTTATGTCGGAAGTGACGGATTCGGGTGCCTCCATGACCCCCGCTGGATCTACCCGGGCTGGCTTGGATCACAGTTTCTCTCCGATTACTATGATTAGATTGGACGATACTAATTATTTATCATGGTCCCGCTCCATCACTTTAGCCTTAAAGAGTCGTCGTCTCCTTGGCTATATCAGCGGCGCCACTAGTGCTTTGGCCAAGGACTCTACAACTTGGTCTCAATGGGAGTCGGAAAACTCCCTTGTTATGTCTTGGCTCATGAATTCCATGCAGGAATCCATTGCCCGCAACTACCTTTTTTTTAGACACTACTGCTGATATTTGGAAACGCTCTGAGGCTACTTATTCTAGGAAGGAGAATGCAGCCTAGATCTACCAACTGCGTCGCAAGATCTTTCTTCTTCGCCAGGGCGATCGCCCCCCTTCGGCTTATTATCTTGAGTTTACTCAACTCTATCAGGAGTATGACCACTTTGATTCTCTCGTCATGGTCTGTAATGCTGATGAACTCTCACTGTGGGCTCACGTGGAACATAATCGGGTGTTCGAATTTTTGCATGGGTTACACCGAGATTTTGATCAGATTATTGTCCAGATCCTTGGACGTGTCCCTATTCCTTCGCTTCCATAGGTTTACAACATTGTTCAGCAGGAGTTTGACCGTCGACAATCCTGGAACGCCTCTGCTATTACCGAGGGATCAACTTTGGTTGCTCATCAGCCTTTTTCTGGAGGTCGTGGTTCTCGTGTTTTCAAACCTAAACCTACAGATCGAGATCATCTCACTTGCGATTATTGTGGCAAATCTCATCATACCCGTGATACCTGCTTCAGTCTACATGGATTTCCTCCTCCTAGGGGAGGCTTATCATCGCTTGGTGGCCGCGACCGTGCTAGAACTCCAGGGAGAACCTATCATTCTGCTCATCTGACCGAGGTTCTTGAGAGCAGTTTTTCTGGCGTTCTTTGTCCTACTCCTACTTCTCAGTCATCCTCCTTCTCTGCTGAAGAGATGCTGGCCCTTCGACGCATGATGCTTGGCTATACTACAGAGTCTGCCACTTCCTCCACTGCTCTTGCCCACACTGGTACTCTAGGTGCTCATTCTGCTACTGCTCGTCCTTCTACTCATTGGATTATCGATTCCGGCGCCACCGATCACATGACTGGATCAGCTTCAGGTTTTGTGTCATATTCTCCTCTTTCTGGACGAGATAAAGTAGCATTGATGATGACTCTTTCTCCTCCATTGCTGGAAAAGGATCCATACCTTGTTCTTCTCTCACTATATCTTATGTACTTCATGTTCCAAATTTCTCCCGCAGTTTGCTTTCTGTTAGTCACTTGACTAATTCTCATCAATGCTCAATTACCTTATTTTCTTCTCATTGTGTTTTTCAGGATCTGAAGACGGGGCAGGTGATTGGCTCTGGTAGCATGCATGATGGTTTATATGTGTTTGACTCCTCCACTGAGTGTCCTCCTCAAGCTCTCCATGCGTCGCAGACTTCCGCCCTGCTCACCTGGCATCGTCGTCTTGGCCATCCCTCTATTGCTACAATGCAATGTTTATTTCCCGTTATTCCTTCTGTATGTTTTAAAAACTTTGTTTGTGATGTATGTGTTGTTGCTAAACATCACCGTAATCCTGTTCATCATGTTTCTTTATCAAGTACTATCTCATTTCATATCGTTCGTACTGATGTTTGGGGCCCTTGCTCAGTTGCTTCAATATCTGGATGTCTTTGGTCTATTACTTTTATTGATTGTTTTTCTTGCACGACGTGGCTTTATTTGATGAAAAATAATAATGAAGTTTTCCAAATTTTCAAAACTTTCACAAAATGGCCTCTACTCAATTCTCTGCTACTATCAAAATTCTTCGCAGTGATAATGGTCAGGAGTATGTCAACTCTCCCTTTACTCACTACCTTGCCGATCATGGCATTCTCCATCAAACATCTTGTGTTCACTCTCCTTCCTAAAATGGGTTCGCTGAGCGAAAAAACCGCCACCTCTTGGAGGTTGCTCGGTGTTTACTTTTCTCTATGAACCTCCCTAAATTTTATTGGGGTGATGCTGTTCTCACAGCTGCATACCTTATCAACCGCTTGCCGTCTCAGGTTTTGGACTATCAAACCCCTCTTCACACCTTAGGGGTTAAACCGACTTCTCTCAAACCGAAAACTTTTGGTTGTGTTTGCTTTGCTCACATCCATTCTTCGGGTCGGTCTCCGCTTGACCCCCATGCTCTCCGCTATGTATTCCTTGGATATTCACCTACCCAAAAGGGATATAAGTGTTATCATCCCCCAACTCAGCGAATATTTGTCACGACGGATGTTACCTTTCGTGAATCTGAATCCTATTATGTGACCTCACTTTAGGGGGTGCCTGCACCTACGGAAGAAGTGAGGTCTCTTACTATCTCCTTACTGATTTCTCCATATTTCATTCCTCCATGTCCGTTACCTCATACCGAGACTTCCAATCAGGGGTAGTCTCTCTATAAAGGGCAAGAATTACAGGTATACACCAGATGAAGTAAAGGTCATAACATACAAGATAATCCCACGCTACCAGTCTCAGTGCCAACTCTGTCGACAGACTCCTATGAACTCCCTATTGCTCTTCGTAAAGGTACCAGATCTTGCGCACAATACCCCTTATCTCATTATGTATCTTACGACGTTTTAACTCCTTCACATAAAGTCTTTGTTTCTTCTCTTGCGTTTGTTTCTATTCCCTCCACATGGCAGGAGGCTCTTGGGCATCCAAAGTGGAAAGAGGCATTCATTGAAGAAATGACTGCTTTGGAAAAAAATATACATGAGATTTAACACACCTCCCATATGGTAAGAAGACCGTTGGATGTAAATGGGTGTTTACCGTGAAGCAGAACTCTGAAGGTTTGGTTGAACGTTTCAAAGTAAGGTTGGTGGCAAGGGGATATACTCAAACCCTAGGTATCGACTATCAAGAAACTTTTTGCCCTGTGGAAAAAATGAATTCTATACGAGCTCATCTATCGTGTGCTGTGTACAAGGGTTGAGATCTCACTCAATTGGATGCAAAGAATGTTTTTCTTCATGGAAATTTAGAAGAACTATATATGCCTCTTCCCCCTAGTTTCTCTCCTTCTGGTTTTGAAGGCAAAATTTGCAAATTAAAAAAGGTCATCTACGGCCTGAAGCAATCACCGAGGGCTTGGTTTGGTCACTTTCACAAAGTCATGGTCTCTCTGGGATACCGACAAAGTCACGCCGACCATACATTGTTTATAAAATAGAGGGATAATATGTTAACCGCCCTCATTGTCTATGCTGATGATATAGTCATAACAAGAGATGTTGTTGAAGAAGTGAAAGTCTTGAAGAAGAATTTGGCTAAAGAATTTGAAGTAAAAAATCTAGGCAAACTGAAGTATTTCTTGGGAATTGAAGTTGCTAGATCTAAACGAGGTATTTTCCTCTCTCAGAGAAAATATGTCCTCGATCTGCTGGAACAATCCGGTATTAGTGGGTGTAGACCTGCTGATACTCCTATGGAGCTCAACCACAGCCTTGGAAAGGATGACGAAGACCCCATTGAAGATGTCACTGGTTACCAACGTCTTGTCGGACGGTTAATATTTATCCCATTGAAAGTGCACAGTGTGCCTCTGAGAATCCTCTAGAGGGGGTGAATAGAGATTATTCATATTCTAACTGTGATAACAGTAAAATAATCTAAGGATTTATGCTCAATCAAGATCTCAGACAGAATAAAATAGTGCTGGAATATAAAGTAGAAAACAATAAAATGAACTAGCTATGAGAGACAGCACAGAAAATTATCAACCAGAAGACACACAAATTTTTATAGAGGTTCCCCAAAATGTGGGTACTCCCCTCTTCTACCACCTGGTAGGGATGCACCATTTTGCCTGAGTCTTTTGGTGAGGAGACAATTAGAACCACTGATCTTTTGACAATGAGATCATGAACCACCAGATCTTTTGTTAAGAAGATCTTGAACCACCAGATCTTTTGATAAGGAGATCTTGAACACTGAATCCTTTGAAGAGGGATTAACAAAACTCTTTTACAGAAGGGAAGGAGAAAGAGAAAGAAGAAGGGTGTAAGAATTCTGTTTTCAGAATTTTTATGATGGTTGTATGAAGAACAACTTCTTGTATCTATTCACAGGATCTGCTCTTGATGAACTTCTGCTTATGATGGTGATGATTTGCAGAAGCTATGATTGTCAGATTCTTCTATCTTCTTTCTGATTGAACTTTGGCTGCTATAAGATTGTGTTGATGAGCAGCCTTGTTCTGTACTGTTCTTAGAGAGATGAAGTGCAGCAGATATTCCTTTTCTATATTTTCTTCTGTTAGGGTTCCTGTAAGAGAGAGAAGGAAGAAGAAGACCAAATAGAACAGTATGCCGTTTGTTATGAATGCTCTGCCTTTCTCTTTCTTCTCTTGACTTTTATTGTCCCTGTTCAATTTTTGAATTTGTTTTCTTTTCTGGTAGGACCTGAAAAGGTATTTTTGTCTAGACATTTACTTCTTCTTTCCTTCTTTAATTCCCGACCCGTCCACCAACATAAAGCTTGTTTCCAAGAAAGTTTTTCTCTGCCCTCTGTTAATTCTTCATTCCATTTGAGGTAATTAAGGAGTTGTTGGAGAACGGTCTTGAGAGAGGTGGGTCATGAGAGAGGGTTCAAAATGACAGCTGAAAAGTTTTTCCTTTTCAGACTGTATTCGACGTAGCGTCGAGTTCACTTCCTCTCTTATCGACGCTCCTTCGAGTTCTTGTAGGAGCAGCTTCGAATTCATCCTTGCTCTGATTGAACTCTGTTAGTCGACGTTGCGTCGATACCCAATCGACGTAACCGTCGAGTTGATGGCTTGGCTCTGAACTTCATTATCTGCGTCGAGATGAAGTCGGCGTTGCGTCGACTTTAAATGGCTTCGACAGATATTTCCTTCTGCGTTGAGTTGAAGTAGAAGCTGCGTCGACTTCCTTAAGTGCTCCGACAGGGCCATGACCTCTGCGTCGATATCTATTCGACGTACCGTCGACTTGGAATACTTCGACAGAAGGGTGAACTACTTGGACTTCTAGTCAGAGTAGCATCGACAATATCTTGACGGTGCGTCGAATTTTATTCGACGCAAGTGTTAACTTTGCCCAAATTTTGCTTCTCTTGACTTGGTCTTGACACCCTAGGTTGAGTGTGATATCCTAAGACATCTAATGATCAGATTACCCTCACTATACAATGAATAATTTATTCCTAAGAGATAAAATCACTTTCAGGTAATTTGTTAAGTTAAATCAAAGGGTTTTTCCCAACAATCTCCCCCTATTTATCTTAACAAATTTTACAATTTGAATAAAGTGATTTTACACATTCCTTTGCATAAACCAAAAATACAGACATAACAACATATGTATAAGGAAAGAAAAGAAATGACAGATTGAAATTACAATCCATTTCATTCAATTGTATATAGATCACCATAGTTGTAATTAAGGAATTTAAGACATTGTAAAGTACCTGAGCCTCATTGCCCCTTGTCAGGGGTTTTTCTTTTCCTTGAAAACACCTTTACCTTCCTTGGGGCAATGTTAAGAGGCTCATCATCTTCTGTTGTAACATCCTTGGGAAGCTCCCCCTGAGAGTGAGCATTCACTTCAGCTTCCTGGGCATCTTCCACAGCTATCTTGGCTACCTCATCCAGCAGATTGTCATTCTGAGGCACCTCCTGATCAGCTGCTGTACTTACAGTTTCCAATTCTATATCCAGATTTCTCTGAACATCTGGAGCAAGCTCCCCCTGAAATGTTGCATCTATTTGCTCATCATTTAATTTTTCTGGGAACTCCCCCTGATCTGCAGGCTCCCCCTGGATCTGTGCTTGTTGGATTATTGCAGCTTTGTCAGGACCTTGAGCATCACCCACACACTGTTCGCTCAAATCTAGAACAGGTCTTTCTTCCTCCAATAGGTTCCCCCCTTCTTAACCTTGCTGGCCAGAGAGGTTAAGAATTCCTTTGTGACCATGGAGGAAGATATAAAATCTTTGAGGCTCTGAAAAGATCTTTTAAAACTTAATAATTCACCCTCCATTTGTGAGTATTTTCTGTCAAACTTTCTAGCCTGAGAGGCCACCTTGTCTGCAAAGGTGGAGGAGGCTATGGCCACAGCTTTGGAAATGATCAGCTCAAGATCAATTGGTGGAGTATGAGATGCAGAAGGAGGAGGTGATGGATGAAGGTCTTCTTGGATAGGGGATAGAGGATCGTAAAAATCAGGTGAAAAGTGTATGGTAGTTGATGATCTGGAATGAAGGTGGATGGTAGTTGATAGGTTAGCTGAGGAGATGGCTCAGGTGCTGAAGTGGATAGGACCTGTTGTTGTTGCAGTTGTTGTTGCAGTTGTTGTTGTGCTGGAGTGTCTTCCTGATGGATATCTGGAACAGTGTCCAGTGGAGGTGGAGAGTGAGGAGGAGGGATAACATCCCTTGGAGGTTCTGGTGTGTGCCTTTCTGGCTCTTGAAGAGGAGGAGAAGGAGGAGGTGAAGTTGGAGCTTGACCAGGCTTTAAAATTTGCCTGGTCCACTTAGAGAATATTCCAATATTTATTCTTTTCCCTGGTGGAATTGGCACACCCTTTGACTTACACACACTGGGATAGTGGTGAAGCAGTATCTGACTCATGATTCTCATAAAAGCATTTTCCTTATGAGCATACTTATGCCCAATCATTCTTAGGAGACATTTCTCCCAATTAATCCTCTTCTTTAGAACTAGAGCACCCATTATGTGAAGTTGTTACTTTGGAACAACATCATGTGCTGATATTTTACAGAGCAGAACTTTCCCTACAATATCTGCAAGGAATCTGTATTCTTCCCCAAGGTCAATCTTCTTCAGATTGATGGGTTTGTCCTTCTTGAACTGCATAATCTTCAGGGCCCTCTTGGTCTCGTCCCCTGATAATTCTTCTGACTCATTTCCTGGAAGAAGATCATAGGTTTGGTTCAATATGTCCTCTGTTATCTGAACATCTGTATCAGAGATTTTTCCTTTAAGAGAGCCATCCTCTCCTATCTGAGCATTATCTTTGAACTCTGTCAGCTCGACATCCAGTATCTTGCATCTGGTTGAGATAAGCTTGATTAGCCCGGCCTCCTAAAACAAGCCAAGGATGGCTTTGAAGCTTTCTGCCGCAGCATTGAACGAGTCAATGTCCACATCAAATCTAGAGTTAACTTTAGGTGGAGCCATCAGAATAGTGATACCTGCAAACACAAAGAAAACGAGAGAGAGAGAGAGAGGCGCGGGAGAGCTGGAGAACAGGAGATCACGAGAGCAGAAGAAAGCAAGAGAGCAAGAGAATTCGAAAGCGTAAATGTTTCGACGCAGTAATTGCTTAAAAGCAGATGAATCGCCGCTACTTAGGGTTTAGGTCGACGCACCGTCGATAACACTTATTATTTGGCGCGCAAAGCTATGTCGAGATTGCTTCTAGAAGCAATTCTGCGCGCGCTGATATATCGACGTTGCGTTGACTAGTACTCGATGTAGCTTTGAGACTATTCAGAGACCCTAAGTCGACGTAGTCCTGTCGACGTTACGTCGATTGCCATCTGACGTAACTTCGAATTTAATCAGCGTTTGATAAGTCGACGTATGCGTCGATATGAACTTGACGCTGCGTCGAATTCTATTCAAATTGTCTACTATGAGTGCTTCTTGACGCTAACGTCGAATAGAAGTCGATGGTGCGTCGACTTCTATTCGACGCACCTCTTAATAAACAGATATATTTCTTTAGAAAATTCTTGTTGTTTTTCCCAGCAATTTTGTTTATTGAAAATAGATCATACTATAATGTAATAAATATTAGGGAGGATTCAAGGTTGAAATTACTCTCTTGAATAAGTCTTGTTCCTTAACCAAAATCTACATCTTTCTTCCCACTCAATTTTCTCCTGAGTGGGACCCTACCTCACCCTGCACAGGTAATTCATACATTAGAGGGAACTCAGGTTACCTTGGGCCCTTTGCTTTTACCATTGTAGGGTTCAATGAAAGAATAGAATGGTCTTTCATGATACCCTTTTGGGATGATGGGGAATGGATTTCCCAAACCTCTTATCTTGATACTTGAAGTGAGTATAAAATGTATCAAAATATAACAAATCAGCAGAATGTTTGATTATCCTAGGTTTTGTTTTTGCCTGTTGGTTGTTGTTATTTAGCTTCTCTAAATGATTCTTGCCTAGGGGTTTTTCCTTTTTATTTAGGTTTGCCTTTTTAGGTTTGTCTATCCTATCTGGATGATTGTTATCTCTACCCTTGGATGATACACTCTTCTCACTGGGTTGATATTCACTAGGTCTAACAAATGACACTGGATTTTTTTTGGCTGGTTTCCTAGATGTTTCTGTGCTAGTGGAGGGCTCTGCTCCTAATCCTAGGTGATTAAATCTCATAGAGAGATTTTCTGTGATATCCTTGAGTTTCTGACTCCTCCCATTGAGTGAGTCCTCAAAGGCCTTTGGCCTTTGCCTTTGCTAGCTCTTCTTTTAGATTTGTGTTTTCCTCTCTAAGCTTAATCAATTCTAACTCTTTATCGTTAAGTTCATTAGTTACATTTTGATTTATTATGAGTGTTTCATCTTTCTTAAGATTCTCTAATTCAGACCTAACAATGTTTAATTCTTTTTCTACCCTAAGATGGTCCATGCATAAATATTTAAAACATGATTTAAAATCATGAGAACTAAAGTCAAATTCATCAAATACAGATGATACCTGATCATCTTCATCATCTGATGTCATCCCAAGAGCCATCATGCAGGCTGCTACTGCCTCTTCTTCATCATCACTTTTAGATGACAAGGAGTCTAATTCTGCTTCAGAATCACTCCATGTTTTAGCAATGAAGCCCTTGACTTTCTTCTTGTCCTTTCCTCTGAAGGACTTCTTCTTCTTCTTCATCTCCTCTTTGTTGTTGCTTCTTTCTCTTTGCTCTTGTGGGCAGTCAGGAGCTATGTGCCCTGGTTTGTTGCAGGTATAGCAGATAATCTCCTTCCTTGGAGTTTTATCATACCTGGCCTTGAGTCTCTTTCTCTTCTCCTTGAGTCCTCAGTCTTCACCCACTTCTTGAATCTTTTTGCCAGCAGACTGAACATTTCATCCTCAGAAGTGGAGGACTCTCCTTCAGCAGCTTTCAGAGCAAGGGACCTTTGGGCAGGAGCTGGAGAGGTCTCCCTTTCTTCAGCCTCAACCCTGTTCTTCAGAAGCATCTCATATGACTTAAGCTTTCCTAGCAAAGCTTCAGTTGAGATTTCTTTGTGGCATCTGGATTCTCTGATTGCCCAGATCCTTGAGTCACATGAGCTAGGGAAGCACATGAGAATCTTATCATTATTTTCAGTCAAGGATATTTCCTTGTTTAAGCCTCTGAGCTCATTAATGATAAGACTGAATCTGTCATACATATTGGCAACAGATTCTTCAGCTTTATTTTGAAAGTTCTCATACTGGGATATGAGAAGGAACTTTTTGTCCTTTCTTTCATCAGCACTTCCTTCCACCATGGTGGTGAGTGTGTCCCAGATTTTCTTTGCTGATTGGCACTCAGCAATTTTCTGGAAAATGTCATTAGACATTGTTGAAACCAGAATATTCATGACCTTGGCATCAGATGTCTTTACCTTCTTCTCAGCCTCTTTCCATTCCTTTCTTGGGACAGCCTCAGTTGTTGAGGTTTCTCCTTCCTTTTGTCTGACTGGAGCAGGAGGACCTGTGAGAAGAACATTATAGATGTCTTCATCAATTGAATTCATGTAAAGTCTTATCCCGGCCTTCCAGAGTGTGAACTTATTCAAGTTACACACTGTAGGTCTTGTGGAAGCATAATCCTTAGTACTCATTTTCTTTATAAAATATGTTTGTAGAAAAGAAATAAGAGTAGGAGGTCTTTTTGATGAGGTGTTAACCTCTTAATGATCAACCTCCCTCTGATACCAATTGAAAGTGCACATTGTGCCTCTGAGAATCCTTTAGAGGGGGGGGGGGGGGGGGGGGGGGGAATAGAGATTTTAAAAATATTCCTATTCTAACTGTGATAACAGTAAAATAATCTAAGGATTTATGCTCAATCAAGATCTCAGACAGAATAAAATAGTGCTGGAATATAAAGCAGAAAACAATAAAGTGAACTAGCTATGAGGGATAATACAGAAAATTATCAACCAGAAGACACAGATTTTTTTAGAGGTTCCCCAAAATTTGGGGTACTCCCCTCTTTTACCACCTGGTAGGGATGCACCACTGTGCCTGAGTCTTTTGGTAAGGAGACTCTTAGAACCACTGATCTTTTGACAAGGAGATTATGAACCACCAGATCTTTTGATAAGGAGATCTTGAACCACCAGATCTTTTGATAAAGAGATCTTGAACCACTGAATCCTTTGAAGAGGGATTAACAAAATTCTTTTACAGAAGGGAAGGAGAAAGAGAAAGAAGAAGGGTGTAGGAATTCTTTTTTCAGAATTTTTATGATGGTTGTATGAAGAACAACTTCTTGTATCTATTCACAGGATCTGCTTTTGATGAACTTCTGCTTATGATGGTGATGATTTGCAGAAGCTATGATTGTCAGATCCTTCTATCTTCTTTCTGATTGAACTTTGACTGCTATAAGATTGTGTTGATGAGCATCCTTGTTCTGTACTGTTCTTAGAGAGAAGAAGTGCAACAGATATTCCTTCTCTATATTTTCTTCTGTTAGGGTTCCTGTAAGAGAGAGGAGAAAGAAGAAGACCAAATAGAACAGTATGTCGTTTGTTATGAATGCTCTGCCTTTCTCTTTCTTCTCTTGCCTTTTATTGTCCCTGTTCAATTTTTGAATTTGTTTCCTTTTCTGGTAGGACCTGAAAAGGTATTTTTGTCTGGACATTTACTTCTTCTTTCCTTCTTTAATTCCCGACCGGTCCATCCACATAAAACTTGTTTCCAAGAAAGCTTTTCTCTGCCCTCTGTTAATTCTTCATTCCATTTGAGGTAATTAAGGAGCCGTTGGAGAACGGTCTTGAGAGAGGTGGGTCATGAGAGAGGGTCCAAATGACAGTTGAAAAGATTTCCCTTTTCAGACTGTATTCGACGTAGCGTCGAGTTCACTTCCTCTCTTATCGACGCTCCTTCGAGTTCTTGTAGGAGCAGCTTCGAATTCATCCTTGCTCTGATTGAACTCTGTTAGTCGACGTTGCATCGATACCCAATCGACATAACTGTCGAGTTGATAGCTTGGCTCTGAACTTCATTATCTGCGTCGAGATGAAGTCGACGTTGCGTCGACTTTGAATGGGTTCGACAGATATTTCCTTCTGCGTCGAGTTGAAGTAGAAGCTGCATCGACTTCCTTAAGTGCTCCGACAGGGCCATGACCTTTGCGTCGATATCTATTTGACGTACCGTCGACTTGGAATACTTCGACAGAATGGTGTACTACTTGGATTCTAGTCAGAGTAGCATCGACAATATCTTGACAGTGCGTCGAATTCTATTCGACGCAAGTGTTAACTTTGCCCAAATTTTGCTTCTCTTGACTTGGCCTTGACACCCTAGGTTGAGTGTGATACCCTAAGACATCTAATGACCAGATTACCCTCACTATACAATGAGTAATTTATTCCTAAGAGATAAAATCACTTTTAGGTAATTTGTTAATTTAAATAAAAGGGTTTTTCCCAACACCCATTCTCGCCCTGACATGGCTTATGCTGTGGGGGTTATTAGCCAATATATGCATTTCCCAAAGGCGAGACATCTCGATGCGGCTCGTAGGATCTTGAGGTACTTGAAAACATCGCTAGGCAGAGGAATCCTTTTCACTCCTAATACTGAATTGAAAATCAAGGTGTATACTGACGTGGATTGGGCAGGGTCTATAGAAGACAAACGATGGTATTACGTTATCCGAGAAAAAATGATTATGGGAGAAACAGACATTGACTTCTTGGGATTGCATATCTCAAATGGTCAGTATCAGCTCCAGCCACACATTACAACTCAATTTGATCAATTTCCAGATGAATGCTTAACGTTCAAGCAAGTCCAACAGTTCTTGGGCATTGTTAATTATATGGCAGAGTTCATTCATGATTTAGTCATGTACAAGACTCCTCTCACTAATCAGCTCAGCAAAGATGTGCCACCTTGGAATGAAGTCTGCACTGATGCGATCAAAATATTAAAGCCTCTAACAAAAAATCTGCCACCACTCTAGATTCCATCATAAGGTAAATGAGTCTTTCAGACTGACGCAAGCGATCGTTTTTGAGGAGCTATGTTACTGGAAGAAATAAATGGGAAACGCAAATCTGCGGATACAAGAGCGGGGCGTTCAAGAGTGAAGAACATCACCATCACTCTATATAGGGTTTAGGGTGTTCAGAAAGCTCTCACACGTAGACAGGGAGTATTCACTCAAGACCAAAACAGTTCTCGCGAGCCCGGGACTGTTCACGCAAGAGGGATTAGTTCATCGAGATGGAGTTCTGGGGTAAGCAAGAGCGCGAGTGTTCCCGACGGGGTCAAAAATTGCTTGGGTGCGAGAGGGCAGTGAAAATCATCTCGCTCTAATACCATGCGATCATCTGAAATAAAAAATTATTATTTAAATCTACGTGTATTACATCTTTCAATTCTATATACACATTTATTGTGAGTACCACAAGAATGAACTAGAGATGTGGGACTAAACTAAAGAATTGGAAATGGTCCCATGAATGAGCTTATTTGTTTGGGCTTTACCAGGGTCATGTAAGAGTGGGTTGTCAGGCTTGCCAGCCATTATATACCTTTTTAAATCCCGTATCCAATCCAAAAACTAATTAGCTGTTTGCAGAGTGGCCCGGGTTATATATTAAGTGCAGGTGCTTATATTCTCAGCATGCCCCTTGTCCGGGGTCTTTGATGTCTAACACATGAACTATTTTTTCAATTGGGTTATGTGAGTAAGTTATTTGAACCTGCCATAAGTCCATATTAAATTCTGTGCATCTAATCCAACCCAATTAGTTGTAGGTTGTGGAATCCAAGTTATATATTAAGTGCACGAAATATATGAATTTCCAGCTCTGGACTATATTCTTAGCGCTCCCCATGCCCTTTGACCTCCAACATGTGAACTATTTTCTTAAATTAGGCCATCTGAGAGTGGGCTGTCAGGCCTAACTTGCGATAATTCCATAATAAATCCTATGCATTCATTCCAATACCAATTAGTTGTAGCTGAATGGGCCCAAATTCTATATTAAGTCCACACAACCACATGAATTTCCCAATGTGGTACTATATTCTCGACATGCCCAATGTGTAGGGTCTTTGATCTCTAATAAGTGAACTATTTATTTCAATTGGGTAATGTGAGAGTGGGCTATTTAGGCCAAGCCTGCCAAACTACCATGTTAAATCCCATGCGTACTGTGCAAATTGCAAAGCCAATTAGTTGTAGGTGAAGGGACCCAATTTCTAGATTAAATTTCTCGATGTGGGACTATATTTTCAACATAAAGCAAGACGGAATGTTGTGTAGAAGATTACATATTCTACTTTGTATGATGTTGAATTATTTTTACGTGATGTTAGATATTTTCGGGCGTTAATTCAAATTAACAGATACTTAGTTGATTATATCTTTCTGATCTTAGTGGTCAGACAAACTCCAGAAGCTTGAATTCCAGGAAATGGTTATGTTCCTCCAACACCTGCCAACACAGGAATGGACCCACCATGAGCTGGAGACGGTCCTATCCAGAGCCTACATGTGGCATGCCATGTTCAACAGCTCTCCAAGTCACCTGGCCCACTAAACAAGCTATTAATCAGGGCCGATAAATACTTCTGCACCAGGATCTGGTCGATAGAGATTTACTGTTCCTTTTCAGTGTGAGTTATTTCCTGTGCTATTTTCATCGTGAAATCTTTAAATTCACTTCTGGATAAGTTTTATCTTGTATTTTAATTTGTAATGATTAAAAATTTGGCCAGTTTTTTGTAAGTGTAAGTTTGCGTGTTCCATATTCATTTGCTCTTTTGAGCCAAGTATTATCCATCATGTGCATTTGGACTTTTGGAGCAATGTTATGGTACACCACATGGTATATAGGATATCTGAGGCTCCATTTGTTTGACCATCTTTTTTACATTAAAGTTTTTCAGAAAATGCAAATGCCAATCCCCCCCCCCCCCCCCCCCCCCCCCCCACCCACACACACAAATGCCATTTTATGATGCAGTTTGGGTCCGTTTGACTCGGTTGGGGAATGGGTATAAAAAATAGCAGAACCGGCGGTTCAGTTCGGTTCTCGTTTCTTATAGTCGAATACCCAAGAACCGATCCGACCCAACAATTTAAACAAAAAAAACAAAAAAAATAACAAAGTTGAAGCCACAACCAAAGCGAGTCACGCCTCACCATTTAGCTGATTGGAGTCGAATCATTTTTCTTTTTTTTCCTAACCCTACCATCCACAGGCGAGAATGATTGAACAAGCCTTTGCAGTTCGGCCCTTCCCCGCTTCACATCCTCCTAAGTCCTCCAGGCGAGAACCAGCCTTCGTCCCTTCTCGCACGGTTGCACCCTAGACGGAGCTGCGCCCCTTCCCCGCTTCACGTCCCACTGTTATATTTATTTCCCTGCTGCCTGGAGAGATGTTTCATATGATTAGTTTAGTTTTAAGTGTTTTTGCATTGATGATAGAATTTAATTAAATTAGAGTTTTATTTAGTCTGAAATAGCAAAACAGGCGATTTTCTTATCATCTCAATTTTCAAATGTTGACTGTCTTCACTCTTCAGTAGTTGCTGACTTGGTAGTTGCTGCTGCAATGATGATAGATAGGTGAGCAAATTCAATTTTATTAACTTAAAGTTTCATATGAATAGTTATTTCAAATGATTATCATTGTATTGATTTTTTAATATTAATTTGGGGTTTCAATGATGGCAAGCAAATGTATTTTTGATTGAATCCTACTATGGGTAGAACCGAGAATCGAACTATTCGGTTCGGATCCGGTTCTATATTTTAGGTGCATGAGTCGAACCTATACGAATCGGAATCGAACCTATACGATTCGATTCTTGGTTCTGAGTGAAGTTGACCCGAACCGATTCAAGTTGCACCCCTACTTGATTCCAACCGCCACCACCCACCCAAAAGAGGATAGGCTCCTTTTCTTTGAACTTAATATCTCCTCCATGGTTTTGATAAATAACCAGTTGAAAACTCATCTAGTAAAAATTCTATTTTTTATTAACTACATTTCCAGGGATTATTTATCAAACACATAATACATTACAACGTGTTTCAAAAGTCGTCGTTAAAGGCCCGTTCGTTTGGACGGAATTGAAGACTTGAAATTGAAATTCGCGTCAAATTCCAATTACGTCGTTCGCTTGTTAGGTAGCTTTAATAATTTGAATTTGAGTTGAATATCATGGAATTGATTTTAGCCTAGGCACAAAATCTAGTTGGACATATCGGAATTAAGCGAATCTGACACGCTCGATTTATCGTGTTTTTTGCCCGTGCGCGCAATTTTTCGCCCGGGAGCGAGTTTTTCGCCCGGACGCGAGTTTTTCTCTTGGACGTGCATTTTTCGCACGGGTGAGTGTTTTTCTCCCGGGAGAGTGTTTTCCACCCGGGCGCACAATTTTCACCCGGGCGCGTTTTTCGGCCCGGGCGCGCATTTTTCGCCTCGGGCGCGCGTTTTCGCCCGGGCCTGCATTTTCGCCTGTGGAAGCGTTTTTTGCCCGGACGCACGTTTTGTCGCCCGAGCGCGCAATTTTTCGCCCGGGCGCGCGTTTTTCGCCTGGGCGCGCATTTCTCTCCCGGGGGCGCGTTTTTCGCCTGGGCGCAGGTTTTGTCGCCCGGGCGCGCAATTTTTCACTCGGGGGCTAGTCTTTCGCCCGAGCGCGCGTTTTTCGCCGGGGCGAGTTTGTCCCTCGGGGGCGCGTTGTTAGCCCGGACGCGCGTTTTGTCTCACGGCGGCGCAATTTTTCCCCCGGGCGTGCGTTTTTCACCTGGGCACGTGTTTTTTGTCCGGGCACGCAATTTTCACGCGGGCGGGCAATTTTCGTCTAGGCGCGAATTTTTCGGTCGGGCGCTCGTTTTTCGCCCGGTCGTGAGTATTTCGCCCGGCCGGCCGTTTTTTCGCCTGGCCGGACGTTTTTCGTCCGGCCGGGCGTTGTTCGCCCGGGCACGCGTTGTCTCCCGACAACACAATTTTTCGTCCGGGCGCATTTTTCGCACGGGCTCGCGTTTTTCACCTGAGTGCGTGTTTTTGTCCGGGCACGCGTTTTTCACGCGGGCGCGCAATTTTTGCCCGGGCGCGAGTTTTTCGCCCGGCCGGGCGTTATTCGCCCGGGGGCGCATTTTTCGCTCGGGGCGTGTTTTGTCGCCCTGGCACGCGTTTTTTGCCCAGGCACGTGTTTTTCGCCTGGGCGCTCGTTTTTCTCCTGAGCACGTGTTTTTTGTCCGGGCACGAGTTTTTTGTCCGTGCGCGCAATTTTCGCCCGGGCGTGAGTTTTTCGCTCGGGCCCGCATTTCTCGTCATTGCGCTCGTTTTTCTCCTAGGAGCGCGTTTTTTGTCCGGACGCGCCTTGCTCGGAGGTGCGTTTTTCGCCTTGGCGCGCGTTTTGTCCTCCGGGCGCCCAATTTTTCACCCGAGCGCTAGTTTTTCGCCCGGGCACGCATTTTGTGACCGAGCACGTTCTTTTTATCCGAGAAAGCGTTTTTCGCCCGGGAGCGTGTTTTTTGCTAGGACGCGCATTTTTTATTATATATGTAAAAAAATATTAGTTTATTTATAATATTTTTAAATTCTTAGATTGAATTTTATTTAACAAACGGATAAAAGAATTAATCGATTCCATAATATTCAACAATATCGTTTATTAGGCGAACGATGGAATTGGAATTAGATCAATTCAAATTCTGGATATAGAATCTCAATATCGAATTCCAATATCAAATTCCAATTCCGTCCAAACGAACGGACCCTAAGAGATTTTAAGCTTAAACTTTTGGGTTCGTATGTGGTGCAAAAAAAATCAGGAACCAAGCGCTTAAATTTTGTCGAACAAATTATTACTCAAATAATAAGAGAGATGTTATAAGCAGTCCTAAAATACTTATTCGCATCTCGAAAATTCCTCTAAATCTACATTATATTTGCAGTCTAAAAATTAGAGAATCAAAAAAATCTTTGGGAACTTCTCCTTCACTTACTCTAAATAAACTACGAATATTTTTTTTGTACTGCGGATATCAATGGACTTAGCCAAAATTAGACTGCTTATAACATTGCTCATAATCAATCACTACCTCCAATTGAAAGCGAAGCACATATTTTGGAATTCGTGTGCTGCGCCGGACAAATTCCAAAATATTAAAAAAAATCCAACTAAAAGAATGTCTCGCTTATGGTTGTTATATTAGCTCAAAGATTGATGAAAAACTCTAAAATCAGATTGAGCTTTCGCTCGATTCTATTTTGGATCGAGCCTGCCGTTCCTAGCCAAGATCCTAATTTTATCTCGGTGAGGACTTTGATCCGATCTCTAGCCGGTCAAGATTGAAATGAGTTACATTTATATTTAATATTTAATAATTTATGTAGTTATTAAATAATAAATTTATAATATAGTATATTTTGTATTCTAGACTTCCATAATTTCGTTCTCCAGTTAAATTGAATTATATTTATGGCGGGGTTAGTATAGTTTTCGGTCTTGATTTCTCAATCTCAAGCAAATTTCTAAAAGGAAAATAGTGGGATTTTATTATTATTATTATTATTATTATTATTTTGAGGTGAAACCCTATTTGTTTATTCCACTTACTCAAAGTTGGCTCGGTAACAATCCTACTTTCACTGTTGTACATGGTGATGACCTTCCATGAAATTTAAATCTTGATCAACGAATCAGGTATATGCGAGGGTTTAATACTCAAAACACTCTTACCATTTTAGTTGGAATGTCCTATATGCCACTGATTTTGTTTTTTTAATATCTGATTTTTTTGTCTCATTCGTATGTGTTTTGTTCGTTTAGTTATCTATGAGATTTTTACGTCTAAAGTGATGTTTTCTAATTAAATTTCGTTTGTGGTTTCTAGATGCAAATCATGATTTTGCTCTTTTGGATGTTGTAAACCCTAAAATAATAGATACATTATCTGATTTGCCATTAGATGACCTTGAATTATTTGATTTGGGTTCTTTAAACCCTAGCTACAATGGTAAATGCATGTTCTACTTTTTTCCATTTGCTTACTTTATTTTTGTATGGGTTTTGTTTTCCTTTTTTGCTTTCTAGATGCAATGGAAAAGTTTGATTTCCCATTTGTGAGCTTTAAACCCTAGAATGATGTATATATGTTTTGATTTGCCATTTTCAAAACATAAACAATTTGTTTGGGATGCTTTAAACCTTGAAATTATGGATATAACAACTAATTTAAGTTTTGTATTGACTTTATCTTCACATTTTTTAATGTTAATTCAATGAGTAATTTACTCATGTGTCTAGGCGGTTTGGGTTGATTTTACTTTAAAACTGAAACTGAACTTTTAAGGACCGATTTTGATTTGCCAAAGCTAGAACAAGCTTAAGAAGTGTGGTTTGTTTCCAATGTTGGGTTGACTTTAGTCGATGTGGGATTCTGTTTTCGGATTGACGGTTTAGCATTCACGCTTGTTGGACTATATTAACAGTATGAACTCTATAATTCTCGAGCATAATTACCCATGTCATTAATGATTTTCTTAATGATTTTTTTTGTTATTGAAAATTAAAAAAAAGAGAGAATTATTTCAAAGTTCAATGTAGTACAATATTAAATTATATTTCAATTTTATAAGAAAACAGTGCTAAAAGTATATATACGTATATATATATGTATATGTATATATATATATATGTATATATATGTATATATATGGGTATATATATGTGTATATATATGTATATATATGTATGTATATATATATGTATGTATATATATATGTATATATATATATATATATATATCTATACTACTATATAAGAATATCCCCTTAATGGTGTAATGTCCTGTCAATCAATATCCACCGTCCGATTTCTCTATTTATGGCAACTCCACCCTTCAGACCGTCCGATCTGATTTCATCACAACATCTCAGCCGTTCGATCAACCTGGAACGTTGATTCAATCTCGACCGTCCATTTTTTTCCCTAAGTCTCCTAAACCTACCTTCATAGGGTGTCTTAAACCTATAAATTTTATAGGGCCCCTACCTTACAAAGTGAAATTACTATCTTACCCCCACTATTTTGAAAAAAACAGGTTGTGGGCGGAGCAGTTTTACCCCTACAAGGGGTAAAAATAGGGCTGTGGGGCGGGGTCAAGCGGGGCAGCAGGCAGGGAAACGTCTGGGTCAGGTCAAGCAGCGGGCAGGGCAGAGGGTGGGTCAGGCAGGGTAGCAGGCGGGCCTCAAAGGGCAGCCCACCGTTTATTTCGAATGGAGCACAAGGCTTCCACCTTATTAACAGCAGAAACTTTTTGTTCCGGACGATGTGAGACTAATCAAGCCGTTTTACCCCTACAAGTGGGGCCCGCCTGTGGGTCCCGCTTATATATATATATATATATATATATATATATATATAATATTATTCATTATATATATAATGAATAAAATCACTCTCTCCCGCCTCTCTCCCGCTCTCTCTCTTTCTCTCTCCCCACCTCTCTCTCTCTCTCTCTCTATATATATATATATAATAACGTTTTTTATATATAATTTATAAAATAAACGTTTATATATTTATTATATAACATATAATAACATATATTAAATTAATCATTATTTAAATTAAATTTTATTAATTGAAATCAAAATTATCATTATTAATTATGAGTCGGGCATCCCGAAGCCCGTCGGGCGCCCCGATGCCCGCCGGTGCGGGCAACACTCGCAGTGGGGACGGGCGAAGCCCGTCGTGGGGGCGGGCGAAGCCCGGCGCTGCTGGCCGGGTACTGTCGCGCGGGGCACGGGGGCCCCCCGTGCACTGTCACTCGTATATATATATATATATATATATATATAACACGTAATCCGTCGAGACAAGGGTGGATAACGGAAGTGACCGTGACAAGTAGGACGACCGTTTGAAGGAAACCGAACAGACCAGCATAGCGAGACAAGGCCCGGGGGAAGGGGAGAGTGGACCTTAGGTCCACTCGCCCAAACCCGGGCGAGCGGACCTATGGTCCGCTCGCCCAGGAGGGTGGCGAATGGACCATGGGTCCACTCACCCCTATGGGGACTGGACCGAGTGGTCCACTCGCCCAAACCGGGCAATAGACCCTTCGGTCCACTCTCCCGGTCCCCGGCAAGGGGGGAAGTGGACGCCTCGTGTCCCACTCGCCCCCCCCCCCCCCCCCCTCTTGTTTTGGTCGTCCCGGTTCGTAGTTGAGCTACGGATAGCAGAATTTTTGGCTATCCGCATCCCAATTTTGGGAAGTCTATAAATAGAGCCACATGGGCACCTTGGGAAGGGTTGGACTCTCCTCTCCCTCGCGTGTGTCTTGTGAGCAAGCACTACCCTCCCGCCTGTCAGCTAAGGTGGACGGGAGGTGGTCATTAATGCCCTCCAAGGTGCGCAGGCTCAGCATTGGCTTTGGAGGGGAAGTTCTTTGTGAGCTTCTGGGTGTGTGGTGGGACCTCCACGCTGCAGCTTAAGGGGTTCGTTTTTAGACTCAAGTGTTCTTCAAGGGCGAGGTCTTTCGGTTCTTAGCAACTGGTCAAGGGTTCTAGCTCGGGTCAAGTAAGGGTTAGTTGCATGCCCCTTTCGGACATCGAGACCAGTTCCCTAGTTTCAACATTCTGGTGTGGTGAGCGTGGAAGCAGCTAGTTCGGAAAGCTCTGAGCCAGTCTTATTACTGGAAGCGAAGAGCCAAGGAACTCACCTCCTCCTAGCAAGTCGTGGCAATTGGCAAGGGAAGAGGAGGCAGATCATGTGTTGGAAGATTTGGCAAAGTTGGAGGTGGCAGAGGAGGTAAAAGAGAGGGAGGTCGTTAGCGGTAGTGGAAGGCCGGAGAAGATACGAATTAGCGGGAGGCTGAGCGAGCAGGATCAAGAGAGGGTCTGATGATGCGTCCAGCAGAATGTGGATATCTTCGCATGGAGCGCTGCAGAGATGCCGGGTGTCGATGCGAATGTAGCATGCCATTTCCTCAACCTCGACTCAAGCATCCGCCCCGTCCGCCAAAAGAAGAGATCTGTGTCGACCACCCTCGTCGGGCTGATCAGAGAGGAGGTGGGGAGACTGCTAGAGGCAGGGTTCGTCGAAGAGATCCAATAGCCAGGTTGGGTTTCTAATGTGGTGATGGTGAAGAAGGGGGATGAGAAGTGGAGAATGTGTGTGGAGTTGAGGCGGTAAGCTCGGTCCTGGTCCGGGAGGAGGGAAAGAAGCAGCTGCCGATCTACTACGTTACTGAGTCCTGAAAAAGGCAGAGCTTAGGTATCCCGTCCTGGAGAAGCTGGCGTTCGCTTTGATCATCTCAGCCCAAAAACTTCGTCCCAATTTCTAGGCTCATTCGATCAGAGTAGCGACCAATCACCCTCTTTGCAACATTATGGAAGGAGTGGAGCACTCGGGTAGACTGGCAAAGTGGTCAGTCGAGCTTAGCGAGTTCGATGTCACCTTCTTCCCTCGGCTATCAATGAAAGCGCAGGCAGTAGCAGACTTCCTGGCAGAGTATGTGACCGAGGTGGAGGGGTCGGAACCCACTGGGTTGATGGCGTGGGAGTTGTTCGCAGACGGGGCATTGGGAACGAATTCCCTCGGTGGAGGGGTGATCTTGTTCAGTCCGCAGAAGATAAGGATCGAGTAAGAGATCGACATCCGATTCCCCGTGACCAATAACCAAGCCGAGTATGAAGCAGTGGTGGCCGGTTTTCACCTGACAAGGGAACTGGAAATCCGAGAATCACAGATTCGATGGTGGTGGCCTCCCAGGTTAAAGGAGAGTTCGAGGCGAAGGAGCCGACCCTCCAGAGGTATCTGATGAAGGTTAAGGATCTCATCGGGTGGTTCCGCACTTTCTCCATCCCGCATATTCCGAGAGTGGAAAATGTTCGAGTAGATCGATTGGCGAAGTACGGCCCACGCGCGGGAGGAACAGTGACCGAGTTGTTCCGCCCGTCCATAAAAGAAGGGGAGCTGATGGAGATCGACCAAGGAGCCTCGTGGGTGGACCCGATCCTTACCTTTCTGGCCTCGGGCAAGGTCCCGGAGGAGGTCCCAGATAAGAGACGATTCAGGTACAAGTCAGCATACTACCTTATGCTAGACGGAAGCTTGTACAGGAAGACCCTGACTGGGCTCCTGTCAAGGTGCGTAATAGAAGATGAAGTCCCAAAGATCTTGGAAGAAATCCACTCTGCGGAGTGCGGAAGCCATTATGGAATCCAAACCTTAGAGAAGAGGGTGTTGAGGCAGGGGTACTTCTGGCCAACCCTTCAGAAGGACGCCATGGAGTTTGCGAAGAAGTGTCAGAAGTGCCAGCTTTTTGCAACGCTCCAACTTCAACCCGCACAAAGGCTCAGGACAATCACAGCACCCTGTCCATTTGCCATCTAGAGAATGGACTTGGTCGTCCCATTCCCTCAAGCCAGCGGTCAGAGAAGGTTCCTATTAGTCATGATCGACACTTCTCCAAGTGGGTGGAGGTTAAAGCTTTGACGAAAACGACCTCGCAAGTAATAAAGAATTTTATTTGGGGAGAAATAATCTGCAGGTACGGGCTCCCCCTCGCCATAGTGATGGATAATGTACCACTGTTCGTTAGTGGGGAACTCATTAGCTTCTTTGGTCAATTAGGCATCGATCTCTGCTTCGCCTCCGTTGATCATCCTCGGAGCAAAGGGCAAGTGGAGGTGGCGAACAAAGTCATAGTCAACCTGCAGAAGAAGAAGGTGAAGAATTTGAAGGGGACTGGGTGGAGCAGCTTCCCTCGGTCTTGTGGGCCTTGAGAACGACACCCAAAACGACAACGGGAGAAACGCCCTTCAAGCTCCCTCATGGATTTGAGGCCATACTCCCAGTGGAATTCGAGGTCAGGTCCCCCAGGGTCGTGGCCGCCCAGGAGGGTGGCGAAGACTGGAGGATAGATAATGAAGAGGAACAACATCTCTCGCTGGATGTGGTTGAGGAGCTCCGAGACCTCGCAGCGATTCGGCAGGAGGAAGTGAAGCGTCGAATGGCCAGGTGTTTTGATAAAAATATTAGGATCAAGCAATTCGTCCCAGGAGATATAGTCCTCAAAAAGGTCGACGCCGCGGGAAGGTCGGCGAACGTAGGAAAGCTCCAGCCCAATTGGGAGGGACCCTATATAATCCTGGAAGCCCTGAAGTCAGGGGGGGTATCACCTTCAAAATGTTGAGGGAATCCCCCTTGGTAATACTTGGAGTGGCGACGATCTTAAACGTTTTTATCCCTAATGTATATTGATTTTCTCCTTGGAAAGACCTCTTACTCCAGCTTATAATAGTTTCTCTAGCCCATGAGAGCAGAGGTTGGTAAGGTTTCAAGAAGAGGGATCGTATCGCGAAAGCGTCAAGTCCCTCCATCTCCAGGTGAGGTAAGCACCTAGGAAGTGGACGGGTACTCCGCCCCCAATTGGTAATATCCCCAACTAGAGACCATTCACCGGGCTCAGTAATGCCGGCAGATGGGAGGCTCATTGGGTCGACTCGCTACGTGCTAATTGGTTTGGGAAGGTGTTGAGTTCATCTGCCTTCAGGTGAGGTAAACGCCTAGGACGTGGACGGGTACTCCGCCCCTAATTGGTAAGATCCCCGACAAGAGACCATTCACCGGGCTCAGTAATGCCGGCAGATGGGAGGCTCATCGGGTCGACTCGCTACGTGCTAATTGGTTTGGGAAGGTGTTGAGTTCCTCTGCCTCCAGGTAAGTTAAGCCCCTAGGACGTGGACTGGTTCTTCGCCGCCAATTGGATTGGGAAAGTGTTGAGTTCCTCTGCCTCCACATAAGCTAAGCACCTAGGACGTGGACGGGTACTCCGCCCCCAATTGGTAAGATCCCCGACTAGAGACCATTCACCAGGCTCAGTAATGCCGGCAGACGTGAGGCTTATTGGGTCGACTCACTACGTGCTAATTGGTTTGGGAAGGTGTTGAGTTCATCTGCCTCCAGGTAAGCTAAGCACCTAGGACGTTGACTGGTTGTCCGCCCCAAATTGGTTTGGGAAGGTGTTGAGTTCCTCTGCCTCTAGGTAAGCTAACCACCTAGGACGTGGACGGGTACTCTGACCCCAACCGGTAAGAACCCCGACTAGAGACCATTCACCGGGCTCAGTAATGCTGGCAGATGGGAGGATCATCGGGTCGACTCGCTGCGGGCAAGATTTCATAAAGGGTAATTGATTTGGGAAGATGTGGAGTTCCCTCCATCTAAGGTTGAGTTCGGCTCGACCAGAGATGTTGATTTCCCTCCATCTCAGGTTGAGTTCGGCTCGACTAGAGATGTTGAGTTCCCTCCATCTCTGGTTGAGTTCAGCTCGACTAGAGATGTTGAGTTCCCTCCATCTCAAGTTGAGTTCGGCTCGACCAGAGATGTTGAGTTCCCTCCACCTCAGGTCGATTTCGGCTCCACTAGAGGTGTTGAGTTCCCTCCATCTCAGGTTGAGTTCAACTCGGCTAGAGATGTTGAGTTCCCTCCATCTCAGGTTGAGTTCGGCTCGCCAGAGATGTTGAGTTCCCTCTGAAAGTTGAGTTTTAGTTCTCATTCTTATTATTATAAGTCTTATTTAACTTTGTTTCAAATTAAGTGATACATATAAATATATATGAGTGCTGATTGAGAAAGTAAAACATAAATAAACAAGCACATAACCAGATGACACAAGATATATAGTAGTTCCCCAAAACCTGGGTACATCTACTCTTCTACCCAATGGTAGGAATCCACTAGAAGGTTGTTGATAAGGTGCCCTCTCACCAAGGTGATTTTGATAAGGTGTCCACACACCAAGGTGATTTTGATAAGGTGTCCACACACCAATGGGAGTTTTGATCAGGTGCCCAATTCACCTATAAGCTTTTGATAAGGTGCTTATAAACCAAGCTGCAGGTTTTTGCTAAGGTTCCCTGTCACCGGGAGTAAACTTTTGAAGGGAGTTTTAACCCTTTACAAGATTGGAAGGAGAAAGGGAAAAGATATATTGTTCTTCTCTTTTAGCTGAGAAGACACTTGAAAATCCTGATTGGATGTTGAGTTGGATCTTGATGAAGATGGTGAAGAGAGCTCCCCCTGTCTGATTTAGTTTTGGAGGCTCCTTGGTTCCGAATCCTCTATTTCAAATGTATGGAGTGGATCACCTCTCATTGTTCTCTGTCGACCTTCTCCTTATTTATAGCTCTGTGTATTAAGATAACACTATAGGGGAGAAATCAATTAGTAGACAGAGTATTAGAAAGAGAGAAATATTTCCATAACTATTATATCTATAGAAGGAAAGAATTCATTTTGATTTCAAATAATATCCATAATCAACTTAATCAATTTAGCCAAGAATCAATTAGAGGGAAAGAATGATTCATAACGGCTATAAAAGAATAATATTATTCCATATAAATCAGATCTATAGAAAGAAGGAAAGAGATCTGGTGTTATTTGAATTTAACATAGTAATCGACGTGCGTCGATTACTATTCGACGTAAGCGTCGAATTCGTCCTGACTGGACGTCGAGAGGAGAATAAGGAAGGTGCGTCGACTAAGGTGCATCAACTTCTTAAGATGCGTTGACTATAAGTCAGAGCTACGTCGACATAGGATACGTCGAATTCTTATTAAAGGTACTTCGACTCATTCTGAAAGAAACGTCGACAACACTTCGACGTTGCGTCGAATACTATTCGACGCATATTTACTTAACCTTGATTTTTCTTTCTTAGAATTCATATTCAACTCATTTTGGGGGTTAAGACAAATCATTTTCCCAACACCCTCCATCTCAGGTTTAGTTCAGCTCGACTAGAGATGTTGAGTTCCCTCCATCTCAGGTTGAGTTCGGCTCGACCAGAGATGTCGAGTTCCCTCTATCTCAGGTCGAGTTCGGCTCAACCAGAGATGTTGAGTTTCCTCCATCTCAGGTTGAGTTCGGCTCGACTAGAGATGTTGAGTTTCCTCCATCTCAGGTTGAGTTCAGCTCGAGTAGAGATGTTGAGTTCCCTTCATCTTAGGTTGAGTTCGGCTCGACCAGCGATGTTGAGTTCCCTCCACCTCAGGTCGAGTTAGGCTCGACTAGAGGTGTTGACTTCCCTCCATCTCAGGTTGGGTTCAGCTCGACTAGAGATGTTGAGTTCCATCCACCTCAGGTTGAGTTCAGCTCGACTTGAGGTGTTGAGTTTTTCTCCACCTTAGGTCGAATTCGGCTCGACCAGAGGTGTTGATCTTTCTCTACCTCCAGTTGAGCTCGGCTCACAGGAGGGGTGTTTAGTGGATAAAAGTCCGTTCTCCACCTCAGGTCGAGTTCAGCTCGACTAGAGGTGTTGAGTTTTTCTCCACCTTAGGTCGAATTCGGCTCGACCAGAGGTGTTGAGCTTTCTCCACCCCCAGTCGAGCTCGGCTCACAGGATGGTTATTAAGTGGAGAAGAGTTTGTTGTCCTTTTATTTGGCTCGGATTGAACCGTCTTTTAAAAAAAAAATTTCAACCACCGCGTTATCCACCATCATCTCTCCGAACCAAGGGTGATACATTGTTTTTCCGGGCTCGTGCCGAACCCGAAAAAAGCGGGGATTGTATATAACCCGTAATCCGTCGAGACCAGGGTGGATAACGGAAGTGATCGTGACAAGTAGGACGACCGTTTGAAGGAAACCGAACTGACCAGCATAGCGAGACAAGTCCCGGGGGAAGGGGAAGTGGACTTAAGGTCCACTTCCCTGTTTGGGCGAGTGGACTTAGTGGTCCACTCGCCCAAGGCAGGCCCAAACCCGGGCGAGCAGACCTATGGTCCACTCGCCCAGGATGGTGGCGAATGGACCATGGATCCACTCGCCCAGGAGGGTGGCGAATGGACCATGGGTCCACTCGCCCCTATGGGGAGTGGACCGAGTGGTCCATTGGCCCAACCCGGGCAATGGACCCTTCGGTCCACTCTCCCGGCCCCCGGCAAAGGGGGAAGTGGACACCTCGTGTCCCACTCACCCCCTCTTGTTTTGATCGTCCCGGTTCGTAGTTGAGCTGCGGATAGCAGGATTTTTGGCTATCTGCAGCCCAATTTTGGGAAGTCTATAAATAGACCCCCATGGGCACCTTGGGAAGTGTTGAACTTGTTGGATCTTGAGGCGCCCTTAGAGGAGGGGGGGGGAGGTGAATAAGGGTTGTAGAAAACTCTAAACTTTCATAGAAAACTTTTGATATTTTGGTAGAAGTTAAGTCAAAAGTAAAGTGATAATGAAATTAGAAATGAAATCATTTTTATTAAACAAGAAAAAACATGATTATTATTTATAAAATTGATTACAAAATCAGATTTCTATGACGCTAGAAATCGAAGGCGAAATATGAAATATTCTTTTCATTTTCTATACCGACTCGTATCCCCACGAACCGGTTGGCTTTAGCCTATCTCTCCCCAGATACGGCCTCAAGCCGCTCTAGCCTTCCTATCCCCAGAAAGGCCTCGAGCACCCCTTAGATCTACTCCCTAGACCTAGTCGCCAATACGAGGCGAATTACTCCCTAAGTCCTACCCAGACCTAGTCGCTAATACGAGACGAATTCACGAACCGATTACAAAGATAAAAATAAAAGACAAATACAAAAGACAAATATAAAACTCCATATGAGGTAATCTGAAGGAGATGCCGAAGAATTGCTGAAGATTATTGAAGTCCAAGCGTGTGTTCTTTGCGTTGTGTTAGCGTGTTGATCCAAGCCTCCTTCGATTCCTCCTTTTGAAATTGTGTGGAAGATGATGATCTGGAATAATAAGGCCCTCAAGGAGTTTATGAAGTGCTGGAATAGGGCTCTTAGCAATCAGTAGTTGGAGAAGACGAAATCCACCTTTTTATAGGACTGGAAGCTAACGCCGACGTTAAGTGTTAACGTCGGGCGTTGACTCAATATAGAAATAACTTGATGGCTCAGATCTTCAAAATAGGAAGGAGATTCTGCATCTTTGGAAACTTTCATTTTAGGCAACCTTAACGCTAGCGTTGACTCTAACGTCGGGCGTTGAGTCAAATCATTCCCCAAATGCTCCTGATAGTTTATTTAGGTTATAGTCTTAGTCACCTAGAGGGGGGGAGTGAATAGGTTTCTTTTATTTTAAGCTAAGTGTTTTCTGAATTTAAGTTAGTAAGATATCAAGCACAGAAAACACAAAGAGATTTATAGAGGTTCCTCAAGACATGGTGTCTTGAGTAGTCCTCTTTCCCCCTTCACCTTTCTAACAATGAGTTAGACAAGGCCAACTTCTCCAAACTCAGCTCCAAGAGCCTACAACACAGATCCCATCGAATCTCTCAGGTTTTCCCAAACCCTACCTCAGGCACAACTGCCCTACCTCAGACACAATAGCCATACCTTAGATCACACAATGATCCTAAATCAAGCTGACCTCTCAGCTCTACAGCTTAGGCCAATCAGCCTTACACACTCAGGCAATGAATTCCTACAGTCTAAGAACACACAAGTTCCTACAGATGATATAATGGAGGATTACAAGTAGAAGGAAGAAGAGGTCAAGCCTTGGTCTTCTTCTTCTTAACTGTTGTTGTTGCAGACTTGCATGAACCAGAGAGGAGAAGGGCAGCTCCAACTTGATTCTTCTTGATCAGCCCTTCAGATGATTGACTGGATCTACTTGCTCTTTCTTGAGATGAATCAAGATAAGCAATCACTTCTCTCCTTGTAGCCTCGTGTAAGCTCAGTTCTTGGCTGCCGACAATGAAACTGTATTGTTCTTCTTGCTTGTGTGCCGGAGAGTAAGAACAATGACAAAAGTGTTTGCTCAACCCTAACTTGTTCCTTTTATACTCCACTAATCTTCAACGGCTCTTAGTCGTCCTTCTGACAGATATGTGAGTGATTGGTGGACCTCAGGAAGCCTTTCTGCAACTTGCGCCAAAAGCAGAACCCGCCATATCACTTTTGAATCTGTCTCAGCGGTTGGGATGAGATGGCCAGCCGTCTCAGCGGTTGCATCTGTCCCATCCCAGCGGATCCGCTGAGACAGACAGTTGTCTCAGCGGTTTTCTTCTATCTGTAGCTCAGCAGGCCTAGACAACTTCTCAGCGGCTCCTGGCCTTGTCCTAGCGGTTCAGCTGAGACATAGAGTTTGTCTCAGTGGTTTTGACAGTAAATCAACTGATCATTCATTACACCTTGTTATGTCCTAGTCCTGTATTGTCATGAGATAGAAGTAGGGTTTATTAAATACAATTTGTACTTAGCATTGAGTGTGAGGCCTCTTCAAATCAAGGGAACATTGAGGGTAATTTTCCCAACAATCTCCCCCTTTTTGAAGAAGGCAGAACACCCTAAAATGCTAGAGTACATTACTCATAAATTCTTGATATGTGTCATTGCTCAAATGAGTTCAACATATCATGCTTAGTGCATCAGTCATTTTTAAAACAGATGGATGTTATGAAAGTATTTGTACCGCATAATTTAATCAATCCATCAGTAAGATTTGATAAACATTACAATGCAACATAGATTTAAATTATCTAATAAAAATAGGGTAAGGTTTAGTTATAACTCAGATTTAGCTATGATACAAGCTGATTACATTAACAATCCATCAATTGCAATCCAGATAGAATAGTAAATCAAAGCTCAGTTTGCATTCATATATTCATAAACTATTTTAGACAAAGTGTAATTAAGTTTGCATCCACACAGTCATAAGTCATTATAGTTCAATATCAATTATATACATAAACTGTTTCTACATTCATTCAAAGCTTTCTTTTCTTATGAGAAAAACATTCAGGAGAATCAACAACTGCTTCTTTCCCTTTGACTGAAGCATCATCCATGTCATCAGCAACAGTGTTAACTTGACCTGGAAGCTTCTTCTTTTCAGCATTGGCATCCTTGATATCAACAATTCTTCTCTTGTTCTCTTGCCTTTGGAAATACATAAATGGTTTAGGAATATATTTAGGAGGCATTCTCTTAGGATTTTCTTTCCTCACCAGATTGGCTTTGAACACTTTTTCTCTTTTTGAATTTCTCTCAAGGTGCTTTAACCATTCTTCAGATGGATAGAGCTTGTCAATATCCATGCATACCTGACCATGGCTTATCCAGGTATTCAAAATTAAGTCCTTGGAGTCAGCACTCCAATGCTCATAGTCAGGGTCTCTATCCTGCACCTCCCTTTGCTTGGCCATGAATTCTTTAGCCAGCAGTGCCCTTTACCTTTCCCTCCTCTTTTTCAGACTCTTATCTTGGGCAATTGCCTCTTGATGAGGGAAATCCCAGTCTTCTGGCCTATTGACATCTAATATAGGAAGATTCAGGGCTATCCTTGTACCTTGGAGAACTTTCAGAGTAAGGTCAGAATTTATGATAGCATTTGTGTCCTCCCCCTTTCTGGCTTCTTCATATATCTTTTGATGGAGGTCTTGCTTGGCTGCTGTTATTGTGCCAGATAGGGTTTGGAAGACATTCTCAACATCAGAGTGAAGCACCTCTTGCAGTTTGCCCATTTCTGACTTGAATTGAGAGGCAGTGACTGAGGCTACAATGGATTGAGAGACATTGGCAATGTCAGCTTTCAGCTCATCCTTGTACCTGCCAGCTTCTTGATCCAACTGCATGGCAGTGGAATAAATATGATCTTGAAGATGGTTTGTTGATTTCTCTATCACCTCATCTATTTTGCTAACATAGTTTTTGACATAAGACATATCCTCTTCAGATAGTCTTAGATGTTTGTCCATGGACCTTAGAATTGTATTTTGACTGATCACTGTCCTCTCAGCAAGTTCAAACCACTTGGTCATCTGTTTGGTGAGCATGTCAGTGTTTTCCTTTATTTCCTTGACCTCAGTCATGACCTCAGCTTTCACATTCAAGATGGACTGATCAATGTATCCCCTGACTGATGTAATTGATTGATCTACTTGTGTCTTCATGGAAGTTAGGTGAGACTGTAGTAGTAGGGAGATATCATTGAGATAATTTTCATTAGATGAGTTGGTGGTGGAGGCTTGCTGAATGTTTATCCCTGGGATTGGGGGTCTTGGTGAGCTTGGAGGATTGATAATATTGATCCCTAGATGAACTGGAGGTTCATGCAGGACTGCAACTGGGGCATCCACCAGCTCAACACCTGATGCCATTGCATCAATGTGATCAGGGGGGAGTAGAGCATCAATGTGAATAGGTTTCTTTTTAATTTTCCTCTAAGTACCCTAGCTTATTTCTGATTTCTGGTTCAAGCAAAAGATCAAACACACAGAAAGCACACAAGCATGTTGTTGGAAATTGCATTCACAATTACCTTGATTTGTGAGAAGTCACCCTTAAACTAAGATTGAATTGCTTTTGTATTTGATATGCTTTTCTAGTATTGTCTTGCAGATTATCATGGCTAAGTGTAAGCCAATGTCAGGTCACAATGGGTCTGCAAACACAGTTTCATAAAATGTAATCCCTCATTTTATGAAACATGGTGATGACTCATGTGTGATCTCACTATTGGGGTACACTTCTTTTTCAAGACTATTGAAGACTTTGGAGTGCGGCTGCTGCATGTGTTCAAGAGAAGAAAAGAAATTTTTGTGAAAATTTTTTTTCCTAAGGATATGTCTCGAGAGATCAGACATGTCTCGAGAGATCATGGTTGTCTCGAGAGATCTTTAGTCTGAATTTTTTGTAATGTCTCGAGAGATCATCGAGTTCTCGAGACATCCCTTTCCTGCTTTCTCCGTTTCATGTCTCGAGAGATCCGTCATGTCTCGAGAGATCCCTCATGTCTCGAGACATCTGTCCGTAAATTTCTAATTTCGTTTTTCTCTGTTCTGACGGATCGTGATCGCCCCTCTTCGTTTCCAACGGCTATTTTGATGCTTTTAAGATCGTGTTAACCCTTAATCGCTCCTCTCTATATATAGAGTTGCTCTTGGGTTATTTCAAAAAAAAAAAGTTCCTTTTCCTAATCGTTCATGACCTAATCTCTCTCCCGATCAAAAAGGACGTGAAAAGCGCCGCTCGCCGTCGCCTACGATTGGAGATCGTTCTTCTCATTGGAGTTGGCGATTTCTATCAAGAAGGGTTCGATTGATCCATACTCAGGTTCTACAATCTCTATTGGATCGTTTCGGATTGCCAAAGACAGATTTGAAGGATCGTTGTTCTTCCTCATCGTTCTCAAAAGCCATTCAAGAAGAAGGAAGAAAACGCCTCTGTTATTCAGATCTGGTTTAGTATTGTTCAAACCCTTTTCAATCTATTGTAGGAGTTGTTTTCTCCGAGTTGTAGGAGTTGTTATCTCCGAGTTGTAGGAGAGGTTGTTCTCCGAGTTGTAGGAGAAGTTTTCTCCGAGTTGTACGAGAGGTTCTCTCTGAGTTTGTAGGAGTTTGACTCCGAGACTGTAGGATCGTTCTTGATCCGAGATTTAGTGAGTAGTCAAGTCTAGCTGTGGTGCTAGATTGGCGAGGCCGGCAGTGGAGTACCCAAGTACGGGGAACCACTATAAATTCCTGGTGTTATCTGTGGCTGTGATTAATTTTGTGTGCTGTGCTTTACGTTTAATTTTTAATTCTGCAAAAGACGTAGAGATCACCTATTCACCCCCTCTAGGTGATTTAGGTAGGCAACTAGATACTTCAATTGGTATCAGAGGTTCGCTGTTCGTTGCTAGGTTAACACCTTGAACAGGATCCATCCTTCTAGTTGCTAGCAAGCCATGGATAGAGTCAAGGAATCCTCTCTGAAATTGCCCATCTGCACCAAGGCCAACTTTCCTATGTGGAAGGAAAGAGTCCGTTTTTATATGGAAGCTGCAGATCCCAGAATCTTCCAAGTCGTGGAAGAAGGTCCCCATGTGCCAATGACTGCTTCATCAACAAATCCTACTGTTCAGATACCTAAGAAAATGATGGATTTGACTAAGGATGAGATAGCTCTTGTTGCTCTTGACAAGAAGGCTAAAAACATAATTGCAAGTGCAGTGGACGATTCCATGTTGCAAAACTTAATTCACTGCAAATCAGCCAAAGAGATGTGGACATCCTTAATTGTTCTAATGGAAGGTACTGACGAGGTAAGAGAAGATAGAAGGTCTCTACTTAATCAAGAGTACAAGGCGTTCAAGCAGAATAAGAAGGAGTGCATTGCTGATGCATACGAAAGATTCTTCAAGATAGTCAATGGTTTGAGGAACTATGACAGGGAGTTCACAAACGGTGAACTAAATGACAAATTCTTGCGTTCCCTAACGAAAGACTGGGATAGCAAAATTGTTGCCATAAGAGAGTTTGGAAAACTGCCAAGTCTAGAACCTCAAAATCTGTTCGGGAAGCTGTTGTCTCATGAATTACAAATGAACATCCGAAAGTCTGAAGAGGATGTAAATCGAGCTTCAAGCAAAGAAAGAACCTTAGCTTTGAAGGCAGAGAATTCAAAGAAGAGCAAAGCAGTGATACCGATCAGAGAAAAGGAATCTGATATTGAAGAAGAATCGGAAGCCAACTCCTCCTGTTCCGAACTGTCTGATGGGGAGTTCTCTTTAATCTCCCGTCAGTTTAAGAAACTGTTGAACAAGCGGAGGCACATGAACAACAAGCCGTCTTCCTCGGATCATAAATATTCTCGTCGTGATGGCGAATATCACAGGAAGGGCTCAAGCAATAATGACAGGTATAAATCCAAACAGAACAAACACATTTCTTCTGACATTATTTGCTATTGTTGTAATAAGCCAGGGCACATGATTGCTGAGTGTCCCTATAAGAAGAAAGAAGGTGGAAGAAAAGAAGACAAGAAATCCACTCATGGAAAGAAGAAATCAGATAGAAGCTTCGTCGCTAAGAAAGCCAAAACTTTAAGCGACAGTGACTCCGATGAGTCGAGTGATGAAGAAGAAGCTTACTTCGGTCTGATGGCTATGTCTGATGATGAAGAAGCACCCCCGTACACCGGAAAGGTAAATGATCACACTATCCTATCTGATTCTGATTATGCTTCGGCTGAACAAAAGGATAACCTCTCAGACGATGAATCTGAGCTCATGTCTCAATATACCAAAATGCTCCAAAGCTTTGACAAGTGCCGAAAGGTTGTCAAAACTCAGGGTAAGGAGATCATGGCTCTCAAGGAGGTGGAATCTAACTTGAGAAAAGAATTTGAAGAACTTTCTTCTCTCAAAGAGGAAGTCCAAGCCTTGAAAGACAAGATCAAAAGCTCGGAAGAGACTCTTGCCTTGAGAGATAATTCGATAAAAGTCTTGGAGGAACAGCTTGCGGCTGAGAAGAAGTTGGTTGAAGCATTCTCTCAACCTAAAACTGTTCTGCCAATTATTGGTACTTTTATCACTAAGGCAAAAGGAAGCGGTATAGGGCATGAAGCTAGTACTAGCAATTCTTCAAAAAATACAATTGCTAAGAAGAATGGTCTGGTTGCTAAGAAAGCTACTACCAAAGAAAAAGGGAAAGCTCGTCAAGAGCCTGTAGCATTCAAGAAAGTCATATTCCCTACGAATGCTTATGATATGGAGAGTTCCTATGGTCATTTCACACGGCCAATTCCTTTTTCACCTGTGAATGATCATAAGGAATGGGCTCCTCCCCGAAACTTTGGTGATAGTGCTTTTCAAGCACCCTATCAAGAGATTAATCGGAAATGGTACGGTCCATTTGTTCATGGTCCGAGTGCTAAGAAAGCACCAAAAGTGAAGGCTGTTGCACCAAAGCCGAAGAGGACAGTACCACCTTGTGTGTGTTGCCCCCATGAGGCATCCTCATCTAAAAGGGCTGCTCCTGCAAGAGCTAACGTTCAAAAAGTTAAGCAGGAGAGTGTAAAGAGAAGGTACAACAGATTCGACTGTTGGTGCTGCGGTAAAATTGGTCACTTTGCCGTTGATTGTTGGTTTAATACAACGTATACTAGGAGACCACAAGTGAACGTTGCAAGGCAGACCACTCGCAATGTTAACATTTATCGTGGTGCTCAACTGACACGGGACCAAGGACCCAAATCTGTTTGGGCTCCTAAGGCGAAATGATTTATTTTTTGCAGGTATGTCCAAAGGCCAATAAAAATCCAATCTGGTACTTGGACAGTGGATGCTCTCGGCATATGACCGGGACAAGAAGCCTTTTGCAAAACTACATTCCAGTTGCGAATGGTCCAAAAGTTATTTTTGGCGGTTCAGACAGAGGAATAACTAAAGGCTATGGTATGATTTCTAATGGAAATGTATCTTTTTCCGATGTAGCTTATGTGGAAGGATTACAACATAATCTGATAAGCATAAGTCAACTTTGTGATAAAGGATACATTGTTGATTTTCATAAAGATAAGTGTTTGATAAAGTCGGCTGAAAATCATGAAACGATTTTATCAGGCATTCGCTGTAGAAACATATTTTGTTTAAATTTTCTTTGCATATCATCTTCTACACCAGTATGTCTTTTTGCAAAAGATAGTGCATCTCTTGTTGACCAATGGCACAAGAGATTAGCACATATAAATCTTACAACTATTAATAAATTGTTTTCTCAAAACTTAGTGCGAGATGCACCAGATGTTAAGTGCATTAAAGATAGACCTTGTCATGCATGTGTAAAAGGCAAGCAAACAAGAGCTACCTTTAAGAGCATTATTGGCAAAGATTCAACCAGGTGTCTATACCTACTTCATATGGATTTGTTTGGTCCTTTGCAAATTAGAAGTTTAGGAGGAAAATCTTACACATTAGTTATTGTAGATGATTTCTCTCGTTTTGCCTGGGTATTCTTTCTGAAACATAAGTCAGATACCTTTGACACTTTCACTAGTTTTGTCAGGCAGGTCCAGAATGAATTTAACTGTTCGGTGGTCAAAATCAGAAGTGACCATGGTACAGAATTTGAATCTGGAGCCATGACAGAATTCTGTGAAAGCCTCGGTATCTTTCATGAGTTTTCCTCTCCTCGAACTCCACAACAAAATGGAGTAGCTGAGAGAAAGAATAGAACACTTATTGAGGCTTGCAGAACCATGTTGAGTGACTCTTCACTACCTGAATATTTCTGGGCTGAAGCTGTCAATACTGCATGCCATGTGCAAAACAGAGCACTCATAAACAAAAACCATGAAAAGACTCCTTATGAACTTCTAAAAGGCAAGAAACCGACCATTTCTTATTTTCGAATCTTTGGTAGTAAATGCTTTGTGCTAAACAATGGAAAGCATTACAAAACTAAGTTCAGTGAAAAGAGCTTTGAAGGTATTTTTGTAGGTTATAGTAGTCATAGTAGGGCATATAGAGTTTTTAATAAGAAAACCCTGGTGGTAGAAGAATCTGTTAATGTTGTATTTGATGAGACGAGCATGCTTCAAAGCAGCTCCTCTAGCATTTCTTCTGTAGACACAGGTTCAAAGCTGCAGGACTTAAGCTTGGATCAACCAGTTGAAGAAAATTCTCAACACTTCATCAAGATTCCCCCAATAACAATCTATGAAGAAGATCATCCTGATGAAGAGCCACTCCAAGTGGAGGAAGATACTCCAATAGTAGAAGAAACTCCTATTGGTCCAATTCATGCAAGGAACCTCGGGCTACGACACATGAGAGATCATCCAGTTGATCAAATCATAGGAGATCCTCATGACGGGATAAGAACAAGACGAGGTACCATTAACGAAAATATGCATTTAAGTTTTCTTTCGCAGGTCGAACCAAAGAAATTCCAAGAGGCAAATGAAGATCCATCCTGGATAATTGCTATGGAAGAAGAATTGAATCAGTTCAAACGATGTAAAGTATGGGCACTTGTTCCAAAACCCAAAGACAAAAATGTCATTGGAACAAAGTGGGTGTATAGAAACAAGCTGGATGAAGAAGGAACAATCATAAAGAACAAATCCAGACTTGTAGCTAAAGGGTACAGACAAGAGGAAGGCATCGACTTCGATCAGACGTACGCTCCAGTAGCAAGGCTCGAAGCGATCAGACTCTTCCTTGCTTATGCTGCTTTCAAGGGTTTCACCGTATATCAAATGGATGTCAAATCCGCGTTCCTAAACGGAGATATTAAAGAGGAAGTATACGTTGAACAACCCCCAGGTTTTGTTAATCCTGATCATCCCAATCATGTTTATTTATTACAGAAAGCTTTATATGGTTTGAAACAAGCTCCTCGAGCTTGGTATGAGACGTTGTCTAACTTTCTTCTTGAAAACAAGTTCACAAGAGGAAAGATAGATAAGACATTATTTCTTAGGGAAGTAAAAGGCAAGATTTTGCTAGTGCAGATCTATGTCGATGACATCATATTTGGCTCTACGGATGATAACCTCTGCAAAAAGTTTTCTAAACTTATGCAAGGGAAATTTGAAATGAGCAGTATGGGTGAGCTGAAATATTTCTTAGGACTTCAAGTGAAACAGTCTGAAGATGGAATCTTCATTTCTCAGACAAAGTTCACTAAGGAGTTGATTAAGAAATTTGGAATGGAGAGTGCAACCTCTATGAGGACTCCAATGAGCTCAGCTACGTCTCTGGACAAGGATGAGAAAGGGAAACCTTTTGATGAAACCAAGTACAGAAGCATAATTGGCTCATTGCTCTACCTTACTGCCAGTAGACCTGATATAATGTTCTCTACATGTGTTTGTGCTAGATATCAGGTGAACTCTAAGGAATCCCACTATACTGCTGCAAAGCGAATCTTGAGATACCTTAAAGGCACACCAAATCTTGGCTTATGGTACCCAAGAAGTAATGATAGTGAACTAATTGGTTTTTCATATGCAGACTTTGCAGGTAGCAAAGACGACAGGAAAAGCACTTCTGGGACGTGTCAATTCCTCGGAAGGAGACTTATTTCCTGGAGTAGCAAGAAGCAGAATTGTGTTGCAATATCAACCGCCGAGTCGGAATACATTTCTGCTGGCAGTTGTTGCGCACAACTTCTCTGGATAAGAAATCAACTTCAAGACTACAACATGAAGCTCAAAGACATTCCTATGTTTTGCGACTCTTCCAGTGCAATCGCTATCGCAAATAATCCAGTCTCTCACAGTCGGACAAAGCACATCGAGCTACGATATCACTTTATCCGGGAGCATGTGGAGAAGGGTGACATAAATCTGAGTTATGTCCCCACGGATAAGCAAGTTGCAGACATCTTCACGAAGCCACTGGATGAGACCAAGTTCTCTTTCTTCAAGACGGAACTTGGAATGCTCAACATGGAGTAATGGTCAAGTCAATCAAAACCTTGGCGACAGGAAGTTCTCTTTTGACAAGTCATGTCTCGAGACAAGAAGCAGATCTCGAGACACGGTGTATCTCTCGAGACATAACCGATGTCTCGAGACATTTTTTTTTTTAAAAAAGGAATCCAACCGATAGGTACGCGCTATTTCCTATTTCTAGTTTTCTATTTCTCGTAAAATCAAAATTAAATATATATATATATATATATATATACGAAATCGGAAAACTTGATGTTCACGCGAGTCATCTCCCGAGACCTCCTCGACCTTTCGTCTCCCTCTCGAGCGACGATCGTCTGCGACTGGTCTCAGTGCTGCGGTGGTTCTCGGTGGCTCCTCGTGCTTCAGCTTTCTTCGTTCAACATTCTCTCCCTCCATCTTGCTGCAATGGCTCCCTCTCCTCATCCGAAAATCGGAGTCGGCAACGAGGTAATTCGGTTAGGTCTTGCAAGTTTATCCGATGAGTTCCATACTCTGTTTTGTATGCTTGATGCCGCCGGTCTCACCTTCGTTCTCGAGCATCCTTGCCGGATTTTGTTTGAAGAGGTTGAAGAATTTTTCATCAATGTAAAGCCAATCAAGGAAGGAAGTATGTTGATCTCCTTCGTTAAGGGTATAAAAATCAAAGTCTCTCCAGAGACTCTCGCTAAATATTTGCAGTTGTCTGAAGTGGAAGCTGAAGAAGAGCTAGTTGACACTGATTGGTTGACTACAACAAGGTTCTGTGGTCTAGATTCAAATTTTTCTACAGTTAAGAGGAATAAGTTGAATGCTGTGGGGAAGCTCCTGCTGGACATTATCTCAAAGGCACTTTTCTGCAAGACAGGCTCTCAAGGACATGTGTCTGAAGAGATGTTTCTGTTGATGATTGGCATTGTTACCGGAAAGAAGAGAGATTGGGCCTCAATCTTATTCTCAAATATCAAAGCTTGCATAAACACTCCTAACTTTGCCCGGATCATCTCACTGTTTCTAAATCAGTTTAACCCTGCTATTTTCAACATGTCCAAAGGTACAGTTATCCATCACCTTAAGAAGATAGATGTCAGCTCCTTGCAGAGATGGGACATTCGTATCAAGAAGCCGGAATTGGCTGGTGCTCCTTCTGAGGGGGAGACTCTTAGATCTGCAGTTGTAAGAGAAGCAGAAACTCCAGCTCCTTCTTCTGAAGATCAAGCACCCTTGGTAACATCATTGCCACTTTCATCTCGAACTCGCTCTAAAGCTTCAGGTCGTGCCAAGCTGCCAATCCGTTCAAAAGCCAAAGGTAAATCCTCATCAGCTCCAACAGAATCCCTTCCAGTATCTGAAGAGCACAGTCCCAGTGGCCAACAGGCAGGGTCTGGTGCTGATTTTGTTTTTAACATAGATGATGATGATGTCATGTCTGTTCATGAATTGTCACCTCCCCTAGTACATGTTGAGGGGGAGTCAGAGTTTGACACAACCAAGAATGCTCCAGATGAGCTAGGTTGTGCAGAAGATTCTCTTCTAGGAAAGATTGAAGCACTGCTCAAGAAGCAGAGTGCACAGTTTGAAAATTCTTTGACGACTGTTCACAGGAAGATTGCCTCAGTTAAAAGTGAACTAGGCAGAGAGTTAGCTAAGATAAAATCCAATTATGAAAATCTCTCTGATTTGATGAGCCTAGGGAGCAAGCAAATTGATCATGCAACTGAAGGTGTAGGCACAGTGTTGACTCAGACTGTTATACTGACAAAGCTTCAAGAATCAGTGTCTGACAAGGCTGAAGCTAATACGTTCAGAATTGTTGATGAAGTCGGAAAGTTCAAAGATGATACTCTCCAAACCCTATCTGTAGAAGTCAGAAAGGGGGAGGAAATATAGTAGCTAAAATGACAGATTTGATTGAAAGCTCCGTTTCTGCTCTTCAAAGCTCATGGAATTCTCAGTTTGAGCAGTTCTCTTCCAGGATGTTGAAGCAAGTTGCTGATATTAATGCTTATTCATTCAAAACAGCAACGTGGCTTCATAATCAGATTTTTCCTGAGTTGGCGATTGATCCAGATATTCCTGTTCCTCAGTTTTCTCCCAGGCCAGAAGAACTACTTGGGAAGGCTCCTATTGTTGAAGAACAATCAGATAGGGCTGGGACCAAAGGAAAAAGAAAATTTGGTGAAGGTTCTTCTGCCAGTCGATCAGTTCCTAGTTCTAGCTCTACAGGTCAGTGCAAAGCTAAGGCTGAGAAAAGTTATCCAGAAATCTGGAGCCCCGTCTCAAAAGACATTATTCTTGAAACCTACAAGTTAGTTCATGAAGGTAAAATGAACAGATCTGAATGCTACAGCTCTCAAGAATGGGAAAAACATGAGACAGCTCAAAGGAAGCGAAGGATTCATTTCAGAGCGTTTGGTTATAATAATGCTGATGCTCTGGAACCTCCTCCGTTTTACCATCCCAAGCCTCATGCCTTTTTCTCCAGACAAGAAGAAAAGAGGAAAAGGAGGTCTTGAAGGATGATGATGATGATGCTGACAAGACATATTTTGTTTTCATTATGATTTAGTGAACATCAAGTCTTCTGAACAATTCAAATTTAGATATATATATATATATTTGATGTTTTGATGTTCTTTACTTTTTCATTTCTATATCTTTGTGTAGTATAGCATATTTATTCTTTAACTGCTGTAATTCAACTTAGTGTACAGGGTTCTGACTTCTACAAATAGGGGGAGATTGTTGGAAATTGCATTCACAATTACCTTGATTTGTGAGAAGTCACCCTTAAACTAAGATTGAATTGCTTTTGTATTTGATATGCTTTTCTAGTATTGTCTTGCAGATTATCATGGCTAAGTGTAAGCCAATGTCAGGTCACAATGGGTCTGCAAACACAGTTTCATAAAATGTAATCCCTCATTTTATGAAACATGGTGATGACTCATGTGTGATCTCACTATTGGGGTACACTTCTTTTTCAAGACTATTGAAGACTTTGGAGTGCGGCTGCTGCATGTGTTCAAGAGAAGAAAAGAAATTTTTGTGAAAAAATTTTTTCCTAAGGATATGTCTCGAGAGATCAGACATGTCTCGAGAGATCATGGTTGTCTCGAGAGATCTTTAGTCTGAATTTTTTGTAATGTCTCGAGAGATCATCGAGTTCTCGAGACATCCCTTTCCTGCTTTCTCCGTTTCATGTCTCGAGAGATCCGTCATGTCTCGAGAGATCCCTCATGTCTCGAGACATCTGTCCGTAAATTTCTAATTTCATTTTTCTCTATTCTGACGGATCGTGATCGCCCCTCTTCGTTTCCAACGGCTATTTTGATGCTTTTAAGATCGTGTTAACCCTTAATCGCTCCTCTCTATATATAGAGTTGCTCTTGGGTTATTTCAAAAAAAAAAGAGTTCCTTTTCCTAATCGTTCATGACCTAATCTCTCTCCCGATCAAAAAGGACGTGAAAAGCGCCGCTCGCCGTCGCCTACGATTGGAGATCGTTCTTCTCATTGGAGTTGGCGATTTCTATCAAGAAGGGTTCGATTGATCCATACTCAGGTTCTACAATCTCTATTGGATCGTTTCGGATTGCCAAAGACAGATTTGAAGGATCGTTGTTCTTCCTCATCGTTCTCAAAAGCCATTCAAGAAGAAGGAAGAAAACGCCTCTGTTATTCAGATCTGGTTTAGTATTGTTCAAACCCTTTTCAATCTATTGTAGGAGTTGTTTTCTCCGAGTTGTAGGAGTTGTTATCTCCGAGTTGTAGGAGAGGTTGTTCTCCGAGTTGTAGGAGAAGTTTTCTCCGAGTTGTAAGAGAGGTTCTCTCTGAGTTTGTAGGAGTTTGACTCCGAGACTGTAGGATCGTTCTTGATCCGAGATTTAGTGAGTAGTCAAGTCTAGCTGTGGTGCTAGATTGGCGAGGCCGGCAGTGGAGTACCCAAGTACGGGGAACCACTATAAATTCCTGGTGTTATCTGTGGCTGTGATTAATTTTGTGTGCTGTGCTTTACGTTTAATTTTTAATTCCGCAAAAGACGTAGAGATCACCTATTCACCCCCCTCTAGGTGATTTAGGTAGGCAACTAGATACTTCACATGTATAGAGGTTCCTCAAGACAGGGTGTCTTGAGTAGTCCTCTTTCCCCCTTCACCTTTCTAACAATGTGCTAGACAAAGCCAACTCCTCCAAACTCGGATCAAAGAGCTTACAACTCAGATCCCTCAGGATCTCTCAGGTTTTCCCAAACCTTACCTCAGGCTCAACCTACAACTCAGATCAGCTCCTGATCCTACAGCTCAGACCTCAGTAGGTCCTACAACTCAGACCACAACAGGTCCTACCTCAGGCTAAATAGCCCTACCTCAGATCAGCTCCTGATCCTACACTCAGGCCCTCAGCCCTACAACTCAAAACCCTCAGGTTCCTACAAACTCAGACCAAATGGTCTTACAGCTCAGGCAAAATGCCCTACAGAAAAATGGTTTAGAGATTTATTACAACAAAGGTACTCTCCTGTATATTCTGCATAGTCTGTGCTTCCTGTAGATGATAATGTTGATTATAGCCACAACTTGATCTTCCTCTTCAATAGAGTGATGGAAGATCACCTTGCCCCTTCTGGTGGAGGAGCTAACTTCTTCTCTCTGATTCTTCTTCTCTTTCAGTGAGCAGGGAGAAAGTCGAGAGCAGCTGCCGTCAATGAAACAGTTGATTTTCTTTTTGCACGCGACGGAGAGTTCAAATGTGCCCTAACTCTTCCTTTTATACATCTCTGATCTTCAACGGCTCTTAGCTGTCCTTCTGAGAAGTATGGGAGAAGCTGGTGGACCCCACACAGCCTTTCTGCAACTTGTCCTAGCCGCAGGTTCCGCCGCCCTACATATATGTAGAGAAGGACTGTGCTCGACGAACGCGCTGCACTCTGCGTTCGACGAACCTGGTGTATCCTGAGTTCGACGTGTAACATCCCATTTCCTACTAGACCCCTAAGGTGCACTTTGTCATGACATGGTCATAACAATGCCCTAAGATACCAAGGATTGCCCTAGAACCAAGGTGAAAAGGTGAAAAACACCTTGGTGTGCAAATAGACAAAATGACTTCAAGGTTTAAGACTTGATGTCTAAGCCTCAAAATGATCCAATTGACCCCACCTAACTCTTCCTAATACTCTAGGGAACTCAATGAGTCACTAATAACCCAATGGGTCAAGACAAATCTAGGGTTTGGGTCAAAATCACCATTTGACTCATTTAGCCTAAGTAGACCTAAATAGGTCAAAAGTGCCCAAAGAGGGTTCACCAAGCCATGAATCACACCAAAGGGAGTCTATGGACCTTATGGACACCACGTGGGGTCAGCCTTCTCATCAGTTGACCAAGTCAACCCAAAAGCCCTAACATATGGTCACCAAGTTTGTCCAATTTAACCAAATTGACCAAAGTCAAATATAAGTCAACATAACCCAATTCAACCCAAATTGGCTCAAGTAGACTTCATATGACCAAATTGACCCCACCATTACATGTCAATCCCTAAGAGAGACCCAATGGACTCAGAAGCCTCATCATGTGATCATCAAATTGGTCAAATTGACCAAAGTCAAACTTTCCCCAATTTTGGTCAAAATTACACTTATTGGCTAAATTGGCCCAATTAGGGCATCACCACGGCCCAATCAACATTGGATGGTGTCAAGGGACTCAAGAACAACAATTTGGACCAGTCAACCCATTAGTTGACCAAGTCAACCACTAAAGTCAACATAAGTCAAAATTGGGCTAAATGGGAATTTTGGATCAATTAAACCAAACCCTATGGGCTAAGGCCTCAATAGGAGGCCCATCCTGCAACCCAATGGCACTTGACCATGCATGCCCTCAGATTTGAAGAGGGATTGACATGCAAGTGGGCAAAATTGGATTTTCCCCCAATTTGGAGAAGAGACAAATTGGAATTCATGGATTGAGTGCCAATTGGCACTCAATTCTCCTCCCAAAGCATTCCACTGAGCTCCCTCAGTAATTCCCAGCCGAATTCTTGTTGTCCCCATGACAAGTGCCACCTTGGTGAAGCATCCAAGGTGTAGGCCGAGCTCCCCTTTAATGGCTGGAATGGTTAGAGCCCTCCTTAGGCCAAATAGACACCACCATTAGCTTTAGAATGAGGAAAGCATATGAAATCGACCTTTGAATCACTGCAAATGGTGGAGGAATGAAGTTTTGAGCAAGCTCGCCGGAGAGGAGAAGATTCATGGCCAACCGCCGCCGCCGCCTCCGTCAAGCTTCATTAAGGTACGATTCCCCCCCCCCCCCCCCCCCCCCCCCCCCTCGGTGCTAGCTTCATAGATCAAATAGGAATGAATCCAAGCTCATTTGAGCTTGATGCCATGGACAACCATGAAGAAATGGCTGATTTTAGATCTTGCCGGAAAACACTACTCCGGCCACCCCAAGTCGACGGACCACCACCCATCGATGGCTCTTGCCGAGAGGAAGGAGTTGGTGTGGTTGGCCGGCAATGGGAGGGCTTAGATTGCTGTAGTGAGGCCAAAACACCTGCTCCAGGTCGGGCAAACCGTGGCCTTTGGCTCTAGGAAGAAGAGATAATCATGGCCATTGATTTGATCAAGGATCGGCTATAGGCAGACCCCCCCCCCCCCCCCAATTACTTAAGTTTTTAACAGACTTTGCATGTAAGAATTAGGCCACTTAGAGGCCTTTTCATGAAAAGTTGTCTGAGACAACTTTTGTTGCCCTTGATGTTACCTTTCAACAGAAACTTAAATCAAGTCATTTGGAGCACAGTAGCACCTACAACACCCATTTTCCTAGGACTGGTCCTAGTGTAGGGCAGAAATTAAAAATGCTATAACTTTTAAATGGCTTAACCAAATCCCTTCATTTTTCTACCATGCATGCATGGTATGATGATACACTTGGGAATTTTGTTGGAATTTTTGGACCTCATTTATTTCTCTGAATTTGATTTATTTGGTTAGGTCAAATTTATTCAAATATGACATTTAGGTCTCATATGCACTTGGAGAATTATGAAATTATTCTAGTAGGTTTCCTTGGTGATCCTATAGCTCTGTAAATTTTACGATAATTTTTAGATGAATTTTAGGTCATTATATAGTACTTGTTATATAACCCCTTATTGGCACACCAAATGTAATAAATGATAAATAAGGGTAAATACTCCTTGGATTAATATTAAACTTAGGATCTGGTGTTTATAGACCAATATTGTGCTATAGTAATTTTCCCAGAATTTATTGAAGTTTTAACATAGCACTTGTAGTGTAAACCCTTATTGGCACACCATTTGTAATAAATAGCAATTATGGATAAATACTCTCTGGTAAATTATGAAACTTTGGATTTGGTGTTTCTAGATGATTATTGTACTAGGATAATTTTCTCAGAATTTATAGAGACATATTAATGGTAGTTGTAGTGTAAACCCTTATTAGCACACCATTTGTAATAAATAACAATTATGGATAAATACTCTCTGGTAAATTATGAAACTTTGGATTTGGGGTTTCTAGATGATTATTGTATTAGGAAAAATTTTCTCAGAATTTATAGAGACATATTAATGGTAGTTGTAGTGTAAACCCTTATTGGCACACCATTTGTAATAAATAGCAATTATGGATAAATACTCTTTGGTAAATTATGAAACTTTGGATTTGGTGTTTCTAGATGATTATTATACTATGATAATTTTCTCAGAATTTATAGAGACATATTAATAGTAGTTGTTGTGTAAATCCCTATTTGCACCCCTTTAAAGATAAATAGAAATTGTGGGTTTAAAATGTTTGGAAAAATATAATCTTCTGGAAATAGTGTTTTTATGTTCATATGAAGCTACTGTAATATTTCCAGAATTTTAGGAAGTCAAAATCTTGTACTTGATGTGTAAAATTATTTTTTTATTCATTCATTAAAAATTAGGGATCATGGTTATTTAATTGCTGGAAAAATATGAAATATTGGAAATCTTTTTATCATGTCACATTTCATCTCTGGAAGGATATTTAACAAGTTTGAATTCACTAGCATGATACCTCCTTCACATTTTAGATTCAGATTAGTAATTAATGAATTTTTATAGAGGGCAAAATTATATGAAACATGCTTGGATTTTGATCATCCCTTATTTTATCCACTATGAACCTATGATAGAAATTAGAAGTCATTTGGAAGTAATTTGACCAAGGTTCCATCATAGGAATCTAAGTAGTTATATGTCGTGGTCTGCGGATAGTGAAAACTCATTATGATGAATAAGTCAATATAATCACTAGGAAATCGGTGAGAATTTGATTATAACAAGAGATGAGTATAGACCACTTAGAGGACTAAAAGTTATTAGAGTTGAATCCAAAAGAACGATTACTCAGGAGTGGGATGAAACATAAGGCGTGAAAACACTTAAGATATAAAGAGTAATGAGCGGGTGGAATGTTAGGTCAGGGTAGTCACCAAGAATGTTAATTGTCCTGGAAAGGGGTTGGGCATCATCCCATCACATACCCTAGTACCTTGCGAACCCTTCACCGGGTAGCCCTCGGGAAGTCCAGGATCCACCCTAAACTTCCTAGTATAATAATAACTAAACAAGGGCAGTCTAAATAGGAGTTTAGACGATGAGAGTGCTTGATGAGCTATGGGGAAGGCTATGCTCGGGATTGACGAAAGATCGTCCTTCCCCTTAGAGGGTCATAAAGCGCTGAGGTTTAATTTAAGTGGAATGATAAGAAGGTAATCTTATGGGTAGATACCAATAATACTAAGTGTCTTGAAAAAGGGAACTTTGGGGTGTCATCCCATTGTAGTTCCTAGTACCGTAGCGAGCCCCTTATAGGGTAATCCTCGGGGAGTCCAAGATTAACCGTAAACCATAGGGATAAAATGTTATACAAGAATAATTTAATAACACACTCACCCACACCCCGTGGCTACGGGAGCTTAGTCGGTTTGGTGCTACGAGCAGTAAGCTCCGTGTTTGTAAGAGCGGATTGACAAGTCAGGTGAGCTTGTGACTCAGTAGGGTATGTTGGTACGAACGGGTTGGTCCAGTGAGCCGGTGGCTCGGAAGGTTATTATTGACGGGCATGTTAGCCCGGGGAGCTTATGGCTCGGAGGTAGATAGTAGAGCATATTGCATGTGCACGAAGGTGGTGGGTCTTCAGTGTTGGATGGTCGTTCACACCGACGTCAATACGTTGACTCGGCAAGTGTGGTAATTACACTTAGCCATGACAGTCTGGCGGTCCAGTCAGCAAGAGTACGCAGACGCTCCGCGGTTTTGTGTTAAGGCGTACGATAGGTCTAGGTTAGGTAGTGTGAATACCAACCTAGAGGTGGGCGAGGCCCAACCCACCACTTCCGTTTTCCACTACGGGAGTATCCTGGGAGTCTTGCTAGCTCCAAAAAGGGGGAACTAAAGGTCTATGCACATAGAGTCGTAGTGAGTGAGTTGCACTTGTATGAACATAGCATAACAGCATACCTTGCATGTCATAGCATGAACATTGCATTTCAACCCCTACCCCTATCGTATAAATTGGTATGGGACTTTTTATACGATAGGCCCTGCTAAACGACCCCTTGGTCTATAGGTTTGTATGGGCATTCCTATAAATCAATGGTTACTTTTAAATTACTTTACTTGCGTCGCACTGCTTCTCTATGCTTACTTCTTTTACTGCTGCGATATTATCTTACTGCACTTATTACTGTTTACTTGCTTATACTGCTAGCATAGAAATTATATGGACATACTCTTGTTAGCGTAGAATATTTGTCACCTGCTTTTTGTTTACTCCACTTTATTGTCCTCCGCTTCTTCCTCCCGCACGGTGCCTAGGAGTCGCGGGGGGAGGCGGGGACAAAATCGGCTTAGTCTTTATGACTAACGGTCGGTGGTGACCGTAGGTACCCGAGGTGATGGAGCCCCAGCTAGAGGAGGAGACAGGACCTGAGGAGCTTAAACCGCGCATTACTTCTACTACAAGACAGGTGTTCGAGAGTTGAGAGTTTGTTTAGCTTCCGCTCAGATGTAGAGTGAGAGATTTTTGTTCTTCGCTTGGATATGTACCGGGCTTAAGCCCCTTTTACTCTTTCATTAATTGTACTCATTGAGGGACAATATATATTTTGTTGTATAAATGGTGATTGTGGACTTGGTTCTGTTTATTTTCCTTCTTAACTCTTGTTGGCCTGTCGAACGTTCTTGCCGGCAGGATCGGCGTCTTGCGGAGGTAGCTAACTCGGGTGTTAGTGTCACTGTAAGGCGGCGGTTCTGGGCATAAAATCCGGAAGCTCTCCAGGTGCGGGAGAGGGATCTTACACGACGAACTTGCCAAACTCTGCGTTCGACGAACTTGCCTTGTGTGTCTTCTCAGCGGCTCCTTCTTTGATCTCGTCTCAGCGGTTGACGAACTTAGTCCTTCATTCGACGAACGATATTCTGCGTTCGACGAACACGCTGCTTCTCAGCGTTTGAAGAACTTATCAGCGGAGACACCTTCTTCTCAGCGGATCCGCTGAGACGGCTCCTCGTCTCAGCGGTTTTGACCCTTCGTCTCAGCGGTTCTGCTGAGACAAATATTCATCTCCTTGTAGATGATTTCTTCACATCTAAGGGCATGTTTGACCCTTTCTTTTGAGTCACCTGTACCTGTATATACTACACAAGTATAGCTTTATCAAATACAATATGTCCTTAGCATTGAGAGTGATGCCTCTTCAAATCAAGGTAATATTGAGGGCAATATACCCAACAATCTCCCCCTATTTGAAGAAGGCAGAACATCCCCAATGCTAAGGTACATTAACAGCAAAAACCATATCACAAAAATGATATGTAGCATGGGCCCTAACACCCTAGGCATTTGCCCTATCTAGCATTGGCCTATCCTAAGCATTGGCACTGGCCCTATCTCACCTTTTCTAGTTTCTTCAACTATTTAACCTTCTATGGATAGAGAGGCAACATCTATAGATCCCTTTGGATCAACCTATAGGCCAACCTATACACTCTTAGCATTTGCCATCTCCCCCTCAACCTGAGCAGGGAATTTGCTCCCCCTCAATTGGAGAGCTATTTTCTGTAATAGCTGATCATGTTCAATTTGAACATCCCATTCTAGCTCCTGAATACTAAAGGTAAAAATATAGAGTACATATACCAATAGTAACAAACACAATATTATGATCAGAATATGAAATATCATTTCAATTTAAATGTTCAGTACAGACATTTCAAACAATTCAACTTATGATTGTACATTGAATAATTTAAAGATCATCCCAAGGCAGGTTCTTCTTAGATGGTCCCTGGGAAGAGCTTTCCCCATCTTCAGACTTTCTCTTCCTAGCTTCAGCAGCAGCCTTGATCTTTTCCTTTACTTTGAAGTACATGAGAGGCTTGGGAAGATATCTTGTGGGAATCCTTAAGGAGTTTCCCTTCTCACCATGTTTTCTTTGAGAATCCTTTCCCTTAAATATTCCCTCTCAAGGTGCTTGATCCATTCAGCAGCTGAATAGACATGGTCAATGTCCATCATTTGATTGCCATGGCTCACCCAGGTATTGACAACAATTGTGTCCAACTCCAGATTGTCATCTTCATGGAGTGGATCCTCTAATTTTTCCATTCTTTTCTGGGCCATATATTCTTCAGCAGTTTGAATGCCCTCTGCCCTTCTCCTCTTTGCTGCCCTCTCATCTTGAATCAGATTTGATTGACTTTGGAAGTCAAAGTCTTCATTTCTGCTTGGATTCAAGATTGGAAGATTCAAAGCAATCCTTGTTCCTCTCAGCAATGATTTGACTGAATGTCATTCTGTATGATGTCTTGATGCTCTTTGTCCTGATGGCATCATCTTGCAATGACTTGGCAGCCATACAAGATTTGAGGGCATCTGACACTGAGCAATCAGACATGTTTACAGATTTGGCAGCAGTCATTTTCTTGACTGATTCAACCTTAGAAAGGCTTGCCTTCTTATTCATGAATGATGTGGCTGAAGTACCAAAAACAAATGGTCCATGTTGGGCCATTTGTGTTGGATCGGTCGGCGCCCTTAGAGGGGGGGGGGTGAATAAGGGTTTTCAAAAACTTTAGATTATATTTAGAAAAGCTTTGGAATATTGCAAGATTAATAAAGAGACATCAAGTAAAACAATAATAAAGAGATATGCTTTATTAATATCAAGTATTGTTTTACAAAACTTGATTTCTATGACGCTAGAAATCGGAGGCGACTAATAAAAATTCTTTTTCGTTTTCTATACCGACTCGTATCCCCACGAACCGGTTGGCTTTAGCCGATCTCTCCCCAGATACGACCTCAAGCCGCTCTAGCCGATCTATCCCCAGAAAGGCCTCGAGCACCCCCTAGACCTAACCTAGATCTAGTCGCCAACACGAGGCGAATTTCAGCCCTAAGTCCTACCCCAGACCTAGTCGCCAACACGAGGCGATTTCACTACCGTTTACAGAAAAGATATGAAATGAAAAGACAATAATATAAAAACTCCCTCTATGTGGATCTCTTGGAGAAGTGGACGAAGGCCCGCAGAGTATATGATCGTAGTCGATGCGGCCTTTCGTCACAATGATGACGTGTGTTGAAATCTTCTCCACGGATCTCCTTAAGGCTTTATGGAATTGTGGGAGTATCGCTCTGAATCTTCCTCTCTCTGCTGTGGCACGAAGCTCTGGAGTTTGGGATTGGAGGAGGATGAAGAATTCAGAGCCAAAGCATCCAATTTATAGCCTTCACGCTACCGCCGGCGCTAGCCCGGATTAGGAATGATCTTGCGCGGCCGAATCTCCCATCCGTGGCAACAATTTGCTCTATGCCTCTTGTGCGCCATGCTACCGCCAGCGCTAGTAGCTACCGCCGGGCGCTAGCTCCTTCTAAAAATGCCGCCGGAATCGAGCTAATCAATTCTAGCGCCGGGCGCTATCGCTACCGCCGACGCTAGTGAGCTTGTTCGAATTTTGGCCTCAAATTTGGGGGCAAACATCATGAGTACTCCTTGAGTCATGTGGACTATGTTAACCTGCACACTTAACACACAAGATCAAATACACATAGGCCTAGGAGATGCGGAAGACCGTGTTCCAACAAACTCCCCCTTTTGATAATAACAAATCCATTAATGATAAATCAAAGCATTAATAAATAAGCATGATGAGACTATACTTGTGTGTGTGTGAGAGTGATTACTTTAGGATGATTATTGATTTTAGCATTTATAATTTCTCCCCCTAAATATAAGCTCCCCCTATGTGAATGCTCCCTTAATATGTATGCTATCAACTGAATTTGTCATGTTGGGTTTATGATAGCGGGTTACATTTATCATTGTTAGTTCTCCCCTTTTTGCATTTTATCATGTTAGTTCTCCCCCTTTGTTATTAGCAAAAGTGGGTAGGGAAACAAAGCACTAAAAATGTGTAAATAAAAGAGAAGGCATGATCGAGCTTTTTTAAGTAAATGATAAGGAGTTTTAGACTTGTCTTTCATTGAAAATGATCAGAGTTATGACTTATTTTATCCCTTTTGTTTGTAGTTCTCCCCCTTTTATATATCAGAGTTTAAGCAAAAAATAATGATTTCCCCTTTAAATAAGAGTTTTAAGCCTAAAAACAATCATGATTTCCAAGTAACCAATCTATCCAGACAATATGTCAACACCCTAGCCCCGTACTAAGTGACGGATGGGCATGAGGAGCTGCAAACATGCCGTAGGTTGGGGTGTTAATCCCATATGCAAACACTAGACAAAAACTTAACCTAGCACTCTTTTCCCCCAGTGCTTCGCAAGGCCCCACTGGAACCCTCCCCGGTTAAGGACAAGACATGACTAGAGATAAGGTTATCTAATGTCTACAACCCTACGCCCCCGCTATGGTGAGAAATGAAGTCATGGATAACAATTATTGGAAACATTAAGCATTTAAATCTAATGGGAAATATCATAGCATATGGGTTTATATTTTTATTTGAATTTTTGAAATAAAACTCACATAGCTATATTGAAATTCATGAATGAATCAGAGTTTGAGTATTGCGGAAGATTTTGAAAAAGAAACATCATAATACTAAATAAGAGTTTAAGTTAAAAAAGAGATGTTTTATAAGCAATATTTCACTTGTTGGAGGAGTGTTTATAATATAAATAGATCAGAGTTATAAGCAAAACAAAATCAACCAATATAAAGTTTACCAAGCAAGTCTACCACTTATTGCAAGAAAGGAATTTGAAGATTCAAGTGATGATGCACACAAGATGAAAGATTTTAAATAAGTATTAAAGGGCAAGGTAAAACAATTATATGGTTATGATGCGGAAGACATATAGAAGTACAAAAAACATCTTATGGTAATCAATGATGGTTCATAAAAAGATATATGAGTTTAATTTCAAAAAGAAGATGTTTTTATAAATCATTTTGCATTTAAAATTTTTGTTTTGACAATACAGTAACCAAGCATGAAATAATCTTATCAAAAAGAGATTACTACAATGTTACTTTAATTAACAATTTCAAAACATACCAAACATTGTAGAAAACATGCTAGGTTATCTAGTGCATTTCATAAATAAAGAGTAGTATAGAATTAGCATTAGGATCTAATACTCATGAGAAGAAGTGTTATGGAAGATAATGATGTGCATAAAAGTGTATTTTGAATAGAGTAAACAAATGTTTTAATCAAAAATACAAGTAATATGTAAAGTAAAGAGCACAATAAAACACAAATAATTTTACTTCCACTCACTTCAATGCACACAGAAAAATGTACAACTACCAAGGTGCTCTGCACACACAATGCTCATCAAGACTTATCAGGGTGCAAAGTAGTGCTTGGGGGATCACATAGTTTTATTCTTCAAGATTGATTTTTATTGTGATCCGGTGTACTTAAGAATAAGTGGTTTTTATTTTGAAAGAAAGATGTGGTTTGCACAAGATACTTTATTATTCTTTCCAAGGTGCTCAACCTCAAAACGCTTATTAAGACTTATCAGGAGGTTCAAGTAGTTCTTGGTGGAGTTATCTTTGTCACTTTATTTTATGATTTTGTTTTGTACAAAGTTCTCCGAATACACTTGTTTTGCAAACCAATATAGTTTATGAAAAAGATAACCACTTTTCTTAACTTTTAAAAGTGCAAATAAAGGTTGTGTAGGTAAGATACTTGTGCAATTTTAATTCATTGTACTATTACAAAACATACACAAACATTCTTAGATTAAACACATAAGTAGACAATGCCAAAATAAGTGAGTGAATTGCAATCATTATCAACCATAAAACATTACTCATACTTAGAGGCATGCTACGCATAGTTCTACACAACTTTTTCAATATAAATTATGCACATATTAATAGATGTATCAAAGCATGATGAAGGCAATGTTCAAAGTAGTTTGAAAAGATAAATTGCAACATTATAGAAGTTCTAAATAATAGATTAAATCATGCTTGATTTTCAATGAAGTTCATACAATATTTTTGATATTTTTAAAGAGTAATTTTTATTTAAAGTTTGAACTCATAAAATTGATCTTGGACTTCCCAAGGGCTACCTTGTGAGAGGTTCGCTCGGTACTAGGTGATATGATGGGATGATAGCCCAAATCACCCTTTCGCAAGATACATAGAAAAGTTAAGTTCAGAAGAATAATTTTGATACTTGTTTTTGTTTTGTTTTATATTTTTGTAGTTGATTTTTACAAATAAAAGCATATTTTTGTAATTTTTGCTTTTGTAATTTTTATATTTGATTTTTGCATAAAGATGAACTTTAAATAAAGGAAACAACACAAGCGAAAAAACAAAACATATTTTTTTTGTAATTTGGTTTTTGTAGTTTTGTATTTGATTTTTCAAAAAATAAAGAAACACAGAAGTGCAAAACTAAGTAGTACATATAGATTAGTATATTTTTAGGGATTTTTCAAAATTTTAAAATTATAGAAAAACGAACATGGACGCTAGCGCCTGCGGTAGCGCTAGCGCGGGAGACAGTGAACGATTTTTTAGGATTTTTGAAATTTTGATTGGTGGTCTTGATTAGGTGTCCCAATAGTAGTTCCATGCTGAAGTTGCAGATTTTTAGGAGATGTTTTGGATGGTCCAAATTGCATGAAACGTAAGCGATTTCTTATATGACTTGACAAAATAATCATTGCATGAGATATATTTACTTATGTTTTCATTTTGACTTTTCTAAAGACTTGTGCTTATAACTTAAAAAAATAGGAAATGAAAACCCAAGATATCATGTTTGAACAAATCAAATATGCATGGTTTCGGTGAACAAGGAGTAATGTTCACGCAAATAGTAACATGGATATGCCCTGACATATAATACCTAACATAGATATAAATATTCTTTAGGTGACAATGTTAGTATGAGATTGATGTTATGCCAAAGTTTGATTGTGTTTCAACTTAGAGACCTAGAATGGAGTGACAATTCTATTTGATTTGATATCAAAATGATTCAAAGGTCTAAACTAGAAATAAATCACAATACACACATAATACACCATAACACCAACCAGGTAAACAATTATAATGTCAATTGTTATCATATAATTTGTGATACTTGTTTATAGATGATTCTTGATATGAATTATGATTTTAGAGATGTTTAGCAAAAGATATCACTAGATCATGGTGGTGTTTGTGAATTCAATATTCATTATGAAGATAACTTCTTTCAACACCTTTTAGTGATTTTCCTTTAATTAAGAATTTTGAATATATATATGTGATTTTTTGATAGGTGAACAATAGTGATGGTTTAGATCATGTTTGACATCAAGGAGAGAACACAATATAATTTTTTGTTGTGAACAATGACACCCATATTGAAAGTTGAGCTTTTATTTAAATCTTGAATTTTCTTTTAGATCAAGTTATTTCACTAAACCACTTGTTGGTGAAGGCTAAGAATCTTAATAGCCTAATAACCAGATTTAATTTGAAATATCTTATAGCAAATTTAGAGTTTGATTCATATGGATAATATAAGATATTTATAAAAGACAGGTCATAAAAATAAAAATATGATTTTGAATTTAGATCAAAAATGATTTATAAACTCATTAAGCTTTATGAGATAAAATCATATTTCCAATACTATATAGGATGACCATGACATGATAGTTCAAAAGAAATAAGAAAAATAAGAAAAATTAAAAGACATGAAAGCATATCATGAAGTAGAACTTTGTATATTTCATTTTGAAAGGATTCTACTTCATGCAATTGATGATAGCTAATGGATAAGAGATTTAGGTATCCAAAGAGGACCATGAGTGATGGTTCCTTTGGGTACCCAAATGCATCGTGATGATTTTTGTGAAGACAAAGATGAATGAGTCCTTTCATGTGAAGTGAATGTTTCATTTTTAATTTTAGGCCTCCATTCAAACCTTGGTTTAATGTTATTCTTATTCATCAAATTTCCATTGAGATTATCTTTATATTGATGATTATGATGATTATTAAAAGAGTTGTTCATAGGAAATTTGTGAGAATTTAATTTTATGTTGGGAGAAGATTGATGTTGTAAATGATAGTAATGATTGTATTTTGGAATTTCATTTTCAATCTTTTGAGGTTTGTTATCTCTATTGCTTGGCTTGTTCAACTTATAAAAAATCATATTCAACTTGCTTTTGGATTTTGCATTATTTTGAGATTGTATGTTTTGAGAGTTTTTCTTTATGATTTCCTTAAGCAAGTTGATTTTAGTTTTTAATTCATTATTTTTAATCATTAAATTATGTCTAGCTTTATTATAAGCGATTGTGCTATTTTTAAGAATGGAAACAATTGAATCAATATGATCTTGATAGTTGTTTCTATATTCATCAAATGTTTCATCCATCTCTTTAATTTCAATTTTATATTCTTTACACTTAGCACAATCATTTATCAAAGACGAATTTTCTAAACATAATTTTTCGTTTTGTTCTTTTACTAAAATAAAATCCTTTTCAAGTTTCTTGTGCTTTTCTTTTAATTCATTATATTCTACACAAGTTGTGGTGTTTTCTACTAAGGAGCAATGTGTAGAACTAGATAAATTTGATTCTTCATTAATTTTTGCCTTTAAATTTTTATTTTCTAAGCGCAAATGTTTATTAGCATTTTTTAATTTCTTAATTTAGTGCTTAGTATTTTGTAGCAATTGTAAAGTAGAAATGGAAGTACAAGCGATGAAGTTTGATTTCCTTACATTGCTTTTGGATGAGGGAGGATTTGAACATAATGTTCCTTTGTCTTCTTCTTGACACTCCTCTTCCAAAAGTAAGATTGCTTCATCTCTTTCTTTTGATGTGTGCTCCATTGATTCGTCATAAGGAGGGCATTCTTGAAGAGTTGTGCATGCTTGCGTATTCTCCGGTTCTTGCGATTGTTCCATACCTGTAGAATCATAAATTTCTTCAAGAAAATGCCATACTTTATATGCACTTGAAAAACAATATATTAATTTGAAAATTTTATTTGATAGACCGCAAAATAAATAGTGTTTAGCTTTTGCATTTAATTGAAGTTCTTTTTTATTTGATTCATTTGCGGGTCTTGCAATTGCTAAATTCCAAACTTCGATGTCTAAAGTTTTAATAAAATTTTCAATTAAGATTTTCCATCCTTTATAATTTGTCCCTTCAAATAAAGGTGGTGCAAGTGATTTTTCCTCTTCACAAAAATTTTCCCCACTAGTTGAAGCGAGATCATGAGACGCCATTATTCCCGGTTGTTAAGCCGATTGGAATAAAACTGCTCTGATACCACTTGTTGGATCGGTCGGCGCCCTTAGAGAGGGGGGGGTGAATAAGGGTTTTCAAAAACTTTAGATTATATTTAGAAAAGCTTCGGAATATTGCAAGATTAATAAAGAGACATTAAGTAAAACAATAATAAAGAGATATGCTTTATTAATATCAAGTAATGTTTTACAAAACTTGATTTCTATGACGCTAGAAATCGGAGGCGACTAATAAAAATTCTTTTTCGTTTTCTATACCGACTCGTATCCCCACAAACCGGTTGGCTTTAGCCGATCTCTCCCCAGATACGACCTCAAGTCTCTCTAGCCGATCTATCCCCAGAAAGGCCTCGAGCACCCCCTAGACCTAACCTAGATCTAGTCGCCAACACGAGGCGAATTTCAGCCCTAAGTCCTACCCCAGACCTAGTCGCCAACACGAGGCGATTTCACTACCATTTACAGAAAAGATATGAAATGAAAAGACAATAATATAAAAACTCCCTCTATGTGGATCTCTTGGAGAAGTGGACAAAGGCCCGCAAAGTATGATCGTAGTCGATGCGGCCTTTCGTCACGATGATGACGCGTGTTGAAATCTTCTCCACAGATCTCCTTAAGGCTTTATGGAATTGTGGGAGTATCGCTCTGAATATTCCTCTCTCTGCTGTGGCACGAAGCTCTGGAGTTTGGGATTGGAGGAGAATGAAGAATTCGGAGCCAAAGCATCCAATTTATAGCCTTCACGCTACCGTCGGCGCTAGCGCTACCGCCGGCGCTAGCGCTACCGCCGGCGCTAGCCCAGATTAAGAATGATCTTGCGCGGCCGAATCTCCCATCCGTGGCAACAATTTGCTCTATGCCTCTTGTGTGTCATGCTACCGCCAGCGCTAGTAGCTACCGCCGGGCGCTAGCTCCTTCTAAAAATCCGCCAGAATCGAGCTAATCAATGCTACCGCCGGGCGCTATCGCTACCGCCGGCGCTAGTGAGCTTGTTCGAATTTTGGCCTCAAATTTGGGGGCAGACATCATGAGTACTCCTTGAGTCATGTGGACTATGTTAACCTGCACACTTGAACACACAAGATCAAATACACATAGGATTTGTTATTCTCAAACCTAGGAGATGCGGAAAACCGTGTTCCAACAATTTGAATTTCTTCATGGGGAGCCTTCATGGCACTCAATCCCATTCCCTTTCTTCCACTATGTGAATGAGCCTTTTCCTTCCTATAACAACTCTCATTCTTCCAGTGATCATAAATGCTTTCATGGTCATACCTGTTGGAGGGAAGTATCACCTTTTGAAAGGTGGGTTGAGGCTTATCCTTCCCCTTGCTCTTCTCTCCACTCCCTTCTCCTACTTCCATTTTCTTGAATCCTAGTCATCTCCTATTGGTTTGAGAGGAGAAGGTGTCAATGATAGGAAGCACAAATCTGGGCTTGGAGAATTGAGCCACCAGGCTCTTCTCCTTCTCAAGCTTTTCCTCAAGGTCCTTGATGACCTTGTTCTTCAGGGAAATAATGCTTAATTGCACAACAGTTATCCCCTGTAAATGGCTAATTTGTCTACTCATCTGAGCCACCAGGGTGGTAGGTTCAGTGTTGACATCCTTAGTCATTTTGAGGGAAACAATTTCCTGGGCTTGCCTCTTGACAAGCTTCATGCTCTTCTTCAGAGCCTCCAAAAGAACACCATATTTATCAATCAATTGATTGAGTTCTTCCTCAGCTTCCATGCCCCTTCCATCAATTGATGAAGGTGCAACAGATTCTGGACTAGTCTCATAATCAGAAATTGCAGTGGAATGAGATAGTACCTGAACATTGTCAGAAGCATTTTGACTCCCTTCCTCATCAGTGAAGGCCATAAGGTCTAGCTGAACAGTGTCTTCTTCATCCTCCTCTTCATCACTATCTGAGTGTGAAAGAGGGGCCCTGATTCCAACTATAGCAGCTAGATAAGCTTCATCTTCTTCTGTTGCAAATAGCCCAATATATGCTTCTTCTTCATTCTCTGAATCTGATGATGAAGGATCAGATTCACTCCAGCTCCTTTCTTTCTTTGCTAGGAGGGATTTTTCTCCCTTCCTATCCTTGTGGTGATGATGCTTCTTTTCACCACTATCCTTTCTTTTAACTGGACAGTCAGCTATGACATGTCCAGGCTTGCTGCAGTTATAACAGATTATATTGTTAGAAGAATGTTTACTAAGTTTAGAGCCATACCTGTCACCCTTTGGGTGATGTCTTTCTGATTTGCAGTTATCCTTTTTGTTGTGTGATGATGAGGGGGCATGTTCTTCCATTGCTTTCTCTTCATCATCTTCTTGAACTGCCTTGTGAAGGCAGCAAACTCCTCATCAGAGGAAGAGCACCCTGAGGTGCTGACTTCAGGTTCAGCACTTCTCCTAGGAGGAGACACCATCCTGCTTTTGCTTTTCTTGGAGCTGTTAGCTTTGAGAGAAACAGATTTCTCCCTTACTTGAGCCCTTGAAGAGGTGTCTTCTTCCTTCCTTGCAGACAGTTGCATCTCATAGGAAAGCAGCTTCCCAAACAGTGTGTGAGTTGGGGTCTCACCTAGTTTGGCCACTTCCCTGATGGCACATATCTTTGTGTCCCAGTCTCTTGTGAGAGATCTAAGGAACTTATCATTGAGCTCATAATTGGTGAATGCCCTCTCATAGGTTCTTAGCTCATTAACTGTTCTGAAGAACCTCTCATAGTACATGTATATGCTTTCCTGGCTCTGCTGCCTGAAGGCTTCATACTCTTGATTTAGGAGTGACTTCCTGTCATCCCTAACTTCAGCTTTCCCTTCCATATATACTATCAGAGTATCCCACATTTCCTTAGCAGAAGTGCAGTGTACCAAGTTTTGAAAGGTGGAATCATCAATAGCATTGACAATGATGTTCTGGGCCCTCTTGTCCATGGTGAACAACTCAAGTTCATCCTTGGTCAGATCTTTGAATAGTTTGGCCACTCTTCTTGTTGGATCTATAGTGGATGCAGTGTGAAAAGTTAAAGGTCCTTCTTCAACTGTAATGAAGATCCTTGGATCAGATGCTTCCATAAACAACCTGATCCTTTGCTTCCATATGCCAAAATTCTCTTTGTTGCATATGGGCAACTGTTGGACATGTGTGTCACATCCCTTTGTTTGAGAATAACAAATCCCAAATTGTATTTGATCTTGCTTGTCGTATGTTTATAGTGTGCAGGAACTATAGGTGCAATACTCCACAGGTAGAAAGCAGCTGAATTCAAACATCTGGAAGAATGCACTACCGCCAGCGTTAGAGCTACCGCCAGGCGCTAGCTCAGGTTCCATTCGACGAATTTTCCTGCGTTCGACAAAAAATTCGGTCGACGAAAATTTCGTTCGACGAAAATTTCGTTCGACAAAAATTCCGTTCGACGAAATTGTTCCGTTCGACGAAAGTTTGTTCTACCATGCCGCCGACGGTTTCACAACCGCTCCACACAAACGCTACCGCCTGGCGCTATCTCGAGTTCGTGCACAGTGCCACGCCGCCGACAGTTTCACAACCGCTCCACACGAACGCTACCGCAGGCGCTAGGAGCTACCGCAGACGCTATCGTCAAGATCTATAAATTGATGGGCTCTCTCTCGTCTTGAAAGAGTGCTTCCAGAGAGATTACTTGTGCCAAATTTCCATAGCTGCAACTCTGCCGAAAGCTCATCTCCCACTCAAAGCCAAAGAGGATTTCTGGAGAAGGAAGCCACCACGGTGCATCCGAAGAACGATCGCTTCAACCTCGCTTATGCTACAACGATCCTTCATCCTCATCTTCAGAGATCTCATATAGGGAGTTTCATTATTGTTATATTTATTTTCATTCCATATATTTTTGTAACCGTTTAGAGAATTTGCCTCGTGTTGGCGACTAGGTCTGGGTAGGACTTTGGGAGGAATTCGCCTTGTATTGGCGACTAGTTCTAGGTGATTAGATCTAGGGGGCTCGAGGCCATATCCGGGAAAGGATTGGCTAGAGCAGCTTGAGGCCATATCTAGGGAAGGATAGGCTAAAGCCAACCGATTTGTGGGGATACAAGTCGGTATAGAAAAGGAAAACTTGTTTTTACTTTGTACGCCTCCGATTTCTAGCGATATAGAAATCAAATTTATGTAAACACTTTTTTTTTATATAATATAATCATGTCTCATTTTGTGTTTACTTGATTTCTATCATTTGACATAATTTATAGAATTGCAAATTACAATTGTTTCCTCCTTTAAGTTAAATTGTCTAAAATTATAAAGAAGAAATTTATTCCCTTATTCACCCCCTCTAAGGGCGCCGTAAGATCCATCAGTGGTATCAGAGCGAGGTTATTCCAAACGGTTTAAAAACCAGGAATAATGGCATCTTATGATCTCGCTTTTTCCGAGGGTCAGGGAATTAGTAGACCTCCACTCTTTACCGGGTCAGATTATAATTACTGGAAAAATAGGATGAGATGTTTTGTTATGACCCTAGATATTGAGGTATGGAATATGGTAGAAGAGGAATACTCTCCTCCTAAATTACTGGAAAGGCGAAACACTTTCCAGTAATTTATCCAAACGGATGGAAGATGGAAAGGGTCGTCCTCAAAGAAGGAAAAGGAGAGCGATGATGAAGAAGAAAGACCTCCACCGGAATGCTTTAATTATAGGAAGACCGGGCACATTCAGAGCAGTGTCCAAAGTTCTTGAAGGAGAAGAAAGAAAAGCGGCACAAAGGGAAGGAGAAGAAGAAAGTGCTAAAAGCTAGAACATGGGATGACTCCTCCTCCTCCTCCTCCTCCGAAGAATCAAGCGTGTCATCATCAAGCGAAGATGAGGAAGCAAACATGTGCCTCATGGAACATGGAAACGACGGCGACGACACCAGTGTTCTTAGCGACACTGAGGTAACTTCTCCCACTTATGATGAACTCTTTAATGAATTCCTTGAAACTTGTAAAGCTTTTGATAAAAATATGAAAGATAGTATCTTATTGAATCGTGTACATGAAGCTCTTATAAAAGAAAATCAAAAGCTTTCCAAAAAGGTAATTGTTTTAGAAAAGAGAAAGGTTTCTTGCCAAGAGTGTGATCACTCCACTAAATTGGCAAAAGATATTGAAGAGTCACTTTCTAAAGCCCTCTCTCATGCCAAAACTCTTACAAAAGAGAAGGGGGAATTAGAAAGGAAATTAGAAGCCTCTCTTTCGCAAATAAAAAATAATAAAAAAGGTTTTGAAAAATAAGTGTGTCATGCTTGTGAAAGAAAATTCTTCACTTAAAGCACAAGTTCATGATCTCACCATGGCCATTACAAAATTTGGAATAGGCCAAAAATCACTGGAAATGATTTTAGGGTACCAGCGCCATGGTTCTGGAAAATTTGGGCTCAGATATCGAGGAGAGGGCTACCGCCCGACGCTAGCCACTAACGTCGGCGCTAGCACCTCTTATAAGAAGCCTGATTTTTCTTTCTCAAAATGTTTTTCTTCTGTAAATCCAATTTCTTCCAGCAAGAAAATATTCCAGAAAAGGGTCTCAACCCCCTTTATTTCATGTGCAAACTGTTATAGGTTAGGTCATACATCTAGTTCTTGCAGGAAAATAAAACAAAATACTTTAAAACAAATCTAGGTACCTAAGGCTTCCACTTATTCTATGGGTGGTACCACTTGGGTATCCAGATCTTTACTCGCATCTTCTTTCTAGATGTGCAGGCAGGCTAAGGACAATGAAGACGTGTGGTACTTGGATTCTGGATGCTCCAAGCACATGATGGGTAATAAAGCTAAGTTCCTTAGCCTAGAAAAGAAGAAGGGAGGGATCGTGACGTTTGGTGACAACGGAAAAGGAAGGATCATGGGAATTGGTACAGTTGGTAACAAATCCTTTACTATATCTAATGTTCTTTATGTGAAAGGATTAAAACACAATTTAATTTCTATTAGCCAATTATGTGATAAAGGATTAGATGTGTTATTTGAATCTTCCACTAACTTATGCAAAATATCTAATCCTACTACAAAAGATATTTTACTAACTGCACCAAGAATACATAATGCTTATATAGTTTCTTTTCATGATCTTTCTAAATCATCTATAAAATGTTTTATCACTAAAAATGATGAGTTAGAACTTTGGCATAGAAGACTAGGGCATGCTAGCACAAAGCTCATTGTAAAACTTTCCAAAAGTAATTTAATTAGAGGATTGCCAATGTTAAATGGAACCTTACCTTCACTTTGTTCATCATGTCAAAAAGGTAAATTTTCTAGATCATCTTTCAAAAGCAAAAATTTCATTTCTACTACAAGAACTTTACAAATAATTCATATGGATCTTTTTGGTCCCGTTAGCACTCCAAGTCTTGGTGGTAGATTATCTACATATGTTTTAATAGATGATTTTTCAAGATATTGTTGGACATTATTTCTCTCTTCCAAATCCTATGCGTTTTGTGAATTTGCAAAATTATGTACTCGTATTCAAAATGAAAGTGATTTAAAAATTAAATGCATTCGCTCGGATCATGGAGGAGAATTTGAAAATGAAAAATTTACATCCTTTTGTGATATGTTAGGCATTAAACATGAGTTTTCTGCACCACGCACACCACAACAAAATGGTGTTGTAGAAAGAAAGAATAGGACACTTCAAGAACTGGCACGCACTATGTTATGTGAATATAAATTACCTAAGTCCTTTTGGGCCGAAGCCGTAAATACATCATATTATGTTATGAATAGAATCATGCTTCACCCATCTCTTAATCTCACACCATATGAACTCTATTTTCAAAAGAAGCCTTATGTATCTTATTTTAAAGTCTTTGGTTGTAAATATTTTATTTTGAATACAAAAGATAACTTGGGAAAGTTTGATGAAAAATGTGATGAAGGAACTTTTCTTGGGTACTATTCAACTAGTAAAGCTTATAGAATTTTTAATAAAAGAACTAGTATAGTTGAAGAGTCAATAAATGTAAAATTTGATGAGTTTGTTCCTTGTGTAGAAAAACTTTCCGCAGGCAACGAGGATGATCTATTACCACCTTTGGAGCATGGTGATAAAGAACCTTCCAAAGAACAAGAAGAGGAGGCCAAGGAAGATGAATATGTACCTCCAAGTGCCTTAAAATTCACAAAGGATCATCCACCGGAATTGATAATTGGTGAACCATCCATTGGGGCAAGAACTCGCTCTTCTCTTCATGAATCTTTTTCAAATATTTGTTTTGTTTTTGAAATAGAACCAAAAACCGTTTCTACTGCTTTAAATGATGAATTTTGGTTTTTGGCTATGAATGAAGAGTTAGAACAATTTGAGCGACATAATGTTTGGAAATTAGTTGAAAGACCATCTAATCACCCGGTTGTAGGTGTAAAATGGATTTTTAAAAATAAATTAGATGGTGAGTCAAGAATCTCTAGAAATAAAGCACGATTAGTAGCACAAGGATATTCTCAAATTGAGGGGATAGATTTTGATGAATCTTTTGCACCCGTTGCTAGATTAGAGTCTATAAGAATTTTTCTAGCATTTGCAAGGTTTAAAAGAATAAAATTATTTCAAATGGATGTGAAAAGTGCTTTTCTAAACGGGTTTACAAAAGAAGAAGTTTATGTTGAACAACCCCCCGGTTTTATTAGTGAAAAATTTCCAAATCATGTTTATAAACTAGATAAAGTGCTTTATGGTTTAAAACAAGCGCCCCGTGCATGGTATGAAAGACTTACATCATTATTATTAAAGCACGGTTATATTATGGGAAGTGCGGATAATACTCTCTTCATTAAGCACAACAATGATGATATAATTATTTTACAAATATATGTTGATGATATTATTTTTGGTTCTACTAATGAAGAGATGTGTAAAGAAGTTATTTTAGTGATGAAAAATGAATTTGAAATGAGTCTTGTAGGAGAGCTTTCTTATTTCCTTGGTTTTCAAATATCACAAAGAATTGATGGTATCTTTGTATGTCAAACTAAATATGTCCATGGTATGCTTAAACGTTTTGGATTTGAAAACCTTAAACATGCTTCTACACCAATGAGTGCATCACTAAAATTAGGAAAAGATGAATCAGGAATTTCTATAGATCAAACTTTATATAGAGGTATGATAAGATCTCTACTTTATCTAAGTGCAACTAGATCTGATATTATGTTTGTCGTATGCTTATGTGCTCGATTTCAAGCCAATCCAAAAGAATCTCATTTAAAAGCGGTAAAACGAATTTTTAGATATCTCATTGGGTCATCTAGATTAGGATTATGGTACCCGCACAATAGTTCATTTACACTTCACGGCTACTCCGATTCGGACTACGCTGGTTGTTCACTTGATAGAAAAAGCACTAGTGGTACTTGTCATTTTCTAGGACCTTCATTAGTTGCATGGTCTAGCAGGAAAACAAATTCGGTTGCACTCTCCACCATGGAGGCCAAATACATTGCATTAGGGAGTTGTTGTGCACAAGCTCTATGGATGAGCTAAACTTTAGACGACTTTGGCTTTCATCTAAAACTTTTTGAATTAAAATGTGACAACAAAAGTGCCATTGATCTCACAAATAATCCGGTACACCATTCTAGATCCAAACAAATAGATGTGCGTCATCATTTCATAAGGGATCACATTAAAAAGGAAAATGTAAGGATTAGTTTCATTGGCACGGACTCTCAACTTGCTGATATATTTTCTAAACCTCTTCCCGATGCAAGGTTTCAAATGTTAAGGTTGGAATTAGGAGTCTTAGACATCTTAGGATGAATAACATGTAAAACGCTAATGTTTTATGCAATTTGAGCAATCAAGACATCTCTGAAAATTACAAAATTTCTGCATAAGACTACTCTTAAGACCCCTAATCAATATCAAAAATCAGATTTTTAATATTCTTAAAAAACCGTGTACTGTTTCCAGCGCTAGCGATAGCGCCGGCGCTAGAGTGGGTTTGTGATTTTTCTATTTTTTAAAATTTCTAAAAATCAACAAAAATATGTTAGTGTATATGTACTACTTTGATTTGTATTTCTAACATTTGTTATTTTTGTTTTTATCCATATTATGAAAAATCAACTACAAAACTTCAAAATTCAAAAATTCAAAAATATGTTTTTGTGGTTTTCTGTTTTTTCTTTCATTAAAACTTTTCAAAAAAAAAACTGTATGATCTTTATTGCTAATATCAAACATGAATGAATTCCGTTACTTAGAATTATTTACAATGTTAAAATTTATTCCTTCAAATTACTATGAACATTGTTTTGTTTATCATGCTTTGATATATCTATTTAAAGTGCATCAATTGTATTGAAAAATATGTGTAGAACCAAGCTTAGCATGCCTCTAAGTATGAGTAAATGTTTTATGATTGATAATGATACATTTTACTCACTTATTTTGATAATTAACATGTGTGTTTAAATCTAATATGCTTGCTTGTGTATTGTATTTGTACAATGAATTAAAACTTGCATAAGTTTATTGCCTACACTACATTTGAATTGCACTTATGAAATTTGGAAAAGTGGTTAAGTTTAAAAATTGGGTTTGCAAAACAAGTGTATTCGGAGAATGTTGTCTCACAAATATGAAGAAAAACAATTATATATGTAGACAAATATAACTCCACCAAACATTACTTGAACCTCCTGATAAGTCTTCATAAGCATTGTGAGGTTGAGCACCTTGGAAAGAATAGTAAAGTATCTTGTGCAAACCTTGGTTATTACACCACTTTGTTAAAAATTATGTGCATTAAAAGTGTGTGAAAGTAATTTACTTGTGTTTTATTGTGCACTTTACTTTACATATGTCTTGTATTTTGTTGATTTAAATCAATTGTTAACATTACCCAAAATACACTTATGTGCACATCATTATCTTTCATAACACTTCTTCTCATGAGTATTGGATTCTAATGCTTTATCTATACTACTCATTATATAAGAAATACACTAGATAACCTAACATGATCTCTCCAATATTTTGGTATCTCTTGAACTTAAAATTAAGTAACATTGTACTATAATCTCTCTTTGATATGTTCATTTCATGCTTGGTATCTCTATGAAATTTTTTGAGATTTCAAAAAGGTTAAAACATCTTTCAATTTTGAACTAAAACTCATATTTTTACTTATGTTTTTCATGCTTACAAAAAGATGTTTGTTATAATCTTCCGCTTGCTTACAACTCTTATCTTTTTATTTGAAATCTCTTATATACTATGCTTAAAATCTTTATCATTATCTATGTTACAAAATCTCGATCATTCTTTATCATTTATAAGAAATGCGTCCTTACTACCCTCACCCTACCTTCTTTTGATAATACCAAAAGGGGGAGATTGATTGAAGAAATCTATATAGGAGAAATATAGAAGAATAAGGGGAGACTAATTCATTCCTGTAATCTATCATTTAGGGGGAGTAAAACATAATTTGCATTTATGTAGGGGGAGCATTAAGATAGGGGGAGTATGCACATTATCATGCTTATCATATACTATAGTTGCACTATCATCTTGCTTATCATATACTATAAACACTATTGTTGATTTCTTGCTAAGAGGATTTGTTATTATCAAAAGGGGGAGATTGTTGAACATGTGTGTCACATCCCTTTGTTTGAGAATAACAAATCCCAAATTGTATTTGATCTTGCTTGTCGTTTGTTTATAGTGTGCAGGAGCTATAGGTGCAATACTCCACAGGTAGAAAGCAGCTGAATTCAAACATCTGGAAGAATGCACTACCGCTAGTGTTAGAGATACCGCCAGGCGCTAACTCAGGTTCCGTTCGACGAATTTGCCTGCGTTCGACGAAAATTTCGGTCGACGAAAATTCCGTTCGACGAAAATTTCGTTCGACGAAAATTCCGTTCGACGAAATTGTTCCGTTCGACGAAAGTTTCTTCTACCACGCCGCCGACGGTTTCGCAACCGCTCCTCACCAACGCTACTGCCAGTGCTAGCGCTACCGCCTGGCGCTATCTCTAGTTCGTGCACAGCGCCACGCCGCCGACGGTTTCACAACTGCTCCACACGAACACTACCGCAGGCGCTAGGAGCTACCGCAGGAGCTATCGTCAAGATCTATAAATTGATGGGCTCTCTCTCGTCTTGAAAGAGTGCTTCCAGAGAGATTACTTGTGCCAAATTTCCAGAGCTGCTACTCTGCCGAAAGCTCATCTCCCACTCAAAGCGAAAGAGGATTTCTAGAGAAGGAAGCCACCACGGTGCATCTGAAGAACGATCGCTTCAACCTCGCTTATGCTACAACGATCCTTCATCCTCATCTTCAGAGATCTCATATAGGGAGTTTCATTATTGTTATATTTATTTTCATTCCATATATTTTTGTAACCGTTTAGAGAATTCGCCTTGTGTTGGCGACTAGGTCTGGGTAGGACTTAGGGAGGAATTCACCTTGTGTTGGTGACTAGTTCTAGGTGATTAGATCTAGGGGGCTCGAGGCCATATCCGGAGAAGGATTGGCTAGAGCGGCTTAAGGCCATATCCAGGGAAGGATAGGCTAAAGCCAACCAGTTTGTGGGGATACAAGTCGGTATAGAAAAGGAAAACTTGTTTTTACTTTGTACGCCTCCGATTTCTAGCGATATAGAAATCAAATTTATGTAAACACTTTTTTTGTATAATATAATCATGTCTCATTTTGTGTTTACTTGATTTCTATCATTTGGCATAATTTATAGAATTGCAAATTACAATTGTTTCCTCCTTTAAGTTAAATTGTCTAAAATTAGAATGAAGAATTTTATTCCCTTATTCACCCCCCCTCTAAGGGCGCTGTAAGATCCAACAGCAACGTCATGAACCTCATTTCCTTCTGCAATCCAGAGGAGGCCATTGGGATTTGATTTGACTAAACCTTTTAGGAACTGGTCAGACTGTTAAGTCCTTTTTGACTAATCTAGCTCTGATATCACTTGAAAGAATATTAGGTTTGTAGTCTAAATCACCTAGGGGGGAATAGATTTCCTTTTAATTTTCCTCTAAGTACCCTAGCTTATTTCTGATTTCTGGTTTAAGCAAAAGATCAAACACACAGAAAGCACACAAGCATGAATAAAGGTTCCTCAAGACAGGGTGTCTTGAGTAGTCCTCTTTCCCCCTTCACCTTTCTAAAAATGTGTTAGACAAGGCCAAATCCTCCAAACTCGGCTCAAAGAGCTTACAACTCAGATCCCTCAGGATCTCTCAGGTTTTCCCAAACCCTACCTCAGGCTCAGCAGCCCTACAACTCAGATCAGCTCCTGATCCGACAGCTCAGACCTCAGCAGGTCCTACAACTCAGACCACAACAGGTCCTACCTCAGGCTAAATAGCCCTACCTCAGATCAGCTCCTGATCCTACACTCAGGCCCTCAGCCCTACAACTCAGAACCCTCAGTTTCCTACAAACTCAGACCAAATGGTCTTACAGCTCAGGCAAAAATTCCCTACAGAAAAATGGTTTAGAGATTTATTACAGCAGAGGTACTCTCCTGTATATCCTGCACAGTCTGTGCTTCCTGTAGTTGATAATGTTGATTACAGCCACAACTTGATCTTCCTCTTCAATAGAGTGATGGAAGATCACCTTGCCCCTTCTGGTGGAGGAGCTAACTTCTTCTCTCTGATTCTTCTTCTCTTTCAGTGAGCAGGGAGAAAATCGAGAGCAGCTGTCGTCAATGAAACAATTGATTTTCTTTTTGCACGCGACGGAGAGTTCAAATGTGCCCTAACTCTTCCTTTTATACATCTCTGATCTTCAACGGCTCTTAGCTGTCCTTTTGAGAAGTATGGGAGAAGCTGGTGGACCCCACACAGCCTTTCTGCAACTTGTCCTAGCCGCAGGTTCCACCGCCCTACATATCCGTAGAGAAGGACTGCGCTCGACGAACGCGCTGCACTCTGCGTTCGACGAACCCGTTGTATCCTGCGTTCGACAAACTTGCCAAACTCTGTGTTCGATGAACTTTCCTTTTGTGTCTTCTCAGCGGCTCCTTCTTTGATCTCGTCTCAGCGGTTGACGAACTTAGTCCTTCGTTCGACGAACGACATTCTGCGTTCGACGAACACGCTACTTCTCAGCGTTTGAAGAACTTATCAGCGGAGACACCTTCTTCTCAGCGGATTCGCTGAGACGGCTCCTCGTCTCAGCGGTTTTGACCCTTCGTCTCAGCGGTTCTGCTGAGACAAATCTTCATCTCCTTGTAGATGATTTTTTCACATCTAAGGGCATGTTTGGCCCTTTCTTTTGAGTCACCTGTACCTGTATATACTACACAAGTATAACTCTATCAAATACAATATGTCCTTAACATTGAGAGTGATGCCTCTTCAAATCAAGGTAATATTGAGGGCAATATACCCAACACATATCATTATTATCATTATTTCCTTGCTCCTCCCCCTCAGAGAGAGCATCTTTGTCAGATGAGTCCAGGAAGGCTGAGACAAATAGTTGGAGTTAGATTGAATTACCTAGAGATTCTTATGATAAGAGTGTTAGATTTACCTATAACTTCATCTTTTTCAGCATTTGTCCCTTGGTGCTTCTCCCCCTCAGATGGTGCACTGGATGTTCCTTGTGAAGGTAATGACCACGGGGCTGGTTCAGTATCAGGAATGTTTCTTATTCTTTCTTCAAGATTGAAGATAAGTGTGTCAATCTGACCTTGTAAATTCTGAGGTGATGGTCTTGTGTCCATATCAGCATCATTGATTTTTGTAATATCAATGGGGGATGGTTCTTGTTGATTCTCCCCCTCAGATGGATCACACTCTAGTTCTGGAGGATCTGGGGTCCACATTATTTAAATGTTAGATTTGACTAACTATGGTGATTAGCTATGATTAATGATTTAAATGAGTTGTGAGGAGTTGAATTAGTTACCAAAGGTTATGTCTTTGTCCAGCTGCTGTGGGTGGATAGGTTCAGTTGGCAAGTCATTTAGTGTAGCCTCCCTGTTAAGAATGTTGTGTGACCTAATGTCAGCACCAGCATCTTCATCTTTATCTGAGTGATCAGACTCAGAACTAGACATGATCAACCTAGTTTTCTTTGAGTATTTGGTAGTCATTTTCTCTTTTCCTTTAGCCTTAGAGGGCTGACTCATGGGAAGGACCCTGGTGAATCTATCCAAGGTCTTGATATCCATTCTTTTAAGATAGTGAAGGCTTGATCCTTTGGAGTTGTTGAATTTGTCTGGGTAAGATTGGATGAGAAACAGGGATAAGATTCTTCCCAAATTGGGAGCTTGTAAACATTCCTTCAACCTTTGAAAGATCACTACTCCCCAAGAGGTTTGTTTTTTCAGAAATATCCTAGTCATGAGGTCAAACGTGTACTGGGATATAATATCATGTGAACCAGGTTTGCAGAGGATAGCTTTTCCCACAATGTCTGATAATAGCTTCCCCCTCTGATTGAAGAATTTCCTCTTTAATGATCCAGTCTTGACATCATTATATTCAGTCCATTTCAATGATTTCTTCCTCACTTGAGCTGCAAGAAGGAAGATGAAGGGCTTTCTCTATCTTGGTTGGTGTTACTTTTATCCTCTCTTCTCCTATCTTGGATTTGATGGATGACTTGGAGGAGGATAATCTGGCATTGTTGAACCATTCCAGAACTTCAGTTCTGAGAATGGGGATTGATTTAGAGAGAAGGAATTATAGTCCTTGGTCTTGAAGGAGTTGAATCACTCCCTTGATATCTTCAGAAGCATGGGCAAAGCCATTCCTTAAAATATCATATCCTTCAAGTAGATCTTTAGAGCTTTTGGGAGCCATTGCTATTGTAGACGAGTGTGCTGGGCGGGAAGAGAAGGTGATTCGTCTCGGCGACTGGAAGAGAAGGGTCATGGGCCTTTCACTAAGCAAATTAGCTATTTATATGGCTTAAGACTTAGGTAAAATTAAACCTAGTAATTAGATTTAATTGCTCTTATAATTGTGAGTGTAAGTGGGACAACTGGAGTTGCATTTAAACAATTTATAATGATTCCAGCCCATCTTAGCAGAACCGTTGGGACAGTGACCTATCCGCTGGGACAGAACACTATCATCTGCTGGGACATATTTAGTCGTCTCAGCGGTTCAGCTGAGACTTTTCCCAGCTGTCTTAGCGGCTCAGCTGAAACAGACAGTTCTGTTTTAGCTGGTCTTACTGCCTAACCATAATTGAGATATGATTGCTTGAAGGCCTAATCATGTCACTAATAGGGTTGATGTGTCAACACTTTATGTTATAATAAGTCAAGCAGTATATCATACATGATTGAAAGAATGAAGTGTGTTACACTATTCAACATTTAACATCCCTAGTTCAATTTTGAAAGCATTAAACTTGGCCTCATCCAATGGCTTAGTGAAGATATCAGCGACTTGATTGTCAGTGGGGACAAATTCAAGGCATATATCTTGAGATTCTACATGTTCTCTTATAAAATGATATCTTATCTCTATATGCTTAGTCCTGCTGTGAGAGACAGGATTCTTAGCAATAAAGATAGCATTGGATGAGTCACAATAAAGAGGAGATTTATTTACCTTGAGGTTATAGTCCTCTAGCTGGTGTTAAATCCACAATAGTTGTGCACAACAGCTCCCTGCAGCAATGTATTCAGACTCAGCAATTGAAATAGCCATACTTGTCTACTTTTCGCTGCTCCATGATATCAACCTTCTTCCTAGGAACTGACAAGTGCCACTTGTGCTTTTTCTATTTTCTTTGCAGCCTGCAAAATCTGCATTTGAAAATCCTGTTAGTTCAAAATCATTATTCTTAGGATACCAAAGGCCAAGATGTAGGTTGCCTTTAAGGTATCTCAGAATTCTCTTTGCAACTGAGTAGTGAAAATCCTTAGGACATGCCTGGTACTTAGCACACATACATGTATCATACATAATATCTGGTCTACTAGCAGTCAAATATAACAGGGATCCAATGATGCACCTGTACATGGATTCATCAAAGGCCTTGCCCTTTTCATCATTGTCCAGGGAAATGTTGGACCCCATGAGAGTTTTCATGGTGGAAGCTGATTTCATCCCAAACTTCTTGATAAGCTCCCTAGTGTTCTTGGTTTGAGAGATGAATATACCTTCATCAGACTGTTTTATTTGGAGGCCTAAAAAGTACTTGAGCTCTCCCATACTGCTCATCTCAAACTCCCCCTGCATTAGGTTGGCAAACCTTTTGCAGAGGTTGTTATCAGTAGACCAAAATATTATGTCATCAACATATATTTGGACTAGGAAACACTTGCCCCTTGTTTCCCTAAGAAATAATGTACTATCTATCTTTCCCCTCAAGAACTTGTTCTTGATGAGAAATCTAGACAAGGTCTCATACCAAGCCCTGGGGGATTGCTTTAAACCATAAAGAGCTTTCCTAAGTAAGTATACATGATTAGAGAGGGTTGGATGCACAAAACCTGATGGTTGTTCAACATATACTGTTGGACATGTGTGTCACATCCCTTTGTTTGAGAATAACAAATCCCATATTGTATTTGATATTGCTTGTAGTGTGTTTATAGTGTGCAGGAACTATAGGTGCAATACTCCACAGGTATAAAGCAGCTTGGAACAATCTTTTGAAAGGAGCAGCGCTAACGCAAGCGCTATCGCTAACACCAGCGCTACCGCCAACACTAGCACTAACGCCAGACGCTAGCTCAAGATCGTCTCAGCGGTTCTGTCTCAGCGGTTAACGCTACCGCCAGCGCTAGCGATACCGCAAGCGCTATCTCAAGTTCGTGCACAGAGCCACGCAGCCGACGGTTCCGCAACCGCTCGACACGAACGCTACCGCAGGCGCTAGCCACTACCACAGGCGCTAGCTCCAAGTTCTATAAAATGAGCCAACTTCGATCATTTGGATAATCCATCCCAGAGAGGTTGCTTGTGCCACAATACCAGTGTTGTTATGCTGTCGAAGATGGATCTCCCACAAAAAGCTTAAGGAGAATTCTGGAGGAGGACTACGTCACGCTACATCCGAAGGACGATCGCTTCAACCTCACTTATACTACAACGATCCTTCATCCTCAACTCCAGAGATCTCATATAGGGAGTTTTATTATTGTTATCTTTATCTTTCATTCATTCCATACTTTCTTTGTAATCGTTTAGTTAATTCGCCTTGTGTTGGCGACTAGGTCTGGGTAGGACTTAGGGGGAAATTCGCCTTGTGTTGGCGACTAGGTCTAGGTGATTAGATCTAGGGGGTGCTCGAGGCCATATATGGGGAAGGATTGACTAGAGCGGCTTGAGGCCTTATCCGGGGAAGGATAGGCTAAAGCCAACCGGTTCGTGGGGATACGAGTCGGTATAGAAAAGGAAAAGATATTTTCATTTGTACGCCTCCGATTTCTAGCGATATAGAAATCAAATTTATGTAAACACCATTTTTATATAAATACAATCATGTCTCTATTTGTGTTTACTTGATTTCTCACTTTTGGCGTTATCTCTAAAATATTGGTTACAAAGCTTTCAATTCAAATCACTTTGTCTAAATTGTTTATCTTAATCTATTTCATCATATAACAATTTAACACTTGTTTCTAAATCCTAAACTTGCAAATTATGATATTTTCTTCCCTAAATTGTTATTTTGTGTTCTAATATTACTTTAAACAATTTAGTAATTTCCATAAAATTATAAAAAGATTTTTATTCCCTTATTCACCCCCCCCCCCTCTAAGGCGCCGTAAGATCCAACAAGTGGTATCAGAGCACAGGTTATTCCAAACGGTTTAAAAACCAGGAATAATGGCGTCTCATGAGCTCGCTTCTATTAATGGGGAAAACTTTCTTATAAATGAAAAATCTTTAGCACCACCTTTATTTGAATGCAAAAATTATAATGGGTGGAAATTTCTTATGGAAAAATTTCTTAAATCTTTGGATATTGAAGTATGGAATGTTACAATTAAAATGCCCCCAAGTATTCGTAATAAAAATGAAATGTTTTTAAATGCCAAATCAATGAATAGTCTATATTGTGCATTGCATCAAAATATTTTCAAAGTAATTTATACACTTCCTACTGCTTATGAAGTTTGGAAATTTCTTGAGAATACTTATAGTCTTCCTTCTACAGATGATGAACAAGAGGAAATCCTTATGGATCCAAGAGAAGAAATCGACGAGGAATTCCTTATGGATCCAAGAGAAGAAATCGATGAGGACTTATGCTTGGAGGAAGAAGAATACAACATCACAATATTGGACTCATTTGTTGGCAACACATCAAGCAAAAGAGAAGACGGAAACTATAGCAAGGTAAGAAAATCTAAATCTTCTCTTTTTGTAACAAATTTCATTTCTACATCTCGTATGCTTAAAATTGCTAAACGTAAAATTTTAAAGTTAAAAATTGCTAATTCCAAATTATGTTTAGAAAATAAATCTTTAAAAGCAAACGATAACGTAGAATCAAATATTGATGTGATAAATTCTCTTTCATGCTCTTTAGTTAAAATTCTTAATCCTTGTTTAGATTGCAATCTATTAAAAGAAAAATTCAAGGAAATTGAAAAAGGGCTCTTAGTTTCTAAAGAACATAATGAAAAATTGATAGTTGAAAATGATGCTTTAACTTGTAAGTTAAAACAATTAAAATCTTTTGCTGAAAAATTTCAAATGTCACCTAATGAATTTCATCATAAGATTTTGAATAACAAGGATAAATTAACTTACAAAATCATTTCTAAAAATGACCATTTTCACACATTAAATCAAAAGGAGTTTAGTTTCAAAAAGAATTATGATCCTCATAAAATTCTTAAGAGTCACTATTATAAGTCTCAATATATTTTCAATCATGACTCAAATTTAATACCTCCTTTTCATGAAAAACAAACTACAAGATATTATCCTTCATATTATAAGAGTATGTCTACAAGAAAGAGTGGAAATGAAAATCATCAAAATAATAATCAATCTTCTAAAACATATTGTAACCCACTCTTTCAACAATCACTTCTAAAGAAAGATAATCACTCTTATAAAATTTCAAAGAATCCATATAATGAAAATCATTATGATTATCAACATCAATATATTTTGAAAAATAATTTGAATAAACATAAATCACAAATGAATTATTTTTCAAAAAACTATCATTCCAAAAAGATGTCAAATAATCATAATATGAATTTAAAAGAAAAACAACCAAAGTATGAATGGAGGCCCAAAATTTAAAACGAAACACTAACTCCACTTGTAAAGGCCCATTCATCACTATCTTCCCAAAAGCCATCACGATGTATTTGGGTACCCAAAGGAACCATCCCACATGGTCCCCTTTGGATACCTAAATCTCTTATTAATTAGTATCCAATCATTTGCATGAAGTAGAAACAGTTGAAAATGAAATATCAATACTCTACTTCATGATATGCTTATTGTCTCTTTTCTTTTGTTTCTTTTATATTTTTTTAAACAAACATGCTATGATCACTCTATATATCATGAAATATGACTTTCATATATTAAGCCTAATGTTTATCAAATCAAATTTGAATTAAAATTGAACATTAAGTCATATATTTTTCAAAGTGATCTATCTCTCATCTTAAATTGTTTAAATATATCCTTTTAAATCCTTTGCCCATCAATGTCTTGAATTAACATTATCATTTGAATGTAAAATTATTTTCAAGACTAATGAAATTATTTTAAAAAAAATATGGATTTAAATGGTTTATTAAAGGGCTTAAGATAAAAATTAAAATGCTCAACGTTTTGATTATTTTTCTATTTGTTGCATTTGATAGCCCTTATAATAAAAAATATTATCAAATAAAATTGAAAACAAACATTCACAAAACGCGTGTTTAATTTTTTCAAAAATGCGAGTTTTAGATCAAAACTTCAAAAGCCATATATTTTGATCCGCTCGTCCGATTTTCGAGTTTAATATATTTTCAGAAAGAGCACAAAAATCTCCATCCAACGGCAAACTAGGCTTGCTCATTTGAGTTCTTTTGGTGCTGTCAACTTGCCCTATTTTAACTCCGTTTTAAAGGCTATCTTAGTTTGCTTGATTTGGAAATTTCTGTGTATATGGATTTTTCATCACATGTTATCCTTAGTATAATTATTTCATATATTAATTTAGATATTATGTGTGTGATGTGTGTCACCAATGTTTGCATGTAATTTAGACCTTAGAATCATCTTGCATCATTAAGATCAAATCAAAAGATTAATCATTTCATTCTAGGTCTAAAGAAAGTTAATTTGAAAACTTCTCATATTACATGCAACATTATCTCCATTAAATCATATATAATAACATTGCACTCAAACTCATTACTCTAGCATCACTTCTTAGTTTATGCTCAAATTTATATGCTAGGTATAACATTTACAATGTTATTAAAATATTATGATAACTATGTGATTTGAAATTATATAGAATACTAAAATTCCAACAACCACATTGTTTATGGATTAATAATTAGAATATTTATGAATATTGTTTCATGAATCATATATTATCATGCAAAACCAAAGATCAATAAATTTAATTATTGAAAGCAATCATATAAATTTCAAAAACTTTATATATATGATCTTTGTCTTTTATATGATTGGATGATCATCATTTTTCTAGACTTACAAATCAATCATGTTCTTTCAAAAGAAAATCACTATATCAGTATATCATAAGTCTAGAAGGATTAGAATTCTCATACATCATGATGATCTAACATATATTCTATGCAAAAATTCTCTTTAATCATAAATCATAATTCATGTTCTATCAAGACTTGTGTCAAATCGATAATAGGAATTATGAATCTTATGATAAAAATTATGAATAATGTTTTCTTTACATTATTTGATGTATTGATTTGCTTTGCTAGTGATTGCATGTATCTCTCATATTTGTAGACTCTAGAATCAACTTTGTAATGAAAGTATAAATCAAACTAAATCATCACTCCATTCTAGATCTATAATTTGAAATTCTATTTTGAAATACATGCAATATTAATATTAATCTTATGACATGACATGAAACCCAAAACTCATCATACTAGCATTGTCACGTATTGAATATTAGTAATTGTGCTAGTAATCTCATATCGTCATCTCATAATAGTAGAAAAACTATGCGGCTTTATAACTCATCACATTAAACAAAACCCATAGTTTATAAATCAACCCATAGTTTAAAAGCTTAGGTTGTCCAAAGATTATTCACCTTTGACTTCATATCTCACAATTGCGGGGGCGTAGGGTTGTATATATTAGAGACCTAACCTCTAAGTCATGTCTTGTCCTTAACCGGGGAGGGTTCCAATGGGGCCTTGCGAGGCACTGGGGGGAAAGAGTGCTAGGTTGAGCGTTCTCTAGTGTGTGCATATGGGAGTAACACCCCAACCTATGGCATGCGTGCAGCTCCTCATGCCCATCCGTCACTTAGTACGGGGCTAGGGTGTAGACATTTAGTCGGGGTAGTCTTTAATCTTAGGACATACTTATATTACTCTTTGCATGATCATTTTATTTACTTATCACTTAAATCAAGCATATTTTGGGTTGTTCAAATTATGTCCTCTTGTGTTTTGCATAATTTATTTATTCTGTGCTTAAAAGTTTTTTGTAAAACACATGTATTTGAAAAAGCTAAAGTTTTATGCAAATTTGAGCAATCAAAACATCTCCAAAAATTACAAAATTTCTGCATAAGACTACTTTAAGGGCACTTAATCAATATCAATAATCAAAAATTTTAAATTTTCAAAATATCACGTACTGTTTGCCGCGCTATCACTAGCGCTGGCACTAGCGTAGGTGTGTGATTTTTCTGTTTTTTAAAAATTTCTAAAAATCAACAAAAATATGTTAGTTTATTTGTGCAAATTTATTTTTGTGTTTCTGTCTATTTTATTTTTGTTTTATTTGAATTATGAAAAATCAACTATAAAAGTTCAAAATTCAAAAATACAAAAATATGTTTTATGGTTTTCTGTTTTATCCATATTATGAAAAATCAACTACAAAAATTCAAAATTCAAAAATACAAAAATATGTTTTTTTTATATTTGTGTTTTATTCATATTATGAAAAATCAACTACAAAAATTCAAAACTTAAAAATGACAAAAATATGTTTTTGTGATTTTCTATTTTTTAATTGATTTAAAAATGATAAAACAAAAAAACTGTACGATCTTTATTGCCAATATCAAGCATGTATGAATTCTATTATTTTGAATTATTTACAATATTAAAACATATTCTTTCAAATTACTATGAACATTGTTTTGCTTATCATGCTTTGTTATATCTATTTAAAGTGCATCAATTGTATTAAAAATATGTCGAACCAAGCTTAACATGCCTCTAAGTAAGAGTAAATGTTTTATGATTGATAATGATACATTTCACTCACTTATTTTGGTAATCAACATGTGTGTCTAAATTTAAAAATGCTTGCTTGAGTATTGTATTTGTGCAATGAATTAAAACTTGCATAAGTTTATTGCCTACACTACATTTGAATTGCACTTATAAAATTTAGAAAAGTGGTTAAGTTAAAAATTGGGTTTGCAAAATAAGTGTATTCGGAGAATGTTGTCTCACAAATGTGAACAAAAATTATATATGTAGACAAATATAACTCCACCAAGCACTACTTGAACCTCCTGATAAGTCTTCATAAGCATTGTGAGGTTGAGCACCTTAGAAATAATAGTAAAGTGTCTTGTGCAAACCTTAGTTATTACACCACTTTGTTAAAAAAATTATGTGCATTAAAAGTGTGTGAGAGTAATTTACTTGTGTTTTATTGTGCACTTTACTATACATATGTCTTGTATTTTGATGATTTAAATCCATTGTTAACATTGCTCAAAATACACTTATGTGCACATCATTATCTTTCATAACACTTCTTCTCATGAGTATTGGATTCTAATGCTTTTTCTATACTACTATTTATATGAAAATGCACTAGATAAACCTAGCATGATCTCTACAATGTTTTGGTATTTCTTGAATTTACAATTAAGTAACATTGTAGTATAATCACTCTTTGATATGATCATTTCATGCTTGGTATCTTTATGAAAAACTTTGAGATTTCAAAAAGGTTAAAACATCTTTCAATTTTGAACTAAAACTCATATTTCTACTTATGCTTTTCATGCTTACAAAAAGATGTTTATTATAATCTTCCGCTTGTTTACAACTCTTATCTTTATATTAAAAATCTCTTATATATGCTATGCTTAAACTCTTTATCTTTATTTATATTTTGAAAAGCTCGATCATGATATATTAAATGCCTCCTTACTACCCTCACCCACCTTCTTTTGATAATACCAAAAGGGGGAGATTAATTGAAGAAATCTATATATGAGAAATATAGATAAATAAGGGGAGACTAATTCATGAAATCTATCATTTATGGGGAGTAACACATAAATTGCATTTATGTAGGGGGAGCATTAAGTTAGGGGGAGTATGCACATTATCATGCATATCATTTACTATAGTTGCACTTTTATCTTGCTTATCTTATCTATAAACACTATTGTTGATTTCTTGCTTAAATGATTTGTTATTATCAAAAGGGGGAGATTGTTGGACATGTGTGTCACATCCCTTTGTTTGAGAATAAAAAATCCCATATTGTATTTGATATTGCTTGTAGTGTGTTTATAGTGTGCAGGAACTATAGATGCAATACTCCGCAGGTATAAAGCAGCTTGGAATAATCTTTTGAAAGGAGCAGCGCTAATGCCAGCGCTATCGCTAACGCCAGCGCTACCGCCAGCGCTAGCACTAACACCAGGCGCTAGCTCAAGATCGTCTCAGCGGTTCCGTCTCAGCGATTAACGCTACCGCCAGCGCTAGCGATACCGCAGGCGCTATCTCAAGTTCGTGCACAGAGCCATGCAGCCGACGGTTCCGCAACCGCTCGACACGAACGCTACCGCAGGCGCTAGCCACTACAGCAGGCGCTAGCCACTACCGCAGGCGCTAGCTCCATGTTCTATAAAATGAGCCAACTTCGATCATTTTGATAATCCATCCCAGAGAGGTTGCTTGTGCCACAATTCCATTGCTATTATGCTGCCGAAGATGGATCTCCCACAAAAAGCTTAAGGAGAATTCTGGAGGAGGACTACGTCACGCTACATCCGAAGGACGATCGCTTCGACCTCGCTTATACTACAGCGATCCTTCATCCTCAACTCCAGAGATCTCATATAGGGAGTTTTATTATTGTTATCTTTATCTTTCATTCATTCCATACTTTCTTTGTAACCGTTTAGTTAATTCGCCTTGTGTTGGCGACTAGGTCTGGGTAGGACTTAGGGGGAAATTCGCTTTGTGTTGGCGACTAGGTCTTGGTGATTAGATCTAGGGGGTGCTCGAGGCCATATCCGGGGAAGGATTGGCTAGAGCGGCTTGAGGCCATATCCGGGGAAGGATAGGCTAAAGCCAACCGGTTCGTGGGGATACGAGTCGGTATAGAAAAGGAAAAGATATTTTCATTTGTATGCCTCTGATTTCTAGCGATATAGAAATCAAATTTATGTAAACACCATTTTTATATAAATACAATCATGTCTCTATTTGTGTTTACTTGATTTCTCACTTTTGACATTATCTCTAAAATATTGGTTACAAAGCTTTCAATTCAAATCACTTTGTCTAAATTGTTTATCTTAATCCATTTCATCATATAACAATTTAGCACTTGTTTCTAAATCCTAAACTTGCAAATTATGATATTTTCTTCCTTTAGCTAAATTGTTATTTTGTGTTCTAATATTACTTTAAATAATTTAGTAATTTCCATAAAATTATAAAAAGATTTTTATTCCCTTATTCACCCCCCCCCCCCCTCTAAGGGCGCCGTAAGATCCAACATATACCTCTTCCTTCAAATCACCATTAAGGAAGGCTGATTTGACATCCATTTGATATACTTTGAACCCCTTGTGGGTAGCCTATGCAAGGAATAGCCTAATTGCTTCTAACCTTGCACCAGGGGCAAAGGTTTGATCAAAGTATATCCCTTCTTCCTTTCTATACCCTTGGCAACCAACCTTGCCTTGTTCTTTATGATTGTGTCATTTTCATCTAACTTGTTCCTGTAAATCCATTTGGTACCTATGATATTGTGTCCTTGAGGTTTGGGCTCCAATTTCCATACCTTGCATCTCTTGAATTGTAGAAGTTCTTCTTGCATAGCTTGAATCCAAAAAGTGTCTTGGTTGGCTTCTTCAAACTTCTTGGGCTCCATTTGTGATAGGAAGCTCAAGAATAGGGCCTTATTATGAGCTATGCTTCTGGTTAATATACCTTGATTCTGATATCCAATTTTTTGTTCTCTTGGATGATCTTTTAGATGTCTTACAGCTGTAGGCAGTCTGTTCTCAACTTGCTATGCTGTTTCTGCTGGTTCAGCAGTGTCTTCATCAGCATGGACTTCTTCCTCTTCAGGGATGGCAACATCAAAATATGCTTTGCTGCAGCTGGGTGTGTCTTGTATAGACATCCTTTCCAAATTCGTTTCATTTCCTGTCAAGACAGAAGAACTAGACCAACCCTTATATATTAGGCTGGTCTCATCTTATTATACACTCTATATACAACAAGAACCCCCACATGTGAGCTATAGCCAACAAGAACCCCCACATTGCATTTCTCTGCAAACTTTGTTAATTGAGATTTTCCATTGTTTAAAATGTAGCATTTGGAGCCAAAGATTCAAAAGTATGAAATTGTAGGTTGTTTGCCTTTCAGAATCTCATAGGGGGCTATTCCATGAACCTTATTGATGGAAGCTCTATTGAGAACATAACATGCAGTATTGACTGCCTCAGCCCAGAAGTATTCTGGGAGTGAGGAGTCACTGAGCAGTGTTCTCCCAGCTTCTATCAAGGTCCTATTCCTCCTCTCAGCGACACCATTTTGTTGTGGAGTCCTTGGGGAAGAGAACTCTTGGGTAATACCATATTCTTGACAAAACCTTGTCATAGCTTCAGATTGAAATTCTGTGTCATGGTCAGTTTTAGTTCTGACCACAGCACATTGCAAGTCATTCTGAATTGCTTTGACATGAGTTATAAGGACATTCAAAGTATCAGACTTCTTAAGGAAGAATACCCATGTATATTTTGAGTGATCATCAACAATCACCAAAGTATACAACTTCCCACCTAGGCTCTGAATTGGCAAAGGACCAAACAAGTCCATATGCAAGAGATAAAGACATCTTTCAGTGTCTTTGGAGCCAATACTTTTAAAGGTGGCCCTTGTTTGCTTACCCATTTGGCAAGCATGACAGAGACCACTTTTAATACATTTTAAATTAGGACTATTCCTAATAAGGTTTTTTGAGAATAGTCTATACATTGTCTTGTAGTTAATGTGAGCAAGTCTCTTATGCCATTGAACACAAAGGGACTCATTCTCATTAGCTACAAGACAAACAGATGTAAGAGAATTACTACATATAAAGTCTAAGCAATAAACATTCCCACTCCTAGTGCCTGAGAGAATGGTCTCTAAGTCATTAGACTTTTTGATCAAGCACTTATTATTGTGGAATTCAATGACATAGCCTAGATCACATAGTTGACTTATGCTTACTAGGTTGTGTTGCAACCCTTCAACATAAGCTACCCTTGTGATTGAGACTGTGCCATTGGAGATCATGTCATATCCCTTGGTGATTCCTCTTTCAGATCCCCCAAAGATAACTTTCTTCACAGCCTTGTAGTCCTGTAGAAGATTTCTTGTTCCTGTCATGTGCCTTGAGCACCCACTGTCCAAGTACCAAATTTGGTTGAGGCTGGTACTTGAACTATCCTGCAAGAAGGAGTTTAGTTACCCTTAGGAGCCCAAACAGCTTTGGGTCCTAGTTCCTAGTTAGCATGATGAAATGATCTCACACTTGATGCACCCTTTGCAGGAAGGCTCATCTTTGCACATGGCACATTAGGATTGTGCCAACAGTCGATGGCAAAGTGTCCCACTTTACCACCACACCAACATTCATGAATGTTTTATTTCCTCTTCTGAACATTTCTTGAGGGGTGTGCAGCACTGTGCATATGTTCAGGAGGAGAGACATCAGCTTTTCTCTTGTTTCTTTCAGCAATGATTTGCCTGAAAGTCAATCTGTGGACAGTCTTAGTAGTCTTTGTATTAATGGCATCAACTTGCTTTGGCTTTTGGGCAATGAAAGTTGTGATGGCATTAGACATTGAGCAATTAGACATGTCCACTGATTTGACATCAATCATGTTCTTGGCAGAATCAACCTTAGAAGGGCTTGCTTTCTTATTCTTGAATGAAGGGGCTGATGTACCAAATACAAATGGTCCAGGTTGGGCCATTTGAATTTCCTCATGGTGAGCCTTCATAGCACTCAATCTCATACCCTTTCTTCCACTATGGGAAGGAGTGTTTTCCTTCCTATAGGTACTTCCATTCTTCCAGTGACCATACATGCTTTCATGGTCATACCTGTTGGAGGGAAGTAACACCTTTTGAAAGGTGGTTTGAGGCTTAGCCTTACTCCTTCTCTTTTCTCCTCTCCCTTCTCCTACTTCCATTTCATTGAATCCTAGTCCTCTCCTATTGGATTGAGAAGAAAACGAGTCAATAATGGAAAGTACAGATTTGGGCTTGGAGAATTGAGCAACCAGGCTCTTCTCTTTCACAAGCTTCTCCTCAAGGTCCTTGATGACCTTGTTCTTCAGATATATGGTGCTCAGATGGGTGATAGTTATCACCTTCAGATGGCTAATTTCCCTATACATCTGATTCGTCTTGGTAGATGATTCAGTGCATTCTTGTTTTTCCATCTTAAGGGAATCAATCTCTTGGGCTTGCCTCTTGACTAGCTTTTTTCTCCTTTTCAGAGCATCCAAGAGAGCATCATACTTGTCAATCAATTGATTGACATCTATCTTAGCTTCTGAATCACTTCCACCAATTGATGAAGGTGCTCCAGATTCTGGGCCAGTCTCATAATCAGAAGAGGATATGGAATGAATTAATACCTGCTCATTTTCAGAGATGTTCTGTCTGTCCTCCTCATCAGTGATGGCCATGAGGCCTAGCTGAACATTGTCCTCTTCATCCTCCTCTATTTCACTATCTAAGTGTGATAGAGGGGCCCTGACTCCAACCTTGGCAGCAGGATAATCTTCATCCTCTTCTGTTACAAACAACCCTTTGTAGGCCTCTTCTTCATTCTCTGAATCTGAAGTTGAGGATTCAGATTCACTCCAGCTTTTTCCTTTCTTTGCTAGGAAGGATTTTTTCACCTTCCTATCCTTTTGGTGATTATGCTTCTTATCACACTTTGTAACACCCCCATCCGTTAAGAAGCATATAGCAGAAGGTCCGGCCGAGGCCCCACGCCATATACTACAAAACAAACGGAAACGCCACTTAATTGAATATGCAACGACACTATACCACGAAGCCTAACTCAGAGCATTCTATGCGGAAGTAAAAGAGAGAGAGACAGAATTATAAACCACAAGACCCGAACTCGGGTATGTCCACTTCTATTAACTTGGAATAAAATGTTTTACAACACACAAAAGAGGCACGAAGGCCTTACAGTTTACCAATATCGGCGCGCAGGCCGGCCATACATGAAAACAGAAGAAAGGACAAAAGGCCTTCAAGGGTCGCAGCAGCGCAGGGGCTTCAGCCCGCCAAGGTCCCGCTCGGTCCAGCTCCTGTACAACAAGCCCACCAAAGATGGTGGCAAAATAGGGCAACGGTCAGCTAAAGCTGACCAAATTATAACGACCCCACCCCTTCGAGGGGGTGGCAGTTCTAAACGTCCCTGCAAAACAGTCTCAACAGCATATATATATAAGAGTGCGACTAGATGAGCCCACAACATTTCATACATATGCAACAACATAAACGTGGGAATGGCCTCCACGTCTCGTGCACTCAGGCACTCTTTGGTGTACTACGCCTTCCACCACCATCCACTCTTGATGGCTTTGCCCTTCGAGGCTAAAGTCGGCGGCCCGAATACCAGGGCTCCCCCGTGCTTTAATTGTGAACATAACGTAGTCCGAAGACTCTGTCACATTGCCTCCCAACATGTTGTCCGAGGCTTACTAATCAGGTGCTGCAATGGTGCTTTTTCAGGTTTGCCAAATGCCCGTTGTTCACAGCTCTCGGTGTACAACACGAAAAGCGGGTATGGCGTCCCTTCAGCCCAGGTATTCTCAATTAGCCGGCTCCACGGGCCGCTAAGTCATCCACCAGGACACCCCCACAGGTCGGGTACACCGGCCTCAGGTCCCCTCAACAGGTGGGCACAACAACATCACCAGAACTCAGTCTGGGAAGCTGTCGCCCTGGCGACATTCACTGTTGCCAGCGACAGTGCACAAAACCCTAATTTGGCTTCTAGCTGTGGGTGCTTCCCGGGGCACACCCCCAGGCATTGCTGCACATGCAGTAGCACTCCCAATGCCTCAGAACACCCAAATTCACCAAAACCCAATTCTGGGGAGCTGTCGCCCAGGCTACAGTCACTGTCGCGCCAGCGACAGCTGGACAGAACTCCATTTCTGTCTTTTAACTTTGGGTGCTCCCCGGGGCACACCCCCGGGCGTTGCTGCGCATGCAGTAGCACCCTCTAGCCCTACGAGGCAAGTATAACAACACGGGGTTTTTCCCCGGCACGCACAATACCAAAAAGTATCACCAATCCGGACGAACCGTCTCAGATGGGCTTCACACAGCGCGCCTACGCCCATCTCACGCGTGGACTCTACATGAATGCAAGCTTTGACGGGGATAACATGAATCGACCCGTCGGAGGCCACGACCTCACCCTTTTGGGTAGGGGCCTCAACGATGCAAGGGAAAGGACTAAGGCATGTCCAAAAGAGGGTAGAAAAGTTCGTTACCCTTAAATGCCGCTTCGAGTCCATGGCTTGACGTTCCACATGGATGGAAAGGAGCGTCTTGCCCTCCTCTACGCGTAGCCACCAACTTTGAAGGGATCGGATGAGTGTAGCTCCTCCAAACCCAAGCTCCAAGCTAGGGTTTACTATTTCTCCTTCTTCTCCAAGCTCTTCTCTCTCTCTCTCTTAAGAACCCTTAAGGAAAATAATGAAGAAGAAGAGGATTTCGGCCATCTATGCTGCCACCGAGCCTCCCAAGCCAAAACCAGCCCCCAAAGTCAAAGTGCAATCAAAGCCCTTGATTTCGGCCACAAAGTCCAACTTTGAGCTGTCGCCGGGCGACAGCGTTATGAACCGACTTTGACCAGCCAGCGACACTGCTGCATGACCCCAGTCACCTTGTCGTCAGCGTTAGCCGCCACCCGACAAAGCTATCGTCGAGCGACAGCCACTGTCGCCTGGGCGACAACGTTAAGAACTCCAGAAATTTACCTTCCTGATTTGGGGTCTTACAACCCTCCCCTCCTTATATAAATTTCGTCACGAAATTTTATAAAAACACACACATATATACATATATTAAAAAAATGTCTTTACACAAAGGGGAAAAAAGAGATAAACGTCACCGAAACAGCTCGGGGAACTCCTCCATCATGGTCTGCTCACACTCCCATGAGAGCTCCTCGCGACCGCAGTTGTCCCAACGGACCTTTACCATACGGATCGCCCTGTTCTGCAACTGACGCACCTCAGCATCCTCGATGCTAACAGGCCTGACCGCCGTCTTAAGCCCACTATCCACGGGCACCTGATCCGCCGCGACCACCTGTGTAGGCTCCTGCACTGCCTTCCGCAACACGGAGATGTGGAATACATCGTGTAGCCCGCTCAGTTCCACCGATAGTGCAAGCCTATAAGCCGCCTCGCCGACGCGCTCGATGATCTCAAAAGGTCCAAGGTATCTCGGACTCAGCTTTTTCAAGCGCTGAATCCTGGACACGCCCTTGAATGGCCTGATCTACAAGTAAACCCAATCGCCAACGGCGAACTGGACATCGCGGTGCTTCGCATTATAGTACTTCGCCTGCCTATCCTGCGCAACCAAAATCCTCTCTCAGATCAAATGCACCGTCGAAGTCGCCTCTTCGACGTCTTTCCTCTTGAAGAGCTTCGCCTCGCCCGTTTCCGCCCAAGCTAAGGGAGTGCGACACTTCCTGCCATAGAGGGCCTCGAAAGGCGCCATCTGAATACTCGCCTGATAGTTGTTGTTGTACGCGAACTCAACAAGAAAGAGGTGATCTTCCCACCCCTTGCCAAAATCCAGGACGCACATCCGGAGCATGTCTTCCATCGTCCTGTTGGTATGCTCAGTTTGGCCATCCGTCTGAGGATGAAAGGCCGTGCTAAACTGCAGCTTCGTACCCAAAAATCGGTTGACTAGCCTCCAGTCGCTCGAAGTAAAGCGTCCATCACGATCACTGACGATGCTACGGGGCACACCGTGCAGTCGCACTATAGTATCAACATACAACTTCGCCAATTTCTCCACCGAGTCATCCCTCCGGTTGGGGATAAAGTGTGCCACCTCTGTCAGCCGGTCTACAACTACCCAGATGGCATCGTTCCCGCACTGCGATCTCGGCAGCCCATGCACGAAATCCATGGAAATGTCATCAAACTTCCTCTCCGGAACAGGCAATGACTGCAAAAAGCCACCGGGCTTCTGACATTCCGCCTTCACTAGCGCACAAGTGTGGCACTTGGCCACGTAGTGAGCGATGTCCCTCTTCATACCCGGCCACCAGAAAAGGACCTTCATGTCCTTGTACATCTTCGTGCTCCTCGGATGAACTGAATACCTGGTACGATGCGCCTCGTACATCAACTCATCGCGCAACTCACCCACCTTGGGGACGCACAAACGGTCACCTCTCCAAAGCAACCCGTCTCGAACCTGAAACTGGGCATCCGGCCCACCACCAGCATCCTCCGCGTAGCGCTTTAAACTCGGATCGAGTTCAAAAGCCCGGCGGACTCTATCTACGAGGTTGTACTGCACCTCAGTCCAACTCAAACAGGCACCGGCACCGCCCCTCTTCTCTACGCAAGAAATACCCAAGGCCTCCAGGTCACGTATTAGGTGCTCATCATGCATCTGAATCCAGTTGGCCTGCGCTGGAGCCCTGCGACTGAGTGCATCCGCAACAACATTCCCCGTCCCGGGAGTGTAGTGGATCTCGAAGGTGAAGTTCCCCAGGAACTCCATCCACCTCTGCTGCCGCATATTCATCCATTTTTGCGTCAGAAGGTACTTCAGGCTCTTATGGTCCGTGAAGATGTTGATCTTCAAGCCATACACATAATGCCGCCAAAGCTTCAGGGCAAATATCACGGCCGCCAACTCCAAGTCGTGGACCGGATAGTTCCGCTCGTGCACCTTCAGCTGGTGAGAGCCATACGCTATAACCTTGCCATGCTGCTGCAGAACGCAGCCAAGGCCGCTCCCAGAAGCGTCGGTGTACATCTCGTAGCCCTCCGTGCCGCAAGGCAAACATAAGATCGGAGCAGTCGTAAGCGGCCGCTTCAACTCCTCGAAAGCCTGCGCACACGCGGGCGTCCAAATGAACTCCTGCATCTTCCATGTCAGCGTCGTAAGAGGCAGCGCGATCCGGGAGAAGTTCTCCACGAAGCGCCTGTAATAACCGGCCAGCCCGAGGAAGCTACGGACCTCCGCTACAGAAGAAAGGATAGGCCACTTCCTGATGGCCGAAACCTTCACCGGATCTACCGCCACACCCGAACCACTAACCACATGGCCCAAGAACGCCACGGAAGGAAGCCAGAACTCGCACTTCGAGAACTTGGCATACAACTGGTTCCTCCTCAGAACCTCCAAAACTACTCGCAGGTGATCACCGTGCTCCTCCTCGGACTGAGAGTAGACTAGTATGTCATCCAGGAAGACGACCACAAACCGGTCGAGGTACTCTCGGAAAGTACGGTGCATCAAGTCCATAAACACCGAAGGCGCATTAGACAACCCAAACGGCATCACGGTGAACTCATACTGCCCGTACCTCGTACTGAAGGCAGTCTTCGGGATATCGCACTCCCTGATCCGCACCTGATAATAGCCGGACTTCATGTCCAGCTTCGAGTATACTGTTGAACCAACGAGCTGGTCGAACAAATCATCTATCCTCGGAAGAAGATACTTGTTCTTCTCCGTCAGCTTGTTCAGCTCCCGATAGTCGATGCAAAGCGGCAGGCTACCGTCCATCTTTTTGACAAAGAGGACCGGTGCACTCCAAGGTGAGGAACTCGGACGCACGTAGCCCTGCTCAAGCAGCTCCTGCAACTGCAGCTTCAACTCCGCCAACTCTTTCGGAGCCATACGATACGGCGAGCGGGGCCACAGGCTTAGCGCCTGGCACCAACTCAATCGTGAAATCTATCTCCCGCTGCGGTGGAGCACCGGGGAGCTTGCTCGGGAACTCTGCTACTACCGGAACATCCGCTAGGATGGGCCTTGGCGTTGAAGCCTCCACAAGAGCAAAGAATAACTTTGCTCCCTGTCGCACTGCCTTGGACACCTGGAGAGCAGACATCAGCGTCTTGCTCGATCCACGCATGCCCGCAAAGACCGTCTCCCGATCGGCACCCTGCCCAAACCTCACCTCCTTGGTGGTGCAATTGATACACGCACGCTGTTCCGACATCCAGTCCATACCGAAGATAACATCGAACTCAACCAGAGGGAGTAACGATGCCTTCAGGTCATACTCCCGACTACCAACTAGAACCTTTACGCAGCAAGTCCTCTCCACACGCATCGAATATCCATTCGGCAGTAGGAACTCCAGTCCATCTGCAGAAGCAATCGACAGCGCACCAATACGTTGGACGAAGTCCGACGATAAGAAGGAGTGCGAAGCCCCAATATCGAAAAGCGCTCTCGCAGGGACGCCTAAAACATTTACATAGCCTACGCCGCCAACAAGTTAGCATGAACATTAAAACAGGTGTATAAAACAGTAAAGACTGTATCTTAAATTGTACCTGTCACGACGTCCTTGGCTTTGATAGCCTCCTGCTGATCGAGACTAAAAACTCTGGGCTGCGGGGGAGCCATATGGGAAGTAGTGGACTCAGCTGCCTTCCCCTTCTCAGAATAAGCTGGCCCCGCCTTCTTCTCTAGCCTTGGAAGCCCACTGCGGTAATCCCGAGAGAAATGGCCAGGCTTGCCACAAGTGAAACAAATAAGAGGGCCACATCCAGATGACGCGCCCGAAGCAGAGGGTGCTGGCCCAGATACTCGAGCCTTCTTCCAGCGACTCAACCTCCGCAACTTCGTCGCACTCGGCGCTTTGCCCTCCGGCACTGCCTCGACCACAACCGCCTTGCCCTTTTCCCTGAGCATGTCCTGCTCAAGGGCTCGGGCTGAACCAACGAGGGTCGTAAAACCCTGCGTGAACGGCCCTGTCAGAAGATGCCGCAACTCAGTACGCAAACCTCCATAAAACTTGTTCACCCTTCTATCCTCATCATCGAAAGAAGTCCCAGCATAGCGCCCGAGGCGGGTGAACTCATGCAAGTAGTCATCAACCAGTATACCACCCTGTGTTAGAGGCAAGAACTGGTTCTCCATCGCGATCTGCTGCGACTGAGGCACATACCTTGCGAGGAAGATTCTCGAGAACTCTTCCATCGTCACATCAACCAGTCGCCTTCCCGCGAACTGGCGCCTCTCAACCTCATCCCACCACCACCTAGCTTCCTTTTCTAGCAAGAAAGAAGCAAAGGTCACCTTCTGCGCTTCCTCCGACTGTGTCGCTGTCAGAATTCACTTCACATGCGACAACCAGTCTTCGGCCTCAGCTGGTGATTCAACCCCGGTAAACGGAGGAGGTCGAAATCCCAGAAAGTGCTTCAGTTGTTGCTCAGGAGAACGCCTCACTGTGACTTGCTCCACTCTTAGTGGCTCAGGGGCCACCTCTTGCACTGGCGGTTGGCCTTGCCTTTCAGGCTGGCCATTCAACGCAGCTAGAACGGCTTCAGTAACTAGCCGAACCAACTCAGCAGACGGAGCTGTAGGGGCCTCAGCAGACCCACTACTCTCATGCACATCACGGGGACGCGACGGTCCCGCTGCACTTCGAGTGCCCTATACAAGTGCAACACACAGTTAGGCGACAGCACAGTCGCAACTAACAACAAAAGGAACACTCAGGTTCCAAAATCATGCAATTATTGTTGGTTTGTTACATTTTATTCCTAAGTGGACATTTTTGGGTTTATTTTACGTCTCAACGGTAGCGCCCACGAATTCCTTAGAAGGATACGGAACCCTAGAAGCTGATACCTATATGTAACACCCCCATCCGTTAAGAAGCATATAGCAGAAGGTCCGGCCGGGGCCCCACACCATATACTACAAAACAAACGGAAACGTCACTTAATTGAATATGCAACGACACTATACCACGAAGCCTAACTCAGAGCATTCTATGCGGAAGTAAAAGAGAGAGAGATAGAATTATAAACCACAAGACCCGAACTCGGGTATATATGTCCACTTCTATTAACTTGGAATAAAATGTTTTACAACACACAAAAGAGGCACGACGGCCTTATAGTTTACCAACATCGGCGCGCAGGCCGGCCATACATGAAAACAGAAGAAAGGACAAAAGGCCTTCAAGGGCCGCAGCAGCGCAGGGGATTCAACCCGCCAAGGTCCCGCTCGGTCCAGCTCCTGTACAACAAGCCCACCAAAGACGGTGGCAAAACAGGGCAACGGTCAGCTAAAGCTGACCAAGTTATAACGACCCCACCCCTTCGAGGGGGTGGCAGTTCTAAACGTCCCTGCAAAACAGTTCTAAACGTCCCTGCATATATATATATATATATATATATATATATATATATATATATATATATATATATATAAGAGTGAGACTAGACGAGCCCACAACATTTCATACATATGCAACAACACAAACGTGGGAATGGCCTCCACGTCTCGTGCACTCAGGCACTCTTTGGTGTACTACGCCTTCCACCACCATCCACTCTTGATGGCTTTGCCCTTCGAGGCTAAAGTCGGCGGCCCGAATACCAGGGCTCCCCCGTGCTTTAATTGTGAACATAACGTAGTCCGAAGACTCTGTCCCATTGCCTCCCAACATGCTGTCCAAGGCTTACTAATCAGGTGCTGCAATGGTGCGGTTTCAGGTTTGCCAAATGCCCGTTGTTCACAGCTCTCATTGTACAACACGAAAAGCGGGTATGGCGTCCCACCAGCACAGGTATTCTCAATTAGCCGGCTCCACGGGCCGCCAAGTCATCCACCAGGACACCCCCACAGGTCGGGTACACCGGCCTCAGGTCCCCTCAACAGGTGGGCGCAACAACATCACCAGAACTCAGTCTGGGAAGCTGTCGCCCTGGCGACATTCACTGTCGCCAGCGATAGTGCACAAAACCCTAATTTGGCTTCTAGCTGTGGGTTCTTCCCGGGGCACACCCCCAGGCATTGCTGCACATGCAGTAGCACTCCCACTGCCTCAGAACACCCAAATTCACCAGAACCCAATTCTGGGGAGCTGTCGCCCAGGCGACAGTCACTGTCGCGCCAGCGACAGCTGGACAGAACTCCATTTCTGTCTTTTAACTTTTGGTGCTCCCTGGGGCACACCCCCGGGCATTGCTGCACATGCAGTAGCACCCTCTAGCCCTACGAGGCAAGTATAACAACATGGGGTTTTTCCCCGGCACGCACAATACCAAAAAGTATCACCAATCCGGACGAACCGTCTCGGATGGGCTTCACACAGTGCGCCTACGTCCATCTCACACGTGGACTCTACATGAATGCAAGCTCTGACGGGGATAACATGAATCGACCCGTCGGAGGCCACGACCTCAACCTTTTGGGTAGGGGCCTCAACGATGCAAGGGAAAGGACTAAGGCATGTCCAAAAGAGGGTAGAAAAGTTCGTTACCCTTAAACGCCGCTTCGAGCCCATGGCTTGATGTTCCACACGGATACAAAGGAGCGCCTTGCCCTCCTCTACGCGTAGCCACCAACTTTGAAGGGATCATATGAGTGTAGCTCCTCCAAACCCAAGCTCCAAGCTAGGGTTTACTATTTCTCCTTCTTCTCCAAACTCTTCTCTCTCTCTCTCTTAAGAACCCTTAAGGAAAATAATGAAGAAGAAGAGGATTTCGGCCTTCTATGCTGCCACCGAGCCTCCCAAGCCAAAACTAGCCCCCAAAGTCAAAGTGCAATCAATGCCCTTGATTTCGGCCACAAAGTCCAACTTTGAGCTGTCGCCGGGCGACAGCCACTATCGCCTGGGCGACAGCGTTATGAACCGACTTTGACCAGCCAGCGACACTGCTGCATGACCCCAATCACCTTGTCGCCAGCGTTAGCCGCCACCCGACAATGCTATCGCCGGGCGACAACCACTGTCGCCTGGGCGACAACGTTAAGAACTCCAGAAATTTACCTTCCTGATTTGGGGTCTTACACCCTTCTCCTTTCTTTTGGCTGGACAGTCAGCTATGACATGTCCATGTTTACTGCAGCAATAGCAAATAATGTTATTTGGAACATGTTTACTATATTTGGAATCATACCTGTCACCCTTTGGGTGCTGTCTTTCAGATTTCCTGATGTTTTCCTTGGAGTGTGTGAGTGGGAGTTTCACCTAGTTTGGCCACCTCCCTTATGACACAAATCTTTGTGTCCCAATATCTAGTTAGAGATCTAAGGAACTTGTCATTCAGCTCATAATCACTAAAAACTCTCTCACAGGTTCTCAACTCATTGACTATTCTAAAGAACCTCTCATAGCACACAGAGATGCTCTCCTGGCTGAGCTGCCTGAAGGCTTCATACTCTTGGTTGAGGAGTGACTTTCTATCATCCCTCACTTCTGTTGTCCCTTCCATATATACTACTAATGTGTCCCACATTTCCTTGGCAGTAGTGCAGTGCACTAAGTTTTGAAATGTGGAATCATCAATAGCATTAACTATGATGTTCTGGGCTCTTTTATCCATAGTGAACAGTGCAAATTCATCCTTGGTCAAGTCATTGAAGGCCTTGGCCACTCTCCTTGTTGGATCTATGGTGGAGGCAGTTTGAAAGGTGAAAGGCCGTTGCTTTACAGTTATGTAGATCCTTGGATCAGATGCCTCCATAAACAATCTAACCCTTTGCTTCCATATGCCAAAGTTTTCTTTGTTGCATATGTGCAACTTCATGGATCCCATCTCCTTCTGCAATCCAGAGGAAGCCATTTGGATTGAAAAGACTATTCCTTTATAGGATCTGGTCAGACAGTTTTGTCCTTCTTGACCAACCTAGCTCTGATACCACTTGATAGTTTATTTAGGTTATAGTCTTAGTCACCTAGAGGTGGGGGGGGGGGGGGTGAATAGGTTTCTTCTATTTTAAGCTAAGTGTTTTCTGAATTTAAGTTAGTAAGATATCAAGCACAGAAAACACAAAGAGATTTTTAGGGGTTCCTCAAGACAGAGTGTCTTGAGTAGTCCTCTTTCCCTCTTCACCTTTCTAACAATAAGTTAGACAAGGCCAACTTCTCCAAACACAGCTCCAAGAGCCTACAACATAGATCCCACAGGAGCTCTCAGGTTTTCCCAAATCCTACCTCAGGCACAACTGCCCTACCTCAGGCACAATAGCCCTACCTCAGATCACACAATGATCCTACCTCAAGATGATGTCTCAGCTCTACAGATCAGGCCAATCAGCCTTACACACTCAGGCAATGAAGCCCTATAGTCTCAGAACACACAAGTTCCTACAGATGATATAATGGAGGATTACAAGTAGAAGGAAGAAGAGGTCAAGACTTAGTCTTCTTCTTCTAAACTGTTGTTGTTGCAGACTTGAACCAGAGAGGAGAAGGGCAGCTCCAACTTGATTCTTCTTGATCAGCCCATCAGATGATGGACTGGATCTACTTGCTCTTTCTTGAGATGAATCAAGATAAGCAATCACTTCTCTCCTTGCAGCCTTGTGTAAGCTCAGTTCTTGGCTGCCGACAATGAAACAGTATTGTTCTTCTTGCTTGTGTGCTGGAGAGTAAGAACAATGGCAAAAGTGTTTGCTCAACCCTAACTCTTTCCTTTTATACTCCACTAATCTTCAACGGCTCTCAGCCGCCCTTCTGACAGATATGGGAGTGATTGGTGGACCCCAGGAAGCCTTTCTACAACTTGCGCCAAAAGCAGAACCCGCCAGATCACTTTGGAATCTGTCTCAGTCGTTGGGCTGAGATGGCCAGCCGTCTTAGCAGTTGCATCTGTCCCATCCCAGTGGATCCGCTGAGACAGATAGTTGTCTCAGCGGTTTTCTTCTATCTGCAGCTCAGCTGGCCCAGACACCTTCTTAGCGGCTCCTGGCCTTGTCTCAGCGGTTCAGCTGAGACATAGAGTTTGTCTCAGTGGTTTTGACAGTAAACCAACTGATCATTCATTACACCTTATTATGTCCTAGTCCTGCATTGTCATGAGATAGAAGTAGGGTTTATCAAATACAACTTGTACTTAGCATTGAGTGTGAGGCCTCTTCAAATCAAGGGAACATTGAGGGTCATTTTCCCAACAGCTCATTCAATCATGACTTCATTCCTCCTTGCCATAATCATCGATCGTTAACGCCGGCATTAAGTACTTACGCCTGGCGTTGAGTTTCTTTCTCTTTTTATTCATTCAGCAAGCCATCCCGTCGATCGGCAGCCCATCCCGTTGATCGGAAGACCATCCCGTCAAACGCTAATGCCCAGTGTTAAGTCCTAACACCTGGCGTTAGACATCTTCCAATCGTTCTTCCTGTGGATAGTACCAGACCAATATTGCAGCAATCTAGTGTCATATCTATTCAAACCCGCATGCTAAAAACACAATGACAAATAAGATCAAATACAAGTAGGATTTGTTATTCTCAAATCAAAGGGATGCGGAAAACCATGCTCCAACATGTCTCTCCTCTCCCTCGCGTGTGTCTTGTGAGCAAGCACTACCCCCCTGTCAGCTAAGGTGGATGATGAGGTGGTCGTTAGTGCCCTCCAAGGTGCCCAGACTCAGCATTGGCTTGGGAGGGGAAGTTCTTTGTGAGCTTCTGGGTGTGTGGTGGGACCTCCACACTGCAGCTTAAGGGGTTCGTTTTTGGACTCAAGTGTTCTTCAAGGGCGAGGTCTTTCAGTTCTTAGCAACTGGTAAAGGGTTCTAGCTCGGGTCAAGTAAGGGTTAGCTGCATCCCCCTTTCGAACGTCGAGACCAGTTCTCTGGTTTCAACAATATATATGTATATATATGTATATATATATGTATGTATATATATGTATATATTTATATATATGTGTATATATATATATATGTATATATGTGTATATATATATGTATATATATACATACGAGCAGTCGTGCACGAGGGACCCCATGCGGGGGGGGGGGGGGGGGGGGGGGGGGGGGGGGGGGGGGGGGGGGGGGGGGGGGGGGGGGGGGGGGGCGACATTGGTCTTCGGGCGACATTGGTCGTCGGGGCACATTGGTCCGGGGGAGGGGGGGGGACATGGGTCGGGGGGGGGGGGGGGGGCGACATTGGTCGTGTTGACCCCATGCGCAGGGGCGACAATGGTCGTAGGGGCGACATTGGTCGTCGGGATGACATTAGTTTTCGGGGGCGACATTGGTCGGGGGGGGGGGCGACATTGGTCGTGGGAGGCAACGTTTGGCGGACGACAACGTTCGGAGGGCGGCAACGTTCGGAGGGCATAGCATTTGGAGGGCGGCAATGTTCAACAATATATGGATCTATCAAATTCAAGCTACTTTCAACATTATGTTCAATTTCAAAAAACTAAAGTAAATAATCACTTGAAGAACTCGTCAAAGCAAATGTCACCGCCACATATGGTCCTTCCAATTATAATATTGAACAAATAGGAAACTACCATTGCATGTTGAAAAATATAAGGATTAAGCATTCACAGTTCGCCCAAGTGAACAACATTGCATGATACAAATAAACAATTACATAAATTTACAAAAAGAGTTTTAGCTTTGAATATTAAAGAAAAGAGGCATTTTGAAATCCATTGATTATAAAATTAACATTTGAGAAGAGCATACATGCATTGGAGATGTCCACAGTGATGCCATCTTAATACAGAAATTCCTCCAATTCATTTACTCAGAATCAAATGAGTAAATAGAACTTTTTAATCATCTGATGAAGAGATCGAAAGGAGAAAATCAAGAGAACCAAAGCAGAAAAGCTTTACTTTGTCAATTAGCATAGCAGAAAAACATAAAATAATGTTTGTCAGCAGTTCACAGGAAGCCGAATGGAGGAAAATTAGATTTTATTAAAACAATAAAAATAATTGAATGGAAAGGTGGCTTAAATTATTATAAATAGAAAACCATGTAAACAATGCTATCCCCATGGATATCTGAATAGAAAACTCTTCTTAAATTATTATAAATGGAGTGCTTAAATAAAAATCATGTTTGATAATCACAGCTAGTTCAAAAAACATTGCAATGCAAATGTGCTTGAACTGAACATGATTCACATATATCTGCCCAATCTGCAGGTACATGTGCATTCAATAACACAATCCCACTTTCAGTGTGAGTGCTTGCCAAATAAATCAGAGAAATTATTTTGCGAGCATTTGTCTCTTCATAGCCAAGAAATCAGAGCTGAGTTCGTGTGATCTTCCACTTTTTTCCGCATGCTCAGTTCAACACATCTCAGTTACGAAACATTCTACCTGAGATATTAATAATATTATGAAAGAGATAAAAAAATATGAAGGAACTGAAATCATATATTTTAGAGGGATTTATATTTCATTACAGAGAAGAAAAAAGTTAGAAAATATTAAAAGAGATTTCATAAGCCCCCTCTGTATTTGTATAAAGTTAGAAAATGCTAAAAGAGATTGCATGGGTATAAATCGATTCACCGCATTGCCAGTACTGAGGTGTTCAAAATTTTTTGGTTAATGCTATCCATCAGCTTTTGCCTCAAACAGAAAAAACATTAAAACAAAACTGAGATCTGTTAAGATAAAGCGATCCTACTTAACATGCTAAACCACTCACATAAATCAGAAGGTTTAACAGTAATAAGAAAATGACTTCGAATATGAGACTTTTAACGAATCTAGAATGAAAGCCCTCTTTCCAGCAAATGGAGTATGTATATGATTATATTCTAGAATCAGAATATGAAAATGGGAAAGAGAGAAGACCAAACTTCATTTTTTCTGGAAACCATCTAATTATACATTTTACTGGAAACTACCTAAAGAGCTGGGCATAAATTTTCACTAAAAATAAATTACACTAAAGAAAATGATATAAAAAATAACATGAAGGAAGAAGCAGCTAAAGGAAGAAGCAGCTGAAGGAAGAAGCAAAATAAAATCATCAACAAAATGCACTTGAAGGAAGAAATGAATGGAAACTAAATGATGTGAAATGGAATATAGCCAAATAAATGGATCCAAGCTGCACCGTGTACATCAATAAAACGCACCTGAAGGAAGAAGCAGCTAAAGGAAGGTGTTGAGGTGTAGCTCTTGAGGATGGACAAAAATCGCAGAAACTGGGAAACATGGCAACATGGAAAGCCAATGTTAAACAATTAAATAAAACTTCTAAATATGCGTGTTCATAAACAAAAAAATGTGTGTTCATAAACCCAATGTTAGCACAACAATTAGAAAATCCTATGTTTAGAAAGGATTGCTAATAATATTGAAGACATTAATGTTGGAGACAAAACAAAAGAGCAAGGATCAAGCAGCCACATTAAAGTTGCAGAAGTCGATGCACATCTGATGAAGAAGACGAAGCAAACCTGAAGAAGAAGTCGAAGCATCTCTGCCGTAGAAGTCGTTGCATACCTGGGATTTATTGCATCCGTCGAAACTTTACTGTTGTCTTTATTTTCCAATCTATGCACTCTGTTTCTCCCCCTATAAAATGTACCCAATGGAAGAAGTTTTTAGTATGAACTATCAATGAAATATGAGTTAATCAAATTCTCCTTCTGCTGCGTTTTTCTCTGTGTTTCTTTCTCTTCTCAAATCTATGTCTCTTCCCAACATTGGTATCAGAGCATTTTTTTGTTGTTTGAAGAGACACCATCAGGAAGGATGTTAGATCAAATGAAATAGCTTTTCATCTCAACATTCTATCCCTCTCATCATATGGTTGTTTCCAATTCCTCCCATATGTTTCAATTCCCGCAAACTGGTGTTCCCATCTTTAATGGAGAACATTATGATTTTTGGTCTACCCAAATTCGTCTGATCTTTCAATCCCAAGGGCTCTGGGAGCTAGTAAAGGAAGGGAAAGTAGACCAGACTACAGGCACGTCCAAAGAAAAAGAGCAAGTTGATGCAGCTACCAAAAAAAAAGCAAATGCAGAAGAAGCCAAGATAGAAGCAAAGGTGTAACGGCCCAGCCCCGACCACCACACCGAGGGCTGGCAACCCGGCTCACAAGGCCGGTCCATCTCCACCCAGTGGGCCGGCTAACCGACCGTTAGACGCCTGGCCCCATTGTCCAGGACGCCCGGGCTGCAGCCCGCTTAGCAACACCCCAACCAATCCCTGTAGCCTGTTTCTCAGCTACAGTAGGGTGTTGATGGCGGGATTCGAACCCCCGCCACCCTTGATAAGAACCTCTTCAAACAGGTCTCATCACCAACTGAGCTGCAGCTCAGTTGGTGATGAGACCTGTTTGAAGAGGTTCTTATCAAGGGTGGCGGGGGTTCGAATCCCGCCATCAACACCCTACTGTAGCTGAGAAACAGGCTACAGGGATTGGTTGGGGTGTTGCTAAGCGGGCTGCAGCCCGGGCGTCCTGGACAATGGGGCCAGGCGTCTAACGGTCGGTTAGCCGGCCCACTGGGTGGAGATGGACCGGCCTTGTGAGCCGGGTTGCCAGCCCTCGGTGTGGTGGTCGGGGCTGGGCCGTTACAAAAAAGTGCACTCTTTTGTTGGTGATGAGACCTGTTTGAAGAGGTTCTTATCAAGGGTGGCGGGGGTTCGAATCCCGCCATCAACACCCTACTGTAGCTGAGAAACAGGCTACAGGGATTGGTTGGGGTGTTGCTAAGCGGGCTGCAGCCCGGGCGTCCTGGACAATGGGGCCAGGCGTCTAACGGTCGGTTAGCCGGCCCACTGGGTGGAGATGGACCGGCCTTGTGAGCCGGGTTGCCAGCCCTCGGTGTGGTGGTCGGGGCTGGGCCGTTACAAAAGGCCCTCCTCATATTGCATCAAGGGGTAAGAAAAGACATCTATCCATGGATTATGGGTGCTGCCACTTCGAAGGAGGCATGGTACATTCTTTTCTCTGAATTTCAAGGTTCGGAAAAGGTAATCTCTATTAAACTCCAATATCAGTGGAAACTTTGGGAGAATATAGCCATGAAAGAAACTGAAACATTCAAAGATTTTGTGTCACGTATTATGGGCATCGTGAATCAAATTAGAAACCTTAGGGATAAACTTAAGGATAAGAAAATCGCACCTAAAATATTGCGTTGTCTTCCTCCAATGTTTGACCCCATAGTTACCACCATTGAAGAAACAAAGAACCTCAAAACCCTCTCAATCACAGAACTTATGGGATCACTTCAAGCCCATGAAGAAAGATTGAAGAGAGCCAATGGTGACTTGGAGCAAGCGTTTCAATCAAAAATGAAGATCTCAGGAACTAAAAAAACTACTCAAAGAAATCCAAAAACAAATATGAGGGGTAGGGGGAAAGGAAGACAAAGTGAACCAAGGGTTACTGAATTTAGAAATGATGAATTCAGAAACAATAATCCTCAAATCTTCTGCACTCTCTGTAAAAGAACCAATCACAATGCCATTGATTGTTTTTACAAATGCAAAAGGTGCAAGAAGCCAACTCATATGCAAGAAGACTGTTGGTCTAAGGATAAAGAAGTAAGAAGAGAGGAAGCTAAGTTTACTGACACCACTGAAGAGGCCCTAATTTTAGGAATGAATACTGAAGAAAATATTCATGAAACATGGTTCATTGACAGTGGATGCTCCAATCACATGTCCCCTTGCAAACAACTCTTTGTTAAGATAATTAAATCTAGCAAGTCTCATGTAATATTAGGGGATGGGAAAACACTAAGTATGGAAGGATCAGGTGTTGTTGTTGTAAGGTCTAAAGATGGACAAACAAGGTATATTGAGGATGTCCATTATGTGCCCCTTCTCACCCACAATTTGCTAAGTGTAGGACAACTTATGAAAAATGGGTACACCATAAACTTTGAAGATACCCATTGTCATATCCTACACAAAGAAACTAGTGTGTGTATTGCCTCAGTAAAAATGGCAGCAAATAAAATGTTTCCTCTTGAGTTCGAAGCACCAAGTGAACAAGTTTTGGTTTGTAGAGCTTATTTGCACCTATGCACAACAGATTTGCCCATTTGAATCACAAGGACCTTCACCTCCTTCAACAACAAGGACTAGTAGATGGCATGCCAGAATTAAAGCTTGATGATTCAAAATGAGAAGACTGCATCTTTGGCAAAAGCCATCGACTGCCCTTTCCATCATCAGCTACCGTGAGAGCACAAGAACCCTTGGAGCTAATTCATGCTGACCTATGGGGTCCAGCCACCACTCCCTCCCTAAGTGGAATGAGGTATTACCTGTGTTTTATTGATAACTTTTCCAGATTTTCCTGGATTTTTTTCTTGCAACAGAAATCAGAAGCCTTCACCAAGTTCAAAGAGTTCAAGGCTCTTGTTGAAAAAGAAAGTGGTCATATGATCAAAAGATTAAGGACAGATCGTGGAGGGAATTCACTGGAGGAGAGTTCATGACCTACTGCAGGAGCAATGGGATCTCCAGAGAACTCACATCTCCTCAATCTCCTGAGCAAAACAGGGTGGTAGAGAGAAAGAACAGAACCATTCTGGAGAAAGTGAGAGCAATGCTGGAACATCACAAACTGCCACATGAGTGCTGGGCTGAGGCCTGTCATACGACTGTTTATGTGCTGAATAGATCTCCTACCAGGAGTCTTCAAAATGCAACTCCATATGAAGTCTGGCGGAAGAAGAAGCCAAATGTTCAACACCTTAGAACATTTGGATGCCTGGCTTATAGCCACATTTCAAAAGAAAATAGAAAGAAGCTTGAAATGAAAGCAGAAAAGGGGCTGTTTGTTGGATACAACCATCACTCAAAGGCATATCGCATATACAATCCCATTTCTCGACAACTACACATATCCAGAGATGTAACCTTTGATGAGAATGCCTCCTGGGACTGGGATCAGACTCGACAAATTGTTGAGGTTGCTGTTGAAGAACAACCATCCAGTCCAATAGAAGTTGTCCCTCCCCTACCTGTTGAGGTTGCTGATGATGATCAGCCATCCAGTCCAAGAATAGGGGAACATCAAGAACAAGGTGCTACCACCAATTATGATTCTGAAGAAGAGTCATCATTTCCCAAAAGGTACAAATCTCTAGCTGATGTTTATCAATATGCTAATGTTGCTCTCTCCATCAAACAAGAACCTGAAAGTTATATAGCTGTTGCTAATGATCCAAAATGGATAGAAGCTATGAAGACTGAAATGGAAATGATTGAGAAAAACCAAACATGGAAGTTGGTCACTAAACCCAAAAATAAAAACATCATAAATCTCAAATGGGTTTATAAAATTAATCAAGATGAAGAGGGAAATGTAGTCAAGTACAAAGCCAGGGTAGTAGCTAAAGGCTATTCCCAAAGGCATGGTATTGACTATACAGATACTTTTTCTCTTGTTGTTTGTATGGAGACTTAGAACCTTTCTTGCTGTAGCAGCCCAAGCCGGCTTAATGGTCCCCCAGCTAGATGTAAAATCTGCTTTCCTCAATGGAAGCATAGATGAGGAGATATATGTAAGTCAGCTATAGGGGTTCATTAAGCCAGGAGAAGAGGAAAAGGTCTACAAGCTGCGAAAGGCCCTTTAAGGGATAAAACAAGCACCCCGGGCATGAAATCAAAAGATAGATTCCTATCTTACAACAAATGGCTACATTAGAAGTAAAAACGATCCGGCCTTATATACTACAAAATATAGTGCTAATCATTTTCTTCTTCTTTGCTTATATGTGGATGGTCTAATCTTTATTGGATCGAGCTGTGATATTGTGGAGGAATTTAAGAAGATTATGAAGAGAGAGTATGAAATGAGTGATCTTGGTCTTATGAGGTTTTTCTTAGGCTTACAAATCAAGCAAAAGCCAGGAAAAATCTTCATAAACCAAGAGAGATATGTTGATAAACTTCATGAAAAATTTGGCATGACTGAGTCCAATCCTGCTTCAACACCAATGGCTACTAGTAACAAGCTCTCTCAACAAGATCATGGAAAACCTGTTTCAGAAAATGATTATCGTAGCTTGGTCGGCTCTCTAATCTACATCACAAACTCTAGACCAGACATTGAGAATGATGTAAGCATCCTGTCTCGATACCTCTCTAAGCCTAGCTCAGAGCATCTCATAACGACTAAGTGTGTCCTACGTTATTTGAAAGGGACAAAAAATCTGGGCTTAATTTATGAAAAGGAAGAGGCTGCAGATCTGACTGGTTATACTAACAGTGATTGGGGAGGTGATACAAATGATAGAAAAAGCACAAGTGGGTATGTTTTTCTACTTGGAAGCAAAGTAATCTCCTGGTCTTCAAGGAAGCAAAAGATTGTTGCTTTGTCATCAGCTGAGGCTGAATACGTCGCAGCCTGTGGAGCAGCGTGTGAAGCTATTTGGCTGCAAAGGCTTCTCTGTGATCTCTGTCCAAACAATGTGTTTGAACCAATTAAGATATGGTGTGATAATATTGCAGCTATAGGAATTGCCAAAAATCCCATATTCCATAGTCGCACAAAGCACATTGAATTGAGATATCACTTCCTTAAGGGGCTTGTAGAGTTAAAACAAGTTGAACTAATCTTTTGTCCAACAAACAAACAGCTTGCCGACATCATGACCAAACCCCTGCCACTTCACTCCTTTACAACAATGAAGAATGTTCTGGTCTCAGCATTATGGGGGAATATTGAAGACATTAATGCTGGAGACAAAACAAAAGAGCAAGGATCAAGCAGCCACATTAAAGTTGCAGAAGTCGATGCACACCTGATGAAGAAGACGAAGCAAACCTGAAGAAGAAGTCGAAGCATCTCTGCCGTAGAAGTCGTTGCATACCTGGGATTTATTGCAGCCGTCGAAACTTTACTGTTGTCTTTATTTTCCAATGTATGCACTCTGTTTCTCCCCCTATAAAATGTACTCAATGGAAGAAGTTTTTAGTATGAACTATCAATGAAAAATGAGTTAATCAAATTCTCCTTCTGTTGCGTTTTTCTCTGTGTTTCTTTCTCTTCTCAAATCTATGTGTCTTCCCAACAAATAATTCAGTAAGTTGTTCTAAATATGAAAATAAAAAATACTTATGAAGAGAAAATGCCCAAGATAAAATTTCAAAAGCTTATTTGTAATTAGATTATAGACAACAGCCCTAACATATAAATGTGTATTAACTGGATTGTTTTTAGTCTATAACATAGAAAGCCCTAAGACGTATATTAGAATGGAGAAAATGATGAAACGCGATCAGAAAATGTGTGAATGGAGAAGATGATGAAGTGTGCGGACCCTTACCGGTGCTCTCTACGAACGGATTGATTTTAACTTGATTGTTTTTAACTAAAAATGTATATTAGAATGGAGAAAATGTATATTAGAATGGATAAAATGTGTAGCAGCCCTAACATGGAGAAAATGTGCAGCAGCCCTAACAAAGAAAGCTCTGTAAGTGCAGCAACCCTAACATGGAGAAAATGTATATTAGAATGGAGAAATTAATGAAAACGCCAGATAAAAACAACGATCCGTGAAAATCTATATCAGAAAATGTATATAAGAAAGCTCTATGAATACAAACCCCAGTAGATTGCAGATTAAACCAAACCAAATAGCGATCAAAAATGTGAGATGGAGAAGATGATACAGTGTGCTGGCCCTTACCGGTGCTCTCTGCGAATGGAAACATGGCAAATCAAAGATTGGGAGGGCTCGAAGCAGCGATCAGAGAGCAGCCCTCTTCGAACGCCGATGGTTTTAAAAGGGCAGCGTGATAAAGTGGGGTTTGCGATGGGGGGGGCTTTATGCTGCGCCGAACGCCGATGCAGCATGAGGAAGACGGGTTTGCGCGCAAAAATCTTTTTCGGGTCGAGGAGGTATTGATCTGGCTTTTGGCGGGGGCTCTGTCGAGGGGAGGCTTTCTCTGTAACTTTCGGCGGGTAGCAGTCGAGGAATAGAGGCATAGACCTGCAGGAGCTGCGGTGCCGTGCGGTAGTATAAATGTTGATGGGTTGCAGTGTGGAGGGCACTAATAACAGAAATTGCAAAACTCATATGCATCGGCTGGCTGAAATAGGTAATGACCAAAAAAATCCAAGTTGTAGGAGTGTAGGAGGGTATTTTTGAGGGCATTTTGGTCAACCGAATGTTACACCAAGTTTCTTGTCTTTGCTTATATAATAAAGATATATATATTGATATATATATATATATGTATATACATATGTGTGTTGGAACATGGTCTTCCGCATCTCCTAGGTTTGAGAATAACAAATATTATGTGTATTTGATCTTATGTGTTTAAGTGTGCAGGAAACAATGTCATATGACTCAAGTATAACATAAGAAGGTTGCCCCCAAGTTTGAAGCAAAAATTCCATCATGGTCACTAGCGCCGGCGCTAGCCACTAGCGCAGGCGCTAGCTCTGATTAGAGCAATTCTGGGAGCTGATTTAGAAGGCACTAGCGCCAGGCGGTAGCAGCTAGTGCATGCGCTATCTCGACGCACATGAGGAATGTCGGGAGGTTTTCCTTGGAATGAAGATACGCACACACAGAATATTGCCTAAATAGGGATAGCGTCGGTGGTAGCGATAACACCAAGGCTATAAAAAGAGCCCTCTTCTCTCATTTTTAACACATCCTTGAGAGAGTTCTAGTGCCAAATTTCCCGAGCTTTATATTGCCGAGAGTTGATCTCCCACCCAAAGTTCTGTGAGTTTCTGAAGGAGGATTTCTACACGCTGCCTCCGACCTACGGTCGCTTCAACCACGCTTTTTCTACAATGGTCTTTCGTCTCCAATTTCAGGAGTTCTTCAAGAGGGAGTTTTTAATATTGTTGTTATTTTCATTCTTGTAATCGCTTAGTAAATTCGCCTCGTGTTGGCGACTAGGTCTGGGTAGGGCTTAGGGAGGAATTCGCCTCGTGTTGGCGACTAGATCTAGGTTTGGTCTAGGGGTGCTTGATTCCATATCCGAGGGAGGATTGGCTAGAGCGGCTTGAGGTCGTATCCGGGGGAGGATAGGCTACAACCACCGGTTTGTGGGGATACAAGTAAGGATAGAAAATGAAAATCTTTTTACTATTCTCCTTCAATTTCTAGCGTTATAAGAAGTCAAGTTTTGTAATCCTACATCTTATATTAATAAAATCATTTCTCTATTTTTTTCCACTTAATTTGTCTTTGTTTTGCACTATTTTGATCTCCTAATATTTCAAGTATTTCAAAATATAACATAAGTTTTTAAAACCCTTATTCACCCCCCTCTAAGGGCGCCTACAGATCCAACAAGTGGTATCAGAGCGGTTTTATTCCAAAATGGTCTAACAACCAGGAATAATGGCGTCTCATGATCTCGCTTTTCCCGAGGGTCAAGGTGTTAGTAGACCACCTCTTTTTACTGTGTCAGATTTCAACTAATGGAAATCTAGGATGATGTGTTTTCTTATGACCATGGATATAGAAGTATGGAACATGGTGGATGTTCGGTACTCTCCTCCTACAATTGTAGTAGGAGAGGCTACGATAGAAAAACCTAAGGATAAATGGGATGATAGTGATACTTAAATGCAAAAATAATGCAAAGACAATGAACGCTTTATATTGTGCTTTAAATCGAACTGAATTTAATCGAATTTCTGCATGTGTAACTGCTTATGATATTTGGAACCAATTAAAAGTTACTCTTGAAGGTACATCGCAGGTGAAAGATGCAAAGCTATTCCAATTGGAATCAGAATATGAAAAATTCAGGATGGATGCTGAAGAAGACATCAACTCGATGTACACACGCTTCACCAAGATCGTCAACGCTTCAAAAGCTCTTGGAAAGATCTACTCCGACGGCGACTTGGTCAGAAAAATTCTTCGCTCTCTACCTCCGAGGTTCAATCCAAAGGTGACGGCCATCTCAGAGTCACACAACCTAAGAACGCTCCAGATCGAGAATCTCATTGGGAATCTCAAAACCCATGAGGTAGAATTCCAGATTCAACACGAAGAATACAACAAGAAGCAAAAAAAAGGCGCTGACACTAAAATCGAAGAAGCAGGGAAACGAAGATGATGATAAAGATGAAGAAGGTATCCTGGTCAAGAACTTCAACAAAAACATTAGAAATCCAGAAAGAAGGAACACATTCTGGAAATTCTTCCAGAAGGATGCTTGACGTAAAGGGTCTTCCTCTTCCTTAAAGAAAGAAAAGGAAAGTGAAGATGAAGAAGAAAGACCGCCACCCAAGTGCTTTCACTACAGGAAGATCGGGCACATTAGGAGCCAGTGCCCGATGTATCTAAAGGAGAAAAAAGAAAAACGATACAAAGGGAAGGGGAAAAAGAAGGTGTTAAAAGCTGCAACATGGGATGATTCTTCCTCTGAAGAATCAAGAGGATCTGAGTCAAGCAGTGAGGAGGAAGCAAAATTATGCTTGATGGCAAATGACAACGATGTCGACACTAGTATTTAGTGACACTGAGGTAACTCCTCCCACCGTCGAAGAACTTTATGATGAATTTGTTTTAACCTGCAAAGCTTATGATAAAAGTATAGAAGATAATATTATTTTAAATCGTGAAAATGAATCTCTCATCAAAGAAAACCATAAGCTTACTAAAAAATTAATCTCCTTTGAAAAAAGAAAGGTTCCATGCCAAGAGTGTGAGCACTCCTTATGTAAGGCAAAAGAACTTGAAGTTTCTCTTTCTAAGGCTCTCTCACAAATCAAAACTCTTACAGGAGAAAAGGGAGACTTAGAGAGAAAACTAAAAACCTCTCTTACAAATTGAAAATAATAAAAAAGGATTTGAAAATAAATGTGTCATACTTGTAAAAGAAAATTCATCTCTTAAAAAATAAACTCATGACCTCAATATGGCCATCAAAAAAGTTGGAATTGGTCAAAAATCCATGAACATGATTTTGGGGAACCAATGTTATGGTTCTGTAAAATTTGGGCTCGGATATTAAAGTGACAGCTACCGCCTGATGCTAGCCACTAACGCCTGCGGTAGCCCATCATATAAAAAATCTTCTGTTTTTTCTAAAAATCAGACCTCATCCAGTAAGAGCAATGTAGAATTTCAGAAAAGGGTTTCAACCCCTATTATTTCATGTGCAAACAGTCATAGGTTTGGAAACACTTCTAGCTCTTGCAGGAAAATAAAACATGGATCTTTAAAGCAAATATGGTTACCTAAGGCCTCCACTTATTCTATGAGTGGTACCTCTTGGGTATCCCGATCTTTACTCTCATCCTCTTTCTAGATTTGTAGGAAGGCTAAGGAAACTGAGGACGTAAGGTACTTGGACTCGGGTTGCTCCAAGCACATGACGGGCAACAAAGCAAAGATCCTTAGCCTAGAAAAGAAGAAGGGAGGGATCGTAACCTTTGGTGATAATGGTAAAGGAAGGATCATGAGAGTCAGTACAATGGGTAACAAATCCTTTATTATCTCTAATGTTCTTTATGTAAAAGGATTAAAACATAACTTAATATCTATTAGTCAACTGCGTGATAAAGGATTAGATGTTTTATTTGAGTCATTCACAAATCTTTGCAAAATATTTAAGCATAACACAAAAGATGGTTTACTATCTGCACCTAGAACTCACAACGTATATGTAGTTTCTTTTCATGATCTTTCCAAATCATCTATAAAATATTTTATAACTAAAAATGATGAGTTAGAACTATGACATAGACGTTTAGGTCATGCTAGTACAAAGCTCATTTTAAAACTAGCCAAAAAGGAATTGATTAGAGGATTGCCTAGATTAAATGGAAATTTATCCTCTCTATGTCCTCCATGTCAAAAAGGAAAATTTACAAAATCTTCTTTTAAAAGCAAAAATGAAATTTCTACTACAAGACCTTTGCAATTAATTCATATGGATCTCTTTGGCCCTGTTTGCACCGCAAGTCTTGCTGGTATAATATATACATTTGTTCTAATAGATGATTTCTCTAGATATTGTTGGACTTTATTTCTTTCTTCCAAATCTGATGCGTTTTGCGAATTTTCAAAATTATGTACTTGTATTCAAAATGAACAAGATTTAAAAATAAAATGCATTCGCTTAGATCATGGAGGAGAATTTGAAAATGAAAATTTTAAATCTTTTTGCGAAATGTTAGGTATTAAGCATGAGTTCTCTGCTCCGCGCACACCTCAACAAAATAGTGTTATAGAAAGAAAGAATAGGACAATTCAAGAACTAGCATGTACTATGCTATCTGAATATAAATTACATAAGTCTTTTTGGGTCGAAGTCGTAAGCACATCATGCTATGTAATGAATAGAGTTATGCTCCGTCCATCTTTAAATCTCACACCATATGAACTATATTATCAAAAGAAACATAACGTATCATATTTAAAGTATTTGGTTGCAAATGTTTTATTCTCAATATAAAAGATGCCTTAGGGAAGTTTGATGAAAATGTGATGAAGGATTATTTCTTGGATACTCTTCAACAAGTAAAGCTTATAGAATATTTAACAAAAGAACAAGTAAGGTTGAAGAGTTTATTAATGTAAAATTTGATGAATTTATTCCTTGTGTAGAAAAACTTCCTATAGGTATAAATGATGAACCCTTGCCATTTTTGGAGAATCACGAAGAGGAACCATCCAAAGAGGGGGAGAAGGCCAAGGAAGATGAATATGTGCCTCCAAGCATCTTAAACTTCTCGAAGAATCATCCAAAGGAGCTAGTTATTGGGGTACCGTCTATTGGGGTAAGAACTCGATCTTCTCTCATGAAACATTTTCAAATATTTGCTTTGTTTCCGAAATAGAACCAAAAAATGTTTCAACCGCTTTAAATGACGAATATTGTTTTTTGGTCATGAATGAAGAGTTAGATCAATTTAAAAGAAATAAAGTTTGGAATCTAGTAGAACGTCCATCTAATCATCCCGTTGTTAGCGTAAAATGGATTTTTAAAAATAAATTAGATGGTGAATGTAGAATTACAAGAAATAAAGCTCGCTTAGTCGCTCAAGGCTTTTCTCAAATCGAGGTGGTAGATTTTGAAGAAACCTTTGCACCCGTTGCTCGCTTAGAATCTATACGATTTTTTTTGGCATTTGCGAGTTTTAAAAGAATAAAATTATTTCAAATGGATGTTAAAAGTGCTTTTTTAAACTAGTTTATAAAAGAAGAAGTTTATGTAGAACACCCCCCCCCCCCCCCCCCCCCGCCTTTATAAATGAATTTTTTTTCCTAATCATGTTTATAAATTAGAAAAAGCACTTTATGGTTTAAAACAAGCGCCCCGTGCATGGTATAAAACACTTACATCATTTTTGTTAAAGCACGGTTATGTCATAGGAAGTGCGGACAACACACTCTTCATTAAGCATAATAATAATGATTTAATTATCTTACAAATATATGTTGATGAGATAATTTTTGGAGCCACTAATGAAGAGTTGTGTAATAAAGTAGTCTTAGTAGTGAAAAATGAATTTGAAATGAGCCTTGTTAGAGAACTTTCTTATTTTTTTGGTTTTCAAATTTCACAACAAAATGATGGTATTTTTATTTGTCAAACAAAATATGTTCATGATATGCTTAAATGATTTGGATTTGAAAATCTTAAACAAGCTTCTACACCTATGAGTGCTTCTTTAAGACTAGTAAAAGATGAATCTGGAATTTCTATCGATCAAACTTTATATAGAGGTATGATAGGATCTCTTCTTTACTTAAGTGCATCTAGGCCAGATATAATGTTTGATGTATGTTTATGTGCTCGCTTTCAAGCCAATCCAAAAGAATCTCATTTCAAAGCGGTAAAACGTATTTGTAGATATATATTAGGGTCATCTAAATTAGGATTATGGTACCCACACAATGATTCATTTACACTACACGACTATTCTGATTCGGATTACGCCGGATGTTCACTAGATCAAAAAAGCACTAGTAGTACTTGCCACTTTTTGGGGCCCTTATTAGTTGCATGGTCTAGCAAGAAAAAATCTTTGGTTGCACTCTCCACCACGGAGGCCGAATACATCGCTCCTGGGAATTGTTGTGCACAAGCTTTATGAATGAGCCAAACTCTAGAGGATTTTGGTTTTCATCTCAAAAACATTGATCTCAAATCTGACAACAAATGTGTCATAGATTTTACAAATAATCCAGTACACCACTCTAGATCCAAATACATAGATGTTCGCCATCACTTCATTAGGGACCATATTAAGAAAGAGCATGTAAAAGTAAGTTTCATTGGTACAGACTCCCAACTTGCTGACATATTCACTAAACCTCTTCCCGATGCAATATTTCGATTACTACGACTTGAATTAGGTGTCCTAGATCTTTCGGGTTAAGTCGCATTCATAAACGCAATCATTTTATGCAATTTTTACCTATCTAAACATCTCCAAATCTTCTGAAATTTCTGCATGAAACTAATCTTTGGACACTTAATCAATATCAAAAATTAGATTTTTCAAAATCCTAAAATTTAGTATACTGTTTGCCGCGCTAGCGCACCTGTCTGATTTTCTGTATTTTTGAAAAATCCCTAAAAATATGCTCTTTTATTTGTACTACTTATTTTTGCATTTCTGCCATTAATTAATTTTTGAAAAATTAAAATACAAAATTACAAAAGCCAAATTACAAAAAATATTTATTTTCTCTTCCTTTCTTTGTTTAATTTCTATTTCAATATGCAAAAATCAAATACAAAAATATAAAATATCAAAAATTATTTTTTGAACTTAACTTTTCTATTTATATGTATCTTGTGAAAGAGAGATTTGGGATGTCACCCCATCACATCTCATAGTACCGTTGCAAACCCCTCACAGGGTATACCTCGGGAAGTCCAAGATTAATTTTAAGAGTTCAAACTTTATATAAAAATTATTTTTCAAAATATCAAAAATAAACTGTGTGGACTTTATTGTGAAAATTAAGCATGGTTTAATCTATCATTTAGACCTTCTACAATGTTGCAATTCATCTTTTCGAACTACTTTTAACATTGTTTTTATCATGCTTTGATATATCTAATCAAATGTACATCAACAATATTGAAAAAGTGGTGTGTAGAACCAAGCTTAGCATGCTTCTAAGTATGAGTAAATGTTTTATGATTGATAATGATATTTATTCACTCACTTATTTTGGCAAAGTCTACATATGCTTTCAATCTAAGAATGCATGCTTGTGTATTATAATTGTACAATGAATTATATTTACACAAATATCTTACCTACACTACTTTATTTGCACTTTTAATATTACGAAAAGTGGTAGTGCTTTCAAATTACATTGGTTTGCAAAACAAGTGTATTCAGAGATCTTTGTACACATCAAAAAATCATGAAATAAATTGACAAAGATAACTCCACCAAACACTACTTGAACCTCCTGATAAGTCTTAATGAGCATTGTGAGGTTGAGCACCTTAGAAAGAATAGTAAAGTGTCTTGTGCAAACCATAGTTCTATCTTTACACCACTTATTCTTAAGTACACCGGATCACAAAAAATTCAATATGAAAAAAAAGTATGTGATCCCCCAAGCACTACTTTACACCATGATAAGTCTTAATGAGCATTGTGTGTGCAAAGCACCTTAGTAGTTGTACATTTTCTTTGTGCATTGAAGTGTGTGGAAGTAAAATTATTTGTGTTTTATTATGCACTTTACTCTACATATGTCTTGTATTTTTTGATTAAACCATTTGTTTACTCTCTTCAAAATACACTTATGTGCACATCATTATCTTTCATAACACTTCTTCTCATGAGTATTGAATCCTAATGCTAATTCTATACTACTCTTCATATATATATATATGTACTAGATAACCTTGCATGCTCTCTACAATGTTGGTATGTCTTGAATTTGTGAATTAAAATAACATCGTAGTTGTCTCTTTTTGATATCTTTCTTTCATGCTTGGTAAATTTATTATTATCTTTAAAGATTTTAAAAGAAAAATGAATTACAAAAACATCTTCTCATTTTGGAATTCAACTCATATTTTTCTATATAAATAATCATGATTACAAAAAGATGTTTCTTGTATTTCTATAAGTCTTCCGCATCATTACCATATAATTTTTTACATTGCACTTTCATGCTTATTTAAAGTCTTTCCTTTTGTGTGTATCATCATTTAAATCTTAAAATTCTTTTCCTTCAACAAGTGGTAGACTTGCTTGGTAAACTTTGTATTGGTTGTTCTAACACGCATATCATTTTTTTGCTAAAAACTCGGATTTATTTCTATGAAAAGTATTATGCTAAAATCTCCTTATCATTTCATTTCCTCTAAAAGCTCGATCTTGCCTTATCTTTTACTCAAAAATCCTCTTTTTATGTTTATTGCTTCCTTAGCCCACTTTTGTTAATAACAAAAGGGGGGAGAACTAACATGATAAATAAAAACGCTATCAAGTGGAAAAACCAACATGATTAATGATTAAGAAGATAGCATACATATAGGGGGAGCATTCACATAGGGGGAGCATACATTTAGGGGGAGCAACTCTAAATACCAAAAACGACAATTATCATAAGTCATCACTCACACACACTCGCAAGTTGGTTTCATCATGCTTTATGTATTAATGCTCTGATTTATCATTAATGGATTTGTTATTATCAAAAGGGGGAGTTTGTTGGAACATGGTCTTCCACATCTCCTAGGTTTGAGAATAACAAATCCTATATGTATTTGATCTTGTGTGTTTAAGTGTGCAGGAAACAATAACATATGACTCAAGGATAACATAAGAAGGTTGCCCCTAAGTTTGAAGCCAAAGTTCCAGCATGGTCACTAGCGCCGGCTCTAGCCACTAGCGTATGCACTAACTCTGATTAGAGCAATTTCGGGAGATATTTTAGAAGGCGCTAGCGGCTAGCGCAGGTGCTATCTCGACGCACATGAGGAATGTTAGGAGGGTTTCCTTGGAATGAAGATACGCACACGCATAATATATCCTAAACAAGGATAGCGCCGACGGTAGCGATAGCATAGGCGCTAGAGCCAAGGCTATAAAAAGGAGCCCTCTTCTCTCGTTTTTAACACACATCCTTGAGGGAGTTCTAGTGCCAAATTTCTAAAGCCTTATACTGCCGAGAGTTGATCTCCCACCCAAAGTTTCGTGATTTTATGAAAGAGGATTTCTACACGCCGCATCCAACTGATGATCGCTTCAACCACGCTTATTCTACAACGGTCTTTGGTCTCCAACTTCAGGAGTTCTTCTAGAGGGAGTTTTTAATATTGTTGTTATTTTCATTCTTGTAATCGCTTAGTGAATTCGCCTCATGTTGGCGACTAGGTCTGGGTAGGACTTAGGGAGGAATTCGCCTCGTGTTGGTGACTAGATCTAGGTTTGGTCTAGGGGTGCTCGAGGCCGTATCCAAGGGAGGATTGGCTAGAGCAGCTTGAGGCCGTATCCGGGGAAGGATAGGCTAAAGTCATCGGTTTGTGTGGATAAGTGTCGGGATAGAAAACGAAAAAGTCTTTTTACTAGTCGCCTTCGATTTCTAGCGTTATAAGAAGTCAAGTTTTGTAATCCTATATCTCATATTAATAAAATCATGTCTCTATATTATTTCACTTAATTTGTCTTTGTTTTGCATTATTTTGATCTCCTAATATTTCAGGTATTTCAAAATATAACATAAGTTTGTAAAACCCTTAGTCACCCCCCTCTAAGGGCACCTACAGATCCAACAATATGTATATACATATTCATATATGTATATACATATACACATATGTATAAGAAAGCAGTAGTTGGCGAGCATGTTTTAAAATAAAATAAAAACACAAATTAAACACAATGTGAAATTGTATATACTGTGTGTCATAAAAAATGTTTCCTTATATTCTTTGGCCCCGGGGGATTGAGCGTGGAGAGAGTGCAATCGACCATCGCGAGGGACGTGGGATGTTGAGCGAAGATGAGTTTTTTGTTTGGTGTCATATACTGTGGATGGGGACGTTGAGTGTTAATAAAGTACTGTTGCGGCTGAACAATATTCACCGAGGTGGAGAGTGTTGGTCATGAGTGAATTTGATAATTAATTAATGAGATATCAATCACATCACGTCATGCACGTGGCCATCAAAAATTACACGAATATCTACAAACTAACCAAATTTGGTCCAAAGAGACACACTGGCATATTATTGGTCCGTTCGAGCCTACCCCTTCTAGCCACTTCCCTCATATTACCCCATGCTTCACGACACATGTCGTTAGTCGAGAAAGCCCTCCACAGGACACCCCGAGATGACCATTGGAATATGCGTTCCGCATCTCGTGGTTTGAGAATGACAAATCTCCTTATGTATTTGATCAAGCTTATTTTGTGTTTATAGTGTGCATGCAATACAATTACAATAACATACTGAATGTGGATAATCAAATGAATCAAAAAGATGGATGTCGTGCTCTGAATTAGGCCCTACTACTGGGTGGTAGCCTTTATCGTTGGTCGTAGCGGTCGTGACAGTGGGACAGCTAGCAAAAGACATTCTAATGAAAACACTAGTGGGAGCAGAAGAGCTGATTTATAAAGATGTGAATGCACAAAATTATTATAACGCGTGGCGGTAGTTGAATGGCAAGCCTGACAATCATCTGTTTGATTGTGGAGACAAATGGAGCATGTGATCGATATTATGGCGGGATCGAATAATATGCTAACGCGGCGCGATAACCCTATCAAGGAGTGGTAGATATTGTCTAAAATATTAAATGTGGCTACCATTTTTGGATGGCTGGAGCGCCAAACTCCCTTCTGTTGGATCTGTAGGCGCTTTTAGACGGCGGGGGGGGGGGATGAATAAGAGTTTAAAACTTTTAAGACTTAATTGATTTTATTCAAATAAGTTGACTATATTCTTATGAAAATATCTCAGTCAAGACAATGTGGTAAACTTTTTATGAAACTTTGTTGTACTAGGCACGAGAGATGGAAACTCTATTGCTACCGTCAGCGGTAGCGTTACCGCTTGATGTTAGTGACAGAAAATTCCTTTTCATTTAGATTTCAAAGACCAAAGATATCCAGACAATATTAGAGAAAAAAAAAATATTTTGACTTTAGAAATGATTACAAAAACTTATCTCAATGACACTCAGAATTGAGGTGAATGCGTAAAACCTTTTTTTTTTCTATACCGACCCTTCTCCCAAAGACCGGTTGGCTCTAACATATCTCTCCCCAGATGAAGCCTCTAGCTGCCTCCTAGATTTAACCCTATACCTAGTCGCCACACCCATGTGGAAAATTCTCCCTAGTCCGCGCAAGGTCCTACTCGCCAACCACGCGACGAATTCTCTACTGACGATAAAGAAGAGTTACAAATAATAAAAACTAAAACATCAAAAACTCCCTCATAGGTTGAACTTGAAGATGAAGTATGCGTGATTGATCCTTCTTCAAGTACTTAGCACTCACGAGCGTTGATGGAGTTCTCTTGGATGCAAAGAGGAGGCTCTCACGAATACATAAGTTGTGGCTTAGATGCGTCATTGAATAAGCATGTCAAAATGGAGGACCGCTCTTTAAATAAATTTGGATCCTAGCGCCAGCGGTAGTGCTATCGCCGGGCGGCAGCCTCTTTAGGCAACAGGCTGACACACAAATTGAGTCATCTTTGGCAATATTCTGGCACCAAATTTGGCATCCCCTCCTACCGCGCCGCGGAAATGCTAACGCACCACGTTAGCGATATATCTTTCCTAGCCGTCAGATCTCCTTCCTTTTTGCTCCTCAATTAGCAGTGAGATCGCGGGGCTTCCATAAGTTACCGCCGGTTGTTAGCCTTAACGCATCACGGTAAGAGTTGACATATTGAGTCTCATCCACATTCCTTTCTCGATGATATTTCCTTCTCGACGATGTTTCCAAATATGCAAAACCTACCACCCGCGGTAGCATTATTGCGCCGCGGAAAGTGTTGCTATATTGAGTCCCGTCAATATTACTTTCTCGTCAATATTTCCTTCTAGACGTTGTTTCCAAAAATGCAGAAGCTACCGCCAGCGATAGTGTTAGCGCGCCGTGATAGTAGCAGAGTATTGAACTGATAGGGAATCATCATCTTTCTTTTTCGTACTCATAGGGGCTTGAAAGTTGAAGTTCCTGCACACTATAAACACATGGCATGTATGATCAAATACAATGAGATTTGTTATTCTCAAACCAAGATATGTGGAAAGCATGTTCCAACAAACTCCCCCTTTTGATAATAACAAATCCTCTTAGAAAGAAATCATTCAATAATAAGAAATGTACTTATAGTAAAGGATAAGCGTGATAGTATGAATATGCTCCCCCTATATAGATGCTTCCCATATATGAGTGCTCCCCCTACATCAAAGCATCCTATGTATTTTACTCCCTTTAAGTGTGAATTTTTTTCAAAGTTATTCTCCCCCTTTTGGTATTATCAAAAAAGGGTGGAGAGAAAAATATATTATGGAAGGTGTGAAATGTTTGTAGAGAAAGTGTTGCTATATTGAGTCCGGTCAATATTCCTTTCTCGTCGATATTTCCTTATAGACACTGTTTCCAAAAATGCAGAAGCTACCGCCAGCGATGGCATTAGCGCACTACAATAGTATCAGAGTAATGAACTGATAGGGAATCGTCATATTTCTTTTTCGTACTCATAGGGGCTTGAAAGCTGAAGTTCCTGCACACAATAAACACATGGGATGTATGATCAAATACAATGTGGCTTGTTATTCTCAAACCAAGAGATGTGAAAAGCATGTTCCAACAAACTCCCCCTTTTGATAATAACAAATCCTCTTAGAAAGAAATCATTCAATAATAAGAAATGTACTTATAGTAAGAGATAAGCATGATAGTATGAATATGCTCCCCCTATATAGATGCTTCTCATATATGAGTGCCCCCCCTACATCAAAGCATCTTATGTATTTTACTCCCTTTAAGTGTGAATTTCTTTCAAAGTTATTCTCCCCCTTTTGGTATTATCAAAAAAGGGTGGAGAGAAAAATATATTATGGATGGTGTAATATGTTTGTAGAGAAGGGAAAAAGCATGACAAAGATTTATGACTTAGTGATACTACAAGGTGAGTGAGTAAAGGAAATTTGGAGTAAGAATGAAGTATCAAAGACCACTTGTTGGGTAAAAAAATTCATGATCGAGCATACAAGTAGTAAGGAAAGTGGAAAGCATGATTCAAGATTTTATAAATAAACATCTTTATAGGAGTTTGAAGCATAGTAAGTGAGTTAGAGTTTTAATCTAGTAGAAAATAGTTGTTTTATCAATTGAAGGACAAAATAAGCATAGCCCTTGTTAGCAAAATATAATAGCACTTGTTTAGAGAGTAAATAAGTAAGAGTGAGTATACAAGGTATAGCGAAAGATAAGTTCAAATATAATAAACATTCTTAAAATAAATATCCTTTTTGAAATTTGCAAGCATAGAAAATGAATATGAGTGTTAGTTTTTGAAATAAGATGTTTGAAATTTGAAGATATGCTTTTGGTAACCAAAACAAATTCAAGCATGATTTAATTTATCAAGACAAAATATGAAACTATAATGTTCTAAATTAGCAATTCATGTATACTTATACATTGTAGAGATCATGCAAAGCTATCTAGTGCATCTACTAAAAATTATAGAAAAGACATGTAGATATGCATTAAAGTCCAATACTCATGAGTAGAAGGTTTATAAGAGACAATGATGTGTATAAGTAGTGTTTTGAGAAGAGTATACAAATGATTTAATCAAAACATATGACATGTATAATGGAATAAACACAACATTATTGAAATGCATTTTTAGAATTACTTCCACCCACAAAGCTATATTTAATTTCAATGCACATTGAAATAGTACAACTCCCAAGGTGCTATGCACACACAATGCTCATTAAGACTTCTCAGGGTGCGAAGTAGTGCTTGGGGATCACATATATTTTATCTTCTCTTTTATTTGTTTGTGATTCGGTGTATAAGAAGTAGTGTATAGAAGTGTTTGCACAAGACACTTTACAATTCTCTCCAAGGTGCTCAACCTCACAATGCTCATTAAGAGTTATGAGGAGAGTGAGTAGTGCTTGGTGGAGTTATCTTTGTAAATTATTTATTTGATTTTTAGCTTAATGACAAAGGTATTTGAATTCACTTGTTTTTGTAAACATAGAGTTTTTGATTGAAACACACTTCTTCAAATATGGGGGCATGAAAAAGATTTTTATGAGGTGTAGGTAAACTAAGCACACATCTAATAATGTTAAGTTGTTACACTACACAATCATGCAAGAGTAAGATTAAAATCATATGTAGATTATCAAAGAGGTGAGTGAGTAAATCATTATCAAATATAAAACACTACTCATACTTAGAGGCATGCTAAGCAATTCCACACATGATTTCTATAATCATTTTCATTGCACTTTACAAGATAATGTTCAAGGCATAACACAAAACAATATTTTAATATATTTGAAATAGAGAATTTACATTGTATTTTAATCTTGAAAAGATAACCCAAATCATCCTTGATACATTTGAAAGAGTAACAATCTGTTTTTATAATTTTTGAAAATTTTAATGATAATGTTAAAAACAATTGAGAAATTTATTTTTTGAGAATTTAGTTTGTTTTTCAATTTTGTAGTTGATTTTTATATGTATAAGGAAAAACTTGTTTTTAATTTATTTTGATTAGTTTACTGTTTTTTTTTGTTTTTAGTATTCACAGAGTAACAGGAAATGAACAGAAATACAAAACTTTAAAAATAAATAGGAAGTATAGTATTTTTGACTTCTGCCAGCGGTAAAACTTACCGCCGCGCGATAGTAACAGACGTTGTATTTTCAGAAAAATGCATTTTTTTTTAATTTTTTGCCTGATTATGATTGTTCAGTGTAATGCATAAGTATTAGAGCAAAGAAATCAGATAAGAATACACACAAAATGTGGGTTTATCAACTTTTAAGCTAAGATGTCCAAAAAACATAATTCCAGCCTAAGTAAGGCAAATCGTGCATCGGGTAGAGGCTTGGTAAAGATATCCGCAAGTTGGGATTCAATTCCTATCAAGTTTACATGAACATGTTCCTTTTTTATGTGATCCAGACAGCTTTAGCAGCTTCTTTATCGCTTTCTAATGAGGACGAGCTTATCTCTGCTTCTGAGTCACTCCAGGTTTCAGCAATGAAACCTTTCCCTTTCTTCTTGTCTTTCTTCCTGAAAAACTTCTTCTTCTCCTCTTTGCTGCTGCTTCTGTCCCTTTGTTCTTGTGGACACTCAGGAGCTATATGCACTGGCTTGTTGCAGGAGAAGCAAATCACCTCCTTCTTTGGAGTCTTATCAAACCTGGGCTTTGAGCTCCTCTCTCTTCTCCTTTAGTATTCTATCTTGACCCACTTTCTGAATCTCCTTGCTAGGAGACTGAACATTTCATCTTCAGGAGTGGAGGGATCTCTTTCAGCAACCTTTAAAGCAAGGTTTCTTTGGATGGGAGTTGAGATTGTCTCCTTTGCCTCTGTTTCAAGCCTACTTTTCAGTAGCATCTCAAAAGACTTGAGCTTTCCTAGCAAAGCATCCGTAGAGATCTCTCTATGGCATCTGGACTCTCTGATGGCCCAGATTCTTGAGTCCCATGAGCTTAGGAAGCACATGAGGATCTTATCATTTATTTCAGCCAAATAAATCTCCTTTTCTAGACCTTTCAGCTCATTTATTATAATGCTGGATCTGTCATACATCTCAGCAACAGTTTCCTCAGATTTCTTTTGAAAATTCTCATATTGGGATATGAGAAGGGACTTCCTGTCCTTTCCTTCATTAGAACTTCCTTCTACAAGTCTGGAAAGAGATTCACAGATCTCTTTTGCTGATTGGCAGTCAGCTACTTTCTGTAAAATGTCATCTGACATTGTGGAAGCCAGAATGTTCATAGCCTTGACATCACATGCCTTATGTTTCTTCTCAGCCTCTGTCCACTCATTCCTTGGGACAGCTTCCAGTGTTGAAGATCCTCTAACATCTTTTCTAACTGGAGCTGGGGGACCTGAAATTATAACATCAAAGATGTCTTCATCGATGGAGTTCATATAAAGCTTTATTCTGGCTTTCCAGAGTGTAAACTTATTTAGGATACACACTGGTGGTCTTGTTGAAGCATAATCCTTAGAACTCATTTTCTTTAAAAAATAGTTTTAACTAATTTTAAATATAGAAATGAGAGCAGGAGATCTTTTGATCAAGGTGTTAACCTTGTAATGATCAACCTCCCTCTGATACCAATTGAAAGTGCATAGTGTGCCTCTGAGTATTCTCTAGAGGGGGGGGGGGTGGGTGGTGAATAGAGTTTTTAATATTTTCTACCCTAATTATGCACACACAATAAAAACACTAAGTATTATGCAATCAACAATCCAAAGACAGAATAAAGTAAAGATAGATTGCTGGAAAAATTAAAAAAGAAACTGAAATAGGGACAACACAGAAAATCATCACACAAAGGACACATGAATTTTTTTAGAGGTTCCCCAAAATGTGTGTACTTCTCTCTTCTACCTCCCTGGTAGGATTTCACAACCTGTGCCTGAGTCTTTTGATAAGGAGACTCTTAGAACCACTGAGTCTTTTCATAAGGAGACTCTTAGAACCACTGAGTCTTTTGATAAGGAGAATCTTAGAACCACTGAATCCTTTGAAAGCGGGATTAATAAAACTCTTTTACAGTTTGAAGAATAAGGGAGAAGAAAGAAAGAAGAGGGAGAAAAGAATTCTATTCTCAGAATTCTTTAGAAGCAATTTCTCAAGAACTGCAGCTTCTGATTTTCACTGGATCTGTATATGATGAACCCTTGCTTATGATTGTAATTTTTCAAGGGTTATTTGCTTGATCCCCTTCATGTAATCTAGCTACTGTGTAATGAATAAGAGGAAACAACGGTATTCTTTTGTTGTGCAGATTGAGCACTTATTTTTCTTGTCTTAGGGTTCGAGAGAGAGGAAGAAGAAGAAGAACCCTATGTGACAACTGAATAATAATCTGATCAATCTCCTTATTTTCTTCTCCTCTTCAGCATGCTTTTTGGAATTTTGAATTTCATTCTCCTTTTAGGTTGTCCTGAAAAGGAATCCTTATTGGACATTTAATTTGCCATTTCTTCTTTTGGTCCCAACCCGTCCTTCCGATTTGAATACCTTCCAAGAATGTTTTTTGATGTGTCCTAGAATACTCCATTCCATTATTGGAAATAAACGAGCCGTTGGCGAACTGTCTTTTGCTTTGTGGTCCTTCTGAAAAGTTGTTAAAAGTACAACATAGAAAGCTTCCTTTTTAGACTGAATTTGACGCAACGTCGAATTGAATTTCTTTCTTATCGACGCACCTCTGAGTTTTATAGGAGTAGCTTTGAAATCCCTCTTAGCTCTGACTGAACTCAGATGTCGACGTAGCGTCAAATTGACTTACTTCTTATGGACGCACCTCTGAGTTCTTATTGAAGTGGCTTCGAAATAGTTCTCAGTTCTGAACGAACTCAGATGTCAACGTTTCATCGAATACTTCACGACGTATCCGTCGAGTATGAAAGCTTGAACTTGGACTTCATCTTCTGCGTCGAGTTGAAATAGAAGTTGTGTCGACTTCACTGATGGCTTCGACAAGCTCTTCCATCTATGTCAAGTCCATTTCGACATTGCATCGACTTGACTTATACTTCGACAGGCTGATTAAGTTGTTTGGACTTCTACTCAGAGTTGCGTTGACAGTAAGTCAAAGTTGCGTCGACTTTTATTCGACACAAGTCTTAACTTAACTGACTTTGTGATTATCTTGACTTGTCCTTGACACTAGAAAATGAGTGTGACATCCTAAGACATCTAATGACCATTTTACCATTTTTATACAATGAGGGTAATACTCATATGGAGTAAAATCACCTATAGATAATTTGTTAAGTTAAATAAAAAAAAGGAGTTTTCCCAACAAAGGCTTTTCCATATCAGCTGCTATGCTAGCTCGAAAAGGACTGAAAGAAAATGATGTCGTGAGGGGGGAAGGAGGTCGACTAGTTCTTAGCTTGATTGAACTCAGCATAATGAGAGATTAGAGGATATAGTAAGACGTGAGAAGCACCCTTGAGCGATCCCTCAAAAGTCATTTTTTAGCTAATCCTGTGCGCCGAAAGCATTTCTTTCATGTCTACTGCTGCACTTTCAGGGCCGATCAACATAGGGAAGAGTCAAAGCAGTGTTTGGAAGTGAAGAATCAGGCTTTCTTCAAACCTCTGCATCCAGATGTGTGTGTGTGTGTGTGATTGTGGACTTGCCTTTTATAGTTTTACTTCTTATCTCAAGTTGGCTGGTTGATCATTCTTGCCGGCAGGATCGGCGTCTTGCCAAAGCAACTAACCCGTGTGTTATTGTCACCGTAAGGCAGCGGTTCTGGGCATAAGATCTGGGAACTCTCCGGTGCGGGAGAGGGATCTTACAACTGGTATCACTTGAACAAACGATACAACGAGAAAGAAGTCCACAAAAACCCTGAGACACCCTGCTCGAGCTTAGTTTGAGGACAAACTAGCAGCAGAAGCAATGGTGTGCCTATGTGTAAAAATCTCACAAAATAGTCCAACAAACAATGAGTTAGGCCAACCCAACTTGGACACCATTTTAGTTTGACGTTCCAAGTTGATTTCATAGCCTATCTTAATCTAAAATCGACCACGGGTATAGGCTAGTTAGGGTATGATGATACCCAAAAGGGAAGAGTTTAATGGGAAAGTAGAGGTTTAAAGCTTAAATTCGATGTCCCTAATTACCATATCAAGTGATATTATCACTTCTAACCCAATGGATAGCACCGTCTCAAGAGATTTGGTGCATGTAATCAATTAGTGGAACAGTAGTAGACTCATAAACTTAATCTCCAAAAGAACAACTGGGTTACATCGAAACAATCACCGTGACAAATAACAGAGGTCGGATAAGGATTAGAGTTCAGAAAAGGCCCATTTTTGGTTTGCCCATATATTAACCTTGAGAAGGTTATTGTAATTGGTAACCCCGAGGGCCTAAAGTGTGTAGAATATCAATAGGTCTCAGGATGAAACATCAAGTCTAGAGTTGTATACCCTAAGGATTGAGTGCGTATCTAGCATGAATATATCATAATGATATCAAGAAACTTAGCCCAAAATGTACGGGGGCTAATCCTTTTGTTTATTGGGTTAGTTTGGTACCGGTTTGTGTTCCCTAGACCTTATTTTGGAAATGTTCATCACAAACGTAGCAATCTTAAAGTATTCTAACATTACTCGACTGAAGAAGATAATTCGAAGTATGCATAATCGGTTTGACGATCAACTCTCCCTAGAAGTCGGGACCCTTAAAGAATTCCTTCATCTTAAGAAATGTTGATTGTGAATGTTATGTCATGACCGATATAAATTCACAATTGAAATAAGAGCATAAAGCTTTTCAAGAAGGATTATCCATCCTCCTTATTGCTCTAAGGTTACGCAGATGAGTAAACAAAGAGAATAGTAAATGAATTCTTCGAGATATAAATCAGGCCGCCTAGTTATCTTTGCATGATACTCATGAAATCAAGGAAAATGGTATGAGACTTCGGGAGATTTCTCAAATTCCGAGTTTTATGAAGTAGATACTACTTAGTACGCAACCTAAGGAGTGATTATGCTTTCCTTAATACAAGACACGATGTAAATCATTTATAAATCCACAAGGGAATTGAGAAAATTTGAAGGAGAGTTTAGTTCTTATTAAATGTTAAAATTCTTGTTTAAGTTTTACTTTCAAAATAAATGATATATATAAATATATATGAGTGCTGATTGCTGTAAGAGTAATAAACACAAACAGTAAGCGTGCAAAGTAATAAACAGCACAAATAAATAAATAAAACAAAACAAACAAGCACATCCAAATGACACAAAGAAATATAGTAGTTCCCCAAAACCTGGGTACATCTACTCTTCTACCCACGGGTAGGAATCCACTAGGAGAGTTGATGAGGTGCCCTCACACCAAGGTGTTTTTGTTCAGGTGTCCACACACCAATGGAGGTTTGATCAGGTGCCCAATTCACCTATAAGCTTTTGTTCAGGTGCTTATAAACCAATTAGAGTTTTTGATCAGGTGTCTTGCCTCCAACAGGTAAACTTTTGAAGGGAATTTTAACCCTGTACAAGATGGGGAAGGAGAAAGGGAAAGATTTTATTGTTCTTCTCTTTGTGCTGAGAAGACTCTTGATGAAGATCCTGATTGGTAGTTGTGTTTGGATCTTGATGATGATGTTGAAGGAAGCTCCCCCTGTCTGATTTAGAATAGATGACAGCTTGAGGATGGAGCTTCTTCTCTAGATTGTGATACTCTTCTTCTTCTTCCCGAGCAAGTGATATTGATTTTGTGTCTCAGGTTGTAGAAGATCTGCAAGAAAGATGTTTGCAAAAAGAAGATATAAGTATATATAATCTGCTTCTTCTTTTTGCTCTGTTCTTCTTCTTCTTCTCTTTTTCTTCTTCTTCTTATATTTCTTGTACAGAAATATTAATATTTCTTTTCTATTCTATTGTATTGCTGCCGAGAGATAACAGCTACATATATATCCTGATATATATTATCTGCTGTAATATATTATGTTTGAATTCTTGCCTTGTTTGACTTGCTGCAACGGCTCTATTTAATTAATGCTTTTGTCAAACGGCTACAACATTAAATGCTTGCACGATGTAATGTCAGAACAACAATGTATATATCAATATATAAAATAGAATAAATAAATATTGCTTTGATAAAGTCTGACAGCATATTAGAATAAGAAATATAATATTTAGTCGAGCAAATATATATAAAATAAATGCTGCAGAAATTTGTCGACCTCAGCTCGACATTCGTCGGGCTGAGCTCGCCAAATGGTATTCTGAGCATTGATTAACTGCAGAAAACTTTCGTCGAGCGCTGCTGGGATTTCGTCGACCGCTGTTCGGATTTCGTCGACCGCTGCTTCTCTGCTGTAATTTGTCGAGCGCTGCTATAGAATATATTTTGTTCGTCGAGCGTCGTCCGACGAATGCTGAGCGCCGTTCGACGTTCGTCGAACGCCAGTGAACTATATGTAAATTTAATTTCTCTTCTTATTTTCTGCTTTATTAAATATATGTATATTTTAGTTTTCTTTCTTAATGATATTTAATCTAAGTTATAATATGAGTTATGATATAAACTTAGATACATAAGATGGATCATAACTCAAATCAAAACTAAGGTTCCAACAATCTCCCCCTATTTGAGTTGGGATCCCAATCCAAATTAGGTAGTTTCTAACAAAATTTCTTTAAAGAACCTAAGTTCGAGGCGACATTGATTGTAGAATGGGTTTCACATATAATTAAGGTGGTGTGATAATGATTGCCTCAACCAAGTATATTCCTAGATGCTCTACCAACTTAACTCCATTATTGTAACATACCATTGATGATTATAGTGTCGGTTTAGGATTCGATTACTAAACTCATGAAGTGCGCAAGAGCGAACCGATATGAATTATGAACTTAGTGCAGGTTTAAGTCGAATATGGACGGGATAGAAGTGGAACAAGCAATAGGTCCTCGTGATCTTAAGAGATGAACAAATGTAAATAATCCCATGCGAGGTGTGGTATCATAGATTTACCTCCTAAATTCAGATACGATGATTTGTAATATTGTCAGGACAAACGATTTAATATCGTTGGTCGAACAAATACATGAATCTAGTCAAATTGTTGGAAACATACGGTTGTCAAGCTAGTTGCTTGGGACAAACATATCGCCTCATGGGATATGTGGATTGGAACCAGGTCCCTGCAATTTAGAATTATAGATGGTATTTCTGCATTTCAGGACATTCAAAGGTGATTTATATATGGTTTACTCAATGAAGAATCAAGCCCTTTCAATTTGAATAATTCATTATATTGAAAACTTGCAGATTAAAATAAGGTAACATCATAAGGTGGAGTAATTGCAGAACTCTATACTAGAAGACAGGTAGTGATATTCATGATGTTTGAACAATTATAATTAAATTGTTATGGCCTGACATTAAATGTATGATAACCCTAGAGAATGTGAAATTGGCGGACGATATATCAAAGATGTATACGTTATGTAGGTCCTTCAATCTGATTGCATCAAGAACTGGAGCACGTATGTTTAAAGACATCATAATCACAGTTAGGAAGATTCATGACTATGCGAAAACTGATTGTGATTAGCAAATGTGTATACGATGAAATTACATGAGAATGAATGGGTTTAATGCGATTCTCCCTATGAGGCTCTATATGGGAGGAAGTGTAGGACTCAGCTTTCGTGGATTCGGGATGAGGACCCGAAGGTATTGGGGTCAGGATATATAGAGGACATGGATGCCCAAATACGACTTATATGGGATTGGATGTGGAAGCGCAGAGTAGACATGCTAACTATTACGATGCGCGACATTGTAAGGTGGAATTCCAGGCAGGATACATGGTGTTTTTGAAAATACGTCCAACACACGGAGTCTCACGGGTATGGAGACTAAAGAAGTTCAGTCTGAGATACATGGGGCCCTTTAGGATCCTGGAGCAGATCAGCTTCTTTGCGTATAGACTAGAGCTGCCGCCAGAATGTGCAGGATTGCACAATGTTTTTTGCGTCTCCTCGCTTAGGAGAGATCTTGTAATGACCCAGAAGCCGATGTCCGATCGGGAAAATGTCCACCAATCTAGCATCGACTGGCCTCGCTACCAGGCTGCAGCCAAAGCACCCCAACCCCTCTCCAGCCCACTATCGGGTTGTTGGTGGCCACATCCTCCCCTTGATGAGGTAAACTCGATAGTGAATCATGCACCACGAGGACTTCCCAGGAGGTCACCCATCCTAGTACTACTCCAGCCCGAGCACGCCCACCAACAACTCGCCAGTAAGCTGGAGAGGGGTTGGGGTGCTTGGGCTGCATCCCGATAGCGAGGCCAGTTGAGGCTAAATCGGTGCACGGTGTCCCGATCGGACGTCGTCTTCTGGGTCGTTACAGATCTCCTTCAGCCAGAGCAACAGATCACTACCGCGATAGGCCTGATAGCATCCGATCATATAGTCCATTTGGAACCAATCAGTATCGATGAAATCGCCGTCCGAGTCCTGCGGGAGAAAAGGGTCCCCTTGGTCGAGGTATTGTGGTCCGATCAATGGACGAGGGGAACTCACATGGGAATCAATGAATCTCATGCAGCAATCATACCCAGGACTCTTCTCCTCAGGTACTATCTAAACCTCTCTGAAACTTCTTTATTTTCATTGAGCTTGAAACCCCGGAGACCCGAACATGAATTTCGGGAATGAATTTTTTTTGTTTATTAGGATTTGTAACATCCCCCTCACTTCTAGACCCATTGGGGTAGGGCTAGGACCTGAGTGGTGAGTAGATGTCATGGTATGACCCTAGGTTAACTTGAACTTAGGAAAATTGCTATAAGCACCCCAAAAGTGCACAAGTCAACCTTGGCCAATTAACTTCAAATTGGACTAATCAACTCAAATTGAGCTTACCAATAGGTCCCTAACCCTAGGAGAGACCAAAGTGACCCAAAATCCCCATCATATGGTCACCAGTTTGGCCAATTTGACCAAATCAACTCTAGGTCAAAATAGGTTAACATAGACCAATTCAACTCATATTAGGTCAATTAGACTTCATATGATCAAATTGACCCCACCAATGTATTACAGACCCTAATTGGGGTGCAATAAACCCAAAAGGCCCATCATGGGGTCACCGATTGGCCCGAATTGACCAAAGTACTCTTTAGGCCAACATAGGTCAATCCTTCACCAATAGGTCCAATTGACTCCCAAAACATGAAATTGACCTCACCCCCTAGTCTTATAACATCATAGGGGACCCAATGGACCCAAAAGCCCCATCAAGTGGTCATCAATTGGCCCAATTTGACCAAAGCCAACATTCCCCCAATTTTGATCAAAATCACACATATTGGCTAAATTGGCCCAATTAAGGCATCACCATGACCCAATCAACATTGGGTGGTGTCATGGGAATCATGAACATCAAGTGGGACCATCCCACCACATCAATTAGACCAAGTCAATTCAAAAGTTAACTCTTGGCCAAATTAGCATAAATAGGAAAATCTAAGGGTTTAACCCATTTGCAATGGGCTAAAGCCTTCAAACCAAGCCCATCCAGCATCCAATAAGCTATTTACCATCAATACCCTCTGAATTCAAAATTGGAGAGGCATGCAAGCATAATTTGGGGATTTCCCTAAATTGGAATGGGCAAAATCCATGGTTTAATGGGGAGAGCTCCACTTGGCTCTCCAATGCTCTTCCCAAGCCCCTTTCTGAACTCCCCAGAGCTTTTGGCATTAATGCCTTGTTGCCATGAGGCCAGGTGGAGGCCAATTTCAGGAGAATTAAACATGGCCTCCCCCCCCCCCCCCCCCCCCCCCACACACACACATTAATGGCTACCCATCAAATACTCTCCCCTCTCTCAATTGAGCTCACCAACACTTTCAGAGAGCTGAGAGAAGGAGCCCTAACTTTCTGAGAGGAATCATGCTCTGGTGATGGAGATCGGCAAGGAGCTCAAGGAAGGTGGTCAGAAATGGCATCCCAGAGAAATAGCTCAACCTCAAGCCCATTACAGGTCTGGTTTCTCCTCCTCTACCCCTGTGCTAGTTTCTCCCTTCTTCCCTTGTCAAATCGTAGGATAAATGGTGGATGACCACCTTGCTTTTTAGGATGTTCATGCCAAAAATCGAAAGGTGCCGGAGACCTTCTCCGGCCATCTCCGACTAAATGACCACCACCAGTCGACGACCAAAAGTCGACTGAAGGTGGTGGCGGGAGGGTTTCGCCGGAAACCGCTGGGATTGGCCAAAATTGGGCTCGAGAAATCAGCCCAAGGAGATGGGATCGGGATCGTTGGCTGATCGGGGAAGGCGATCCCCCAGCTGTCTGATCTCTGGGATTGGCTATCTGCAACCCTAAGTTATTATTAATTTTATTATTTCATTTTCTGCTACATTTTCTGCCCGTTCTTTGCCTAATCTTTAAGGCTTCTTGAAAGCATAGTCAGAAGAAGTGTTCTATATAAACATTGTAGACCTATGTACCATTTAAAATTGAAAAATTGTTTCACTCAATTTGGAGAACTGTAGCTCCCTCAGCACCAATTTTGGAGGTCTGTGCACCTAGAGTGCCTTAGACACAAAATAATTAATTTAGAAATTTCTACAACTCCAAATAGGTTGAAATTTGGGGCATGCATGATTTAGGTGCTAAGACACCCCCTGCCAAAAATTGGGGATTTTTGGAAACTATTTTTCAATAGTATTGTCCAACATTTTGTACAACCCTGTATTCGTCGAGTGGGTCCCCAGGTCCCAGAAGGTCAAAGGGCATGCAAGGTAGGTCAAGAGGAGCATTTGCATATGGCACTGGGGGGTCACTCGCCCAGGTCAGGAGAGGCAGGGAAGCTTCGGGGTGAGTACAAGCCTCATCTGCAAAGCATTCGCCCGCTTAAGAGTGCAGATATGCGGGAGGTCAGCCAAGTGAAGGGGTAGAACCCTACTCACCTAGAGAGACAAGGGTCAGGCAAGTGGTGCACATACATACCACCTGCCCAGTGGAACCTAGAGAATCCAGTGCGTGAGATGTCAGGCGAGTGGTGCCTTCACGGACCACTTGCCTAGAAAGATTTGGTGGTGAAATTACCTAGATACCTTTGTGGGTTGTCAATAGCCCTTCAGAACAGCGGAGTTTGGTTGTTAGCAGACTAGTTTGGGGTGCGTTTAGTAAAACTAAAAGGCAGAATTATGCTATTTGCAGACCAGAATAGAAAATATATAAATAGACCCTTAAGGGCACCTTGGAAAGGATCCAATCTTCTGGGCTCTCTCCTCCTCTAGTCATTTTTGGTTGGCTCGTAGTGCCCTCCAAGGTGCCCAGTTGAGCATTGGTTTGGGAGGGGAAGCTCTCTAAGATCTTCCGGGTGTGTGGCGGGACCTCCTCGCTACAGCTTTGGGTCCATTCATTTTTTGTCAACAGTCAAGAGTGCCAACGAGGGAGAAGTAGGTGTAGGCTACAACCCCAGTGGGTCCAAACTCCTCAAGAGGCCGGTTAATGGTTTCAACACATTTCATTTTCCATATGTGGCCTAGATCTAGGGTAATACTGGCCCAAATCCACTCTAATTTTCTCTGGATGGTATATCGGGTCAAGATTAGTCCATGATAAAAATTTATGGTCATTTGGACCTATTCATGTTGGTGTATTCCAAATGCATGTACATGGGAAATTGGTGTGCATATATCACTACAATGTAGAACTAAATTTACATGGTTAAATCAACTCAAATTGACCCAAATCTTGGGTGGCATGATAATTGGATCAAAAATAGTCCATGGTAAAAATTTAAGGTCATTTGGACCTATGCATATTGGTGTATTTCACATGCATGTAAAAGGGAATTTGGTGTGCATATAGTAGTACAATATAGTACTGGATTTACATGGTTAAATCAACTCAAATTGATCCAAATCTTGGGTGGCATGTTAATTAGACCATAAATAGTCACTAGTAAAAATTTGAGGCTATTTGGACTCATGCATGTGAGGGAAATTCACATGTAAGACCTAGGTACCATGAAAAGATTCAAAAGGTGTATACACAATGATGTTTTGTGAATTGATGGGTATTCCCTTGGTAAATTCTTAAGAAATTCAAAAAATGCACTTGATATTATAAGATATCACGTCTCAGGAAAAATCATGAACCATGGGGTTTATTTCCCTAGGAAATTAGGGTGTATGTGATTTTATCACATTGAGCTTAAATGAGTATTTTAGGGTCAAGACTTTCTGAAATCTTATAAAACTCTGGGATTACCTTAACAGAGTGAGATTACACTCTGTAGATTTTTGGTGGAATTTTTAAAAATAATATAACCCCTTATTTATTAATCATTCAAATTGACCCAATCTACTTTATCCTATCTTTATGTAAGTTAATGTATTTAGAGTTGCATGAAATTAGGTAATTGGACTTATGAGGCCATTTCTATTCTCTGGAAATTTTTACCAAATTTATTGTTGTGTATATATGAAACTTCCTTCACTAGGTGGAATTTTAATGTTTTCATTGATTAATTCATAATGTTGATTTCATAAAACTGGAAAATTATGGAATTGAGTAGTTGGACTTGTGGGATCATTAGTGACCTCTGGAAATTTTATTAGATTTAATTATTGAGTAATTACGATACTTCCTTCACAAGTGAAATTTTAGTGTGGCATTGAATTCATTGTAATGTTGAACTATGGAACTAGAAAATTATAAAACTTGGTGAGTGAGCTTAAGTGATCATGATAATGCTCTAAGAATTTTGTTATATTAATTATCTGAGGATTTATAGTAGCTCTTTCGTATTGTGGAATTAGGTGACAATTATGGTTTATTCATTATGGATGAATTATTGTTACTAGAAAATTGCCAAATTTTGCTGAAATCCATTTTAGGTTGTTTTGAACACCTGGAAATTTACTTACAACATTATGATGAATAATTTTAGTATATCCTTCACAAATTGCAATTAACACCCATGGACATTTAATTGATTTTCTGGAATTACATTAGGGAGAAAAAAATAATGAAATTCTGTTGAACTTCATCTTGGACCATAACTAGTTTCTGGAATTTTTATTAGATTTATTAGCCAATGATAAAGGGTGCAACATGTTCAAAATTAGAAATTACCATTATTATAAGGGATTATTTAATAGGGCCATATATGATTTTTGTTGGAACATGGTTTTCCGCATCCATTTGATTTGAGAATAACAAATCTTACTTGTATTTGATCTTGTTTGTCATTGTGTTTTTAGCATGCAGGTTTGAACAAAGATGACACTAGGTTGCTGTTGTTGGTCTGGATTTGCTCCAAGCTGAAAGGAATGGAAGAGAGCTAACACCCGACTTTAACTCTAAACGTCGATGTTGACTTTCGTTCCCACCAAGATGAAAATGGCATGGAGGGAAGCTGTCGTGATTGCAGGAGCATTTTAGGAATGATTTGACTCAACGCCAGCGTTAAGGTTGCCTAAAATGAATGTTTCTACATATGCAGAATCTCCTTCCTGTTTTGAAGATCCGAGCCATCAAAACAATTCTATATTGGGTCAACGCCGGCGTTAGCTTCCAGTCCTATAAATAAGTGGATTTCATCTTCTTCAACAACCAATGCTAAGGAGTCCTATTCCAGCACTCTGAATTATTTGTGAGGGCCATATTTCCAGACCAGAAAGGATCTCCCACTCAATTTCAAAAGGAGGAATCAAAGGAGGCTTGGATCAACATGCTAACTCAACACGAAGAACGCACGCTTGGACTTCAACGATCTTCATCGATTCTTCATCGTCTCCTTCAGATTACCTTATAAGGAGTTTTTATATTTGTCTTTTCTATTAATCTTTGTAATCAATTCATGAATTCGCCTCATATTGGCGACTAGGTCTGGGTAATACTTAGGGAGGAATTCGTCTCGTGTTGGGGACTGGGTCTAGGGAGTAGATCTAGGGGGTGTTCGAGGCCTTTCTGGGGATAGAAGGGCTAGAGCGGCTTGAGGCCGTATCTGGGGAGAGATCGGCTAAATCCAACCGGTTCTTAGTGAGAAGAGTCGGTATAGAAAACAAAAAGAGTATTTCATATTTCGACTTGGATTTCTAGCATCATAGAAATCAGTTTTTGTAATCAATTTTATAAATGATAATCATGTCTTTTATTGTTTAATAAAATTGATTTCATTTCAAATTTCTATCTCTTTACTTTTGATTCAATCTACTTCTTATAAAATCACGAAGATTTAAAGTTTTCTAAGACCCTAATTCACCCCCCCCCCCCCCCCCCCTCTAAGGGCGCCTCAAGATCCAACAATTTTATTATATGAAAAGTTAGAAATCTGAATTTTTATATCTTTACAACTTCTGGAACTAGATTGGACACATATTAGTTAGAGGATCATGTAGTCTCCTTTTTAAGTAATGTTATCACATTTGAGGACAAGTTGGTCTACGAATAGTAAAACTGAATTATTTGATATAGACCCCATTTGATCATCACACGTGGAATTATTAACTCCCTGGTCATTGTGTAAGAATGGATTGATTAAAGGATTAACCATTAGTGGCATATACTAGAAGAAAGGGTTGGGGTGCGTTTAGTAAAACTATCAATTCAGGATTGGAAAATGATATGATAGGAGATGTGAGGAATGACCCACCAGAAAGTATAAGTTGTGGTTGATATATGAATTTGGAACCAATAGGTAGGAATGGAGTGACGACATGTAAGAGTAGTTGGTCACTAAGGAAAGGTAGGGATCGTTGTTCAATTGAATTTCGACACTCCCCTGTTCGGTTTATTATATACCACCTTAGGATTTTAGAGTAACTAGAGAGGAAGTGGGTATGTAAGAATGGATAGCCACCAATAAGAATAAATATCCCGGAAAGGGGGATTTAGGCTTCAACCCATTATATTCCCTAGTACCGCTATGAGCTCTTCGCCGGGTAGCCCTCGGGGAGTCCAGGATTCACCCTAACTTTTATGTACAACTAAGCGATAGACAAGAGTAGTTTAAGTAGGAAAACTAGATAAGGTAAACCTCGTACCAAATTTGGGATGTAATGGTACAAGGACTAGTTAGTCCTGCGAGCTGGAGGCTCAAAAAATTATTATATCAGGATGGGTTGTCCTGCGAACGGTTGGCTCGATGTTAACTAAAGAGTACTGGATAGTCCGCCGAGATGGAGACTCGGGGAAATATAATTATGAGATGATACTTACCAGATAGTATGCGACCACCATGTGTGTTCTTAGGGGCATACATAAGGTCTAGGCTGTGAGGTGTCATACTAGCCTAGGAGTGGAGGACCCGATCCACTGCCCATTTTTTCCTCAACGGTGTGTACCTGAGTGGAGACTCGAAAAGTGAGATAAAGGTGGTACTTACAGGATAGTACGCAGATACCCTATGTGTTTTAGGGCGTACATAAGGTCTAGGTCGGGTGATAGTGAAAAGTGCCTAGAAGTGGAGATGGCCGATCCACATGCCTTGTTTGCCTCAACGAAGTACCTGAGTTGACACACTCGAACAACGGGAACTAACCAAAAGGTCTGTATGTACAAAGTCGAGTGTGTGAGTTGCATCATTGCATTGCACGGCATATCATTGCATTATTTCATAAACAAGACCTCATTGTATAAATTAGTATGAGCTCTTTTATACGATGAGTTTACCTTAGTGCCAGATCTCTTAACTTATAAGTTTGTATGAGCATTCATATAACTTAAGGTTACTTTTATAGATGCTCTTACCTTTTTCTCTTACACTGCTTGAGAGATATATAGAATTGTTAGTATAGCTCTTTTTCTATGGTAGTTTACATATATACATGCTTGTTAGCTAGTTACATGTCACCTGCTTATTTTTACCCATTGTTTTCCACCGCTTCATCCTCCCGCACAGTGCCTAGGAGTCATGGGGGGGAGGCGAGGACAAAACTAGCTTAGTCTTATGACTAACGGTCGGTTGTGGCCGTAACACTAGGTGTACAAGGAGCTGGAGCAGCAGCACGACTAGCGGAACGTGATGACAATACCAGAGGAGCAGTTACGACGCACTACTACTACTACCCTATGACAGGTTGATGAGAGTTTGTTAGCTTCCGCATAGATTTAGAGTGAGAGTGTGTATTTAGTTTTATTTTGGACATGTACGGGCATAAGCCCTCACTCTCTTTCAGATTATTGTACTTATTATTGGACTTGTATTCCTTTGGATATATATATATATATATATATATATATGTGTGTGTGTGTGTGTGTGTGTGATTGTGGACTTGCCTTTTATAGTTTTACTACTTATCTCATGTTGGCCTGGTTGATCGTTCTTGCCGGTAGGATCATCGTCTTGCGGAGGCGGCTGACCCGTGTGTTGGTGTCACCACAAGTCGACAGTTCTGGGCATATGATCCGGGAACTCTCCGGTGTGGGAGAGGGATCTTACAAAAAACATATGTAAGAATCAATGAAATAAGTGATTAAATCATTATCTAACATAAAGCAATACTCATACTTAGAGGCATGATAATCACTCATATACATGTTTTCTACAATCAATTTCATTGTACCATAGAAGATAGTTTTCAATGCATGACAAAACAAAACAACATTTTAATAAACTTGAAAATTAAATCAAACATTGTAATGAATCTTTAAGAGATATTTCTATTCATCCTTGACTTTAGAAATGAATATTAGCGGTTTTTAGGGTTATTGGTTTTTTATAAAAATAAGCAAAATATCATGAAAATAGAAAAACATTTTTTTGGTAATTTTTGATTGTTTTGTAATTTTCACTTTGTTTTTAATTTTTAAGAAAAATGAACCAAAAAATACATAAAATTTTCTGAAAGCAGAAAATAGAGAAATTAGTAAAGTAGTAGAAATCATTCTTATAAATGAATATCAGAGATTTTACTAAAGCACCGCTACCGACGGCGTTAGCCCATACCGCCCAACATTAGCAAACATAGATATGTTATATTGCTCTAAAATTATGGTTTTCGACATTTTTCGATTCCATTTCTCTTGATTATGATTTTTCATGATGGGCGCTAGTAAATTCAGTAAAGAAATCAGAAAAATACTAAAAAAAATTGCAGATTTTAAATTTTAGCCTAAGACGTTCAAAACACCAAATTCTAATCTAAGCATATTGAATCGTGCATCAAGGAGTGGTTCGGTGAATATGTCCGCAAGTTGTGAATCAGTACCAATAAAGCAAACTCTCTCATGTTCTTTTTTAATATGATCTCTAATGAAGTGATGTCGAACATCTATATGTTTGGATCTAGAATGATGAACAAGATTGTTAATTAGATCGATTGCGCTCTTGTTATCATACTTTAGTTCAATGCTAGTTAGATGGACTCCAAAATCTTCTAGTATTTGAGTCATCCATAAGGATTTTGCACAACAACTACCTAGTGCGATATATTCAGCATCAGTGGTGGAGAGTGCAACGGATTATGTTTCCTACTCGACCATGATACAAGTGATGGACCTAAGAAATGACACATTCCACTAGTCTTTTACGATCTAAGGAACACCCTGCATAATCCGAATCAGAAAAGCCATGTAAAATAAAAGAATCATTATGTGGATACCATAAGCCTAATCTAGATGTTCCAATTATATATCTAAATATTCGTTTAACCTCTATTAAGTGTGATTCTTTTGGACTGACTTATAATCGAGCACACAAACAAATGACAAACATAATATCGAGTCTAAATGCAGTTAAATACAATAGTGATCTTATCATTCCTCGATATAAAGTTTGATCAACTGAAATATTGGCTTCATCTTTTCCTAATTTTAGTGAGGTGCTCATTGATGTATTAACTTGCTTAAGGTTTTCAAATCCAAATCGTTTAAGCATGCCATGAACATATTTTGTTTGACAAATAAAAATTCTATCATGATGTTGTGTGATTTGAAATCCTAGAAAATATGGGAGTTATCCTGCTAAGCTCATTTCAAATTCATTTTGCATCACTAAAACTACTTCATTTCACAATTATTCATTAGTGGCTCTAAAAATAATATCATCTACATATATTTGTAAAATAATCAAATCATCATCTATATATTTAATGAAGAGTATGATGTTCGCACTACCCATAATATAACCGTGCTTTAATAAAAATTACATCAACCTATCATACCAATCACGTGGCACTTGTTTCAAACCATAAAGCGCTTTTTCTAAGTTATAAATGTGATTTGTAAATTTTTCATTTATGAAACCGGGGGGTTGTTCAACATAGACTTCTTCTTTTATTATCCCATTTAAAAAGACACTTTTAACATCCATTTGATATAATTTAAATCTTTTAAAACTCGCAAATGCTAGAAAAAATTGAATTGATTCTAAGCGAGCAATGAGTGCTAAAGTTTCATCAAAATCTACCCCCTCAATTTATGAATATTCTTGTGCTACTAGTCTAGCTTTATTCCTAGTTATTCTTGGCTCATCATCTAACTTTTTTTAAAGATCCATTTTACTCTAAATACCGAATAATTAGATGGTCGCTCGACTAGTTTCCATAGCTAATTTTGTTCAAATAGATTTAATTCTTCATTCATAGCCAAAAACCAAGATTCATCATTTAAAGCGATTGTAATGTTCTTAGGTTCAATATTTGAAACAAAACACAGATTTGAAAATGATTCATGTAAAGATGAACGAGTTATTACCCTTTTGACAGTTCTCCAATTATAAGCTATCATGGATGATTCTTTGTAAACTTGAGCACACTTAACAACGCATACTCCTTATGGTCTTCTTCTGTCTCTTCCTTAACCTTGAGTGTCTCATCATCCTCATGCTCCATGATGGAAGTAGGCTCCTCTTCATTTCTTGTATTGTTAATAGAATTTATACAAGGAACAAGCTCATCAAATCTAACAAAAATTGATTCTTCAACTATTTTTGTTCTTTTATTGTATACTCTATAAGCCCTACTAGTTAAAGAATACCCAAGAAAAATTCCTTCATCACATTTTTCATCATATATACCTAAGTTATCTTTAGTGTTTAATAAATAGCATTTACATCCAAATACACCAAAAAAGATACAAAAGAGAGAAAAAGGAAAAATAAAGCGATGACGACGATGAGCGACCTCCTCCTGAGTGTTTCCACTGCAGGAAGACCGGGCATATAAGAAGCAATGCCCAAAGTTCTTAAAAGAACAAAAGGAAAACGGCATAAAGGAAGAGAAAAGAAAAAGGTTCTGAAGGCTGCAATGTGGGATGACTCTTCATCTGAAAGTTCAAACGAGTCAACTTCAAGCGATAGTGATGAGGCAAATCTGTGCCTCATGGGGAGGAGCCATGAATCAACGGATGACGATTGCAGTGTCCAAAGCAACACTGAGGTAATTCCTACTACTTATGATGATCTTTATATTGAGTACATGAAAATATGCAAATTTTTAGTAAGAGTCTAAAAGATCTTGATCTTCTAAAAACTAAAAATAAAATTCTTTTAAAACAAAATCAAAAATTAAATAAGTAGAAGCTTTGGGAAAAGAGATAGGGACTTGCCAAGAAAATGATCATTACTTAGAAAGGACAAAAGAACTAGAAAACGATCTTTCTAAGGCTCTCTCAAATATCGAATCTCTCACAAAACAAAAGGGAGACTTAGAAAGAAGTTTAAAAATATCTCTTTCTCAAATAGAATGAAAATAAAAATTTTGCAAATAGGTGTGGAAATTTAGTAAGTGAAAACTTCGCCTTAAAAGCCCGAATCAATGATCTTAATATGGCAAAAAAAAATTCAGAGTTGGCCAAAAATCGTTGGACATGATTTTGGGCAACCAGTGTCATGGTTCTGCAAAGTTTGGGTTGGGGTATAGTTCGGGAAGCTACCGCCCAGCGTTAACTTCTAAAGCTGGTGTTTGCTCTGGTTCCAGAAACCAAAATTCTTCTTATAAAAATATTTCTGTCACCCCTTCTACTTCCTTCGCTGCCACCAAGGGTCAACAAAATTCTCTGAAAAAAGGTCCCAACCCCTTTTGTTGCCTGTGCCAATTGTTTGTTTTTTGGGCACACCACAGACTCTTGCAGGAAGAATAGAAAGTGCACTTTAAAACAAATCTGGGTACCTAAGGTCACCACCTATATTATGGGAGGAACCTCTTGGGTATCCAGATCTTCACTAACATCTTCTTTTTAGTTGTGTTGGCAGGCTAAAGACAAGGAAGACATGTGGTACAAGGACTCATGCTGTTCCAAGCACATGATGGGTGATAAAACAAAGTTCCTTAGCCTCACTAAGAAGAAAGGAGGAACAGTGACATTTGGTGACAATGGAAAAGGAAGAATCTTGGGCAACGGTACAGTGGGTAACGACTCCTCTCTCACAAATGTCTTATATGTGGAAGGCTTAAAACACAACTTAATCTCTATTAGTCAACTATGCTATAAAGGTCTTAATGTTTTATTCGAGTCTTCTACAAATTTGTTTAAATTTATAGATCCTAAGACTAATGATATTGTGCTCACTGCACCAAGAATTCACAATGTCTATTTAATTTCCTTTCATGATTTATCACGTGTGTCACTAAAAGGTCTAATCACGAAAAATAAAGAACTTGAATTATGGCATAAGCGCCTTGATCACACTAGCACCAAGTTGATCCTAAAATTATCAAAAATTAAAATAATAAGGGGTTTACCAATGCTCAATGGAAACCTATCTACTTTATACCCGCCCTGCCAAAAAGGAAAATTCTCTAAAACATCTTTCAAAAACAAATCTAAAATGTCCACCACTAGACCCCTACAACTAATTCACATGGACCTATTTGGGCCAATTAGCACTTGTATTCTAGGTGGTAAAAAGTACACATTTGTATTGATTGATGATTTCTGTAGATTAACTTGGACACTTTTTCTTACCTCCAAATCCGATGCTTTTTCTGAATTTACAAAACTATGCAATCGCATTCAAAATGAATTAGATTTAAAAATCAAGTGCATTCAATCGGATCATGGAGGGGAATTTAAAAATGATAGTTTCACCACTTTTTTTAATAATCTAGGTATTAAACATGAATTTTCTGCTCCACGCACCCCCAACAAAATGGTGTGGTGGAGAGGAAAAATTGAACCCTTCAGGAACTTGCACGCACTATACTATCTAAGTATGTGTTGCCTTGTTCTTTTTCGGCTGAAGCGGTAAATACATCTTATTATGTTATAAATCGAGTCATGCTTTGCACAATTTTGAAATTAACTCCATATGAATTATATTACAAAAAGAAACCTAATGTATCTTACTTTCATGTTTTTGGGTGTCAATGCTTTATCATAAATACAAAAGATGCATTAGCAAAATTTGATGAGAAATGTGATGAAGGAATATTTCTTGGCTACTCTTCAACTAGTAAAGCATATAGGATATATAATAAAAGGTCTAAAAAGGTTGAGTCTATTTATGTGAAGTTTGATGAACTTGTTCCTTGTGTAGATTCTAACACTGCAGGAAAAGAAGAGGAACCCCCTTCACCGTTGGAGCATGATGATGCTGAACCACTTGGAGATGACAAGGAAATAGTGGCGGTGCAAGAAGATTTCGTGCCTCCAGGCGTGCTTAGATTCACAAAAGATCATCCAAGGGAACTGGTCATTGGAGAACCGTCAAGAGGGGTAACAACACGCTCTTCCATTCATGAATCCTTCCCCAATTTATGCTTTGTTTTTGAAATTGAACCCAAAAATTTCTCTACCATGCTAAATGATGAATTTATGTATTTAGCTATACATGAAAAATTAGAACAATTTGAATGTAATAAGGTTTGGAATCTTATAGAAAGACCATAAAATCATCTGGTAATAGGCGTAAAATGGATTTTCAAAAATGAATTAGATAGTGAATCTAGGATTACTAGGAATAAAGCTCTCTTAGTAGCACAAGGTTATTCACAAATCGAGGGGGTAGATTTTGATGAAACCTTTGCACCCGTAGCTCGCTTAGAATCCATTCAAATTTTTCTTGCCATTGCAAGTTTCAAAAGATTTAAACTATTTCAAATGGATGTTAAAAGTGCTTTCTTAAATTGAATTATTAAGAAAGAAGTTTATGTTGAACAACCCCCGGGTTTCGTAAATGAAAAATTCCCAAATCATGTTTTTAAACTAGATAAAACACTTTATGGTTTAAATAAGTGCCTTGTGCTTGGTATGAATATTAACTTCATTTTATTAAAGCACGATTATGTAATGGGAAGTGCCGATAATACACTTTTTATCAAACATTTTAATAATGATCCAATCATATTACAAATCTATGTAGATGACATCATTTTTGGAGCCACTAATGACCAATTATGTAATAAAGTTGTAAGTGTGATGCAAAAATAATTTGAAATGAGCTTGATAGGAGAACTTACTTATTTTCTAGGTTTTCAAATCAAACAAAGAAATGATGGAATATTTATAAATCAATCTAAATATATTCATGACATGTTAAGAAGATTTAGATTTGAAATTTTAAAATAAGCCTCCACTCCTTTGAGTGCCTCTCTAAAATTCGGAAAAGTTGAAGCTGGAATCTCTATTGCTCAAACACTATATAGAAGAATGATAAGGTCGTTATTATATCTAAGTGCGTCTAGACCCGATATTATGTTTGTCGTTTGCTTATGTGCTAGATTTCAAGCTAATCCTTAAGAATCTCATTTAAAAGCGGTCAAATGAATTTTTAGATATTTAATCGGATCATCTAATCTAGGCATATGGTATCCTTATAATGATTCATTTATATTACATGGATATTCCAACTACGATTATGTAGGGTGCTCACTAGATCGAAAAAGCACAAGCGGCACAAGTCACTTCTTAGACCCATCACTAGTTGCTTGGTTGAGTAGGAAACATAATTCTGTTGCCCTCTCCACCACCGAGGCCGAATATGTCACACTAGGAAGTTGTTGTGCACAAGCCCTTTGGATGAGTCAAACACTAGAAGACTTTGGGGTGCATCTAAATAATTCTGAATTAAAATAGGGCAATAAAAGTGCAATAGATCTAACCAACTATCTCGTTCATCATTCATGGTCTAAACACATAGATGCGAGTCATCATTTCATTAGGGAGAAAATTAAGAAAGAACATTTGAGAGTTAGCTTCATAGTCATGAAATCCCAACTTGCAGACATCTTTACAAAACCTCTCCTCGATGCTCGTTTCAACATGCTTAGACTAAAATTAGGAGTCTTAGATATATCAAATTGAAACCCATCAAAAGTTATTTCTCCTTAAAAAACAAATTTCTGTACTACTCTATCAATCTTACTGAGTCGCATCACATCTGATAATGCATGAATCTATCTTCATCATAATTATCAAAGTTGAACTAAAAGTCCTAACCCTCAGCGCTATCAATAATGCTCAGCGTTAGCATATTTCTCTGAATTTGACAATTTTCTCTCCTATTCATTTGTATACATCTATATATCTATGTTTGCACCTTATTTACTTTTTCATTTCTAGAAAAAATCGAATTCAAATAAAATAATAAAACCATTTTAAAATTATCAAAAAAGGCTTAAATAGCCATCTAATCATCTCCAAGTTCTCTGAAATTTCTACACTAAGAAGGTCTATATACATAAACTCTAATCCAAAGAAAAATTTTCCAAAACCTAAGAAAACAGTGTTCTGTTTGGGCGTTAAGAAGTCAATGACAGGCGTTAGCTTCTTTGGCCAAATTTTCATTCTATTTTTCTACAAAAATTATGGTATTTTTCTCATGCATTTTCTCTATTTGTTTTCTCAGATTTGAATTGTTTCTTATTTGTCTTATTTCACAAATACAAAAAATAATTAAATAATCTAAAACTGTTGAAAAATATGTTTTTGTCATTTGTTTGTTTTCAATGTTTACAAAAATATGTTTTGATTATAAAAACTTCACATGAGCAAAACTTCTTAGTATTTTCATTACAAACGTTCAAAATTAATAGGGCATACACTTAAAGATTTTCTTCAATGTCTAATTTTCATTTCAAGTTTCCTAAACAATGTTTTATCTTGTCATGCCTTGACCTTAATCTTATTATGTGCAATGAAATGGTAAATAAAAAATTATGTAAGATTGCATAGCATTCTCTAAGTATGAGTAATGTTTTATGTTAATCAATGATTCATTCACATCACTATTTTGGTAATCTACATGTGCTCATAATCTTAGTCTTGCATGATTGTGTAGTGTAATAGCTTTAACATATTAAGTTATGTGTCTATATTACCTACACCATCTTTCAAAACAAAATATTTCTTGCACATATAGAAGTGTTATTGCAATATTGTTAGTGTCTGTAAAAACAAGTGAATTCAGAGACCTTTGTCCCAAAATTAAAAATATGAAATAAAATGACAAAGATAACTCCACCGAGCACTACTCACCCTCCTGATAAGTCTTAATGAGCATTGTGAGGTTGAGCACCTTGGAAATAATTGTAAATTGTCTTGTGCAAACACATTTTCTTTATAACTTCTATTTTTACACCGGGTCACTTAAATAGAAATTTATAAAAAAATGCTTATCCGATCCTCGAAGCAATACTTCGCTCCCTGATAAGTCTTAATGAGCATTGTGTGGGCGAAACACCTTGGTAGTTGTAATCTTTTTATGTGCTTTGAAATTTTATTCAAGAATTGATGTGTGAAAGTAATTATAAGATTACAATCTTAATGTTATTTTACTATTTCATTACATATGTCATGTGTTTTGATTATTTCACTTGTATACTCTTATCAAAACACTTTTATGCACAGATCATTGTTTGATAAAGCTTCACTCATGAGAATTGGATCCTAATGCATATTTACATGATTCTCTAAAACTTAAGTAAAAGCACTAGATTGTAATGCATGATTTCTACAATGTTTTTTACTTGAAATACAAATTAGTTACATTGTAGCTCTTATCTTTTTGAATATGTTAAATCATGATTGCCTATTAATTGTGAAAAAAATTTCAAGGATAATGCTTATTATATGTGAAAAGTCTAGAAATATTGTTGGAATTGTCCAACTAAAACAATAATAATTTTTTCTTATCTTGGTTACCTTGCTTTTCCATATTATTGATTTGATCATGTATTTTTATCATGCTTTAGCATGCTTATTTTTAAGGTTTCTCATTCACTTGTATCTTTCAAATTCTTTTGTTCATTATTTTCTAAAGAGTGGATGAATGCCTTGGTAAAGTACATAGGATCTTATTACTCGCGCTAATCATATTCTTTTCCATTGTGATACTCTCTCTCTCTCTTAGCGCGATCATGACCTACTTTATGCCTAAAACAAAACTCTTATCCTCTCTTAGTTTGTCCCAACTTTTGTCTTCTTTATTCTAGTTTTGTTTTCACTCCACCTACTTTTGCTAATAACAAAAAGGGGAGAATAAAATGATAAATCTTAATGATTAAAGGAGTAGGATTCACTAGTTAATGGGGAGCATGAATCAAGTCTATGGGATCATACACTAAGGGGGAGCACTTAAGTAGGGGGAGCACAATTTAACAAACTATAATTATAACTCTTATCTCTGTGCTGCTTAGTGTCATATATCTTTCTAAAAACACATTTCTTATATATGAATCTGATTTATCTCTATTGGATTTGTTATTATCAAAAGGGGGATATTGTTGGAACATGGTTTTCCACGTACTTTTAATTTGAGAATAACAAATCCTACTTGTATTTGATCTTGTTTGCCATGTGTTTTTAGCATGTAGGTTTGAACAAAATTGACACTAGGATGCTGCATTGTTGGTCTAGATTTACTCACAAGCTGAAATAATGAATGTGGTCTAACGCCATGTGTTAGGACTTAACACCGGCGTTGATGTTTGTTCCCACCTCGACAAAAATGGCATGGAGGGAAGCTGTCCTGATTGTTGGAGCATTTTGGGATTGATTTGGCTTAACGCCAGACGTTAGCCTCAATGTCAGCGTTATGGTGCCTAAAATGAATGTTTCCAAAGATGCATAATCTCCTTCCTATTTTGAAGATATGAGCCATCAACATTGTTTCTATACTGAGTCAATGCCCGACGTTAGCCTTAACATCATCGTTATCTTCCAGTCCTATAAATAGGTGGCATTTGTTATCTTCGATTATTGAACCCCGGAAGCCCTATTCCAGCACTTCAGAAATCTGTAAGGGCCATATTTTCCAGACCACCATCTCCCATACAAATTCAAGAGAAGAATTCAAAAAATGATCGGATCAATGCTAACCCAACGCGAAGAACGCATGCTTCGACTTAGATGATTTTCAATGGGTCTTCGTCATCTCTAGAATTCTTCTTAGAGAGTTTTTACTTGTCATTTATATATTGTTGTACCTCTTTCATTGTGATTGTTTAGTGAACTCACCACGGTTGTTGGCGACTAGGTCCATGCGCAGCTTAGGGGGAATTCACCGTCGTTGTTGGTGACTAGTTCTAGGTGTTGGATCGGTAGGCGCCCTTAGAGGGGGGGAGTGAATAAGGGTTTTAAAAACTTTAGATAGATTTTGAATAACTTTGAAAAAGCTTTGATTATTAAACTAGAGAAGATCAAGACAAATCAAATGAAGTAAAAGTAATGACATGATTTTATTAACTTGAGAAGCATGATTACAAAACTTGATCTCTTATCGAAGCTAGAAATCAAAGCGAATAGAAAGACTCTTTTTGTTTTCTATACCGACTCATATCCCCACGAACCGGTTGGCTTTAGCCGATCCTTCCCCGGATACGACCTCAAGCCGCTCTAGCCAACCCTTCCCCGGATATGGCCTCGAGCACCCCCTTAACCTACACCCGAGACCTAGTCGCCAACACGAGGCGAATTTCTGCCCTAAGTCCTACCCAGACCTAGTCGCCAACACGAGGCGAATTCTCTAACGGTTACAAAAGATATGAAATAAAATACAACAACAATATTAAAACTCCCTCTAAGAAACTTCTGAAGTTAGAGATGAACGATCGCTGTAGAATAAGCGAGGTTGAAGCGATCCCTCTTTGGATGTAGCGTGATGAAGTCCTCCTTCAGAAACTCTCTAAGCGTTTGGTGGGAGATCAACTCTCGGCCATATAAGGCTTTGGAATTTTGGCACAAGACCTCTCTCAGGAATCAGCACACCACACGAGAAGAGAAGGGACCATTATATAGCCTCAGCGCTAGCGCCTGCGCTAGTGGTACCGCCGGCGCTATCCCATATTAGGACATATTCTGCGCGGTAGAATCTTTAATCCAAGGAAATAATTCTCTCTTGCCTTCTGTGCTCCGCGCTATCGCTTGCGCTATCGGATACCGCCAGGCGCTATCTCCTTCTATAAGTACTCCCGGAATTTGCTCTTAAGCAAACATTTCGTCGATCGAAATTTCATCGAACGCAGCTAACATTTCGTCGAGCGAATTTTCGTCGAACGCAGTTATGAGAATTTCATCGAGCTCCGCTTACAGTTTGTCGAACGAAATTTCGTCGAACTCAATTCGTCGGTCAGGCTTCAACATTCGTCGAGCTCAATTTCATCGACTGGAGTTTGTCGAGCGGGCTTCAACATTCGTCGACCTCAATTTCGTCGACCAGAATTCATCGAGCGGGCTTCAACATTCGTCGAGCTCAATATCCGTTCTCAGCTGTTCCTTAGCGCTAGCGCCAGGCGTTAGGTAATACCGCCGGCGCTAGTGGGAGTTTGAATTTGATGTCTCAACTTTGGGGGCAATCTTCTTATGTAATCCTTGAGTCATGTGGACTTTGTTATCCTGCACACTTAAACACACAAGATCAAATACACATAGGATTTGTTATTCTCAAACCTAGGAGATGCGGAAGACCATATTCCAACACTAGGGAGTAGATCTAGGGGGTGCTTGAGGCTTTTTTGGGGATAGAAAGGCTAGAGTGGCTTGAGGCCATATCTAGGGAAAGACCGGCTAAAGCCAACCGGTTCTTAGTGAGAAGAGTCGGTATAGAAAACCAAAAGAGTATTTCGTATTTGCCTTGATTTCTAGTGTCATAGAAATCAGATTTTGTAATCAAATTTTATAAATGATAATCATGTCTTTTCATGTTAAATAAAATTGATTTCATTTCTTATTTCTAGCTCTTTACTTTTGTTTCAATTTACTTCTTAGAAAATCACAAGAGTTTTTCTTAAAATCCTAAAGTTTTCTAAAAACGCTTATTCACCACCCCCCTCTAAGGGCGCCTCAAGATCCATCATATTAGACTAGTTCTATAGAATATGTAGTGGGGAGAGTCATGAGGCACTTTGCTGAAATCTTTATACCCACATGAACTCTTATTCGTAGCATGTTTTTTCCCTGGAATGACAAAAGCTAAGTGTGGGGTATTTGATGACGCTTGAATTATATGTATTTATTCTACGCATCTTCAATGTTTATTTGTTTTAAATTATTAAAAATCTTACAATCAGTGTTTTATATGATATTATGCATTTAATATTTGCTTAAGTGTGTAGGCACATGTTATATTCGGATTCAGATGAATCATAACACTGTTTGGGCATAAAATAGATCTAAATGATGAAGAGATGCATCTCAAAGGACTCGAGGAAGAATTTATTTTTTGCCTACCACGTGGTGGAAGTTCTAAAGAGCAAGAGATGCGACTTTTAAAAACATATAGTCTGAGACACACGACCGTGTCCCATGACTGCGTGCCATTATAACTGCAGAAAATGGACGTGGGACACTTGCAGAGCCTGGGGATGCGATGGTTGCCGCATACGCCCTTGTGCCATGGAAATTGAATGGTTGGTTGTGCCTCTATAAATAGGATGACTTCGCCTGAAGAAGTCATGCTTGATTCAACCCCGAAAGTCTAGAAAATCTAGAGAGTGTGAACACCATGGAGGAAAGAGGAGAAGGAGAAGAAGACTTGGAGATCTTCATGGATGGTTCCATATGTTTGTATTCTATTTCCCTCCTCTCTACTCCATGCGTATTATTGTAATTCATTTATGTAATCATGTCTCGCTATTTGTTTTTTTGTTGAACTTCAATTTGTTTTAAACAAGTTATTAATTTTCTCCGGCCCACCTCTCTCGCTACGATTTATCCATGTTTATAATAGAATGAAATGGTAGATTATGACTATCATTTTCATATAAGTTAAATATAATTCAAGGCATATGATTTTGGGTATTGTTATTATGTTCGATCAACACATTGCCCTTCTGCCTAGGATATTGCAAAACCTAGTGACTAGGTTCCTAGAGTGATAATGCGATCTTTGGATTCCCTACTCATAGTTCAAATTCTTAGCTAGATCCATTCAAAATCAGTGCTTCGGTGCCATATTGAACTAGGGAGACTGAAGTGGTGTGGAACCCCATTTGTCTAGATGTTGAGAGGTAAGAGATATCCTCAAATAAAAATAAAGAAATATTTACTAGAACATAAAAATTAACTACTTTTCACAAAACAAAAATAATTTATGTTAAATCTCTATTTTTCTAACTTAGGAAGTCAAATCAACACATCAAATCATCATAATCTTGGACAATCATATTATTGATTTAGAAACTTATCTTATTATAAATTAGACATAATACTAGAAGGAGAGATGAAGTACGGTACTTACAAAGGCCCTTTGGAATACGACCTTGATATAGCAAATCAACTACTACAAACGATAGGTGCGCTTGCCTTAAAATATGCACTCTATCTTTATACTTAAGTCATGACATGGTTTGTGCGTATCAATACTTATACTCTGACTTCTCTAGAATAGATCTCAATGTATCACTGGTAGTATTTGATAGCTTATAGTCAAACACAGAGTTGAACTTCTCAGTGTACGTCGACATTTGCATGCATAATTCTTGACATACGCCGACATCTATCATTTTACTTGTCGACATAAGTTGGCATCTTCTCAAAGTAAAGTCTTTTACTTAGCCTTGGTCCGAGTTCTTTGAAATTACTGATTCTTTGCTTGGCCTTTCTGAATGTCTCTGAACTTCAAACTAAATAAAATATGTCATATATACAAAAAGGCATTTTCCTATATGACTTTATTAACCTGATATATCAAATCATAAATGGATTTTCACCAACAAAACTACAACACACAACCATAGTATTAGATATAAAAAAGAATTTGAGGATCTCACAACTAGAGTACCAGGACTAGCCCCAAACATTTCTTACTAGCATGTTTGTCTCGGGATTAAAACCACACATTAGATGATCAATATTTAACACCATGACCAACATAAATACATGACACGTACTCTTTAGCTATGCTGTACAAAGAACAAATTTTTGATGACAATAAAAATCTATCCATAATGCCAAGATCCCAACCAACAACAACATACCAGGGAGAAAAAAATATAATAATTCAAATAAGTATAAACATATGCCTATCAAATGTTTATCCCCCTCTAAACTACAAGCATGTAGGGGCAAGGGATTATACTATAACTTTGAAGAGAAATATCATGCGGGTCACATCTGTAAGGGACAAGAGGACCTATTATGCATACAGGGATCTGAAGACGAGGAGGTTCTAGGAAATGAAATCATCCCATATGGACCAGATGATGATTTCCCAACACTGCAGTATGTTTACATGCACTATCAGGAACACCCTCAGCTCATGGGCTAAAACTAACCGCATACATTACCAACCACCCATTAGTAACATTCATAGATGGAGGTAGCTCACATAACTTTATATCCACCAGAATGGACACTCACTTACACTTACCAATTCACATAACTATCGAATTCCCATTTACATGGGCAATGGAACAATAGAATGTTGTAAAAGAAGATGTAGTAATATTGAACTACTCATACAATCTAACAAATTAATTGTACATATGTATGTGCTCGATATCAAAGGCGCTGGCATAATATTGGGTATTCGATGGTTACACACCCTAGGGCCATTTACCACTGACTATGCCAAACTGGCTGTCATATAATACTCAAGGGTCATGTAACTCTAATTGGGCATAATAATGCTCCGGTTAGAAGTATTTCATCATTGCAGTTATATTCGATGGTCGCGCAGAAACCCACAGTGCATGTGTCTCCTCTTAGCAACTGAGAATCCATTTCCCACAAAAACTTCCCAAGAACATTCAATAAGTACTGAATTGCCAGTAAAATTCCAACAATTTCTAAATGAATATACATTTTTTGTTCAAAGAACCCAACAATTCTCCACCAACCCGGCCAAAGATCATAAATCACGCTCATTCCTAAGGCTATAACACCTAATATAAAACCATATATATGCCCCTATTACTAGAAAATGAGATAGAGAGACTCATCTCAGAGATGTTGAAAGCGAGACAAATATGACCCAACTCATCTGATTTTAGTTCCCATATCATACTAGTTATGGATCTGAGAGTTTCTACGTAGACTATATAACTTTTAATAAGTTGGCAATAAGAGATAATTTTCTAATTCCGTCTATAGAGGATCTTTTAGATGAAATTTTTGAGGCATATTATTTTTCAAAATTAGATCTAAGATCGGGATATCACCAGATAAGGATGGTAGAAAACGATACTCACAAAAACTGCTTTTAGAACTCATAGGGCACTACGAGTTTGTAGTAATGCCTTTCAGATTATCTAATGCCCCCTCAACTTTCCAATCTTTAATGAATGTCATTTTCTAACAGTATCTTTAATGAATACCATTTTCATACATAATGTGGTAGCAGACACATTATCATGAATTTCAAAAACTACCAGAGGAACCACTAACTATGAACCTCTAAGTATTATCTATTCATATTTCACATATACTGGAAGGATTAATACAAGATTATACATCTGATGCCAATACACAGAAAATAATACAATCAATAAACACAGAGCCCACCAACTACCATGAATGGAAACTCATAGAAGATTAAATTTATTACATGCATCAACATTACATTCCACAACAAACCAAAATTAAGGACAAAATACTAATGGAGGCTCATGCTACTTATATGGGGGACACTTTGGTATTAAAGTAACCATGCACATAATCCAATCTCAATTCCATTGGCATAATATAAATGAAGAAATAACAAAATATATCAAGCAATATGATCTATGCCACAAGACTAAACCACTTAATCATTCAATTTCTAGATTACACCAGCCACTACCAACACCACAAAGATTATAGACAGATTTGATCATGGATTTCATTACATCAACGTATGGCACCATCTCTCATCAATACCTCATATAGGGCCATATTGATACTGACTTAGAAACTATTGTTATATGCACACTCGATCATAAGTAAATGGTCTCCAATTTCTTCCCAAACTCAAGCATGCACATCCTCATCATATCTTCCATGGTACAGTTTGTCCTTTCTGTCTGACTATCCGTCTATGGGTGAAACATCATGCTAAACTTCAACTTTGCCCCAAGCTCTGTCGAACTAATCTCCAATCCTTGGACGTGAACCACATATCTCTATCAGTAACTGTACTCTTTTGTATTCCATGAAAATGGATAATGCTCTGACATAGAACTCAACAAGTCACTTTACATCAGCATCCTTATGATTGCAAATAAAGTGGGTCACTTTAGATGATGATCCATAATAACCCAGGTCGCATCATTCTTATGTTGGGACCTGGGCAATCGATGCACAAAGTCCATGGAAATATCATCAAAATTCCATTCAAAATAGGGAGGGGTTTCAAAACTTCTTCGGGTCTTTGACATTCCATCTTAACCAAAGCACAAGTCTGGCACTAACTAGGAACATTGCAATATCTTTTTCATATCATAACACCAAAAGGATTTCTTCAAATCCATATACATTTTTGTACCACCTAGGTGAACATAATACTTAGCAAAATGTTCCTCATACATCAATTCCTCGTGAAGTTTATCAAACATCAAAATACACACTCTACATTTCTTCCATAAGAGTACATTAACAATAGGCAAATATTCATTTTTTTCATCATATAATTCCAATAATAATGGTTGTAGCTCTTCATCTAATGCACTATCCTTCTGAATACGATCAATAATTGATGAGTAGTTTATATACTCATCTTGTAGTATAATTTTATTAATATTTTAATATCAATTTATATAATTTATATTAATTACCTTAGAAAAATCATTTCTTTTTATATTTATGTATTAACATAAGTTTATTTTTGTTTTTCAGGTTTTTCTGGACTTTTGAGCGAAATTTGCAAGTACACGCCCAAGGTCACGGGAGTGACCAAGGGCGTGACAGCTTAAGATTTGTTCCAGACCTGCGGCCGCCACCTCGGGCTCATTCCGTGAATATTCGCCAAGTACACGCCCCAGGTCACGGGCTTGACGAAGGGCGTGACCAAGTGTCACGGCCACGACCCGCCTCCAACAGCTAGACAGCATGCCATGTCATTTTAAAGTTACACGCCCTCGATCACGGGCGTGACCGAGGGCGTGACATCCAGATCACGGGCGTGAACTCTCCCGTGCACCTTCCCGCCGAAGTCTTCCCGCCAGCGCCATTTTGAAGAGTACATATACCCTAGGTCACGGGCGTGACCAAGGGCGTGACGTGCACATAATGCCCGCATTGAATCCAGAAGGCGCTCTCTCCGCACCAGCATCGATCACTCCCCTTACACGCCCTTGGTCACCGGCGTGACCGAGGGCGTGTAACCTCAACTTTTGCCTATTTAAGGCAGCTCCTCCAAATCTCAAGGCATCCAATTTTCTACCCTTCTTGGGTTGGAAACTCCTCCCCTCTGCCCCCTTTTAGGGCAGGCATGTTTTTCTTTCATTTCTTGTGTTTTCTTATTTCTTAGCTTAGATTTCAATTTCATGTAATTTTAATTTTATGCAATGTAGTCTTAGATTTCATTTCATGCAAAGCTTTCAATTTCTTGCACTCCCTTTTTATGTAATTGAATCTAATTTTAATAAAATGTTCTTTTCTTATTTCTTCCATCTTTTTATTTCATGTTAATGAGATTAATAATTAGATCTTGAAAATTGTAAGTTTTGAATGAAATTGTATTTCTCTATATTATCTATCTTTTCCTCCTTTGATTTATTCTCGAATAATAACGTATCGTGTTCATATATCAGTTGTGAATTACGATATTTGTTTTCGAACTCTAGCTAGCCGAACCAGCTCGTGAGTACGAATCAATCGCTCAAGAATAAAATGAGTTGATCGCAACCCTCGAGAGAGGATGACGTAAATCTTCTGGATTGGAGTCAAATCCTATAGTGGGATTCACCTCGTAAAGTAAGTATTAGGCTAATGATTATATAATGAGAGTTCTGTTGATATTCCTAATCTTAGTTGGGCGTATCCTCAACCCAAGGTGCGTTCATAATCCGGGAATCTCCACGGTCAAGGATCAGATTAGATTCTATCTCTTTTAATTTTCATTCGAAGTGCGTTTCCTTCAAGTTAGATTTGTTTTCTTTATTTGATTATTTTAATTTTAATTATAAATTATCTCACTAAATATAATTCGATAAAATAACAGTTCTGTTTTCCCGAAGTAAAAGTACTCAACAAACCCGAGTCTAATACGACTTTGATATGTTTTTCATATCCTATGCTTTAAATGATATGTATGCTTGCCAATCCCGTTTATAAAATATAAATCTTCAATTTTTACGTATCAAGTTTTTTGCGTCGTTGCCGTGTAATTTTTGTCGATATTTCGAATAGGGGAAACGCTATTAATTTTATCTTTCTTTTTCTTTATTTTGTTTTATTAAAAAAACAAAAAAATATATAAAAAATGAAAAAAAATGATGCTATAATTAAATTCTTGGAAAGAGAGCTTTGGGCTTGTCATCCCATCGCAGCTCCTAGTACCTTGTGAGCCCTTCACCGAGTAGACCTTGGGAAGTCCAAGACTAATTAAAATATATCAAAAATATTTTTCCTTTTTCTTTTATTTAAATATATATATTTATACACTACACCATATCACGCATATGGTAGCGCTCAAAAACCGCTACTGCATATGAAAAAACTGCTACTGTTGGGCTGCGGTAGCGGTTGCGCGTATATTGCATCTGCCGCCATGGTCATAGGGTATGGTAGCGGTTACACAATGTATTGTGGCGTCCTTGAAACCGCTACCATATGTACATCTATTGTAGCATTTATGGTTTTCAATGGTAGCGGTTAATGAATTCATTTATTATAGCATTTTAATAAATTCATTTATTTCCTATTAAATTGAATAAAAATAAACATATGAGACAATAATAGAGATAATATCTATTTTGTAAAAGAATTGAAATAATTTTTTTATTAATAGTGAAAAGAAGGTGGGAGATATCCCAAACCCTTCAATACAATCAATATATATATATAGATCGATCTCTTTCTTTTTCACGGGCTCATCCTTCTTGCCTTCTTCCTTATTCGAAGCCTCCTTTGGTGCCTCATTCTCTCATACCTAAAACAAATTAAAAGACGTATAAATTAGAAATAAAGTTTTTGGGTGGCTTCGATGAAAGGGGAGGTATTTATTGGAGGGTTCAGATTTATGTAGGGACTCCTAGAAAGCCCAAAGGCCTCCCAAAAGAACTTTCTTTTAAAAATAAATAAATCAATTAACCTGGAACTCTGGAAGAGTTTAACCCACAGGTCACGCCAAAGGCAAACTTAATCTGTAAGTGTATAGTAGCGTTTATTTATCTACAGTTGCGGTTATAAACGCTACCATAAATATCCTTTGGCAGCGTTTACTTAACCGCTACAAATTAAGCATTACCATATGCATGATATGGTGCAGTGATATATATATATATATGTATATATATATATTTAAAACTTATAAAACTACAAAAAAATTCTTTTTATTATTTGTTTTGTGTTTTGTTATTTTATTTTTACGCAGGTATTCGTGGTGGCTCCTCCGTCTCAAAATCAGGGACGTGCTCTCTCTTTGTTTATTTTTTTATGTTATTTTTTTTTACTTCATACTAAGTTTTTAACATCGGGAATAATGTTGAATTTTAAGTATGGGGGTGTATTTCATAATCTTAAAATTTTTGAAAAATTTCAAATATATATATATTTCAAAACTTAGAAAATTCAAAAATAATTATAATAATAATAATAATATGGTAATCCCTTACTTTGGTTTTTGATATTTCCAAAATCAAACATGTGTGAGTTTATTTATAAACATTTTTACTCTTTTTAATTTGCTAATCTTTTATTTTATCATGGTTAGTAAAATTTAATTTTTAGGTGATTTAGTTTTAAGGAATTATTGTGATCTTAATTTGATTTGAGTAATTTATTTAGTAAAATTTTCTCTTTTATTTTAATTAGTCTCATTTTTGTAGTAGTTGTGCCTAACACTTTTAGATTTTATTTATTTTTACCTTATGCTTTTAGATTCTTAAGAAATTTCAATTTACTATATTTGCTCTCAAAATATTTTAATTTAATCTAGAATTTATTTTAGTCCTTCAAAAAAAGAGAATTATACAAAGATCATATGTCATGAAAATAAGAGGATAAAATTCATTATTTCCTAAACATATGCAACCCACTTTTATGAAGATTATTACGAAAAGATTATATGTCATGGAAAATGAGAGGATAAAATTCATCATTTTCCAAAACATATACAAATAGAAAAGAAAAAAAGATGGGGTGAGAGGATAAAATTCATCACCCCCAATCAGGGGCGGATCCAGAGGGGGGCCCGAGGGACATGTGCACCCCCATTATTTTTCAAAATTGTTAGTGAATTTGGATTCCTCTCGTCGAGACAATGAATTTTGACTACTTATATGTCAAAAACGGTGGCCAGATGAGGAAGAAACGGCTCTGATAAGATGGAAGCGTTCTCACATCACGTAACTAGTTTGTTTGGGACAAATATTGGCTATTCGCGGACCAAAGTTGGTTATTTGCAGACTAAAGTTGGCTTTTTCGCATACCAAATTTGACTATTCGCAGACCAAGTTCAACTATGTGCACCCCCAAAATTAATTTTCAACATGTGACTCACGGACCCTCCTACTCACCCCGCTAGCATTTGTGTTTTGAAATTTTTTTTTGCACCCCCATTTATAATTTTCTGGAGCTGCCACTACTCCCAATCAAAGATATCTTCGTGTTTACCCTAACCATCTAGCCAATATAATTTATTTTAGACTTAAATTAAAATATTGGGAGAGCATAAGTAGTAATTTGAATTTTTCCGTAAGCCTCTTTAAAATTGGAGTTTTTATGATTCTAATCTAATCTTGTTTGCAAATTGCTCAATTTTGTTTACTAGTTAATTTATTTGAGAATTTTTATCTAAATATTTCTCTCTTTTCATTTTATTTTCATAATTTATGACTTATCTCATAAATCTCTAGATTTTATTTTTTGCTTTAGTTTGATTTAATAAAATTTTAGTTTAATTAGAAATCTTATTAATGCCTTATGAATATCTCTCATACTTTTGCTCTGGAATAACAAAAACTTAAGTATGAGGGTGTTTGATGAGTAATATATATACTCATCTTTTAGTATAATTTTATTAATATTTTAATATCAATTTATATAATTAATATTAATTACCCTAGAAAATCATTTCCTTTTATATTTATGTATTAACAAAAGTTTATTTTTATTTTCAGGTTTTTCTAAACTTTTGAGTGAAATTTGTAAGTACACACCCAAGGTCACGGGCGGGACCAAGGGCGTGATAGCCAAAGATTTGTTCCAGACCTGCTGCCACCACCCTGGGCTCATTCCGTGAAGATTCGCCAAGTACAGGCCTCAGGTCACGGGCGTGACCAAGGGCGTGATCAAGTGTCATGGCCACGACCCGCCTCCAGTAGCCAGGTCTCATGCCACACCATTTTCAAGTTACACGACCTCGATCACGGGCGTGACCGAGGGCGTGACATCCCGATCACGGGTGTGACCTCTCCCGCGCCCCTTCATGGCGAAAGTCTTCCGGCCAGCGCCATTTTGAAGAGTACACACCCTAGGTTACGGGCGTGACCTAGGGCATGACGTGCACGTAACGCCCGCATTGAAGCCAGAAGGCGACCTCTCCACACTAACATCGATCACGCCCCTTACACGCCCTTGGTCACGGGCATGACCGAGGGCGTGTAACCTCAACTTTTGCCTATTTAAAGGCAGCTCCTCCAGATCTCAAGGCATCCAATTTTCCACCCTTCTTGGGTCGAAACTCATCCCCTCTGCCCCCTTTTGGGGCAGAAATATTTTTCTTTCATTTCTAGTATTTTCTTATTTCTTAGCTTAGATTTCAATTTCATGTAATTTTAATTTTATGCAATGTAGTCTTAGATTTCATTTCATGCAAAGCTTTAAATTTCTTGTACTCCCTTTTTATGTAATTGAATCTTATTTTAATAAAATGTTATTTTCTTATTTCTTCCATCTATTTATTTTCATGTTAATGAGATTAATATTTAGATCTTGAAAATTGCAAGTTTTGAATGAAATTGTCTTTCTCTATATTATCTATTTTTCCTCCTTTGATTTATTCTCGAATAATAACATATCGTGTTCATATATCGGTTGTAAATTACGATATTTGTTTTCGAACTCTAGTTAGCCAAACCAGCTCGTGAGTACGAATCGATCGCTCAAGAATAAAAAGAGTTGATCACAACTGTTCGCCCGGAAGATCTCAATATCCATTATGCAAGGGAGTTCGCACGGTCTCATTCATCAGACTGGTTTTATCTGGCTGATCGCGCGATTTCATTGGTAAGACTGCCCAAAAATTTCATCAGTTCAGGTTGCCAGCCACCCCGGAGTTCGCGCAGTCTGCATCTCTTTTTCTATCTCGACAAAATCTTGACAGGTAACCTTGAATCCTTGCATAACTTCTCCTAAATTCCGGGCAGCCCGTAATTTCAAAAGCTACCCGTTTGGGCAGCCTCCGCGTTTATAAATAGAGGGGTAGGGGTTCCCCCGAAAAGGACTTTTGGCATAGGGTTTGGAGCTAATAGTGGAGCCAAGCGGTCTTAATTTTTTGATCGCCCTTTTTTCCTAGTCCGGTCTGTTTCGAGCCTCCTCTAGTCTCTAATCTTTTTCTTGTAAGATTTCTCGCAGCCAAGAATTATCAGAGCGGCGATCTCTTTTCATCACTCACTGACACCGTGTTTGACACTCTGAGTAACCTAGTAACTATCATTCCAAAGTTCCTTTTCTGTTTCTCAAGTGCAAGTCGTGGAGGTGCAATTTTTGCATCAACAGCAACCCTCGAGAGAGGATGACGTAAATCTTCTGGATATGAGTAAAATCCTATAGTAGGATTCACCTCGTAAAACAAGCATTAGATTATTGATTATAGAATGAGAAATCGGTTGATATTCCTAATCTTAGTTGGGCGTATCCTCGACCCAAAGTGCGTTCATAATCCGGGAATCTCCACGGTCAAGGATCGGATTAGAATCTATCTCTTTTAATTTTCATTCGAAGTGCGCTTCCTTCAAGTTAGATTTGTTTTCTTTATTTCTTTATTTTAATTTTAATTATAAATTATCTCACTAAATATTATTCGATAAAATAATAGTTCTGTTTTCCCAAAGTAAAAGTACTCAACAAACCCGAGTCTAATACGACCTTGATATGTTTTTCATATCCTATGCTATAAACGATAGGTACGCTTGCCTATCCCGTTTATAAAATATAAATCTACAATTTTTACGCATCAGTAATATCATACTACACATTTGTCCAATATAAGCGAGCTACACTAGAACCATAATAAGCCACACATGTGATATTCAAAGGCTAAAAGTCCCTTGCAAGCTGCTCAATATTGGCTTGGATCCAATTACCTTGCCTAGAGTACTTTCGACTCAATGCATCAGTCCACATTCTCCTTCCTAGGAGTGTAGTGAATGCCAAACTTGTAGTCCCCAAGAAATTTGATCAACCTACGTTACCTCATATTCAGTTCCTTCTATGATATAACTGTTGGAACACACATTCCGCCTCTCTTGGTTTTAGAATAACTAATTGCATTATGTGTTTGATCATGCTTATCTTGTATTTATAGGGTGCATGAAATACAGGTACATCACCACTCTGAATGCATACTGGAAATACGAAGCAAGAAAGGAGATGATGCTCTGAAGGATGGCCTATTGTGGAGCGATAGAACCTACTGCTGGTGGTAGCTATCTTGTCAATGGGACAATGCCAAAATGAATTCAAATGAAAATACTGTGGGACTAAGGAGAAATTAAGGAAAGAAGCTAGCACGGCGCGGTAGATGTTGCCAAAGATGAATGTTGCATCAGAAGCAGAAAATTGCCTACCATTTATGTTCAATCCGGCGCTTCAATATGTTGCCTAAAATGCTATAGTGGGGAGGTAAGCGCTAGCGCTAGCTCCCAGTCCAATAAATAAAGCTGCTCCGCCTATTTTTTGATGCATTAAAGAAAACCACAACTCCATGCCTTTTCATGAGATCCTTCATCCCAAACGTCCAGAGGTCTTCCTACACAATCCTGAAGATCAAGAGAGGAACTCGAAGGAGGATTCGATCGACGCTCATTCAACGCGAAGGACGAACACATCAACAACGACGATCTCTTGCATCACTTCTTCGTCTCCTTCAGAGTTTCCTACAGGAGTATTGTATTCTAAAATCATAATTTTTCATCTTATATTCTCTTCTTTATTTTGCACTTTACTTTTGTTTTGTTAGTGGAATTCGCCGCAAGTGTTGGCAACTAGGTTGTGCATGGCTTAGGGAGGAATTTTCTGCTGGTGTTGGCTACCAGATCTATGGATGCTTAAGGCATATCTGGGGAAAGATAGGCTAGGGCCAACCGGTCCTTGGGGATAAGGGTCGGTATAGAAAATGAAAAAGGATTTTAATACTTTATCGCCTTGATTTCTAGCATTATAGAAATCAACCTTTTTGTAATCAACTTATTATGAAATATAATCATGTTTTTCTTTGTTTTATTAAGTTGATTCCATATCCTATTCTCTAAAATATTTTGAATAATCTTATAGTAAAAATTTTCTAATAAATTCTAAATTTCATAAAACCTTTATTCACCCCCCCCCCCCCCACACACACACACACGCGCAAGGGGCTCTAGTAGATCCAACGAGTTGTATCAGAGCAAGATTATTCCAAAATGGTTTCATCACCGGGAATAATAATGCATCATGATTTCGCTTCCAACGAGGGGAAAGGGATTAGTAGACAGTCGTAGTTCGTCGAATCTGATTATACTTATTTGAAAGTATCTAGTTGCTACCTAAATCACCTAGAGGGGGGTGAATAGGTGAATTCTATGGCTTTTAAGCGGAATTAAAAACTTGAAATAAGAGCGCACATAAACAAAAAGCACACACACGAACACTAGGATTTATAGTGGTTCACCGGAATGGGTACGTCCACTTTCCCGCCTCACCTAACTAGCACTCTCGGCTAGACTAGACTACTTCACTAATCTCAGATTTAAACAAAACTTACAACTCGGAGTATACAACTCTTACAAACTCGGAGAACAATTTCTCCTACACTCGATCTTCTAAACTAGGATCTACAAACTCAAATGTAAAACACTTCCTACAAAATCTGTAAAAGGTTTTTACAATATTCATTAGATTGAACACAATCTTCTTAAATCTCTAGGAGATCTTTCTTCAGATCTGAAAATAGTCTTCTTCTTCCTTGCTTGAGTGAAGACTTTGATCTTGAAAGAGTAAGGAAGAGAAAACTCTATCTTTTGAAAGCTAGATTTGAAATCATTAGAGTCGACAGATCTTGAATTATCTTGAGTGAATCTGAAAGTAGAGATCTGGTCGACTCTAAACTTTGGAGAAGAATCTTGAGAAAAAGCTTTGTCGACCATGAATTTGATCAGTGCGAGAGAGATGAAAGCCGACTGTCGAAAAAGACGATTTTTGCGATTTTTCTTCTCTGTTTTCGATTAGGTTTTAATAAAGAATAACCCTCAAGTATTTACATGATTCTCCTCTAACGGCTAGAAATGAGATTTAAGGGTTAAGATCCACTTGTACTTTGCTCTCGCTTGCCTTCAGTTAGCGGGGGAACTCACTGGGCGTTATGGTGGCGGCCTATGTCCCACAGATCTCTCATTTGTTGTACGCCGACGACATCTTCATCACCTCGGATGCCACCACGTCGTGTGTGGATCAGTGTCTTGCTGTGTTGCAAGAGTACTGCTCCTGGACTGGGCAGCGGATCAACAGGTCGAAGTCCATGGTCATGTTTGGCAAGTCCACCCATAGGTGGCAGTGTAGCAGGCTGACTCACCGTTTGGGCTTTCAGAGGGTCCGCGAGTTCACTTACTTGGGCATTACACTGGCTATGCATAAGTTGAAGCGCTCCGACTTTTCTCACCTGCTTCTGAAGGTGGCGGAGAAAGTTCGTGCTTGGGGGAACCGACACCTATCCTTGGTTGGCCGGGCCACCCTCGTCAACTCGGCATTGTTGGACACGCCGATGTTCCTTTATACGCACTGTCACGTGCCTCGCTCGGTCCAGGAGTCTATAGAGCGGTTGGCGCGGTTTTTTTCTGTGGCGGAAAGGCCCCTCCCAGCGTGGGATGCATTATGTTAGCTGGGAGCACTGTTGCTCTCCAGTGGCCGATGGAGGGCTTGGGTTCCATGGGGTAAGTAGATGGCAGGGCTCTTTACGAGCAAAGTTCGCCTGGGAGCTGATGCAGTTGGGTTCTTCACTTTTCCACAGGGTGATTTATGCTCGGTACACTGGCCGTCTTTGGCGGGAGGGGGTCACTCGGCGCGACTCTCCGGTGTGGCGGCTCATCAGGGATGGTGTCGAGTGCCTTCGTCCTCTGCTTTGCTGGAAGATTGCGGATTGGGAGTCTGTGGATGTGCTCGCTCACGCTTGGATTCTCGACCGGCCTTTGTCTCGGTGGCCCACTTTTGCTGATTGCGGCGCGCTGGAGTCAATCCCGGTGTCAGCTTTTGTGATGCCTGGTGACGGGTAGGATGCTTCCGCTCTATCTCAAATTTTTGGGTCGGACCTTGTTGAGCTCATCCTCCAGATCCCTCTTCACAGCTCGCAACCCCAGGACAGGCCGGAGCTCTGCACCCGCCTCAGCGGCCGATCAGTTGCCTCCCTTGCTTTCATGGCCCAGTTCGATGGGACTCGTACGGATTTCAGCTGGCTTCGGAAGCTGAAGCTTCACCCGCGGGAGCGGATGTTTTGGTGGCGGCTTCTCTGGGATGCTATCCCCACCCGTGTGTGGCTTGCCCGTCGGGGTCTTTCTGCTGAGCGTGGATGTCCTTGGGGCTGCACTTTAGAGGAGACCCGAGACCATCTGGTCTCGGACTGCTGTTGTCTTGTGGCCATACGGGTCGCTCTTCGGCGATGGGGCTACAGTATTCCCTCATTCTTCAGTTGGGAGACTGTGCATGACTTTCTCTCCTTCACCTCTGCCGGTGCACTAGGTACGGCGCGAGTTTTTTGCTGTGCGGTTTACCAAGCATGGCGTGGCCGCAATGCCTAGGTTCAACATGGGGAGGTGGCGACCTTTACGGTTATGGCAGCAACCATAGTTGAGAACCTCTCCATTTTGCATACTCTACCAGCACAGGGGCACGGGGGTACCACCCAGCCTCACCGACTGTCGACACCACTCTCTTGGTGCCCCCCGCCCCCTGGATGGATAAAGTTTTGTTGGGAAAATGATTTCTCTTAACCCCTAAAAATAAGTTAAAGAAGAATTCTAAGAATGAAAAATAAGGCTAAGTAAATATGCGTCGAATACTATTCGACGCAACGTCGAAATGAAGTCGACGTTTCCTTCAGATTGAGTCGAAGTAACTTTAGGAAGATTTTCGACGTATGTGTTGTCGACGTTACTCTGATTTCTAGTCGACGCATCTAATGTAGTTGACGCACCTTTGTCGACGCACCTTCCTTATTCTCCTCTCGACGTCCAGACAGGATGTATTCGACGCTTGCGTCGAATGGTAATCGACGCACGTCGATTTATGTGACAGATCTAAATATGCGCTAGATCTCTTTCCTTCTTTCAGTAGATCTGATTTGTATGGAATAATGTTAATATTTTATAGCCGTTCTGAATAATTCTTTCCTTCTATTTGATTCTTGGCTAATCTGATTAACTCTATTTTGGATATCATTTGAAATCGGGATTCATTCTTTCCTTCTACTGAAAATGTTATTATGGAAATATTTCTTTCTTTCTAATACTCTGCCTGCTAATTGATTACTCTCCTTTAGTATTATTTGATTGAAACAGAGCTATAAATAAAGAGGAGGTCGGCAGAAGAAGTAGTAAAGTGATTCAACATTTTTACATTTGAAAAGAGGAAAAGCTCCCAAGTGAAAAAGAGACAATTGAGAAATAGTCCTGCAGCAATATTCAAGCATTCTTCTTCCTCTGCTTCTGAAGTCACCCTGCTGCAAATTCTGATAGCTCTCACATAAGAGAGAAAAGCTACAAATCTTCTTCTCTCTATAGAAGAAAGATTTAATTCACTTCTTGTGCTTCCAATCTTCTTGCTAGGAAGAAGATTCATTCTTGTTCTTATTTCTTTCTTCTTTCTTATTTTTACTTAAACATTGTAAAAGAGTTTTTAGAATCTCTCTTCAAAAATTCAGTGTACTGGTTCTAAGAGTCTCCTTTTCAAAAGACTCAGTTGGTTCTAAGAGTCTCCTTGTCAAAAGACTCAGGGTGGTTCTAAGAGTCTCCTTATCAAAAGACTCAGTACAAGATAGTGAATTCCTACCAAGGGGGTAGAAGAGTGGACTACCCAAAGTTTGGGGAACCACTATATTTTCTTGTGTTGTGCTGTAATTTCTTTTATTGCATTTACTTTCTTTATTTGTTTAATTCTTGTTGGTGTGTGGGAAGCTATAATCTGTGATCATACACATATATATATTAACATTGCACAAAATATTTTTTAATCTTTATTCACCCCCCCCCCTCTAGAGAATTCTAGTGAGGTTAACTGTGCACTTTCAAGTTCAATGTGGATGGTTCGCTTTCCTCGTCTGGGATTGCTGGGCTTGGGATGGTGGCTCATGACGATCGAGGTGCTCTTGTCTTTGCTGCTGGGATCTCGATGCTGCATTGGGATCCTGGGGGAGTGGAGCTGCCGGCGATTTTGGCGCTGAAGGATCAGATTGCAACTTCTTTATATGGGACTCGCAAAGCTATTATAGAGGGCGACTGTCGTACCCTCATGGATAGCTGTGCTGCTGGGATGAGACGGGGTGACTGGAGCGTGACAGTGGATGGCGACGAGGACTTCTCATTTCTGAGCGGCTTTCCTCAGCTTCGGTTCCAGCATATTGGCCGTGAGGGCAATAGAGTTGCTGTTTTTTGTGCACGTTTTGCCCTTCGGGAAAATTTTGTTTGGCTGGACGTTGATAGCACCCAGACTGAATTTTCCGAGCTTATTCGGGTGGACTTAGATGGCATGCTGTAGTTTTTTTTTCTTTTCTTTTTGGTTTTTAATTACAAGCTATTTGCATCTTTCAAAAAAAAAAATAACAGTCGTCTGAAGTTTGAAAATGAAAAACATATAAGGCAATTTGTCGAATGCACTCGTGAAATGATTTGATCACTCGACAAATTTCACTTAACGTTTCAACGAATTCATCTCAATGACTCGATGAATTCCACTTGACGAATTTTACTTAGCTGAAAATTATTCAGGCTTAAGCTTTTACTGACTTCTCGAGAGCATTCGATGAATTCGTCGAGTGTTCACGAGAGGTCAACAACTCACTCGACAAAAGGATTTAAGACATTAGCTGAGTCAATGGCTTAACGGATCAACGACTCCGAGAATGGGATATATATATAACTGCTTGGATGAAAAAAAAACCTCAATGGGAAGAGTTCAAAGCGCAAAAAAGCAAAATAAAAAGCTTCGATGGGAAGAATTCAAAGCGCAAAAAGAAACTATTTTGAATTGTCTACATAAAAATTGCACCCATATAAATGTGATTTGATATGTATTAAACATCCTTGTGTTGTATACATTTCACTCTCATGATTTGAAACATCTTAACAAATTTCCTAGAATAGTAGTGGAATTTATTGAGGTGGAGAGTTTTTTTGAAGATAATTCACTCTCATGATTTCCTATTTATATATGAGGTAGAGAGTTTTTTGAGAGAGAGAGAGAGAGGGAGAGAGAGAGTTTTTATTCACTTCGGTTCAGTTCCATAAAAATGGGATAAATGGCTCGGGAAATCACATAAATAAGGGAAAACAAAGAATAAAGCAAAGGCCAAAGATATACATCGCCATGAAATTTAAAAAAACACAAACCAAGAGAATCACAAATAAGCTCATAAACCCAAAATCATAACACATGCTCCAACAAATTTTTCCTCCTACAAAACCCATACAGGCCATCATTTCAAGTTATAGTTGATATTAGTGTTGGCGGAAGTTTTGGTTTGACCGAAGTCAAAGGCCAAATATATATATATATATATATATTTGCATGTGTATTTAACTATTTATGGCAGTTGGAGGCGTGAATTATGGCTGCCGGTTTTTTGCATGATTTAAGGGGCCACGTGGATGACTCTCACTGGTTGGCAAATATCTATAAATAGGCATGCAAGGACAGATAAAAGATATAGCGGAAGCCTTGCAAGGTTGAGAAGTGGCGGATTTCAAATTTCTGCGGATAGAAATTTGCGGACTGTAATCTCTTGAAAACGTACAGTGGAAGAAAGCTTTGAAAAGGAGCGGTCTCCTCGTGCGGTCAGAAAGGCGGAAGCTTAGAAAAGCTAGTAAAAGGGCGCGGTCTCCTATTTACGAAGTGCTATACGCGGTCTCCTATTTGCGAACTACTGTAGGCGGTCTAAGCCTGCACGCAGCAGCACCTTGCGGTTAAGAGTATTTTGTGTTGAGTTGTAATACCTAAGTGTGGTAGTGTGCATGTGTTGAGTTGTAACTTGTGAAGTCAAGTTTTGTAATGTTGCTTTGTAATTTCCATTTGTTATAAATTGAGAAGTTTGCCTCTTCATATTGTGTTGTGCCCACGTTTTCTCTTCCAACAGTGGTATCAAAGCGAGGTTCCGAACCTTGGAAGAAACTCCGAAGAATTGAAGCGGTGAAGAGTTCGTCGTGATGGACATGGTGAATGCTATGCCAGGTCAAGTTCCCAAGTTGACAAAGACTAACTATGGGACTGGAGCATCCAGATGAGAGTGTTTCTAGCCTCAAAGGAGCTGTGGGATATAGTGAATAATGGCTATACAGAGCAAACTACTGAACAAGAGGCGGCGTTGACTAACGCCCAGAAGGCGACACTTAGAGAAGCAAAGAAGGCAGACAAGAAAGCTTTGTTCTTGTTATATCAAGGGGTAGACGAAGCGACCTTTGAGAAGATCTCGGAAGCTAGAACTTCTAAAGAAGTATGGGAAATCTTGCAACGCTCCATGCAAGGAGTTGACAAGGCAAAGAAAGTCAAGTTGCAATCTCTCCGAGCAGAGTACGAAATTATGAAGATGCAGAACTCTGAAAAGGTGGGTGACTATGTAACTCGTCTGCGGACGATTGCAAATGAGATGAAGCGCAATGGAGAGACGCTTGATGACGTAATGCTCATGGAGAAACTTCTGCGATCGATGGCAAAAAGATTCAACTATATTGTAGTGGCGATAGAAGAGTCAAAGGATCTGACTCAGATGTCTTTTGATGAACTCGTGGGCTCTCTGCAAGCTCATGAATTCTGCATGTTGCAAGATGAAGAGTCAAGTGGCTTAGAAAAAGCACTTCAGACTCAACTGAATTTTGGAGAGAGCTCGGGAAGAGGAGGTGGCCAGCGAGGCCGAGGCTACCAAGGTAGAGGTAGAGGAAGAAGAGGAGGACGAAATCAGAATTTCCAGAGAGAGGTGGAGCAACCTCAAGCAAGAGGGCAAGAAGGAAGAGGAAGAGGAAGAGGCCGAGGAAGAGGTTGTGGTGGTATGGCCCAAATCCAATGTTACAACTGTAACTGATTTGGGCACATGAGTTATGACTGCAGACTTCCTAGGAGGACAGAGGAAACCAACCACTATGCTGAAGCAAACAACACTGGTGGTGATCCCATGATGTTCTTGACTTACAGAGGAGCTGAAGGAGGAAGGAATGAAGTATGGTACTTGGACACAGGTGCCAGTAACCATATGTGTGGTGAGAAGGAGCTGTTTACTGACCATGAACCATGTGGCGGTAAGGATAGTTTTGGTGATGCTTCGAAGATCTCTGTGGAAGGAAAAGGAGTGATAGTGGTCACCTTGAATGGTGAGAAGGTGCACATTGGAGATGTCTTCTATGTTCCTGGCTTGAAGAGTAATATCTTAAGCCTTGGACAACTGGTGGAGAAAGGCTACTGCATCCAGCTGAAGGATGGAACGCTGGTCATGCGGAACCAAAGTGGAAGAGAGGTTGTGAAGGTGAAGATGATGACGAATCGTCTCTTTACATTGAAGATGGATGCTGAGGTGACGGCTTGTCTTGCAACGACTGATGAAGAAGAAGCTTGGTTGTGGCATCACAGGATGGGTCACTTAGGCTTTAGTGGCCTGAAGCTTCTATCACACTCTAAAATGGTGGAAGGTCTGCCTATGATCTCACCACCACAGAAGATTTGTGAAGCTTGCACGAAGGGAAAGCAGAAGCGGCAGACGTTTGAAGGTGGCAAGTCTCTAAGAGCAAGGAGACAGCTTGAACTGGTTCATTCGGACATTGCTGGTCCGTTTGATATTGCCTCAGTTGGCGGAAGCAGATACTACATCACTTTCACCGACGACTTCAGTCGGAAGTGTTGGGTATACTTCTTGAAAGAGAAGTCTGAGGCCCTTGACAAGTTCAAGGAGTTCAAGGCGATGACTGAGAAAGAAAGTGGGCAGTTTCTGAAGGTGCTCAGAACTGATAGAGGTGGGGAGTACACCTCAAAACTATTTGATGTTTTCTGCAAGGAGCATGGAATTGCTCATCAGTTGACTGCTGCTTACTCGCCTCAACAGAACGGAGTTGCGGAGAGAAAGAATCTAACGATTCTGAATATGGCAAGGAGTATGGTGAAGGGCAAGAAGTTGCCAAAGGTCTTCTGGGCTGAGGCAGAACAATGTGATGTGTACTTGCTGAACAGATGTCCTACTAAGAGTGTGAAGTTCAAGACTTCATATGAGGCGTGGAGTGGATGGAAACTAAGTGTTCAACACTTGAGAGTATTTATTGTGTGGCATATGCTCACATCCCTGACCAGAGGAGGAAGAAGCTAGATGACAAGAGCGAGTAGTGTATATTTGTGGGCTACGCTCCAATGAGCAAGGCTTACAAGTTATACAATCATGTGACGAAGAAGACGATCATCTCTAGAGATGTATTGTTCGAAGAAGATAGCAACTGGAGTTGGGATGAGAATGAGAGAAGTGTCAAAGGAATGTTCTTTGACGATGATGATGAAGAAGGTGGTCATGAAGCTGGAGCTGAGGATGGTGGCGATGAACCACCATCAACACCGAGCAGAGATTCAGGGGGAGCCTCTACACCCTACTCTAGTGGAGCAAGCACTAGCAGGAGCAGCTCTGAGATGTCTTAACCTAGGATGAAAAGGTTGGAGGAGATCTACGAGGAGACAGAGACGACACATGCTAACTTTTCTTTACATTGTCTCTTAGCAGATTGCGAGCCATATTCATATGAAGAAGCTGCTCAGGAGAAGACCTGGAGGAAGGCAATGGATGAAGAGATAATGTCCATCAGGAAGAATGATACTTGAGAGTTGGTCACTCTGCCAGCAGGTCACAAGCCCATTGGTGTGAAATGGGTGTATCGAGTGAAGACGAACAAGGAAGGATAAGTGGAGAAGCACAAGGCAAGACTCGTCGCGAAAGGCTACAAACAAGTCCAAGGTGTGGACTACGACGAGGTCTTTGCTCCAGTACCTCGGATTGACACCATCAGGTTGATCATCGCACTTGCAGCTCAATATAAGTGGAAGATCTGTCAGATGGATGTCAAGTCCGCTTTTCTGAATGGTTACCTGGAAGAAGAGGTGTATGTCCAGCAGCCGCCTGGATATGAAGTGAAAGGTCAAGAGAAGAAAGTTTACAAGCTAAAGAAGGCATTGTATGGGTTTAAGCAAGTGCCTCGTGTGTGGAATGAAAGGATAGATGCTTACTTTCAGAAGAACGGGTACATGAAGAGCCCGTATGAGTATGCACTCTACACGAAGGCGGAGAAGAATGGAGATATCATGATCGTGTGTCTGTACGTGGACGACATGATATTTACTGGCAATAACCCTTTGATGTTTGAAGAGTTCAAGAAGACAATGAAGAAGGAGTTCGAGATGACTGATCTTGGCGAACTCAATAACTTCTTGGGCATAGAGGTGCAGCAGAAGAAGGAAGGGATCTTCATCTCGCAGAAGATGTATGCAGAGGAGATATTGAAGAAGTTTCATATGGAGAATAGCAAGGCTATCTCCACTCCTGCAGATCCGGGAGTGAAGCTGAGAAAGGACTCGCAGGATGAAGCAGTTGACTCTACGATGTTCAAGAGTCTAGTTGGAAGTCTACGCTACCTAACTTTCACTAGACCTGATATCATGTATACTGGAGGAGCCGAAGCAAGATCACTTCACTGCAGCGAAGAGGATCTTGAGGTATGTGAATGGGATGAGAGATCATGGTCTGTTGTACTCTACTGCAGAAGAGTTGATGCTGGTCGGGTACACCGACAATGATTATGGTGGAGATGTTAATGATCGAAAGAGCACTTCCGAGTATGCTTTTCATGTGGGAACAGCTGTTTTCTCATGGAGTTCAAAGAAGCAGACAACGATTGCCTTATCAACATGTGAAGTTGAGTACATCGATGTGGCGGCCTGTGCTTGTTAAGCAATTTGGCTCAGGAATCTCCTGCAGGAGTTGCACCATCCACAAGATGTTCCTGTGACGGTGTATGTTGATAACATGTCTGCGATTCAGCTAGCAAAGAATCATGTGTTGCATGGGCGTAGCAAAAACATTGAAATGACGTATCACTTTCTTCGTGAGCAAGTGCAGCAGAAGGTGGTGGAGTTGGTTTACTGCCCCACAGGAGAGCAGATGGCGGACATATTTACCAAGGCGTTGAAGACAGAGACGTTACTGAAGTGCAAGAGCAAACTCGGCATGTGCTGCCGTGTTTGAGGGGGAGATTGTTGGCGGAAGTTTTGGTTTGACTGAAGTCAAAGGCCAAATATATATATATATTTGCATGTGTATTTATGGCAGTTGGAGGCGTGAATTATGGTTGCCAGTTTTTTGCATGATTTAAGGGGCCACGTGGATGACTCTTACTGGTTGGCAAATATCTTTAAATAGGCATGCAAGGACAGATAAAAAGATATAGCGGAAGCCTTGCAAGGTTGAGATGTGGCGGATTTCAAATTTCTGCGGACAAAAATTTGCGGACTGTAATCTCTTGAAAACGTACAGCGGAAGAAAGCTTTGAAAAGGAGCGGTCTCCTCGTGCGGTCAGAAAGGCGGAAGCTTAGAAAAGCTAGTAAAAGGGCGCGGTCTCCTATTTGCGAACTACTGTAGGCGGTCTAAGCCTGCACGCAGCAGCACCTTACGGTTAAAAGTATTTTGTGTTGAGTTGTAATACCTAAGTGTGGTAGTGTGCATGTGTTGAGTTGTAACTTGTGAAGTAAGTTTTGTAATGTTGCTTTTTAATTTCCATTTGTTATAAATTGAGAGGTTTGCCTCTTCAAATTGTGTTGTGCCCACGTTTTCGCTTCCAACAATTAGAACATGCAAAACAACATCTTGAAATAAATGGCAGAAAAATAGTTGATATTAGATAACTCATCTTGAAAAGAACTCATAAACACATCCCTTCAAGTTGTCCCTATTTCATACCCATAAATCATATTTTTAAACCATAGCTTGAACATTAATGTGATATATTTTTATCAGAGCACATAATTCACATGTCCAAGACATCAAAATCACTAACATCGAAATTATCATAATGTATTTGAGACGTCAATACAACAATCATCAAAATGCGATTCAAACATAAGAATTGGATTCAGACAGAATACATACATATTACCGCCAATCGTTTCAATGTGATTCAATTCCTGGATTGAAATACACTTCAGGGTAACACAGGGTAGACAACCTAGTCCTATGTAGTTATGGAACTGAAAATTAAGAAGCATTAATGGACAATGATGAAGCTAGGGATTCTTGTTTTATTGTCGGCTACCACTTTTTATTAGATGTAGCAATGCGCTTTAAAGAGACGGAAATGGCACAACAGAATTATCAAAAGCCATAACTGAATGGGCAGTGAGAAAAAATTTCGGAATGGCCATACCGAAAACAAAAATTGTAATGAAAAACTGTTTTTCGGAATGGGCTTTGCTATTGTGGAAGAAAAAAATGCTTTGAGATCCACAAAAAACTGAAGACAAAAATGGTGTACCTGTGAAGGTGGTGTCTGAAATGGCACAATAGAATGATGTACTTGTAGTGAATGATTTATAAATGCAGTGGAAATTAAGTAACACACTTTGCATGTAGCATATAAAGTCGACCCAAGATCAATATATCCTGGAAAATATAAATGCAGTGAATGATTTATAAGGGAGGAGATTCTAAAGCCGAAGAACTCATTATGTCCCAACAAACTGGTATGCCTATAATAAGCAACACACATAAGAAAATATAACTTATATGCCTAATAATAAGTTCTTACAAAACTCCAAATTATATTAAGCTGCATATTTCAAGAATAGAAGCCAAATTTATCTGGATTAAGAAAGTAGGTGTCAGAATAATATTCAACAAAATAAATCAGTAATCAACAATTTATAACAGAGAGGGTTCGGTAGTATTAGGGAAAATTAAGAACTTACATTTTTAATGGCTTCTTCAATTATCTGGCCAACATTACCTATATACATGAGCTTAGAAAAGTCAGAACTTGTATTTTTAATGAATTCATGAGTTTGGAAAAGTCAAAACCATTTTTAAAGTTTCAGACATAGAACTCTGTCCAAAGAATCATAATCACAGGGAATATCCAGGGCGAGCAGAGCAAGGAGACGGGGTGAAGACCATGAGATCTGCATCTGATAGTTTATTCTAGATCTAAAACCAGTGAGTAAATAGAGAAGGGGGTAGGGAGTTTCGAAACTCAACCTTGAGGAGCTTGAAAGCATCGGTAATGGCGGGGGCACCATCTACGGCGGCAACACGTGGACAGACAAAAGCGAGGCCAGACAAAAAATGGCGATGGTGCAGGGCAGCAATTTACTCAAAGCGCCGAGGTGGCTAGTGTGACGATCTGGGACGCGAGCGAGAAATGGAGAGACACTGCGATCTGGGAGCTGCGCCAAAACCTAAGGTGGAAGAGAATCGGGGTTGGTTGCGGAAGTGAAGCAGATTGAAGCAGCTGCGGAGGAGGCTCTTCACAGTGCTTTGGATTGGTTGAAGAGGAAGCCCCGATTTCTAAGTAAAGGAGGCGCGATACTGACCCATTCGGCGGGAGGACAGAAAGTGAACGGCGTGCGGCATGATACTGACTCATTCGACGATGGCTATGCGAAAAACGCAGTGGGAAAAGTAAATGACGAAAAAAATGCAATTTTGAAATAATGAAGGTTATTTTGAGGGTATTTTGGGGATGCGAAAGTTTCACCATCCATCATATATAAATGTTTATAAGGGTAAAACATTATTCACACAACATTCATCGATGATCATTCTTTCTTTTCCCCTCTAGCTCTTTTCAAACTGTCTGTCAAAATAGGCCTTTGTCTTTGGATAATATCTTGGAGGAGGAGCAGGTGCTTGAGGGTTGTTAAAGCCATAAGTTCTGAAATGATTTTTCCTCTTCAATTGAGATGCCTTGTGCTTGTTTATCTCTTCTTGACTATAGTGATTCTGAGGTAGCACATTAGAGATGTCAATTAACTTGAAGGTGTCCAAGATTATTCCTTTAGATGTTGGACTCCACACTTCAGAATATTCTCTTTTGTCTTCTGATACTTCTCTGAATACAGTACCTGCATTACTTCTGGTTTAGGGATCTGATCTTGTTGCAAAAGAACCTTCCACAAACTTTCCTTTCATTGCAGGGGGCTCTGAGGGTTCAGCACCATCTTCTGGATCAGACCATAATTTATTATATTGCATAGGAGGTTCATACATCTGAGAAGGATCATACTGATTAGCTTATGGAGGATTTTTTAGAAAATTTGATAAGGATGCTACTTTGCTACTCTACCTGACAGCTCTGTAAGAAGCCACTGAAAGCTTTGATGATTGTAGACATTGTCTCCATGAAATCTTCTTTCAACCTCACTGCTTATATCATGCAGTTGACTTAAAACATTCTCCTCCCCCTTTCTAACTTCTTCATTTAGGGTTTGGAAAATTTCCTCTTTAAAACTTGTCAACTCAGAACAACAAAATCCCTGCTGCTTTCTCCTTGCTGAAATATTCTGCCTTGACCATCTAGAAGATCCTTGGAGTTAGCATAAACATACTTCGGACCTTCATTAGTGAAGCAACCTAGTCTAGCCGGGTGTAAGCCCTATTTTTTTCGCTACAAAACTGGGTATTATGCCCATAACCGCCGTTTTGCAGTGACACCAACACTCGGGAAGGTCGTCACTACAAAACGTCGATCCTGCCGGCCATATCGGTCACAGAAGAAGAAAAGTACAATTGAAGCAAAAGTAAGCTCAAGTCCACATCACATAAAATAGAACTTAATGAAAGATGTCCACAGATAAGAACTGAATAAAAGAGGAAGTAATAAAAAGGCTCATGCCCAGTACATCAAGTCCTCACTACAAGATCACTCGCGAAAGTATAACCTACTAGTAAACACACACAGATCCTGAGACTGGTGTTCCTGTGCTAGACTGGCCCGACTCCATCTGCACTGGTCTCTAGTAGTGTTGCGTCTCTTTGGTCCCCTAAAATGATATGGTCCACCGACCGTTAGTCAAAAACACTAAGCCTCGTTTCCCACCACCCATCCCCCAGTGGCTCCTAGGCACCATGCGGGAGGGATGAAGCGGAGGACAGCAAGGGGTATATATCAACTAGATGACATGGCCTAGCTATAGGAATATCTACCACTACACATGTGTTAATATGTATATAGAAAATAGTAAGTAAAGCAGGGTAGAGAACAAGTAAAGTAAGTAAGTAAAGAAAAGTATAGAATAGAAAAGTAACCATTGAATTATAGGAATGCCCATACAAACCTATAGACCAATGGGTCGTTTAGCATGACCTATCGTATAAAAATTCCCATAACCAATTTATATGATAAGGGTAGGGGTTGAAACGCAATGATTATTCTATGACATGCAAAGTTATGCGAATTATTGTTATGATCAAACAAGTGCAACTCACACACTTCGACTTTATGCGCACAGATCTTTAGTTCACCCTTTTTGGAGCTAGCAAAACTCCCAGGATACCCCCGTAGTGGCAAACGGAAGCGGTGGGTTGGGCCTCCCCTACCTCTAGGTTGGTATTCACACTACCTAACCTAGACCTATCGTATGCCTTAACGCAAAGAACACCGCGGAGCACCTGCGTACTCTTACTGGCTGGACCACCAGATTTTCCTTGGCCAAGTGCAAATCCACACTTGCCGAGTTAGCGTATCGACGTCGGTGTGAACGAGCGTCAATACCAAAGACCCTCCACCTTTATGCACATGCAATTATGATTACTATATATCTCCAAGCCATAAGCTCCCTGGGCTAACCTGCCCGTCACCATAGCCTTTCGAGCCACGGGCTCGCCGGACTAACCCGTCCGCACCTATGACCATCGAGCCTACCACTCATAAGGCCAAACCAATTAACCACCCACATCAACGTGGTGTGGGTGAGTGTATGATTGAGTTAATCTTGCATAACAAATTATTCCTACATTTTTGGGTTAACCATGAACTTCCCGAGGACAACCCTGCGAGGGGTTCGCAACGGTACTAGGAGTTTTGATGGGCTGAACTCCAAAGCTCACTTTCCAAGGCACTTATTCTTATTGGTGTCTACCCTTGAACCGACCACTATTAATGTTACACTTACTAACGCTAAGTGTGTTTTACTTCACTCCAAGGGAATGACGATCTTTTGTCGATCCCAAGCACACTCTTGCCTCCTAGTCAACCAGGCATCTCACTCCTACCCTCTTTTGGTGACACCCTCCAAACCCAATCATTCTAGGTGCACCAAATTCTTTAACTTCCCATGTAAGACCTACACGTTTGTCCTAATTCAGTGTTTTCACTATACGTAGACCACTTGAACTATATGAGGTGCATGAGAGAAGGTACTCCAAATAATCATTCAAATGACCCAAGATTATTATTGGAGGTGTGTTATGACATCTTATGACTATCTACAAAAATCCATAATTTTCCTAATTTATTTGGCATTTATTATAATTTCCTCAAAATCAGGGAAACTATGACTTTGAACATCAAGTATGGTTTTCTGATAAGCTACGGTCTTAATAAAATTTGTACAACTATATATCATCAAAATAACAACCACATATGAAATTCATAAATTTATAGGAAGGGTTTGACCTCTAATTAAAATATTGATTAATCTATCGCAATCAGGGATTTACAAAGGAAGTACCAAAAATCTTCATTAAAAAATTACAACAAAATTAATAGATGTCTAAGGTGATCAAAAAAGTTTAATGGTTGAGTTTCATAATTTTCCAGATTCATTTGAACATATAAATTCTTTATTAAAAATAAACAAATCATAGGGCACTTTGTGAAGAGAACCATATAAAAACACCTCCAAAAACTATACTAAAATTTACAAATCATATTCTTGCCCTAAAAAGTCCTCTGACCAAGTTTCATGATTTTACAGCGAGTATTAAATCCATAGTTAATTTTCTTCCAACTAGGACAAATATTGGGGTTATGAATGAAGTACTATATATATCAATCTAAAATTCATAACAAAATTATCAGAGAATAATATCACAAGTACCAGCTTACTGCCAAAATTTCATGAACATTCAAGGTAATAAGATTATGTAAATTCTTAACATAAGAAGGTGCCCTAATTGATTCTTAATTAATTCAGAGGGGATTAATGTTCCTAAAAATTCCAGATAAATTACCTAGGGCATAATACCACCATAAAAACCTCTTTACCAAGTTTCAAGTCAATCCAATGACATATGACCCTATGTTCTTCAATAGGTTCAATAATCAACCATACGGTTTGAACCGGGGTTCTAGGGCACATCCACCCCCAAACCATCCAAAATCACTTGTGGGGGTATTTTATGTGACATCAAGTCAATGGTCAAAGTTTCAGATCATTTGGATGGGGGTTGATCTCCCAAATCCATCAAGTGCACTTTTGTTCTAATATAACATAGTTTGAACAAATTTGGGTTACTTAATTACCCTACCAATTCGATCCCAAATGGGATGATATTTTTACCAGAGTCATGTCATGATCCTAAGGATCACCCACCAAAATTTGGAAGGATTTAGAGGTCTCTAGATTCTAAAATTAAATCACAAATATTTTATTAAATTTCTACAGAAACTATATATAAAGTTTCTCCAAAAATTCCCATTTTTGTATATGTTGAGGGCAAGGGTATGTCTAGCCTATGATCCAAATTTCAAAGCATATGGATGCCTGGATTAGTGGAGGCACTCAAATCAATCTATGGTCAACCCTATGTATAGGTTGCACCATTTTGAGTGATGCAGTCAAACCAGTAAGCCAAATCAACTCCAATCAATTTTAAAATAAACGAGACATAAAGTCCTACAACTTTTGTCTCTGGCCATTTTCCTGAAACGACCTTTAAGGGGTTCAAATTTCAGTTTCAAAAACGTGCATTTCTAGGGGAAAATATGACGTTAATTAATTATAAAATTAATAATCTGTCTAAATGGAGGGCATGAGTTCATCTTCTCCAATCAACCAACGACCACGATCGGCCCGTCCTGTACCAACTTGGGAGGTGATTTCCCAGCCACCTAGAGCCTCTCCCGGCCGACCAATGCCACCACCCCCTCCATTGAGGTGGCGGCCAACAATTTACGGTGGTTGGCCTACCGGAGGTGGCTGAAATCGGGGTTTAAAGTAAGGAAAGTAATGCTTGAATCCAAGCTTTCGGCCATGCCAATCCAAGACCAATTGACCTCAAAACTTGTGGCCAATGAGATAAGATCTATCCACTAAGAGAGAGGAGGAGGGGAGGACCTGAGTGGTGGATTGTAGCCGTGTCGATCGCCTGTCCTCCATGGTTGGTCGAGAGCTCTTGTGTGTCATGCCGATAGGTGCTTAGATAGTAAAATTCTTCTAGAAAGTGGGGCAAACTCCTTCCCTTCACCCCTTGAAGCCTTTTATAGAGCCAATTCAGGGAGGGGAGGAGGTGAATCTTGGGATTCCTCCATTAACACCATTCATGGTGAAAATTTCGGCCATCCCCAAAGGTCACCAAATTCATCCTCCTTAAGAGTTGGAAAACCTCTTAATCTTCTCCTAATTGATAGGGGGAATGAATCCTCATCAATTGGGAGGACTTTTGGCCTCCCTTGGCCATGAATTTCACCACCAAAATGAGTCTCGTCCGCATCCCATTGGTTACGCTACCGTCGGCACTAGCGCTAGCGTCTGCACTAGCATCTCGACAGCGTACTGTTCGTCTCAGCGGTCCATCGAGACAACCTCTAGCGCCAATGCTAGTGTCTCAATGACATAGACTCTTCTCGATGGCATATAGCTCATCTCGACGGTCAGGCTAAACCACCACTAATGCCAGCGCTAGCCGCTAGCGCCGCATTCAATACACCTCCTTCTTTCTACGATTTGATCATTTGGGTGTTATGAGGGGACCTCTTAATGGATTAGACATGTTATGGTCGGTTATGGGTCATGGTGACGCCCTAAAGCCAACCCTAGGCTCGATAACTGGAAATTACTATCCGCAAACCACTGTGGCCTTCATCCATTTGCCTAAGGTCTTATGATCCCTAGGGTTTTGTCATGACCTATTCATGACAAAACCATATTAGGGGTCTAGTTGTTTGGGGGATGTTACATCGGGAGTTCTAGATATGTGAGGCGGGAAAGTGGACGTACCCATTTCGGGGAACCACAATAAATCCTTGTGTTTGTGTGTGTGCTTTTTTTATGTGTGCTCTTGTTTCAAGTTTTTAATTCCGCTTAAAAGCCATAAAATTCACCTATTCACCCCCTCTAGGAGATTTAAGTAGCAACTAGATACTTTCAATTGGTATCAGAGGAGGCCACGGGTTCGAAACCCCGAGGTCATTTCTGTGGGGGGGGGGGGGGGGGGGGGGGGGGGGGGGGGGGCATTGTTGGGGTTCAGCAAAGCCCCCGGTGTTGCAACACTAGCCAAAGCAGAAGGGCGTGTTCCCTAGAGCCTAACTGGCCGCCCATGGATCCTTCCTTGGGTATCCAGCTCTATAAAGGAGCGGTAGCGCATTCCCCAAACAGTCCAGGCTTTTGGGTGAGTTGGTAGCGCCGAGTACCTACAGTTTTGGAGAACTAGGATGTAGTGCTTTTTAATGACCTTAGATTTAGATGTTTGGGCTATGGTTGAACAATGCTACTCTCTTCCTACAATGGTAGTTATAGAAATAACTATGAAGAAACCCAAAGATAAATGGGATGACAATGATAAATTAAAATGCAAGAATAATGTTAAAGCTATGAATTCCTTGTTTTGTGCTTTGGATAGAACTGAATTTAATCGAACTTGTGCATGTGAAACTTCTTTTGATTTTTGGTGTTGAAACCAATTTCTCGGTCTCTTGTGAAGCTCGGGCCCTCAACAAGTTGAGGGGCAGCTAACCCTTACTAGTCCCTTGAAAGGAGCAGACCGAAGACTTGGAAACAGACTAAGACCTTAGTCGCAACGAGGAGGTCCCACCACAAACTCGGAAGATCGTTGAGCGCTTCCCATCCCAAGCCAAAGCTGAGACTTGGGCACCTTGGAGAGCTAGAGAGCTGAACCAAAGTAACCAAGGAAGAAGAAGAAGCTCAGAGAACTGAGATTGGAATCCTCTCCCAAGGTGCCCTTTGAGGTCTATTTATAGTTTTTCATTTATGGTCTGTCAATAGCGGAATTCCGCTTTTTGGTTTCTACTAAACACACCCCAATTTGGCATGCTAACAGCCAAACTCCACTGTTTGGAGGGGCTACCTGCAGACCACCAGGGGCAGAGGAGTAAATCCACCTCTTTAGTCTATGGACGAGTGGTTTATGAGAGCCCCACTCGCGAGAACTCCCGCGAGTCTACTCGCGAGCAGGGTTCGTGAAATTCCTTATAGGCGAGCATTCTGTGAAGGCCTTGCTTGCGCCTCTTCTGGCGACGGCCACCATGGCCAGGTCTCGCATGCCTTCCGGCGAGCTTTCCTCGGCCCTGTGTAAACCTGCTGAACTGGCTGGTCGATGTAGTTCGCCGAGCTGAGCAGCCAGTTCATCGAACGGAGAGATCCGTTTGTCGAACGGAGAACTGATTTCGTCGAACGCTGAACTGAGTTCGTCGAACGCTGAACTGAGTTTGTCGAATGCTGAACTGAGTTCGTCGATCTCTACAGATGCTCGGCGTTCGTCGAACGCAAGGCGGATCTCGTCGAACCCCAGGACTTGGAAGAAATCTGACTCATTTGCCTTCTTGCGAGCAGCCGGCGAGTACCCGGCTCGCTCGTCTTCTTGCGAGTTGACATTGAGGCTTGGACTCGCAGGGACACGACTCGCGCACCTTCCCGCGAGTGACCCTTGAATCTCTGTTTCGCCTTCTTTGCTACCTCCTCCGCATGTCGGATCTGAGACCCCTTTTGGGCGAGCAGCCTGTGAAGACCCCGCTCGCACTCCTACCGGCGATATCCACCGATGCTGGGTCTTGCGCTTTCTCCTGCGAGATATCCCACTGAGAAAGGGCGGAGAACCGCTGAGACAATTGCTTATCCCAGCGGGTCTGCTGGGACTGGACAGAGATAGCCGCTGAGAGACGCTCGTCGGGGCTGACGCCTGACGTTCGTCGAATTGAGAAGCAAATTCGTCGAACGGAGAGCGTAATTCGTCGAACTCGGAGCGGCTTCCATCGAACTCAGGAGCAGACCGCGAGGATCTGGCTCGCCCACCTTCCTCACGATCGGTCGGCGAGCGCCCGGCTCGCCCGCTTTCATGCGGGCTCGCCAATCTGATGCGCGACATTCGTCGAACTGAGAAGCAAGTTCGTCGAACATCAGAACTTGGAAAGGATCTAGTTTGCCTAGAACATCACTGTAAGCGGACCGCGGGAACCTGGCTCGCCCCTCTCCCTCGCCAGCGGTCGGCGGGTGGCTAGCTCGCCTTCCTGTGAGCGACCATTGAGATTCTGGCTCGCCTTCCACATTACTTTTGTTTGTTGGTTATTCCTTAGTCTTCGTTCACCTCTAGGAGAATATCGGGGTTGTACATTTGGAACTTATTAGAACTAACTCATAAAAGTACTTCACATGTCAAGGATTCAAAACTCTTCCAATTGGAATCTGAGTATGAAAAATTCTAGATGGATACGGATGAGGACGTGGACACCATCTACACAAGTTTTATAAAAATCATGAATGCTTCAAGGGTCCTTGGAAATTCTTTTTCCAACGGCAATCTTATGCGGAAGATACTAAGATCTCTCCCACCATGATTCAACCTAAAGGTGACGGCCATCTCCGAATTGCATGATCTAAGGCGGCTCCAAATTGAGAGGCTCATTGGGAATTTTAAAACCCAGGAGATTAAACTCAAGATACAGCATGAAGAGTACCATCAAGTGCCAAAGAAGAAAACACTAGTGCTGAAAACAAAGAAGGATGTGGACTACGACGATGAGGATGATGAAGAAATCCTCCTTGTGAAGAACTTCAAGCGGTTCATGGGGAATCCAGAACGAATAAAAACCTTCTGAATGTACTTCACCAAAGGGACAAACAAGGAGTCATGGTCAAAGAGTAGCAAGGCAAGTAGTGACGACGAAGAAGAGTGACCACCACCAGAGTGCTATAAATGCCGAAGGATTGGACATATCCGGAGCAATTGCCCAAAGTATCTAAAGGAACAAAAAGAAAAGCGACAGAAAGGGAAGGATAAAAAGAACGACTTGTAGGCGGCAATATAGGATGAATCCCCATCAGAGGAATCAAGCGACTCTACCTCAAGCGGAGATGAAAGGAAAATACATGCCTCATGGGAAAGAGCAACACACCTTCAGATGATGAAAAGCATTGTCCAAAGCGACACTGAGGTACTTCCTCCCTCTTATGATGATCTACTTTCTGAATATATGAAAATATGCAAATATTTTGAGAAAAATTTAAATGATCTTAACATATTAAAATTTGAAAATAAATTTTTCCGAAAAGGTTCATCATCCAAAAGAGAGAAAAATGAGAAATCAAGCGATGACAACGATGAGCAACCTCCTCCCGAGTGTTTCCACTGCAGGAAGACCGGGCATATAAGAAGCAATGCCCAAAGTACTTACAAGAACAAAAGGAAAAATGGCATAAAGGAAGAGAAAAGAAGAAGGTTCTGAAGGCTGCAATGTGGGATGACTCTTCATCTGAAAGTTCAAACGAGTCAACTTCAAGCGATAGTGATGAGAAAAATCTGTGCCTCATGGGGAGGAGCCATGAATCAACGGATGACGATTGTTGTGTCCAAAGCGACACTGAGGTAATTCCTACTACTTATGATGATCTTTATATTGAGTACATGAAAACATGCAAATTTTTAGTAAGAGTCTACATGATCTTGATCTTCTAAAAACTAAAAATAAAATTCTTTTAAAACAAAATAAAAAATTAAATAAGTAAAAGCTTTGGGAAAAGAGATAGGGTCTTGCCAAGAAAATGATCATTACTTAGCAAGGACAAAAGAACTAGAAAATGATCTTTCTAAGGCTCTCTCCAATATCGAATCTCTCACAAAACAAAAGGGAGACTTAGAAATAAGTTTAAAAATATCTCTTTCTCAAATAGAAAATGAAAAGAAAAATTTTGCAAATAGGTGTGGAAATTTAGTAAGTGAAAACTTCGCCTTAAAAGCCCGAATCAATGATCTTATGATTTCACGCATTGTATTTGATGTATGCGCTAGTTTTGATGTGATAGGTGTAACTAAAGTGCATGGCTAATGTAGGGTTAGGCTTATAGTCACTCAAATAGTGTTTTACCTTTGTAATCCTTCATGGTGAAAATACATGTTGACTTATGCCCTAACAATTTATTAGACTTGTCACTAATAAGGAAAAATCACTTGGAAAAGGTTTGTAGACTATATTGCAAAGTTGGCCAACAGGTTGGGTTAAGCCTAAAATCTGTTAAGTACAAATTCGACTAGACGTCAAGCCGTTCGTGAAGATGAATCAAGACGATTCATGTAGATGATAAGACTGTATAAAACTATTAAGTGCAAAATCATTTAGATCATCTACATGATCGTGCAGAAGAGTCAAGACGATTCGACTAGATATTCCTTAAAATTGAAAGCCGTCTTGAAGAAAGAAGCAATTCGACTGAACATCTAGAGATTCGACTAGATATTTATAATTCGATTGAATATGAAGTAGATATGACCAGATCACATTGTCTAGAAGAATGAACAATTAGATTCGACCAGATGTACGTGTATGATTCGATTAGAAGGAGCTGTAAAGGAGGAATTCGACTGAACAAGAAGAATTTGACCATATATGTTTGATTCGACTAGAATGAAATGTGAAGAAGGAATTCGACTGAACAAGAAGAATATCAACCTAAACAGTATGTCGACTGGAACAATATATCGGCTATAAGATTTTCATATCAGTTAGACACGGGAAGAAAGCCGCAAACCACGCAATAACTTCAATTTCATTTTGAAATCTGCCATTTGCTGCACCAATCAGAGAGTTTATTCTAGAAAGTTATAATTATTAAATCTTTCTTGATTCTAGATGTTGGTGATTGATTCCCTATAAAAGCCTTAGGGTTTCTCAAATCAAATAAGGCTTCTAACTTTAACCTATACGAAATTCTTACGAACGGAATGAGAACGCAAATTTTCTTTGCGGCGGTGGCTAACTTTTTGAAGGAATAAATATAAGTGTTGCTACAGTTCGTTCTTAAGAATTCTTGCAGAACCTTCAAGAGCTTGTTCAATCAAAGATCTGATGCATCTTTCTGCTTAAGTATTAGTCAACCAATCAAATTATTTCTGAAGAACATTTTTCTGAGTTAAAAGCTTTTTCTGCAAGAAATTTTCCTGATCCGGATTTCATTCTCCAAGAAGATTCTTTCAAAGATTTGATAAAGGAAGAAGAAGCTCTACTGATGTGCTTCTACAAAAGACTCAAGATTATTCATTCTTTCTTATTGAGTCTAAGTTTCATTGTAAACACTTACTCCTTATTCTGTTGTTGTAGGATCCTTTGGATCTGAGTTTGTTGTAGGATTCCAGAAGGAATATAAGTTGTAGGATTCCAGTGAGAATTTGAGTGTAGGATCCTTTGGATCTGAGTTTGCTGTAGGATTCCAAAGGGAATCTGAGTTGTACGTTTCCAGTGGGAATCTGAGTGTAGGATCCTTGGGATCCGAGTTAGGATCTTTGAGAAGATTTGAGTGTAAATCATTGGGTGTAGAGATTGAGGTAGGGCTTTGGTAGCCCAAGTGTAAGTATTTTATGGTAAAGACTGAGGTAAGATATTTACTGTGAGATCTGAGATTTGGAAGAGTTTTGCCTAGTCTAGCACATTGCTAGATAGGTGGTGTGGAGAGTGAACTACCCAAGGCATTCTTAGGTAACCTCTATAAATCTCTATGTGTTGTTTGTGTACTTTCTTGATAATCTGGATAAATCTAAAAAATAAACTAAAAAAAGCACCGTTCACACCCTCCCCCCCCCTCTAGGTGTGATCTAAGTGACCCATAGTAAGATAATCATTGGTATCAGAGGGAGGTTCAGTTTTATCTAGCCTAACAACTAAAGAATAAGATCTACTTGGGTGCACCTAGAATCAAACATCATGTCTGCAGGTGAGAACTACAAGGAGCACAACTCTAAGAAGTTGCCTATCTGTAAGAAAGAAAATTTTGATATATGGAAGGAGAGGGTGAAGCTCTTCATGGGGGATTTTGACCCTAGAATTTTCATCATCATTGAAGATGGACCTTTCATACCCATGATTGTGTTTACTATCAACTAGGAAGCCTCTGTTCCTAAGAAGTATTCTGATATGTCCAAGGATGAGATGGTTCTAGCCACATTGGACAAGTGGGACAAGAACATCTTGGTGAGTGCTATTGATGACTCAACCTTCTAGAATCTTGTCTACTACAAAACTACCAAGGAGATGTGGGATTGCTTGGTGGTCAATATGGAAGGAACAACTGAAGTAAGAGATGATAGGAAGTCTCTCCACAACCAGGAGTATGAGGATTTCAGACAAGACAGGAAGGATTCCATTTTTGATTGTTATGAGAAATTCTTCTATATTGTGAATGACTTAAAGACACATGGAAGAACATTCACTAGCTATGATTTGAATGACAATTTTCTCAGATCACTTAACAAAGAGTGTGACATCAAGATCTGTGTTATTAGAGAGATGGGGAACCTGGGAAACATGGAACCCCATAATCTGTTTGGGAAACTTCTTTCCCATGAACTTTAGCTCAATACATAGAAGGCTGAAGAAGAAAGTAACAGATCTCACCACAGAGAAAGTCTGTGGCCTTGAAAGCTGAGAGCTCCAGGAGAAGCAAGGAGCCATAATCTGAAGAATCTGAGACTAGCTCCACTGTATATAATTTGTCTGATGGAGAATTTACACTAATCTCCAGGAACGTGATGAAGCTCCTAAGAAGAAAAAGGAGAGAGAAAGGGAGATCTTCCTCCTCATCCAACTCAAGGAGAAGCAGCTATCCCTACATATCAAAAGGGGGCAGGAATGATTTAAAACAGAATAAATATATTTCAAATGACACAATCTATTTTGGATGTAGAAAATCAGGCCACATGATAGTTGATTGTCCTTCAAAAAGGAAGGAAAATAAGAAATCTCATGAGTAGAGGTCTTACAGAGAAATAATAAAGAAAAGATCTTCCTAACGAAGAAGACTAGGACTCTCAGTGATAGTGAGTCTAGCTCCTCCAGCTCAGAAGAAGAAGAATACATGGTTGGAAGGTCCATGAGTGAAGATGATGATGAGCAGGAGGACTCTCTCTCTGCACAGGTAACTATTAAAGCTCCTATATTAGTATTAGATACTGATTCTGAGGCAGAATCAACCTCAGGAGATGAATCTGAAAGTGATCTATTCGAATAATATGGAGAGTTTCTTGAAGCTCATAAGAGAAGCAAGAAGCTTTGTAAGTCTCAAGCTAAAGAGAAACAAACTTTTGAAGCCAGTAAGTCTAAATTACTTGAGAAGGTGAAAGGCTGACTCATGAAAACTCAGATTTTAGCAAACTCAAACAAGATTTCAAAGCAAGCTCTAATACTGAGCTAATAGATCAATTTGGTAAATTGATCAAGGCCATGGTTAACAACAAAGAGTTGTGCAAGAGACAAGCAAGAGAGATTGAATCTCTGAAGAAGGTTGGAAATCAATCTAGTGCCCTGATATTAAGGGACAGAAAAATCTTTGAATTGGAGAACACGCTTCTCATTGGGAAGCTAGTTGCAAGCTTCTCCAGGCCCAAGACAATTCTTCCACTAATTGATGGGTTCTCCCCTATTCATAAGGAAGGTGTTGGATACCTTAAAGAAAATCATAACGACAAGCCTATGAACAAGAAGATCATCTTTAGGAAGGTAATTCTACTCTCCAACAAGTTTGATCAGGAGTACATCTATGAACATCTTACAAATGAATGTTCCATGAGTAGAACTAAGAATGTGCATCATGGGAAAAGTGCATTTATGGCAGCCCATGAAGAAATTATAATGAAAAATCTTGGACCCTTTGCATTTGGTCTCAACACTAGCACCAAAAGCAAAGAGAAGGTACTTGCCAAGAGGACTGCTACCAAAGGCAAGGCAGTGGTTGTACATCCCAAGAGAAATCAAAGACACAACCACATGCTATTCAAAGAATCTCATGCAATCTTTTTCAGGTATCCCTCTGCTCATATACAGAGTCATCCAGTTCATATTGTGAGCAAGAGGAAGAAGTATAACAAGTTTGAATGCTGGTGATGTGGAAAGATTGGCCACTTTGCCATAGACTGTTGGTTCAACCCAACAGTTCCTAGGGCAACAAATGTCAATCTAGCATGCAACCTTGTTAAGGTCCATCCGACACATCAAAATAGTTATAAATCAAATCTATTTATGAATGCTAACAAGAATCTAGGGTCCAACCAAGTTTGGTTGCCTAAGATGAAGTGATTTATCTTTGCAGGTATGTCCAAAGACCAACTACACACCCATCTAGTATTTGGACAGTGGATTTTTCAGGCACATGACTTGAACAAGAGGCATGTTGAAGGAATATTCCTTAGTTGAAGATGGTCAAAATTTGATTTTTTGAGGATCTAACAGAGGAAAAAAAGGCTATGGTAAGATTACCAATGTCATAGTCATCATCACAAGGGTAGCTTATGTAGAAGGTTTGCAACACAATGTGATAAGCATACGTCAATTGTGTGATCTTGGCTATGTGATTGAGTTCCATAAGGATAAGTGATTAAGAAATCTGAAAATTCAGAAATTATTTTGACTGACACTAGGAGTGGTATTATTTATTGCCATAACTTCTTGAATTTAAATTAAAATTCCATTATTTGTCTTGTAGCTATGAACAGAGCATCTCTTTGTGTACAATGACACAAGAGAACTATTAATAAGCTTTTGTCAGAAAACTTTGTTATGGCAGGCCCCAAAACTAATTGTGCTCAAGAGAGCCCTTATTATGCATGCCAAATGGGCAAGCAAATAAAGGCTTCCTTCAAGACAATTGGTGTCAAGCATTCCACTAGATGTTTACACATATTGCACATGCACTTGTTTGGTCCTATGTCAATTCATAGCTTATGGGGTAAAGCCTATACACTTTTGATTGTTGATGATTTGTCTAGGTTTGCATGAGTGTTCATTCTTAAACAAAAGTCAGATACTCTAGACACTTTCATTACCTTTGTCATGCAAATCCAGAATGAAATGAACTGCACTGTAGTCAAAATCAGAAGTGACCATATGACAGAATTTCAATTAGGTGCCATGACTAAGTTCTGTGAAAGCCTAAGTATCTTTTAGGAGTTTTCCTCTCCAAGAACTTCACAACAAAATGGAGTTGTAGGGAGAAAGAATAGAACCTTTATTAAACTTAGTAGAACTATGCTGAGTGACTCCTCACTACCAGAATATTTCCAGGCTGAGGAAGTAAATACAGCTTATAAGACCCCCCCTCCCGGAACACAAGACACGGCCGAGGGGAGTCCTATGCCCAGGATTGCCGCCTTGTGGAAGCACCAGCACGCGAGCTAGCCTCTTCCACAAGATGCCTATCCTTCTGGCTAAACCAATATCATCGAGCCAACCCCTCAATAGTATAAAAGACAGAAGCCACAAATTCATATATTAGTAAAAGTGTCACAATTATACAAAAGATAGGTAGCTCCGAGAGCTCCTGCAAATATCAAAGTATCAAAAGAAATGCCCCAAGGGCTACATCTCAATACTATCATTCACATCTATCACTGACAGTATCGTAGTCTACGACCCTATCGTCCTAACCTGGCTATCCGCCTCCAGTGTCATGCATTGCTGCTCCTGGGTGCACTCCTAAAAAGAGGGGTGCAACAACCGTTAGTCATAAAGACTAAGTGGCTTCACATCCTCTCCCCCGGCGACTCCAAGGCACCGGGCGGAATGGAATGAAGAGAAGCTACAATATAAATAGTAGTAGCAAAAGCAGGTGGAAAGGAAAGATGTAATCACTGCAGTATATCAAATGTATACAAAGTACATCTAACAAGTAGTATGGTCAGCGACAGAGTATAAGCAAGCAGAGTATATAGATAACTGAATTGAACTTAACTTAAAAGGATGAACATACAAGCTTATAAGTTAAGGATATGAACATAAAGTAACCCATCGAATAAAAGTGCCCATACAAGTTTATATGATGAGGATCCAATGCGGTGTAATGCTATGAACATGAAAGGATGAATGCAATGCAATGATTATGATATGATGACTCACCAATGCATAATTGTTATGTTGACATAGACCTGTACTTCCCACTTTTCGAGGGTAACTAACCTCTCAGGCGCCCCCCTATCGTGGCCAGATGGTGGCAGTGGAATGGGCTTCTCCACTACTAGGCGGGTATGAACACAACCAGACCTAGGCTTATGCACGCCTCGATGCTAAGAACACACATCGGAGACCCTGCGTACTGCTCGCATCATGCCGAGTCTTCATAACACAAAAGGGGTCTTTGGGAAGTGAGCACCAAGAGTCCAACCCAACCGGTCTAAAGTCTAACTGCCAGCTTCTGTCAGTGTCATGACTAGCAAGCCCGTAGATCCGCCACAAGTATTCCTCTAACCAGGATCATTACACCACCATGTGTAAACAATGCACATTCATGTAATTCCCATGCACAACCCGTACTATCAAGCACCCAAGGACTCACGAAAGGAGCCTTATTACATTTCTCCTCATATAATAAATGTCGATGCTAATTAGCATCCAAGGCCCCCAACCACCGGGTCCTTAACATTGTACCATAAGATTTGACTATATATTATAACCCGCATCAAGCCATCAATGCTACCCATACCGAGTGGTTATAACTCTCGCATAGTGACGTGCATATAACACGGAAATTACTCTATGAGACCCCGCAGGACTACTTGTGCGTATAGAGTCATATTCATATCTTACTAAATAAGTTAGCCCAACCTATCATCAACATTCAATTCACGCGCTCAATTTACGGCGTGTTTTAACACCCTTGAAGCTATCACCTATATTGAGAGGTTATCATAAATCTAATCATCTGATAGATTATCAAATGATGTGAGCATTTATTTAAACATGCCCTCTATATTCTTTATTCAATTATGCATTGGAATGTCCCATTTCAGAATCATAACATTCATCTACGCCTCGCTCAATTGACATGGGAATCCAGGAATTCCTACAATCCAAAGGGGGAAACCTGAAGTTCTTTGTTTGCTAACGCCGGCGTTAGCGCTACCGTCGGGTGCTAGTGATCCGGACGACACACCTTCCCGTCGACAATGGGTGTCAACGGGAAGTTAGCATTTCCCATCGACAAGTCGACACGCTAGAGCCGATAGTAGCGCTACCGCCTGGAGCTAGTGACTCTAGCATCACTCCTTCCCGTTGACATAAAGTGTCGAGGGGAAGTTATCCCTTCCCGTTGACAAGTCGACACGCTGGCGCCGACGGTAGCAATACCACCTGGCGCTAGTGACTCTAACAGCACTCCTTCCAGTCGACATTAAGTGTCGATGGGAAGTTAACCTTTTCCGATTACAAGTCGAGACGCTAGCGCCGATGGTAGCGCTACCGCTGGGCACTAGTAACTCTACCAGCACTCCTTCCAGTCGATATTAAGTGTCGACGGGAAGTTATCCCTTCCCGTCGACAAGTCGACACGCTAGCGCCAGCGGTAGCGCTACCGCCATGCGCTAGTGACTCTACCAGCACTCCTTACCATCGACATTAATTGTCGACGGGAAGTTATCCCTTCCCGTCGACAAGTCGACACGCTAACGTCAGCGGTAGCGCTACCGCTGGGCGCTAGCTAACAGAGAACAAATCCTCTGTTAAACACTTCCAATTTTCTTCCCGTGAAATCTCAGCACCAATTAAGATCAATTCTTTCTTCCCTTAGTTGCTGGACTTTCACCACTATTCATGTGCCCCCTTATTAATCAAGTGCAATATTATACTTAAGACTCTCTTTAACAAGGGACTATTCATCATCTTCCCCAAACAAGAATTAGGTCATTTCACCTTCTCTCCTCCAATACTCCCTCATTGGGCCACCGATCTTCACGAAATCAACTCCTTTAACTTTGTATTGAAGAGAGGAGTTGATTGAAGACATACACGCAACGAACGATGCCCTAGAACATATGCTCTAGCGTGGCCACTTCCTACGAAACTCCATTAATCTCGCTAAATCAAGCTCTTTTGAGCTCAATGTCTCTCCTAGTTAGATCTAAGGATCTAACACCAAGGGAGAGGGGTCGAAAGTCACCTGATTTCCGATCGATGATCACGGTTGTCTCCTCGGCGGCATGGCGGTGGTTGGCCTAGCTCAAGTCCTTCTCCAAGCTTGCTCCATCAAGAACCCTAAGTTAAAACCTTGTGGCGTGAGGAAGAAGATGAAGAAAAGAAGAAGAAGAAGAAAATGAAGATGAATAGGGCCCACTAATTAGGAGAGTTCATCCTATTCAGGTTAGGAGAGAAGGAAGAGAGAGAGATTTGCATTAATGAGCATTAAATGCAACCCAACTTTCCAAGCCTTATGCTGAAACTCCACAACTAGGTGTCAGCTGCTTATTGGCTTTTAAATTCCACCATTAACTTAGATTTAGGAAATTTAGGCCGCCCACCATGGGTGAAATCACATGCACTGATTCATCTGCTACCATCGACATTAGCAAAAGCTACCGACGACGTTAGCTCCCTTCTACCAATACTTTGCCATTTGCTTTCAAATTTCAAGGGGTGAGGGTTACACCCACTCCTGGAGATCAGGGCACATCCATGACACCATTAGGGCCTCAAGACTCCTACCTAGCCTAAGCATCTCCAAGTGACTAGTGTCACTCGAGGGGCCTAGTTTGAATTGGGACGTTACAAATCCAATAAACAAAAAACTTTAATTTCGTCCCCGAAATTTGAGTTTGGGGCTACGGGTATTGAAACGAAGTGGGACAAGCTAGTTTAGATCATACCTAGGGGAAACAATCCCGGGTAACGTTGCTGCATAAGGTCCATCAGCTCCCAAGTGTATTCCTCTCGTCCGTGGTTGTACCACATGACTTTCACCAATGGAACACTCTTTCGCCGCATCACTTTGGTCTCGGTATCCACTATGCGCACAGGCTCCAGCCGGACAGATCTGTCAGTTCCCACAGGGCCCGACGTAGCTGGGACATGCTGATCAGGGCGAAGCAATGTCCTCCGAAGGGAGGATACATGGAAGAAGTCTTGCAGATTCTCGAACTCTTATGACAGCTCCAACCGATAGGCTAAGGGGTCAATCCGCTCTAGGATGGTATAAGGCCCCATATAGCGAGGACTGAGCTTCTTCCTTCCCCGAACACGAGACACTCCGTGCACCGACCTGATCTTCAAGAACACCTTGTCAGCAACCTGAAACTCCACTGCCATACGCTTCACACCATAATATTTGGCCTGTCGGCTCTGTTCCTCGAGCATGTGGTCTCGAATCAATCTGACCATTTCATCGGTATCATAAATGAATTTCACCCCCAATGCTTTCAGGTCCCAATCATGGACCCATGATAAAGGTGTCATGCACCTCCTTCCATAAAGCGTCGCGTAAGGAGCCATGTCGATGCTTGCTTGATGACTGTTATTAAAAGAGAACTCCACCAAAGGGCAGAAGTCTCTCCCACGTCTCTCCTCAATATAAGAAAAAAGGCACAACAGATCTTCCAAAGTTCTGATCGTCTGCTCTGACTGGCCATCCACCTGAGGGTGGAAGGTCATGCTAAAAGTCAACCGAGAGCCCAAATAAGCTTTCACTGCTTTCCACTCCTTGGAGGTGAAACGACCATCACGGTCTGAAACGATAGTCTTGGGCACTCCATGATATCAAACAAACTGCTCGACAAAGGGTCTTACCAACACATCGACGTGTGTGTCCTTCCTCATCGGTATGAACTGGGCGACCTTCGTCAGATGATCCACAATCACCCATACAGATTCATTCCCGGAGCAGGAGCGAGGAAGACCGTGAATGAAACCATAGATATATCTTCAAACTTCCACTCGGGGACTGGTAACGGCTGCAATAACCCAGCAGGGCTCCTACACTCTGCCTTCACCTTCTAGCACACCTCACAGTGGGTGACAAAATAGGTGATATCCCTTTTCATACTTGGCCAAAACATTGTCTTTCGCAGATCTGCATACATCTTGACGATTCTGGGATGCACTGAATATTTGGTGCAATGAGCATCTCTCAGTATGTCCTCCGTATCCCAGCTCCCGCGGGTATGTATATACGGCTCCGAAAATGAACAAGGTCTTCCCGCAATGAGTAGTCTCCTGAGCTGCCCCTCCCAGGGTTCTGAATACCGGCTCTAGTGCTGCATCCTGTCTCTGCTATTTCCTGATGCGGTCTCGGATGTCACAAGTAATGCTCAGGGCAGCTAGGTACTCTCTGTAGGCCTCAAGCTAGGCCCTGGATACCAATGTGATCTCCATGTCCTCAAACATCTTCACCATCTCCATAGACATCACTCGGGGCTCCGTTCCAGATGTACCAGCTCTCCTACTCAAGGCATCTGCCACCGTGTTTGCCTTCCCCGGATGATAGTGCATGGTGCAGTCTTAATCACATAGGAACTCTAGCAACCTCCACTGGCATAGGTTTAGATCCTTCTGAGTATCTATATACTTGAGGTTCTTGTGATCAGAAAAGATCTCACAATGAACCCCATAAAGATAGTGCCTCCAAATCTTCAAGGAGAAGATCACAACCCCGAGCTTTAAATCATGTACTGGGTAGTTCTGCTCGTGCTTCTTCAGCTGCCTCGATGCATATGCTATGGTGTGCCCGTGCTGCATCAATACTGTGCTCATCCCCTGATAGGATGCGTTAGTGTAAATATTAAATCCCTCCTTCCCAGATGGAAGGGCAAGTATCATGGCAGAGGTGAGCCTTTCCTTCAGCTCCTAGAATGCTGCCTCGTACTGAGCTGTCCAGGTATATGTGGCATCCTTCTTCGTCAGGTTGGTGAGGGGAAGAGCGATCTTCAAGTATCCCTCGAAAACATGTGGTAGTAACCAGCAAGCCCTAAGAAACTCCGCACATCCACTGCCGACTTCAAAGGCGGCCATCCCCTTACTGCTCGTACCTTGGCAGGATCCACAGCTAAACCTGCTCCACTGATGACATGGACCAAGAAAGAGACTTCCCGGAGCTAGAACTGTCACTTACTAAACTTTGCAAACAAGTTGTGCTCCCTCAGTGTGCTAATTGATGTGCATGATCCTCCTCAGTGATGTAGGCCTTGCCTACAGTGGCGCTCACAATGGAGTAATGACTGCTCTACCCAACGTAACACAAATTACCCAACATGCTCAAGGTAAATGCAGCAATCTTCTACGCTAATTATCAATGTTTACGCCAACGACGGATAGCTAATCTGCTAGAGATTGAATAGAGGCTATAGGCCAATATTCGCTCAAGCTAAATGGACCCACCCGATCTGATCGAGCTATGCGTTGTACCAAAAGAGTTCCCCCGAAAGTAATGATTCGGAAAAGGGGGATCTCTCCCAACAAGAAGCAGGGCTCGCCAAACCCCTTCGAAAATAAAAAGAAAGGATGCAAATGCAAGTCGAAATGAAGAAACCACGAAAAGATTCAACGGTGATACAAAGATCACGCCACAAAGTTCCACCACAAGACCAACCAAGAAGAGAATCACACAAGTGGTTAGTTCGTTACCCCGCTTGAGTTAGGATTGGCCTCAAGCACACGAAAGCCCGTTCGTTCTCCCACAAATCCGCCAGAGTTGTCGTCGCCGAAGTGAGATTTGAACGCCGTCTTCGCTTTCACGCCGCCAACGATTCCACGGTCACACCTTGCTTGGAGGAGGAGGGGTGGCCGAGCATTTCCTAGTAGAGTGGGGGATGGAGAGGGGTCGGCCAAAGGGAGGGGTAGATTCTCGTTGAGAATAAGAGTGGGGGAGAGAGAGAGGTGGTTGGCGACTTGAGAGAGAGGAGAACACGAGGGGGCGGCCTTGGCCGAACGTGGAGATGGGGGAGGAAGAAAGGCGGCGGCTGCTTGGTAGAGGAGGAAGGAGGAGAGGGTGCGGGTTTTTCTGGGGGCGCCAAACCAGCGACGAGGAAGAGGGGGAGGGGGCGGCCAAGAGAGGAAGGCCAAAATCACCTAAGGGGGAGAACGATGGGGGGTCGGCCAAGAGGGGAAGAAGCCACGAGGAGTTAGGATTTCAATTGTTCAATTCTTGCCAAATCTCAATTCTCCAACAACATATGGCCTTATATAGGGCCTTACAACAAGGAGGGCTATTTGCAGCCCAAAATTAAAAAAAAACCAAATAGACTTGGCTAAATGCAGGCCAAATCAAAATGTTCATGCATGAAACTAAAATACTAAAGTCCAATCATTAATACATGATAAAAATAAACTAATAATTATAATCAAATTATTATAACTATTAGTGTTCAAGCCGGCGGCGCGGGCGAAGGTTGTAGCGGCGATGGCGTCAATCCTTGGATGGAAAACTGCCGTCGTCACCATCTTCATTTTGAGGGCCGTCGTCGCCATCAATCCTCCCCCGCTCAAAAGTACTCATCACCGATGAGTGGCCTCGAATGTAGCGGCGGAGGAGAGTATCATCCAACAGAGCCACCTCCGACTCCGGAAGCCACGAGTCATCGGAGGCCGGTCGATCACGCCAGCGAATCAAGTAGCGGTGACTGTCACCATTGGGAGAGGGGAGCACTTCGTCTCGGAGAATCCTGTCAGGCACAAAAGTGGTACGGGGAAATCTTGGAAAAGCGTTAGGCAAATCAGAAGAACAAATCCCAACATCAAACGACGTACCTCCGGTGGGGACCATGGAAGAAGACGAACTAGGCCCCATCTCTCCCCCCAACCCATTAGAAGAACATGGTGTGGATTTAAACGGGCAGACAGATAAATCATGCGGTGGAGACTTAAACAGCGTTAAATCCGACACGTTGAAAACAGGGGAGATTCCCCAATCAGTAGGTAGCTCCAATAGAAATGCATTATCTCCTAATCTTTTTATAATACGAAACGGTCCCGCTCGCCTATTAGCCAGCTTCTTTATGGTGCCCGAAGGCATCCGTTCAGGGACAAGACGAACCATAACCAAATCACCCACTTTCAAAGGGGATTCTCTCCGATGGGTGTTAGCGTGCAATTAGTAAGAGGCGTATTGAGTAGCGAGCATATCCTTAACATGCTTATGCAATTCGTGAATATGAGAGGCAAAATCCTGTGCAAATTGACTCGACTTGTAGGATGGAGGTAACAGAACTAAGTCAAGTGGCACCGGCGCTTTGTATCCGTGCACAATCTCGTTTGGAGATAAACCGGTGGACCGATTTTTAGAGTTATTATAAGCTAATTGAGCGTGGGGAAGCATGAGATCCCACGTGCCCTTATGGTCACCAACGAGACAACGTAAAAGACTACCCAAACTTCGATTCACTACCTCAGTTTGCCCATCCGTCTGTGGATGGTAGGCGGATGAAAACAAGAGCTTCGTGCCCATGATCCGCCAAAGGGTTTTCCAGAAATAACTAGTGAACTTTACATCTCGATCAGTGACTATAGACTTAGGAACGCCCCGGTGCCCCACTACTTCCTTAAAAAATAACTTAGCAACGTGGGAAGCGTAATCGGTCTTATTACCCGGAATAAAATAGACCATTTTGGAAAACCGATCAACGACCACTAGAATGGAGTCATTGCGACGGAAGGTAACCGGAAGACCGAGAACAAAATCCATACTAATATCCTCCCATGGGACGGAGGGAATCGGAAGGGGGGTATAAAGCCCCGTATTCGTTTTACTACCCTTAGCCAATTGGCACGTTCGGCAACTAATTACTATTTTATGCACCGTTGACTTAAGACCCGGCCAATAGAACTTTTCCTCCACTAATGTAATGGTCTTGTCACGCCCAAAATGACCGCCTAGACCTCCACTATTTAACTCCCAAACTATGAAATTACGTAGAGATGAACGTGGGATACAAAGTTTATCATGCCAAAATAGGTAGCCGTCACGAATATAATACGCGGAAATGGTCGTGGGCGCATCGCCTTGCGCGGAAAGATAGAGCTCTTTAAAATCCGGACAATTGACATACTCATCCTTAATGCGGTCAAATCCGATGACTTTTACTTCCAATGTGGTCAATAATAAAGAGACGCGACTAAGGGCGTCCGCCACCCGGTTGAGGGTTCCCTTAAATTGTTTGATAATAAAGGAGTACTCCTGAAGATAGGAGACCCACTTGGCATGTCAGGGGCTGACTTTGCTTTGGGAATTGACAAACCGTAAGGCCTCATGATCAGATTGGATGATGAACTCCTTCGGGAGAAGGTAGTGCCGCCAATGTTGGAGGCAACATATCATGGCATAAAATTCGCGGTCATAATTTGAATAATTTAATTTAGGACCCGCCAATTTCTCACTAAAGTAACCAACGGGATGGCCCTCCTGACTTAAGACGCCTCCAATCCCGACTCCCGACGCGTCACATGATAACTCAAAGACTTTATTAAAATCGGGTAACCGCAATAGAGGCGCTTCCGACATCCTATCTTTAATCGTTTGGAAGCTTGGGCGGCCGACTTTCTCCAAGTAAAATCGCCTTTTTTCATGCACTCGGTGATGGATGCCATGATGCTGCTAAAATTACGAATAAAACGGCGATAAAAGGTAGCTAGACCGTGGAAGCTCCTAACGTCCCTAATGTTCGTCGGTTCCGGCCAATCGCGAATGGCTTGGACCTTTATTGGGTCCACAAAAATCCCTTTCGAACTCACAATGTACCCAAGGAACTCTACCGACGTAACATAGAAGGTGCATTTTTTTATGTTAACGAATAGCCTCTCTGCACGTAACATCTCTAGAATAGTCCTCAAATGCGCTTCATGATCACTAGTTGACGTGCTAAAGATGAGTATGTCATCGAAATAAACCACTATAAATTTGCCCATGTATGGTTGGAAAACGTGAGTCATCATCCGAGAAAATGTGCTGGGGGCATTGGACAACCCAAAGGGCATCACTAACCACTCGTAAAGCCCTTCCTTAGATTTAAATGCCATTTTCCACTCGTCACCTTCCCGAATTCTAATCTGATGGTAGCCACTCCTAAGATCCAACTTGGAAAAGATCGTGGCTCCGGCTAACATGTCCAGCAAGTCGTCCAATTGCGGGATAGGAAACTGGTATTTAACTGTAATTTTATTAATGGCTCGACTATCAACGCACATCCTCAACGAGCCGTCTTTCTTAGGCGCGAGCAAAGCCGGCACGGCACACGGGCTCTTACTATGGCGGATAAATCCCCTTTCTAACAAATCTGAAATTTGTTTTTGTTGTTCCAAGTGGGCAGACGGATTTAAGCGATAGTGGGGTAGGTTGGGTAAAGAAGAGCCCGGGACGAAGTCTATCGCATGTTGGATGTCTCGCAATGGGGGTAGCGTAGGAGGTAACTCCTCCGGGTAGACATCCTGAAACTCTTCTAACATGTGTCGTAACACGGGGGGGGGGGGGGGGGGGGGGGGTGTAAGTTCTCAAACAACGGTGCGTCCTCCTTAACCTGAAGGCAAACTAAGGCATACAGGACACCATCCAAGAAGGATTGGCGGCCGAACTCTTTTTTGCCTAGTAAACTTAAGGTCTTCTTCTCTACGGGCATAATTGTGTCCTTCGAGGCGCTAGAGGGGTCCTTAGGTGGGGACGGTTTCAAGGTAATGGTCTTGCCCGTAAACTTGAACTCGTAAGTATTGGCTCGCCCAAAGTGGGTTACGTCATGGTCATAAAGCCACAGGCGACCAAGCAACACGTGACATGCATCCATGGGGATGACGTCGCACCAAACCCTTTCCGAATAGGCTTTGATGGTGAGCGGTACCAAACAACGATGAGTAACCGGAAGGGATGTTTTGTTAACCCATGCCACCTTATATAGGTGAGGGTGCGGTTCAGTGGTCAGTTTCATCCGGACTACCGTATTCTCCGAAATGACATTCATGCAGCTTCCGCTATCAATGATGAGCTTGCACCACTTCTCTCCGCTCTTAAAATTTAACGAAAATATGTTCGTCCTATTCCAATCGTCGGCCGTACGCGGGGTGGATAAAATACATCGCATGACCATCAGCTTAGCATCATCATCAATGTCACTCGGCACTCCTTCCAATTCGGCCTCATTACCGGCCTCATATTCGAGCTCGGTTGAGTCATCCTCAGCTCTCATCAAAGCTAGGGGCTTGGCCTTAGTAGGGCATTCACTAGCGTAGTGCCCTTGAACCCCACAACTAAAACAAGAAGCGTTCATTTTGCTAATCCGACCCATGGGCACGCGCTCACCGGATGGGTTACGCGTATTCCTAGCGGTGATAACGACGGAGTTCGAATCGGTGGATCGAAACTTCCCCTTATCCTTCGTGACAAGTGGAGGGGCTCCTAAGATGGACCTCCCCCTTTGGAACGAACGCGATTTGGATTTATGGGCCAAGTGTTTTTCTATGTCCACGCGGCGTTATAGGTGGTGTTCATGTCAGTGTGCCCATAACGGAGGAGCTTGCCCTGTATTTCGGGGCTAAGTCCCTTACGAAACCGAGAGAGGGTAATCTCCGGCATTTCCCTAACATCACAACGAACCATCATCTCCTTCAGGAGACCCATATATTCCGCGACCGAACGTGTACCTTGCCTAAGGGAGGCCAAATCATCAAACATTTGGGTGCGATGATAGGTCGGGACGTACTGATCAGTCAGCAAGGCCTTCATGCCCGCCCAACCGATGGGAGGTAACCCTTCCCCCACACCTAGACGCCTTTCCTCATTCAGCCAAAAAGATTTGGCTCTACCTAACAGTTTCATGCACGCTACCTGCACCTTATCCCCGTCGGTCAAGTTTTGCCACTGGAAGTAGCACTCGATTTCTGTGATCCAATCCAAGAAAACCTGCGGGTCACCCAATCCATTATATGATGGTGGTTTGATCCGGACGGCTTTAGTAATGTCGAACCCGTTCGGAGCCCGCGGGGCACGTTCAACGTTATTAATTCCCTCTCCCCGTGGTTGGGCTGCCGGATTCGGAGGTGCCTGATCCGGAACGTTGTGATTGGGGAAAAGTCCATCACCCCGATGTCGGGCTGCAGGATTTTGAGCGGCCGTGATGGCGACTCTCATTTCATGAAGCATTTCCCGAATGTCCGTCAACTGATCGGTAAACTCCTGGCGGAGTTCATCAATCGGTGTTGGACCGCCACCGGTATCCGGCTCGTCCGTCATGTGGGAGGAGGACGAAGGATACTCCGTGCCAAATCTTGTACGCATGCAACTAGAACCTAAAATACCCATGATCAGAAAATTTTATGAAAGACGCTGAGGTTTCTGCCTAATAACTAGGATGGAAAGATAATTTTTTTTTGGATTTTCTCACAGAAAATAATATGTAGAATGTTAATTTTATTTTATTTTATTTTGACAACGCGAATGTAGGACGGAGGTGAGTGCCGATGAACAAGAGACCTACAGGAAAGTGTCAATTAAGAAATCGACGCTAACCTCGCTTTGATACCAAATTGATGTAGGCCTTGCCTACAGTGGCGCTGACAACGGAGTAACGGCTGTTCTCCCCAACGTAACACAAATTACCCAACACGCTCAAGGTAAACGCAGCAATCTTCTACGCTAATTATCAATGTTTACTCCAACGACGGATAGCTAACCCGCTAGAGATTGAATAGAGGCTATAGGCCAATATTCACTCAAGCTAAATGGACCCACCCGATCCGATCGAGCTATGCATTGTACCAAAAGAGTTCCCCCGAAAGTAACGATTCAGAAAAGGGGGGATCTCTCCCAACAAGAAGCGGGGCTCGCCAAACCCCTTCGAAAATAAAAAGAAAGGATGCAAATGCAAGTCGAAATGAAGAAACCACGAAAAGATTCAACGGTGATACGAAGATCACGCCACAAAGTTCCACCACAAGACCAACCAAGAAGAGAATCACACAAGTGGTTAATTTGTTACCCCGCTTGAGTTAGGATTGGCCTCAAGCACACGAAAGCCCGTTCGTTCTCCCACAAATCCATCGGAGTTGTCATCGCCGAAGTGAGATTTGAACGTCGTCTTCGCTTTCACGCCGCCAACGATTCCACGGTCACACCTTGCTTGGAGGAGGAGGGGTGGCCGAGCATTTCCTAGTAGAGTGGGGGATGGAGAGGGGTCGGCCAAAGGGAGGGGTAGATTCTCGTTGAGAATAAGAGTGGGGGAGAGAGAGACGAGAACACGAGGGGGCGGCCTTGGCCGAACGTGGAGATGGGGGAGGAAGAAAGGCGGCGGCTGCTTGGTAGAGGAGGAAGGAGGAGAGGGTGCGGGTTTTTCTGGGGGCGCCGAACCAGCGACGAGGAAGAGGGGGAGGGGGCGGCCAAGAGAGGAAGGCCGAAATCGCCTAAGGGGGAGAATGAGGGGGGGTCGGCCAAGAGGGGAAGAAGCCATGAGGAGTTAGGGTTTCAATTGTTCAATTCTTGCCAAATCTCAATTCTCCAACAACATATGTCCTTTATATAGGGCCTTACAACAATGAGGGCTATTTGCAGCCCAAAATTAAAAAAAAAACAAATAGACTTGGCTAAATGAAGGCCAAATCAAAATGTTCATGCATGAAACTAAAATACTAAAGTCCAATCATTAATACATGATAAAAATAAACTAATAATTATAATCAAATTATTATAACTATTAGTGTTCAATCCGGCGGCGCGGGCGAAGGTTGTAGGGGCGATGGCGTGAATCCTTGGATGGAAAACTGCCGTCGTCACCATCTTCATGTTGAGGGCCGTCGTCGCCATCACTCAGTCCTTAAGTAGGCCAGGATGTCATCAATAAATACTATCACGAAGACATCTAGGTATGGTTCGAATATTTTATTCATCAAGCTCATGAATGCGGCGGGGGCATTCGTGAGTGCGAATGACATGACAGTAAACTCATATAGACCATACCTTGAACTAAAGGCGGTCTTTAGGATATCCTCCTCCTGGATTCAGAACTGATAATAACCCGAGCGCAAATCAAGTTTCGATAACAAGTGCGCTCCTTCAAGCTGATCAAAGAGCTCGTCAATCCTAGGCAGTGGATAGGTGTTCCAGACAGTCAACCAGTTGAGCTCTTGATAATCGATACATAACCAGAGCGAACCGTCCTTCTTCTTCTCAAATAGAACTGGGGCTCCCCAAGACGATGAACTGGGGCAAGCGAACCCCGAATTTACTAGCTCTTGAAGCTACGTCTGAAACTCCGCAAGCTCCTTCGGTGCCATCCTATATGGAGCCCTAGAAATGGGTCTAGTTCCCGGAACCAGTTGGATCCAAAAATCTGCCTCTCGGTGCGGGGGTAGTCCGAGCAGATCATATAAACCTCATCGCCCTGCGGGTGGGCTTTGACATCCTGAATAGATGATAGTAATATATAGGAGGTGGGGGTAATACCTTCGATCACTACCTCAGAATCTTTGTACCTCAACACAATTTTCTTCGCCGGCAATCGATCTTAGCACTGTTCCGATGCAGCCAATTCATGCCCAGGATCAGGTCAAACTCTATCATCTTCAAAAGTGTTGCCAGTGTTTTGAATAGCTTTCTTCCGATCTTCAAATTCATGTTGCACTTGGCGCACGTCACAATATCCGACCCGTCCGCAAGTCGCACCTTCCAATGGATGCCTTCAAAGTGCTGCACTTGGTCCAAATCGTTTATGAATTCCTCCGAGAGGAATGAGTGCGAGGCACCCATTTCGAACAAGGTGTATGTGGGTTTACCGTAAACAAGTACTATACCTGGGTGATTTTTGTTGTTTGGGTCATAAGTTAAACTAAAGCGAAGGTTTGCAAGGTACTAAGTAATCATAAGAAGCACACTGAGTACCTGTGATGACCTCCTCAGGATTCCGAGGCTCTGTGAGATCCAATGCATACATCTGCTCCGGAGAAGGTCTAGGGTACCTACCATGTTGTCATTGTCCTCGGCCTCGACCTCTTCCTCGCTGCTCCCCCAGAGAAGCCATGGGATGATTCAGAGCATTGCCTTGTAGCTGCGGGTAGTAGATCCGAATATGGCCCGACTGGTGATAGTGATAGCAAACCCTTTGAAAGGGCTCTCTTGGCTGCTGAGGTGCCTGACCGTGAGTCTGCCGAGGCAGGGGCAATGGTAGTGGTTGCGGTGGCTGTTCCATACTAAAATTTGGGCGGAAACGCCCACCGCCTCTCCTCTGGTCTCCTCCTCTGACCTTGACGTTCTGCATTCTACTGAAGCTGGGTCCTGCTTCCATCACACCCTCTGCGGGCCTCTTACTCCTAGCCTGGACCCCTAAGTGGTCCGCCTCCAACTTCTGCGCCATCTCAATAATCTGAGCGAGGCTCGAATCGACGACGAAGAAAAGAGCCAGCCTAAGGGGATCTCGCAGGCCCTTGTAGAACCGCCTTGCGTAACCGCAGTCATCCAAGTCGTAGGAGTCTGCGAATCTTGCAAGGTATTGAAACTCCCGCTGGTATTCAACTACTAATCTAGATCCCTGCTTCAGCTGCAGGAACCTCCCTCGAGCTCATCACGGGCCGTAGAAGAGACGAAGTGCTCCAGGAATGCATTCACAAACTCATCCCAGCTTATTTTAAGGTAGATACGCCCTTCAAAGGTGGAGCCCAAAAGGGACTTCCACCACCTCTTGTCATGCAGATCTAAGGCCATGAATGCCAACATGACTGCCATATTGCCAGGGCATCGAATCCCCGCCAGAAGCTCCTGCAATGTTTATAACCATTCCTTTGTCTAGACCGCCAACTCTGTCCCATGATTGGTGGGAGTAGAGAGAGCTCGGAAAGTGTTTAACCAATTTGAGTTCAGGCCCTGCTGCTGCACCGGGGTTTGTTGAGACCTGAAGGCATCCAAGATCGCCATCAAGATCTAACCTAGCTCAGACTGCTGGAACAAAGTAGGTCCTGGAGGTATGGGGGTGCCAGCTACTGGCTCCGAATGTACCAGAATCTACAGGTAAGGTAGATTTTTTTTGGGTTAGGTTGGCTACTTAAAGAAAGGTAATGGACATACTTAATGCGAATCACACATGGGCACACCACTGCTTCTGCTCATTCAGTTTGTCCTCAAACTGAAGAGGTGAGAGGGGTAGCACCATGAGAAAATGGACTTCTTTATCTCAGGATCGTTACAAGCTGATGCCATTTGTAAGACCCCCCTCCCAAAACACAAGACACGACTGAGGGGAGTCCTATGCCCAATACAGCCGCCTTGCGAAAGTACCAGCATGTGAGATAGCCTATTCCACAAGATGCCTATCATGCCGGCCATACCAATATCATTGAGCCAACCCCTCAATAGTATAAAAGATAGAAGCCAGAAATTCACATATAAGTAAAAGTGTCACAACTATACAAAAGACAGGTAGCTCCAAGAGCTCCTGCAAATATCAGAGTATCAAAAGAAATGCCACAAGGGATGCATCTCAAAATTAACGCTCACATCTGTCACTGATGGTATCGACAGTATCATAGTCTCCGGACCTGTCGTCTTGACCTGGCTATCCGCCTCCAGCGTCGTGCGCTGCTACTCCTAGGTGCGCTCCTAAAAAGAGGGGTGCAACAACCGTTACTCATAAAGACTAAGTGTTTTCACATCCTCTCCCACGATGACTCCAAGGCATCGGGCAAAAGGAAATGAAGAGAAGCTTCAATATAGACAGTAGTAGCGAAACCAGGTGGCAATGAAAGATGTAATCACAGTAGTATATTAAAAGTATAAATAGTACATCTAACAAGTCGTATGGTCAGCGGCAGAGTATAAGCAAGCAGAGTATATAGATAACTGAATTGAACTTAACTTATAAGGGTTCCCAAACAAGCTTATAAGTTAAGGATCTGAACATAAAGTAACCCATCATATAAAGGTGCCCATACAAGTTTATACGATGAGGATCCAATGTGGTGCAATGCTATGATCTTGAAAGGATGAAAGCAATGGAATGTTTATGATATGATGACTCACCCATGCATATTTGCTATGTCAACATAGACCTGTACTTCCTACTTTTCGAGGGTAGCTAACCACTTAGGCGCACTCCGTCGTGGCCATACGGTGGCAGTGGAACGAGCTTCTCCACTACTAGGCAGGTATGAACATTACCATACCTAGGCCTATGTACTCCTCGATGCTAAGAACACATATCGGAGATCATGTGTACTGCTCGCATCATGCTGAGTCTTCATAACAGAAAAGGGGTCTTTGGGAAGTGAGCACCAAGAGTCCAAGCCAACCAGTCTAGAGTCTAACTGCCAACTTCTATCGGTGTCACGACTAGTAAGCTCGTAGACCCGCCACAAGTAATCCTCCAACCAGGATCATTACACCACCATGTGTAAACTATGCACATTCATGTAATTCCCATGCACAACCCGTACTATCAAGCACCAAAGGACTCACGAAAGGAGCCTTATTACATTTCTCCTCATACAATCAATGTTGATGCTAATTAGCATCCAAGACCCCCAACCAACGGGTCCTTAACATTACACCATAAGATTTGACAATATCTTATAACCCACATCAAGCCATCAATGCTACCCATACCGAGTGGTTATAACTCTCGCGTAGTGATGTGCGTATAAAACAAAAATTACTCTATGAGACCCTGCAGGACTACTTGTGCATATAGAGTTATATTCATATCTTACTAAATACGTTAGCCCAACCTATCATCAACATTCAATTCACGTGCTCAATTCACGGCGTGTTTCAACACCCTTGAAGCAATCACCCATATTGAGAGGTTATCACAAATCTAATCATCCGATAGATTATCAAACGATGTGAGCATTTATATAAACATGTCCTCTAATTTCTTCATTCAATTATGCATCGCAATATCCCATTTCAGAATCATAACATTCATCTACGCCTCGCTCAATTGACATGGGAATCCAGGAACTCCTACCACACAAAAGGGGAAACCTGAAGTTCTCTGTTTGGTAACGCTGACATTAGCGCTACCTCCGGGCACTAATGATCCAGACGACACACCTTCCCGTCGACATTGGGTGTCGACGAGAAGTTAGCCCTTCCAGTCGATAAGTCGACATGCTAGAGTCGGCGGTAGCGCTACCGCCGGATGCTAGTGACTCTAGCAGCACTCCTTCCCATTGACATTAAGTGTCGACGGGAAGTTATCACTTCCCGTCGACAAGTCGACATGCTAGCGCCGACGGTAGCGCTACCGTCGGGCGCTAGTGACTCTACCAGTACTCCTTCCCGTTGACATTAAGTGTCGATTGGAAGTTATCCCTTCCCATCGACAAGTCAACACACTAGCACTGGCGGTAGCGCAACTGCCGGGCGCTAGTGACTCTACCGGTACTCCTTCTCGTCGACTTTAAGTGTCGACGGGAAGTTATCCCTTCCCGTCGACAAGTTGACACGCTAGCGCCGGCAGTAGCGCTACCGCAGGGCGCTAGTGACTCTACCATCACTCCTTCCCGTCGACATTAAGTGTGGATGGGAACTTATCCCTTCTCGTCGACAAGTCGACACGCTAACGTCGGCGGTAGTGCTACCGTCGGGTGCTAGCTAACAGAGAACAAATACTCTGCTAAACACATCCAATTTTCTTCCCGTGAAATCTCATCTCTAATTAAGATCAATTCTTTCTTCCCTTAGTTGTTGGACTTACACCACTATTTATGTGCCCCCATAAATATCAAGTGCAATATTATAATTAAAACTCTCTTTAACAAGGGACTATTCATCATCTTCCTCAAACCAGAATTAGGTCATTTCACCTTCTCTCCTCCAATACTCCCTCATTAGGCTACCGATCTTCACAAAATCAACTCCTTTAACTTCTTATTGAAGAGCAGAGTTGATCGAAGACATATACGTAGCGAATGACACCCTAGAACATACGCTCTAGCATGGCCACTTTCTACGAAACTCTATTAATCTCGCTAAATCAAGCTCTTTTGAGCTCAATGTCTCTCCTAATTAGATCTAAGGATCTAGCACCAAGGGATAGGGGCCGGAAGTCACCTGATTTCCGACTGACGATCGCAGTTATCTCCTCGGCGGCATGGTGGCAGTCAGCCGAGCTCAAGTCCTTCTCCAAGCTTGGTCCTTCAAGAACCCTAAGTTAAAACCTTGAGGTGTGAGGAAGAAGATGAAGAAAAGAAGAAGAAGATGAATAGGGCCCTCTGGTTAGGAGAGTTCAGCCCATTCAGGTTACGAGAGAAGGAAGAGAGAGAGATATTTACATTAATGAGCATTAAATGCAACCCAACTTTCCAAGCCTTATGTTGAAACTCCACAACTAGGTGTCAGCTGCATATTGTCTTTTAATTTCCCCCATTAACTTAGATTTAGGCAATTTAGGTCACCCACCATGGGAGAAATCACGTGCACTTATTCGTCCACTACCACCGAAGTTAGCAAAAGCTACCGCCGGAGTTAGCTCCCTTCTACTAATCCTTTGCCATTTGCTTTCTAATCTCAAGGGCTGAGGGTTACACCCACTCCTGGAGATCAGGGCACATCCATGACACAATTAGGGCCTCAAGACTCCTACCTAGCCCAAGCATCTCCAAGTGACTTGTGTCTCTCAAGGGGTCTAGGTTGAATTGGGATGTTACACAGCTTACCATGTGCAAAATAGAGCTTTAATCAACAAGAATCACAATAAGACTCCCTATGAGTTTCTAAAAGGCAGAAAACCAACCTTGGCCTATTTTAAGATCTTTGGAAGTAAGTGTCATGTGTTAAGCAATGGGAAGCACTACCTGACCAAGTTTGCTAAGAAATCATATGAGGGCATCTTTGTTAGATACAACCATCACAACAGTGCTTATATGATTTACAATCTTAAAACTAAAATAATTGAAGAATCAATTAATGTTGTTTTTGATGAATCAAACATGATGATTGAAGAATTTCTAGATTTCCAGTTACATGTACAAGCTCCAAGCTTAAGGAATTGAAATTAACTAACACTAGATGTTGGGAATAATGTCCAGCAATGTTCCTTATTTGAAGAAGTGCTCAGATCAATGATAAAAACACTATGTATTCGATGTTCATTTGACGTGACATGAGCAGGTTAGGACATCATACATTATAAGTATAATATCTTAAGATCAAGCAAAAATGCCAAAGGAATATATTGTCGTGTCAACAAGGTACACACGACGATATCGTTGAGATCACTCGCAGTTGATAGCAAAAGAAATCAGTCATGAATCATCGGGACAATAAGAAGAACACGAAGATGTCGTTGTGTCAATAAAGTACACACGACAATATCATTGTGAGATTAAGAAGAAACAACTAAGTCAAGATATCATCATGAAAACAAGTATAACACGACGATATCGTTGTGTCAACAAAGTACACACGGCGATATCATTGTGAAGACTCCTCAAGAAGGACTAGCTAAGAAAAATATCGTCGTGAAGGAGCTATATTATCGTGAAGGATATTAGATATCGTGGAGGCAGAGGATGCAGTCGAGATAGTCTTTCATATCATCGAGATATCTATTCAAGGGGAAGATCTCAGAAGACTTTAAGAGTTGTCTAAGTTGGATAGCTGAGACGGCAAGTTCAATCATCGAGACAGATCGAGATTTTTTGAAACGTGTTGTCAACATTTAATGTCGTCGTCTAAGGGTCCAATCAGTGGACGCAATTTAGGAATGGGCTTCTGACATTAATGAGACCTCAGAATAGACCGTTAGACATTTATGTCATATAAAAGGATAATCTGTTTGCCCTAATTAATAACATATTACATAGAATAGAGAACACAAAAAAATCAATCGAATAGTATAACGGCAATCAGAAGAAGGAACATTCTCGAGAACATTGTTTTCAGTTCTCCAAGGATCAGTCAGGCATCATTGACTGTTAAGCTCATTTCAGATTGAAGATGAGGATTTAAGAGAACCATTTGTGCATCAGTGAATAGATCTTCAAGGTTTTCTCTTCAGATCCAGAGGTTATCTGCTTAAGGCCTATGAAGACTCTTCAGGATATTTCTCGTCTCTATTCTGTGAAGTGTTATTCGATTTTATAAACAAAATAATTCCTGTAGGACTCTGAGTCTGATTTGTAGGGTTTTGTGAGAACCTGAGGTAGGATCTTTTGTAGATCTGAGTTGTAGTGCCTGGAGTCCCTGAGCAGTAGGGCTCCTGGAACTAGAGGTAAAATCCTAAAAGGATCTGAGTTGTAGGGCCTATTGTGCATGAGTTGTAAGATATGTGGAGGAGATCTAAGTTTTTGGTGAAGATTGCTGACTCTAGCACACCACTAGATAGGCGCAGAGTGTAACACCCTCCCTGTTACATAGCATATAACAGTAGGTCCGGCCGGGACCCCACGCCATATGAAACGAACAGAAGAGCGCGTTACGAGAATTAGTGTCTAAACAGTTACAAATATAACTATCTCAGCATCAGAGTCGCATAACGGAAGCATATTTATTTTTATTTAAAACCAGTTCATAACAAGTCCACTTTACACCTAGGAATGAAATAAAACAAGAGGTATTTACATTGTTTGTTTACATAAAAAAGGTGGCTTCCAGACATCGGCACGCAGGCCGGCCACACATGAACAAAAGTAAACAAAAGCTTTGGCCTTCAAGGGCCAGCACAGCACAGCAGCAGGGGCTTCAGCCAGCTATCTACCGCTAGTCTCACCGGGACCTGTATAAGCAAATCCACCAATTGGTGGGAAAACAGGCAACCGGTCAGCTTTAGCTGACCAAGATTTATAACGACCCCGCCCCACACTCGGGGCGGCGGTGCTCCTTCCCTGCAAGTAAGAGTCAGCAGCATATATATATATATCCGCAAACAACACCAACGGAGGCAAACCAAGCCACCTGCTTCGTGCTCTCAAGGCACACTTTGGCATACTCCCTGAGTTACGCCCTCACGCTAAGTCTTATTTCAACTTAGACAAGCAAATTGAATTAGTCCGTACACACGAAGTTCCGACACTCATCCATAGCCCGGTGCACCAAGGGGCGACCTCTTCACCACCACTATGGGAGGGTTCGGATCAGCTAGGCCCGTTGCTCAAATACCGCGATTCCACTATGCACGATACGGGTAAGCGTCACCTACTACCCATCTCTAAAAGCTGGGTTTTGCAAGTTCCACAACTTTTTCTGCTACGCATCCAGCCTCCAAGAATGTAGGTAGCACTGAAACACACTGTCTGTGTGCTGGGCGCTAACATTGGCGCTAACGCTAGCACCCGGTGCTAGCAACAAAACCTAGTTCTGCCCGGCACTGGTAACAGAACTCAACCCTGCTACCTCTGGGAATACACCTCCAGACATCAACACTGGTAGCTCACCTGGAGCTACCGCCGGCGCTAACGCTAGTGCCCGGCGCTAGTGACAGAACTCAGTTCTGCCACCAAATTTCGGGTACAGCCTGGGAAATACCTCCAGGTCCTATTTTTTGTACAACAACAGTCACATGACCGAATCACAACACGTACACGGAATTATTTCCGGCACTTTACATGCACTAATCATCACCAATCCGACTCGAACTGTCCGGATGGGTTTCACACAGCATGCCTATGTCCGTAATACCGTTTCGGACTCTATATGCAATTTGTGGGGAAATCACTTCAACCCACCGGAATAGCCGATCTACTAATTAGTAGAAGTATTCCAAAACACATGCAAATTAAAGGACGTACATGTCCAAGGATTAGGGAGAAGGTTTGTTACCCTTGTAGGCCGTTTCCGTGCCATAGAATTGAGAGGGAGATGGCTGGAATCTGCGATGGCACACGCACGAAGACGATGCTTCACAAATCCCTCCTGGCACGATGAAAGCTCAACTCCAAAGGCTCTCCTTCCTTTCTCCCAGCTCTCTGCCCTCAGCACTTGAGAGAATTTCAGAGAAAAATCGCTGAAAAGTCGGGATTGAGGTTATTTAAGATTTAGAGCTACTGCCGGCGCTAGTGGCGAGCGCCTGGCACTAGCCCTGAGTTGGTACTGCTAAGAGACGCTACCGCCGGCGCTATCGCTAGCGCCTGGCATTAGCTCATCTGTTTCAGTCTGCTCCATTTCTCGGGAGTTCTCGGAACCATTTCTCGGGATTTCTCGGGACCATTTCTCGGGAGTTCTCGGAATGCTACCGCCGGCGCTATCGCTAGCGCCTGGCGCTAGCTCCCTAATTTCAGCTCATGCTCATTTTTGGTATTTTGGGTGCACATGCCATTTGGGGTCTTACAATTCTTACCCCCTTAAATGAATTTCGTCCTGAAATTCTAACAGTGCAAATAATCAAAACGATACAAAATACAATGTGTACCTTAAAGGAACAGCTCGGGAACTCCTCACGCATAGTTTGCTCGCACTCCCATGTAAGTTCCTCACGACCGCAGTTGTTCCAGCGGACTTTGACCATCTTGATCAATTTATTCCGTAGCTGTTTGACCTCAGTGTCTTCGATGCTAATATGTATGACCTTTGTCTTCAACCCATCATCGACCGGCACCTGAGTAGCCACAAGCACTTGGCTAGGCTCTGGTATAGCTTTCCTCAATACTGATATGTGGAACACATCGTGCAGACTACTCAACTCAGTCGAAAGAGCGAGTCGATAGTCAGCTTCGCCAACACGTTCCAGTATCTCAAACGGTCCAAGGTATCTTGGACTCAGCTTTTTCAAGCGCTGAATCCGGGACACACCCTTGAAAGGTTTGATCTTGAGATAAACCCAGTCGCCCACGGCGAACTCGACGTTTCTGTGCTTGGCATTGTAGTATTTCGCCTGCCTATCTTGCGCAATTAACAATCTCTCACGGATTGTTTGAATAGCCGCATTTGCCTCTTCGACTTCCTTTCGCTTAAACAGCTTCGTTTCACCTGTCTCCGCCCAAGATAAGGGAGTGCGGCAAGCTCTACCATAGAGGGCCTCAAAGGGTGCCATCTTTATACTTGCCTGATAGCTGTTATTGTAAGCGAATTCGATCATGAATAGATGATCTTCCCACTTTTTACTGAAGTCCAGGACGCACATTCGGAGCATATCCTCCAGAGTTCTGTTCGTACATTCAGTCTGTCCATCCGTCTGAGGGTGGAAGGCAGTGCTAAACTTCAGCTTTGTACCTAACAACTGGTGGATTAGCCTCCAATCCGTCGAAGTGAAGCGCCCATCTCGGTCACTGACGATGCTACGGGGCACACCGTGCAATCGTACGATGCTATCAACATAAAGTTTTGCTAACTTTTCAACTGAATCGTCCTTCCGGTTTGGAATAAAGTGGGCTACCTTTGTCAAGCGATCCACGATCACCCATACGGCATCATTCCCACTCTGTGATCTCGGCCAACCGTGCACGAAATCCATCGAAATGTCATCAAATTTCCATTTCGGTATAGGCGACGACTTCAGAAAACCTCCAGGTTTCTGACATTCCGCCTTCACCAGTGCGCAAGTTTTGCATTTTGCCACGTACAAGGCAATGTCTTTCTTTAATCCCGGCCACCAAAATAGCTTTTTCATGTCTTGGTACATTTTTGTGCTCCCTGGGTGAATTGAGTATTTGGTAAAATGGGCTTCGTACATCAATTCCTCCCGCAACTTACCTACATTTGGGACGCACAAACGACCGTCTTTCCACATCAGACCATCGTCTACCACAAACTCTGCAGTAGTCCCTTCCCCAGACTCTGCTAAATAGCGTTGCATGCTTGAATCAAGCTCCAGGGCCTGTCATATTCTGTCCGCGAGGTCATACTGCACCTCCGTCCAGTTTAAGCACGCATTCGCACTAGAACTCCTCTCTACACAGGAGATCTCCAAGGTTTCCAAGTCCCTGATCAGACGTGGATCATACATCTGAATCCAGTTGGCCTGTGCATAAGCCCTTTCGGCTCAAAGCATCTGCGACTACATTTCCCTTCCCGGGAGTATAGTGTATATCAAAAGTGTAGTCCCCCAGGAACTCCATCCACCTTCGCTGTCGCATGTTGAGCTCCTTCTGATTTAGCAGATACTTAAGGCTCTTATGGTCTGTAAAGATGTCAACCTTCACACCATATAAGTAGTGCCGCCATAGCTTTAGAGAAAAAATCACGGCCGCCAACTCAAAGTCGTGGACTGGATAATTCCCTCATGCACTTTCAACTAACGAAAGCCATAAGCTATTACTTGACCGTGCTGAAGAAGAACGCAGCCTAAGCCGCTCCCTGACGCATCACTATAAATTTCATAACCCGCTGCACCTGATGGCAAACACAGAATTGGTGCTGTGGTCAAACGCCTCTTCAATTCCTCAAAAGCCCATGCACACTCCGGTGACCAAACGAACTTCTGATCCTTCCTCGTCAAGGTGGTGAGAGGTAGAGCGATCCGCGAAAAGTTCTCCACGAAGCGCCGATAGTAGCCGGCAAGTCCAAGGAAACTCCTGACTTCCGCTACTGTTGCCAAAACGGGCCACTTCTGGATTGCATCGATCTTTGCTGGATCCACTGCAATACCCTCGCCACTAACAACGTGACCAAGGAACGCCACTGAGGCTAGCCAGAACTCGCACTTAGAGAACTTGGCATAAAGTTGACTACGTCGAAGGGTTTCCAAAACTTCGCGTAAATGTATCGCGTGCTCTTCTTCAGACTGAGAGTACACCAAGATATCGTCAATGAAGACAATGACAAACCGATCAAGGCACTCTCGAAAGGTCCTATTCATCAGATCCATAAATACTGACGGTGCATTCATCAATCCAAACGGCATCACTGTAAACTCATAATGTCCGTAGCGAGTACTGAATGCTGTCTTAGGGATATCACAATCCCGAATTCGTAACTAGTAATAGCCGAACTTGAGATCCAACTTTGAATATACCGTTGACCCAACTAGCTGATCGAATAAGTCATCGATTCGAGGAATCGGATACTTGTTCTTCTCGGCCAGCTTGTTCAATTCTCGGTAGTCAATGCATAGACGCAGGCTTCCGTCCTTCTTCTTCACAAACAGGACCAGAGCACCCCAAGGGGAGGTACTTGGATGTATATAACCCTGCTCTAGCAACTCCTGTAATTGAACTTTCAATTCCGCCATCTCCTTTGGCGCAATTCGGTACGGAGAGCGTGAAACAGGTTTGGAACCTGACACCAGCTCTATAGTGAAGTCAATCTCTCGCTGAGGTGGCGCCCCAGGAAGATCTTTCGGAAACACATCTGGATACTCTGAAATCACAGGAACATCACTCAGACTGGGTTGAGGCTTTACAGCCCCCACTAGCACAACACATAACTCTGCGCCTTGCCGAACCGCCTTGACCACTTGGACAGCAGACATTAGTGTCTTGCTCGATCCATGCAAACCAGCAAACGTAGTCGCACGTTCGGTATTCCGCCCCAGTGTGACTTCCTTAGACGTGCAATCAATGTAGGCCTGCTGCGCTGATAGCCAGTCCATACCAAAGATTACATCGAACTCTGTGAGCGGGAGTATCAGTGCTTCCAAGTCAAAGTCTTGACTCCCTATTCGTACCTTTATCACACAACCTCGATTCGCGCGCATCGAACACCCATTGGGTAGTATCACATCTAATCGTTCCTGTCTAAACGCCGAAGGCACTCCAAGTTGTTGTATGAAGGCCTCCGATATAAAGGAATGTGAAGCACCCGTGTCAAATAGTGCTCTTGCCGGATAGTTAAAGATCAGGACAAAGCCTAGGACATCAATGGTTACCAAGCAATGTATAAGGTATGAAGTATAAAAAGAAACAAAAGCTATATACTATCGCATACCTGTCACCACATCGTTCTGTTTGATGGCCTCCTGCTGGCCAAGGTTGTAAACTCTAGGCTGGGCTGGAGCAGCGTGGGATGCGGTTGACTCTGCCGCCTTCCCTTTCTCTGCCGCATAGACCACAACTAGCTTCTTCCCACTACGACAGTCACGTGCTATATGTCCCGGCTTGCCGCAGTTATAATAGATGATTGGGCCTCCCCCAGTCACTCCCGATGCTGAAGATTGAGCTGACCCAGACGGTCGCGCTCCTTTCTTCCATTTGCCTTGCCCCGACTTTGCCGAGCTCGATACTTTGAACTCTGGCTTGACTACTGCTAGCTCCTTCCTACTATGGGACCGCTTCATGTCTTTCTCTAAAGAACGAGCTGAGTTGACCAGGGTCATAAACCCTTGCGTCATTGGCCCCATCAGAAGAAACCGCAACTCCTCTCGCAAGCCTTCGTAAAACCGATTTGTCTTACGCGCTTCATCCGCAAATGTCACGTCTGCATAACGACCCAACCGTGTAAACTCATGCAGATAATCATCGATAGTACGATCACCCTGAGTCAGACGGTTGAACTGGTTTTCCATTTCTATCTGTTGGGCCTGAGGAAGATATCGCTCCAAGAACAGTTTGGAAAATTCAACAAACGAGATATCGGTCAGCTGCCTTCCCGCTAGATGATGTATCTCCAACTCATCCCACCACAGCTGCGCCTCCCCATCTAGTAGTAAGGTTGCCAAAGTCACTTTTTGTCCTTCCTCCGTGTCCGTGGCCTTCAAGGTTTGTGCACCTTTGACAGCCAATCTTCTGCTTGTGTCGGGGTTCCTGCCCCCGTGAACGTGGGAGGGTGGAAACTCAAAAAGTATTGCAGCTGTTGATCTGGAGCTCTTCGTGCCCTCAACGGCACTGGCCTTTCCACCGCAGGTTCAGCTGCTGGAGCCTGCACTGGAGGTTCAGCTGCTGGAGCATGCACTGGAGCCACTCCAGGGGTAGGAGGCTGTCCAAGGACATGCCCTCCTGGCTGCGCAGTGAACATTGCAAATACTTCCTCAGCAATCATCCTTACTGTTTCAGCTGAAGGAGGAGTCGGCACCGGAGTTGGTGCACTGCTTGCAGTCTAACGAGGGGTCGAGAAGGCCCCGCTCCACTCCTAGTCGCCTATATATGTACCCAAAACATAATTAGCGACTACGAGATAGCATAACGCAATAAAGGAACACAGAAGTTCCATCTGAATGCTACACATATACATGTAATTCATTCCCAAAGTGGACAAAACTGGTTATTTATATGAGTTAAAGGCGACGCACACACGTGCTCACCACCCCTTAAAAGAATTCGACCACGAATTCAGACGGAAAGGGAACGAGACCCGTAGCTGATACCAATTTGTAACACCCTCCCTGTTACATAGCATATAACAGTAGGTCCGGCCGGGACCCCACGCCATATGAAACGAACAGAAGAGCGCGTTACGAGAATTAGGGTCTAAACAGTTACAAATATAACTATCTCAGCATCAGAGTCGCATAACGGAAGCATATTTATTTTTATTTAAAACCAGTTTATAACAAGTCCACTTTACACCTAGGAATGAAATAAAACAAGAGTTATTTACATTGTTTGTTTACATCAAAAAGGTGGCTTCCAGACATCGGCATGCAGGCCGGCCACACATGAAAAAAAGTAAACAAAAGCTTTGGCCTTCAAGGGCCAGCACAGCACAGCAGCAGGGGCTTCAGCCCGCTATCTCCCGCTAGTCTCACCAGGACCTGTATAAGCAAATCCACCAATTGGTGGGAAAACAGGCAACCGGTCAGCTTTAGCTGACCAAGATTTATAACGACCCTGCCCCACACTCGGGGCGGCGGTGCTCCTTCCCTGCAAGTAAGAGTCAACAGTATATATATATATATATATATATATATATATATCCGCAAACAACACCAACAGAGGCAAACCAAGCCACCCACTTCGTGCTCTCAAGGCACACTTTGGCATACTCCCTGAGTTACGCCCTCACGCTAAGTCTTATTTCAACTTAGACAAGCAAATTGAGCTAGTCCGTACACACGAAGTTCTGGCACTCATCCATAGCCCGGTGCACCGAGGGGCGGCCTCTTCACCACCACTATGGGAGGGTTCAGATCAGCTAGGCCCGTTGCTCAAATACCGCGATTCCACTATGCACGATACGGGTAAGCGTCACCTAGTACCCATCTCTAAAAGCTGGGTTTTGCAAGTTCCACAACTTTTTCTGCTACGCATCCAGCCTCCAAGAATGTAGGTAGCACTGAAACACACTGTCTGTGTGCTGGGCGCTAACGTCGGCGCTAATGCTAGCGCCCGGCGCTAGCAACAGAACCTAGTTCTGCCCGGCACTGGTAACAGAACTCAACCCTGCTACCTCTGGGAATACACCTCCAGACATCAACACTGGTAGCTCAACTGGAGCTACCGCCGGCGCTAACGCTAGCGCCCGGCGCTAGTGACAGAACTCAGTTCTGCCACCAAATTTCTGGTACAGCCTGGGATATACCTCCAGGTCCTATTTTTTGTACAACAACAGTCACATGACCGAATCACAGCACATACACGGAATTATTTCTGGCACTTTACACGCACTATAATCATCACCAATCCGGCTCGTACTGTCCGGATGGGCTTCACACAGCATGCCTATGTCCGTAATACTATTTCGGACTCTATATGCAATTTGTGGGGAAATCACTTCAACCCACCGGAATAGCCGATCTACTAATTAGTAGAAGTATTCCAAAACGCATGCAAATCAAAGGACGTACATGTACAAGGATTAGGGAGGAGATTCGTTACCCTTGTAGGCCGTTTCGGTGCCATAGAATTGAGAGGGAGATGGCTGGAATCCGCGGTGGCACACGCACGAAGATGATGCTTCACAAATCCCTCCTGGCACGATGAAAGCTCAACTCCAAAGGCTCTCCTTCCTTTCTCCCAGCTCTCTGCCCTCAGCACTTGAGAGAATTTCAGAGAAAAATGGCTAAAAAGTCGGGATTGAGGTTATTTAAGATTTAGAGCTACCGCCGGTGCTAGTGGCTAGCGCCTGGCGCTAGACCTGAGTCGGTACCGCTAAGAGACGCTACCGCCGGCGCTATCACTAGCGCCTGGCGTTAGCTCATCTGTTTCAGTCTGCTCTATTTCTCGGGAGTTCTCGGAACCATTTCTCGGGATTTCTCGGGACCATTTCTCGGGAGTTCTCGGAACGCTACCGCCGGCGCTATCGCTAGCGCCTGGCGCTAGCTCCCTAATTTTAGCTCATGCTCATTTTTGGTATTTTGGGTGCACATGCCATTTGGGGTCTTACACAGAGGGACAGTGGAGTACTCAAGACACATAGTCTTGGGGAACCACTATAAATCTGGTGTTTTTGTGTGCTTGTGATCTGTATTGTGATTTTCTTTATTTTCTTTTGTGCTTAAAATTTCAAAAGAGTCACATCACATATTCTCCCCCCCCTCTAGGTGATAATTCCATATATAACAATTGGTATCAGAGCTAGGTTGATCAAAGAGTGACTTAACAGTCAGATGTAGATCTGTGGAACTATTCCTAATTGCTAGAGGTGATCAACACAAGGAGATGAGGTCCATGAAACTTCCAATGTGCTCCAAAAAAAATTTCCCCATTTGGAAAGAAAGAGTCAGGTTGTTCCTGGATGCTGCAGATACTAGAGTATTTGTTGTTGTTCAAGAGGGACCTCAAATACCCATGACAGCCTCAACCATTGATCTTGCCAAGCAAGTACCAAAGAAGTACTTGGACATGAGTAACGATGAACTTGCCTTGGTGTCCCTTGATAAAAGGGCACAAAACATCATAGTAAGTGCTATTGATGACTCCACCCTCCAAAATATTATTCACTGCAAATCTTCCAAGGAGATGTGGGACTCCTTGATTGTTTATATGGAGGGGAAGAAGAGATAAGAGATGACAGGAAGTCCCTTCTGAACCAGGAGTATGAGGCCTTCCAACAAGGCAAAAATGAAACATCTCAAGCTGCTATGAGATGTTCTTAAAGATTGTGAATGGCCTGAAAACTATGGAAGGGAGTTCACAAACTCTGATCTCAATGACAAATTCCTTATATCCATCACTAAGGAATGCGACATAAAGATAGGTGCCATCAAGGAGATGGGACATATGGGCATCATGGAGCCCAAGAATCTGTATGGACATCTGTTGTCTCATGAGCTTCAGCTTAACACAAGAAAAACTGATGAGGAAAGTTCAAGGGGGAGCACCAGAGAAAGGTCTATGGCTCTTAAGGCTGAGAGCTTAAGAAGAACCAAAGGTAAGACTCATGTATTTCAGGATGAATCTAAAAGCAGTGAGGCTTCTGATGCCAACACCTCTGAATCAAACAACACAGATAAAGAACTGGCTCTCTTCTCTAAGCAATTTAAAAACTGATGTCAAGAAGGAGAAGAGATATACATAGGTCTTCTTCATCTAGCTCCAGGAGATCTGGTCATCATGATAGATCTAAATAATCAAGAGATGACAGGTATAAATCTAAACCCAGTAAATTTTATTTGGCTCATACAGAGTGTTATTGTTGCAAGAAAATAGGTCACATGATAGCTGACTGACCCTCCAAACAGAGGGAATCAAAGGACAAGAAGAAAGCAAAAAAAGGCTTCATCGCAAAGAAGATCAAAACCTTAAGTGATTCTGACTCAAGCTCCTCAGAATCTGAGGAGGAAGTTCTCATTGGCCTCATGGCCATAAATGAAGACAGCCAGGATGAGAATATCTCTCCTGGGAAGGTACCTATTAGAGCTACTCTATCTGCCTCTGATTCCGAATCAGTGGAAGATTCAATGCATGATGAGGAATGTGAGTCTGATCATAATAGCACATCCTGAAGATCCCCACATCCTTGGATGAATCTAAACTAATGCAGTAATATTAAGCTTTATGGGAAGCTTTCAAGAAAATCAAGAAGCTCCTTAGAGTTCAATCTAAGGAGTTAGCATCCTTGAAAAATACCCAATCTGAGCTCCAGGAGATAACTGAAAAGTTGGCTGCTATGAGCAACGAAGTGGTTAAATTCAAGGAAGCCACAAAGCTCGGAAATGCTGAATTAGCTTAGAAGAATAAGGTCATTAAGGACCTTGAGGAAATGTGTTGGGAATTTGATCCCCAAGATTCCTGATTTGAAGAAGAACATTAACATAATAATAAACTTATTATTTTTGATGAATCTTTGATTATGCTTGAGACAGGGACTTACAATGGATGATTGATTAAATTTATGAATGTTGCTTAGGGTCACTTAGACCAAGCATTTACTTATGCCATATAATCTCAAGTATAAAATTGAAGACATATTGACATCTATCTTGAAGACACTACTTGAAAAAATCAAGGAGATTTACTGAATTCAGAATGCAGAGATAGTCAGAATTTTGATAAGTAAAAATTGACGGGAAGGTCTATCGATCGAACATGAAATATTGACAAGAAGATAAGTTGACAGAATTAATCGACTAGACAGACTATCTATGCCAACCTTAACTACTTTCTCACAAGGAAAAAACGACGGGATAGACCATCGATTCTGTAAGTCAACTGGACAAAGAATCGACTGTATCTATGTCGATCGACGGGATGATCTCCATATAGACGGGACAGGCTTCAACTTATACAGAATTACTCTAAGTGCTTAAACAACACGTTTCTTTATTATTTCTCCAATATGTGTTTACGCAAATCAAGGCGCATTTCGATGATACATATATGGAAGTCTTTAATATATTAAATCCATTGGAGAATTGATTATGGAATGAAATAATCAATTATTATTACTGGAATATCTATTAGAATTATGGATACCTTTTTTATCTTTATTATCATATGAGGAATATTCCAAATTGAGCCAAATTTGTATATTTCCTTTTATTGATCAAATTTGAAAATTCAAATCTAGTTATAATTATCATATTCCCCAATCTTCTCCATTTCCTTTTCAATGTTTACAACATTATAAAAGGAGAGAATGTCCTGCTGTTTGAAACTAATGATTTGAAGAATACAAATTCGACAACAAAGAATTCTAATTCATTCTGCCATCAAGAGAAAGAGCACTCTTAATTCTCAAAAGTGTTGTTTAATCTAGATTCTGAATAAGCTTCAATTGTTTATCCACTTAGAAAGAATTATTGCTGGTAGACTTCTACTGAAGACTCAAGATCTAAATTCTAATCTTTACTAAGTCTATCATTGTAAAACTGCAATTCAATAAACAGTGGTGTGGGATCCTTGTGATCTTAGTGTGAGATTTATGTGAGAATCTGAGGTAGAAACTTTGTGATCTGAGTGTATGATCTTTGTGATCTGAGTGTAAGATTTTTGAGATCTTAGGTAGGATCTATTTGTAGATTTGAGTGTAAGTCTTTAACTGAAAAGACTGAGGTAGAAACTCTGATTGAGTTCTGAGTTTTGGAGGAGATTGCCTAGTCTAGCACATTGCTAGATAGGTGAAGGGGGAAGTGGATGTATCCAATTCTTGGGAACCACTATAAATCCTTGTGTCTTCTGTGTGCTTTGTGCTTTTATTTTTGAAAAAATATCATAAATCATCCATCACACTATTCACCCCCCCTTAGGTGTGATCGCAGTCATTCCCCTAGAATAACAATTGGTATCAGAGGTAGGTTGTGTTCTAAAAAGCTTTACAGCTAAGGAACAAGATCTACTAAGGATTGATCAATATTCACACCATAACTAGAGCGAATTATAAAGAACTCAATTCTATGAAATTTCCCATATGCAGAAAGGAGAACTTTGCGATATGGAATGAAAGGGTTAAACTCTACATGGAAGCATCTGATCCATGGATTTTCATGACTATTGAAGATGGTCCATTCATTCCAATGAGCACTCCATCCTCCAACACTAAAGCTGTTGTTCAAAAGAAATATGCTGACATGAGTAAGGATGAAATAGTACTTGCCACCATGGAAAAGAGGGCCAAGAATATTTTGGTAAGTTTTATTGATGATTCTACATTCCAGAATCTAGTACATTGCAAAATTGCCAAAGATATGTGGGACTCTCTTGTAGTCTACATGGAAGGAGCTACTGAAGTCAGGGATGATAGAAAATCCCTCCTGAATCAAGTGTGAGGAATTTAGACAGGATAAGAGGGGTTCTATCTCCTAGTGCTATGAATTGTTTTCCAGAATTGCGAATGGTCTGAGAACCTATGGAAGGGTGTTCTCAAATTATGAGCTTAATGAAAATTTCTTGAGATCCCTTCACATAGAATGGGACACTAAAATATGTGCCATAAGAAAAGTAGCAAATTTAAGCAACATGGAACCCAAAACTTGTTTGAGAAACTTCTCTCTTATGAATTACAATTAAACACCAAGAAAGTTGAAGAAGATGGCAACAGGCAAAATCACAAAGAAAAATCAGTAGCTCTCAAGGCTGAAAACTCCAAAAAGAACAAAGAATCTGAAGATGAAGAATCTGAAACAACCTCCACCAGCACAGGACTGTCTGATGGGGAGCTCACTCTATTCTCCAAGAACTTCATGAAGATACTTAGAAAAAGGTGGAAATAAAAAGGAAAACATCCATCTTCCCCAAACTCAGGAAGAAGCCACAATCCCCACAATAAAAGGGGACAAGTATGATTCTAAGCATAACAAACACTCTTCTACTGAAACTATTTGTTATAGATGCAGGAAAGCTGGGCACATTATAGTTGAATGTCCCTCCAAAAGAAGAGACAACAGAAATATGAAGATAAAAAGGCTTTCAAGGAAAAGAACAGGGAAAAGAGATTCTTAGCTAAGAAGTGAAAGACCCTGAGTGATGATTAGAGCAACTCCTCCTCCTCAATATAAGAAGAACAATATATGGTATCCATGGCAATAAGTGAAGAAGAAGGGAAGGAGAATTCTCTCTCTGCACAGGTACCCATCAAAGCCTCCTTATCTGTTTCAGATACTGATTCTGAGGCAAATCTTTCCTTAGAAGATGAATCTGAAGGGGACTTATTAGATCAATATGGAAAATTGCTTGAAGACCTTAAGAGAAGCAAGAAGCTTTGCAAAGAGCAAGTTGAAGAGATCTCATCTCTCCAAGCAAGAAACTCTAACAACTCTGAGAAAGTTGAAAGGCTAACTCTAGAGGATGCAGAATTCTGCCAACTCAAGAAGGACTATAATGCAAGCTCCAATCTTGGGCTAATAAGCAAGTTTGGGAAAACTCTAAAGGCTTTAATAGATAGCAAAGAGCTGTGAAAAGTCCTAACCAGAGAAGTTGAATCTATGAAGAAAAGTAGAGATTAGTGCGATGCCCTGATATCTAGGGATAAGAAAAAACAATGATTTGGAAGACAAACTTCTTATTGAATGAAAGCTTGTAGCCAGTTTCTCCAAACCCAAGACAATTCTTCCCTTGATTGATGGCTTCTGCTTCATTCATAGAAGAGGCCTAGGATACCTTAAGAAAGGTAAATCAGGCAAACCTATGGAGAAGAAGATCAACTTTCGGAAGGTAACATCACCCTCCAACAAGTTTGATCAGGAATCCATTTATGGACACCTTAAGAATGAGTGTTCCACAAGTTGAATCAAGGATGCACCTAGTGCATCAAAGGAACCTCATGAAGAGATCATCATGAGTAAATATGAATTCCTTGTATCTAGGAAGGGGAAGACATCTTTAAAGAAGACTGATTTTAGAAGCAATGCTGTGGGTGGAAATAACCAACACCACAATCACATGCAGTGCAATTCAGTCTACCTTAAATATTCTTCTGCTCTCACACAAAGGAATCATGTTCCTTCTAAAAGCAATAAAAGGAGATATAACAAGTTTTAATGTTTGTGATGTGGCATGATTGGCCATATTGTAATTGATTGTGGGTTCAACCCAACAGTTTTAAGGGCAACCAATACCAAGCTAACAAATAATCTTGTCAAGATCCATTCTACACATCCTAGAAGAGGTATATCTAGTGGGTTCTTCATGACTAACAAAAATCTAGGACCCAACCAGTTTTGGGTACCTAAGAAAAAATAGTTTATTTTTGCAGGTATGTCCAAAGACCAATCAAAATCCAATATGGTATTTAGACAATGGATGTTCTAGGCACATGACTAGAACAAGAAGCCTTTTGAAAAAATTCACTCATGTAGAAGATGGTCCTAAAGTGATATTTGGGAGGTCTGACAGAGGGAAAACAAAAGATTGTGGTAAAGTCACTAATGACATAGTTACCATATCAAGGGTAGCTTATGTGGAAGGATTGCAACACAATCTGATAAGCATATGTCAACGTTGTGATCTTGACTATGTAGTCATTTTCCACAAGGAAAAGTGACTCCTTAAGAATACTGAAAACTCTGAAGTTATTCTTAATGGTACTATAAGTGGAAATGTGTATTGTCTTTATTTCCTTTGCTCTAGCTTACATTCCCCTAACTGTTTAATAGAAACTAGTAGGGTACCACTTTGTATCCAAAGGCACAAGAGACTAGCCCATATAAATTATAAATCTATCAATATGCTCCTATCAGAAAACTTGGTTAGAGATGGTCTTAAGTGGAACTGTGCTCAAGAAGGCCCTTGCCATGCTTGTCAAATGTGGAAGCAAACAAAGGCCTCCTTCAAGTCAATTGGATTGAAGGATTCCACTAGATGTTTATACATGTTGCACATGGACTTGTTTGGCCCAATGTCAATTCAAAGTTTCGGGGGCACGCCTTATACATTTGTGATTCTGGATGATTACTCTAGGTTTACATGGGTGTTCTTTCTTAAACATATGTCAGATACCCTAGAAGTCTTCTTTATATTTGTCAAGGAAATTCAGAATGAAATTAACTATTCAATGGTCAAAATCAGAAGTGATCATGGAACAGAATTTCAGTCTGGAGCAATGACAAAGTTTTGTGAGAGTCTAGGTATCTCACAAGAGTTTTCCTCTCCAAGAACTCCACAACAAAATGGAGTTGCTGAGAGAAAGAATAGAACACTCATTGAGGCAAGTAGATCCATGTTGAGTGACTCCTCACTACTAGAATATTTTTGGGCTGATGCAGTCAATACAGCTTGCCATGTGCAAAATAGAGCTCTAATCAACAGAACTCACAACAAGACTCCATATGAACTCTTGAAAGGTAGGAAGCCAACCTTGGCTTACTTCAAGATTTTTGGAAGCAAGAGCTATGTCGTAAACAATGGGAAGCATCACTTAACAAAGTTTGCTGAGAAATGCTTTGAAGGCATTTTTGTTGGATATAGTCATCATAGCAGAGCTTATATGATATATTTGATTCATTCCAAAACTATAGAAGAATCCATTAATGTAGTATTTGATGAATCAAGCATGATACTTGGAGAGCCTTTTAGAATTTCTGTCACAGGCTCTAGCTCAAAACTCAAAGAGTTGAAGATAACAGTCTCAGAAAAGGAAAAAGAACCCCCCTCCTCACATTCAGTGGGAATAGATGTATGGGGTAGAAAATCAAGCTGATGATTCTACAGATGAAGACACTCAACCTGTTGAAGTGCAAGAGGCAGCACCCCCAATTGAAGAGATCCCAACAGACAATGGAAGATTGGCAACTGCCATCAAGTTTCAAAGAAACCATCCACCAGATCAAATTATAGGCAACATTAATCAAGGAGTACAAACTAGAAACATCTCAATGAATGAAACATTATTCCTGAGCTTTCTCACACAAGAAGAACCATAAAAATTTGAGGATGCCAACAAATATCCATTCTGGATTTTGGCCATGCAAGAGGAATTCAGTCAATTCAAGAGGTTCAAGGTCTGGAAACTAGTTCCAAAACCACAAGGTCATAACATTATTGGAACCAAGTGGGTGTTCAGAAACAAACTGAATGAGCAAGGGGTCATTATCAAGAATAAGTCCAGATTGGTTGATAATGGATATAGATGGGAAGAAGGAATTGATTATGATCAAACCTTTGCACCTGTGGTAAGGATAAAAGCAATCAGGCTCTTTCATGCTTATGCAGCCCACAAAGGATTTAAAGTCTACCAGATGGATGTAAAATCAGCCTTTCTCAATGATATTTGAAAGAAGAGGTTTATGTAGAACAACCTCCAGGTTTTATCAACTCAACTCATCCTAATCATGTTTATTTTCATAAAAAAGCACTTTATGGTCTAAAGCAAGCACCTAGAGCTTGATATGAGACCTTATCTATCGTTCTCCTTGAAACCAAATTTTAAGAGAAAAGATAGATAAAACACTATTTCTAAGGGAAATCAAAGGCAAGATATTGCTGGTTCAAATCTATATTGATGACATCATCTTTGGATCTACAGATGACAACCTTTGTAAAAGGTTTGCTAACCTTATGCAAGGGAAGTTTGAAATGAGTAGTATGGGAGAGCTAAAGTACTTTTTAGGTCACCAGGTTAAACAATCTGAGGAAGGAATCTTCATTTCTCAGACCAAGTTTACAAAAGTGCTCATTAAGAAATTTAGCATGGAGAGTGCAACCTCAATGAGGACTCCAATAGGGACAAATGTGTCTCTGGACAAGGTTGAGAAAGGGAAACCTTTTTATGAGACCATGTACAGATGCATCATTGGCTCCTTACTCTATCTTACTGAAAGTAGACCAGACATCATGTTTTATACATGTGTTTGTGCCAGATACCAAGTGAACCCCAAGGAATCTCATTATACCTCCGCTAAAAGGATTCTGAGATATCTAAAGGGCACACCCAATCTTGGTCTATGGTAACCTAGAAGCAGTGATTTTGAGCTAACATGATTTTTAGATGTAGACTTTGCAGGTTGCAAGGAAAACAGAAAAAACACTTCTTGGACATGTCAATTTCTAGGCAAAAGGTTAATCTCATGGAGTAGCAAAAAGAAAACTAGTGGTGTTATCTCTACTATAGAATCAGAAAATATCATTGCTGGAAGCTATTGTGCTCAACTCCTATGGATACAACATCAATTGAAAAACTATGATGTTCACCACAAGAAGACACCGCTATATTGTGATTCCTCAAGTGCTATATCTATATCAAAGAATCCAGTTTCTCACAGTAAAACAAAACACATTGAAATCTTGCATGGTTTTATTAGGGAGCATGCTGAAAAAGAAGACATTTGCCTATAATATGTCCCAACTAATTGGCAAGTGGCAGACATCTTCACATAGTCCCTTGATGAAATGAAATTTACTCAATTTAAAATTGAACTGACATGTTGAATTTAGATTAATCTCTAATATCATGTGAAGGTCAAACTTTTGGCATTCACATAAGATACTCTAATATTTTACTTAAGTATGCAGGACCAAAATCTATCTTTAAAGAGACAATCGACAGGAACAAGGTTTGATCGACTTGACTGGGTGCCTATTGAAATAAGATATTTTCAAAAGGATTTCCTTCTCTGGTTATTAATTAAATTTGCTCTTTAAATTAGGCAATAACGTCAAATCAGGTACGCGCCTCTTGATCTACCTTATTTATATTAAATCTAGGGTTTAAAAAAGGGATTAAGAATATATATACTTTAATCACAAGCCGCATACAACACACCATCCCTCCCTCTCATCGATAGCATGCTATTCATCCTCTCCAACGACGCCATAATCTGACCCCTCCAAACAAAGTTCAGTGAACATCAGATGCGAGTTAGTGAGGAACAACTTTGACTCTGCTAGTGAGGATATCCAAAATATCATATGGCTTATAGCAGCATCAGGTTTGGAATTCATACTCTCAGAACCTTCTCTCATCTTCAATAGAGAGGTGCTGGATTTTTATCAGAATGCCAAGTTAAACACCAGTGGTACTAGAATAAAGAGCAGTTTAGGCAGTAGAGGAATCAGAATCTCTGCCAACAGTCTTAGTCGACATCTCCATCTTCCACAGCTGGAAGAAGAGGAAGTTGAAGAGACAATAACTGAGGAAGATAGAAAATATGCCCTTGAATTCTGTGAATATACAGAGGAGACAAAGGGGTCTCTACACAATGAAAATGAACACACAGGGAAATTTGTTGACTGATATTGTTGTAAAATATTTAATCTACAAGCCAGGATCATTTGATAGAATTTCAAAGGACAAGTTCTCTCTTATGACAAGAATTATCCTAGTCAAGAAAACAGACTGGAGCAAAGTCTTGTTTGAGAAAATAGTGCAAAGCTTGGATAGTACAAACTTTGGAAGGATAATATCTCTCTATCTCTCTATCTGCTTACCATCAGAAATGGATCCCAGCTTAGGGATTCCAATTCATTATCTAAATAGGGTTGATTTGAACATAATCAGAAGATGGGATCAATATGTTCCCCATCCCGGAAGGAGCAAAGAAGCAACCCCCATCAAGAAAAAGAAAGAGAAAGCTTTTCTTCTAGACCCCCATTCTCCTGAGGGGGAGTCCGCAACACCATTATTATCTACCACAAACCCAATCCTGTCCTCACCAGTACAAGAAGCTACTGAAGTCATGGATGAGCCCAGTGAACACACTGTGGCAATTCCCTCCCCTCCCGCTGATCTAGAAAAAGAGGTTGAAATGCCATTAAAGGCACACCTCATGATAGATACAATTATAGCTGAATTAGAGAGAGCTTACCCCAAGGAAGCAGGGATAACTGATAAAGTGAACACCATCACAATTGAGAAAACTGAATCAATATCAGAAACAGAAAGAGTTGAATCTCCAGAAAGTGATGACTGTGAGGGGGAGTCCCAGCTAAAGGACTCTGCCCAAGTCCTCCCAGCAAAAAGTCCTGAACAAGCACCTCCTCAAATGGATGAGATGGACTGTGTCATCATAGGGCTAGAAATAGTACTATACAAAGGCAAATCTGTTGTAAGAGTGCCATCACCATCCAGGACATCCAAAGAAGGCACTCTGGACTGTCTCTATGAAGATGTTGACTTTGGCACATTTCAACCAAGCTCTGCTCCATCTGTCCAAGCACCACCCATCCCATCCAATAACATCCCTAAATCATCTTCCACATCCCTCATAAATTAGATTCAACTATGAATAGAAATGAAGCAGAACTATTCAAAGTTGTAGAAGGATGTGGATCATATGAACATACAATCCTACAAATTCTTTGACAAAGCAGCAGGTGCAGTAGATTACACAACCAAACAGTTACAAGATGCAAATAAGAAAATCGATGATGTCATAAGTAATCAATAGACCACCTCTGAAAATCTGAAAAATACTTTTCAAGATTCTAAAAATCTCATCTTAGACAACAGAAGAATTCTTCTAGACACCATTGCTGAAGAGAATCAACAATTGGATACACATCTCCTGGAAACTAAGAATCATATCTCAGTTGGAGTAAACAATCTCCATAGGAAATTCTCTGACAGCACATCTAAAATATACTCCCACCTATCTGAAGAAGTCAGAAAGGTGGAGGAAAACTGTTGAATCCAAAATCGTCTCCACGCCCTCGACGCTCAATCCCAGATGAAAGAGAGGGGGTAGTGGTCGATCAGCTGGTTACTTGAGTCACAAATGAAGAGCTGGGAGAGGGAGAAGAAGAGGGGGCCGCTAGCTTGCGGCGAGGCCAGACTTCGCCCGCCGCAGCAAATGCCACTCCTGCGGCGGGCTTTCCCTTTATTTAATAATCTGCATTACAACTTGCCATTTTTAGTACATGGAAACAAGATGAGTACAAGAAAGTGGCAAATAAGAAAAGTAAGCCGCTCGGGTTGTTCGCTGAAGCCGTCTGGGCTAGTCGCCGAGGCCGTCCGGCCTAGTCGCCGAGGCCGCCGGGCTAGTCGCCGAGGCCGTCCGGCCTAGTCGCCGAGGCCGCCGGACTAGTCGCTGAGGCCGCCGGGCTAGTCGCTGAGGCCGCCCGGACTAGTCGCCGAGGCCGCCGGACTAGTTGCCGAGGCCGCCGGGCTAGTCGCCGAGGCCTCCCGGACTAGTCGTCGAGGCCGCCCGGGTTGTTCTTCTAGAGATCGCCGGACAGGCCGCTGCTAGGGGCGGTCTCGCTGCTTCTAGCCGCTGGTTTGGCCCCTAACTCGCATGTCCTTTGTTCATGGTCGAGGGTCCAATTTATAGGCTCTGGGTCGATACCGTCACCTCCGGTGAGCCGGTGACCGGATCTCTACCCGCGCGGTCTAAACGAAGGAGACCGCCACCTTAGGCGGTCTGAAGGAGGAGGCCGTCCAGTTTGGGCGGTCTGAAGAAGGAGGCCGCCCTCCTTCGGCGGTCTGAAGGAGGAGGCCGCCCGGCTTGGGCGGTCTGAAGAAGGAGGCCGCCCGCCTTCGGCAGTCTGAAGGAGGAGGCCGCCCGGCTTGGGCGGTTTGAAGGGAGAGGCCGCCCCTCCTGCGCGGTTTGAAATGAGAGGCCGCCCCACCTGCGCGGTCTGAAGGGAGAGGCCGCCCCACCTGCGTGGTCTGAAGGGAGAGGCCGCCCCACCTGGGCGGTTTGAAGTGGGAGGTCGTGATGGCGCAAATCTTGCACACCGCTAAAGGTGGTGGCTAGACTGCGACACGAAATGGCAGTGTACCGATCGTTCAAGTAATATAAAATGGGAATGAATCCCCAAGTATCGATCTCAAAGGAACACAGTAAGGTGGAGCTATCTATCGAGGAAGGACTTGAGATTGAAGTCCTTTATGTCGGATGGGTTGCGGAAATGAGGGTTTTGGTTTGGAAAATAAAGAGAAAACAACTAAACTACTCCTATGCAGGCCTTGAGCGCACTGCTTCGCCGGGCGGATGGAAACTACACGGGCCGCAATGCACCGAATCGCTAGGCGGATGGACGAGTAGGCTCGCGGATGGAGTGGAGAGAATTGCGGAATCGAACTGTGCAGGCCTTGAGCGCACTGCTTCGTTAGGCGGATGGATTACATGGGCCGTTATGCCATGCTTCGCTAGGCAGAAGGAAGAGAAGGCTAGCGGATGGAATGGTTCGCACCGGCGGAGTCGGAATGGATTACACGGGCCGCTATGCCACGCTTCGCTAGGCGGATGGAAGAGTAGGCATACGGATGAGGGTCGCAAGCACCTCGTCGACAAGCACGCCACTAGCAATTGCTAGTGCGACACACGAACGTGACAGCGAGATGGAGGATGGAATGGGGAGCTCCTCAAATCACATAAACCACAAAGATAACCACAAAACTATGGAAAAATACACTAATAACATTTAGGGTTTATGGACATCATTCGTATAGAAACATACAACCACACATATCAAATAGAATCAGCAAAACTAACAAGGAGGAGGTAAGATTACAACCGAAGCACGAAGACTCGTTGGAGATTCACGGTCGGAATCTAGGGTTGTCAATCCTCGTCCGGGCTCGGTCTTCAACTGCCGTCCGGGGTAGAAGAGGGCTGTCACTACCTCCCAATTGACCCGTCTTCTTTGTCAATAGCCTTCAGCCATGATCTTGCCGGAGAACTCCAAGGATATAGTGCACAATCCGTTGAAATGGAGCTTGGAAGCTTCTGAATGATGGAGGAGGCCGAGAGGATACTCCGGCTCGAGATTGGCGTGGAGAGTATGTCTGGAGCACCTCCAGATGGTGGGCGGCGATGGAGGGGCGAAATGGGCGCTCTGGAGCAGGAAACGGCGCAGCTGGGCAGAGTCGGGAGATGGATCCCGACCTAAAATCGCGCTTGCCTATTTATAGGCGGAGCAGAAATAAACAACGCGCACGATCAGGCGCACGACCAATGGTCGTGCCAAAGGAATGCCTCTGATCGTGCGCGAAGAACCTGTAGCTCAATCCATATCTGCACAAAAGCGCACGGTCAGCGGCGCACGACCAGTTGTCGTGCGCGAAGAAGGCCAATGATCGTGCGCCGTCGCTCAGTCTGGGAGGGGAATTAACGCACGACCACTGGTTGTGCGCCTGATCGTGCGCTAAGGAATGCGCACGATCAGTGGCCTTTTTGACTGAAAATTCCCCAAAACCAATCCCGAGTGTCGCACAACCCTTGGACCTGCATGAAAATATACCAGACCTCAGAATTACATGAAATCACACCAAGATGGGGCATAAATGTGCACTAAGCAATGAAATGGGAAACGTGATCAAATATGAATGAAAACATGCCTAAAATGTAGTGCAAAGACTAGATAATCGGCCCAGATGAGTTTATAAATGTGTATATAATTGGGACTCATCACACCCCCAGACTTACCTGTTTGCGCGTCCCGAGCAAACAAATCTGGCGGAATATGAAAATGGTAGTTAGCGTAGAGAATTGCAAAGAAAGAGTAAGATGTGAAGTATCATACCCATGCAAATTGAAATTCTGTAAAAGAAGATTCTAACTATACTAATTAATTTACAAAAGTATACATGCGTAAATAGAGATTTATTTGTACTCAGATGGTGAATCATAAAGAATTTATGCAGTCGTGCCCGATGTGAAAGTAAACAAGCCACTCAGGAGGGTGTTGCTAAAGACCGGAATTCAGGGATAACTCCGCTGAAATCCATCAACGAAGAGAACCATAAGCTTGCCCGGTTACACTCTCTCCACGGCGCTAGCAACCTCAAAAGTTAAATCAGTAGGACTTTCAGGTTATAATGGGGCTTGGGTTACGGTATGATATTCAATGATAAACATGATGGCTACTCAACCCGAATGAATTAAAAGACCAAGCTGCACCTAAACAAGTCCAAGACAAATGCTAGTGTGACACACCCCCAGACTTAGCTTAAAAACTGGGTGTGCACACAGCCTACTCCGAACAAACACCAACCAAATTTTTTCTATTACGCCCGAGGGGATTTCTTTTCATTTCAGAATTTTTTCCAGATTTTTACTTCTAACTTCATTTTTTTTCAATTATTTTATCCCCCAATTGGTTTACAAAGGTGTGTTCAGCACACAATATAATAAATTTTTTTCACATCAAAAAAATTCCATACATCACACCCAAATAAGAAACATAATTTCAGTTAACTCACTACTTGGTTGCGATAACAGGATAAGCTTCAGGCTTTGGTGATTTAAAAGAAGAGCTGAAACAAAAGAAGGGTGGGTACAAACTTGGCTTGCAAAGGTAAACGCATAGGTCATGGAAAACAAGGCTCAAACTAGCCAAAAATGGCCTACATCACATTTAACAAAATGAGTTGCTCTCGCCCATGCTTCAAGAGTCGCTTGGGGCAAGTTCTTAGCCCACGAGAAAGGTAATCCTTCCTTCCGACTCGAGCAACACACAACTAGCGCTTGCTTACACACAACAACGTGCTACCGCAAATTTCGGTTACATTCACCAAATGAGTAAAATAAATCAAAAACCACGCAAGAATAATAATTGTAAATTAAAAGTATAGAGACAATCTAATTATACTCAAATTTCTATGCAAGCAAGGAATATGCGATTAGAGCACTACAAGAGTCAACATCGGACTCCGATTTGCAATTCCTAAGCTAACATCCTATTTCACATTCCAAACGAAGATAAGCGTGAACGGAAGCACACAAACAAGTGAGTGCGCGCTAAAGTGGGTGCAGTGGTGTGCGGAGAGAGTAAATAAATCATAAAACTGAAAATAAAATACTTCTAGCATGCTAAGCACTAGTGCACGTGCAGTGAACACTCGATACACTCCCCCCCCAGACTTGAATTGGACAATCACATGAATTATGACAATGAGACTAAAGAAATGTTGCGGAAGAGGGTACCTATGCTCAGATATGAGCATACCAGAAGATTGGCGTTAATACTGCGAAGGGAATCCAAGTCCGCCACCAAAAGAAATTGCCGCACACCTGCAGGCAAAAAAAAAGGCTCCAAGCAAAAATATATAAAACTAAACTATTAACGGGTTAGCAACAAAAACTTGGGTTGTCTCCCAGCAGCGCTTTTGTTTACCGTCCTTAAGCTGGACTTAATACCTGTATTAAGCAGTTAATAATATTGTCTAAGCATAAGAGCAAAAGTTAATAAATCCTAAATATTACATGCCTCAAAATGATCAACTATAAGTTGATTTAAAATAGTAACTAAAAATAAAAGAGATGGGTCCGAAGACCCAACAGCAGCAGATGAGGGGGTCGGGAGGTTTCCACCTCCATATTTCATCTTTCTTCATCCTCTTCCTCTCCTCCAATCGGCGGTCATGGATGAAATATCGTTTACCACCCTGCACCCAGTCTTTCAAGGAAAACGCGGACAATGATGATGAGGTGGAATAGAAGATTGATTTCGTCATTGCCATCTGCTTTCCTTTCCAAGACTGCCTCTCAGAATCTCCCAAAAAGGGGTCCAAATATTCATTCACCTGCAGGGGAGTATACAAAATATCAGAATTCAATGCATGAGGGGAAGCAGGAAAGATGACTTTATCAGCATTATAAGAAGGAGGGTTAGGAAATAAATTGGACGAAGAACTAAAAGAAGCAAACAAAGGAGGAGTGGCCCCGGTGTCACTCCCATCAGGTTCCACAAAAAACACAATGTCGGTTGCCATAGAATCATTGCAGGCATAATATGAGCAGCTAGGAACTTCAATGATGAGTTGGACCTTCTCCTCTGGTGATGAGGTAGAAACCTCATCACTAAGGAAAATGTCCTCCTCAATGCAACTCAGCACAGCTTCGGGCTCCATAAGCACATCCTGCACATCTAAAAATTCGGCAATAAGAGCAGAAGGTACATGCATACTGATACAAGAAAATATCTGAGTAGAGATAGGACTCAAGATAGAGTCTGATAGGAGTGAAGAAATATCCTCAGATACGGAATCCACAGGAAATGACGGTACAGTAGAGGAAGAAAATTCCAAAATGTCGCCGTAGTGATCAGCAGCGACGCTGATCGACGCATTCGTTGTGCTCCCATGATGACCTGGGGGCCTAACGTATGTGTCATCAGCGATGGAAGGAGCGGTGGCATAGGAAGGAAGTGGAATGGAGATAAGTGCTGGCTCATCATCCTCTCCCAATTGCAACTTCCATTGCTCACAGTCTTTCAGCGCGTGATCAAAACTTTGACAACACAAACAGCGCTTCCCGGTAGGTTTTGACTATGGAAAAGCCAAACCACCCGGTGAAGGCGATGCTCGCGATGGGGACGCATACTTATAATACGTAGGTTCATTGTATGAAGTTCTAGATTCTCCATACGATGAACTACACGGATTATAATTATGGCTTCCTAAATAGCACTCATCACTAGAATGATTAGACGATCTACACCACCTACATTGTTGGTAAGCATACATATTGGTGTAAAGAAGGATTCACAACAAATATAAACAGAAATTGATCTCAAAATGCACGAAATAAAATTTAAAACGGCGGAAACCTGATTTTTAAAACTGAAAAATAGATTAGGAAGAAATAAAATAAAAAGGATGCAATTTACAAATGAAAGGGCCTCTACCTCTCGTCTCCCTCTCCAGAAAACTCACACGTCTGTGTTCCCCGGCAACGACGCCAAAACTTGATGGCGCAAATCTCGCACACCGCTATAGGTGGTGGTTAGACTGCGGCACGAAACGGCAGTGTACCGATCGTTCAAGTAAATATAAAATGGGAATGAATCCCCAAGTATCGATCTCAAAGGAACACAGTAAGGTGGAGCTATCTATCGAGGAAGGACTTTAGATTGAAGTCCTTTATGTCGGATGGGTTGCGGAAATGGGGGTTTTGGTTTGGAAAATAAAGAGAAAACAACTAAACTACTCCTATGCAGGCCTTGAGCGCACTGCTTCGCCGGGTGGATGGAAACTACACGGGCCGCAATGCACCGAATCGCTAGGCGGATGGACGAGTAGGCTCGCGGATGGAGTGGAGAGAATGGCGGAATCGAACTGTGCAGGCCTTGAGCGCACTGCTTCGTTAGGCGGATGGATTACACGGGCCGTTATGCCACGCTTCGCTAGGCGGAAGGAAGAGAAGGCTAGCATATGGAATGGTTCTCACCGGCGGAGTCGGAATGGATTACACGGGCCGCTATGCCACGCTTCGCTAGGCGGATGGAAGAGTAGGCATACGGATGAGGGTCGCAAGCACCTCGTCGACAAGCACGCCACTAGCAATTGCTAGTGCGGCACACGAACGTGACGGCGGGATGGAGGATGGAATGGGGCGCTCCTCAAATCACATAAACCACAAAGATAACCACAAAACTATGGAAAAATACACTAATAACATTTAGCGTTTATGTACATCATTCGTATAGAAACATACAACCACACATATCAAATAGAATCAGCAAAAATAACAAGGAGGAGGTAAGATTACAACCGAAGCACGAAGACTCGTTGGAGATTCACGGCCGGAATCTAGGGTTGTCAATCCTCGTCCGGGCTCGGTCTTCAACTGTCGTCCGGGGTAGAAGAGGGTTGTCACTACCTCCCAATTGACCCGTCTTCTTCGTCAATAGCCTTCAGCCACGATCTTGCCGGAGAACTCCAAGGATATAGTGCACAATCCGTTGAAATGGAGCTTGGAAGCTTCTGAATGATGGAGGAGGCCGAGAGGATACTCCGGCTCGAGATTGGCGTGGAGAGTATGTCCGGAGCACCTCCAGATGGTGGGCGGCGATGGAGGGGCGAAATGGGAGCTCTGGAGCAGGAAACGACGCAGCTGGCAGAGTCGGGAGATGGATCCCGACCTAAAATCGCGCTTGCCTATTTATAGGCGGAGCAGAAATAAACAACGTGCATGATCAGGCGCACGACCAATGGTCGTGCGCGAAGGAATGCCTCTGATCGCGCGCGAAGAACCTGTAGCTCAATCCAGATCTGCACAAAAGCGCACGGTCAGCGGCGCACGACCAGTGGTCGTGCGCGAAGAAGGCCAATGATCGTGCGCCGTCGCTCAGTCTGGGAGGGGAATTAACGAATGACCACTGGTCGTGCGCCTGATCGTGCGCTAAGGAATGCGCACGATTAGTGGCCTTTTTGACTGAAAATTACCCAGAACCAATCCCGAGTGTCGCACAACCCTTGGACCTGCATGAAAATATACCAGACCTCAGAATTACATGAAATCACACCAAGATTGGGCATAAATGTGCACTAAGCAATGAAATGGGCAACGTGATCAAATATGAATGAAAACATGCCTAAAATGTAGTGCAAAGACTAGATAATCGGCACAGATGAGTCCATAAATGTGTATATAATTGGGACTCATCAGGCCTCCCCACCTGGGCGGTTTGAAAGGAGAGGCCACCCCACCTGGGCGGTTTGAAGTGGGAGGCCGTCCCACCTGAGCGGTTTGAAGGGAGAGGCCGCCCCACCTGGGCGGTTTGAAGTGGGAGGCCGCCCCACCTGGGCGGTTTGAAAGGAGAGGCCGCCCCACCTAGGCGGTTTGAAGTGGGAGGCCCCCCACTTGGGCGGTTTGAAGGGAGAGGCCGCCCCACCTGGGCAGTTTGAAGTGGGAGGCCGCCACACATGGGCGGTTTGAAAGGAGAGGTTGCCCCTTCTTACCACTTTTGGTGTGAAAAAAGGCCTTTGCGTGAGGTCTGATCCATCCCGGGCGCGTAATCTGTAAAAATGTTGCGAAAAAGGCCTCCCAGGGGAGGATCGCCGATTTTTGGGTCAACATAATCCCCGCACTTTTTCAAATTTCCAAGAAACTTCGAAAAAGTAGGTATTGACCCACAAAAATCGTGATCCGCTACTGGAAAACTGTCAAAAGAGTGGGAAAGACAGAGAGGGAACGAGTACCTGATGCCTCTCCACAAAGGAACTAGTGCATGCTTATTCTTTCTCCTGTGAGGGAGGAGAGTCATAGCAAGTATAAAACACAATTCACAAGTACCTGAAGGGAACTTGCGAACATCGGCCTATTTTGTCCTCTGAGGTAGACTAGTAATCATCTACTAGTCTCTGAGGAGAACTTGATAAGTAAAGAAAGAACGTGGCGCGAGTATCTAAAAAGAACTCGCGAGTACCTGCTAATCTCTGCGAAAGAGAACCCAAAGCAGGTATAAAAGAGAATATAACGCGAGTACCTGAATAGAACTCGCAAACACCTGCTAATCTCTGCAAAAGAGAACTCAAGGCAGGTACAAAATATGATGCGAGTACCTGAAGTGAACTTGCGGACACCTGCAAATCTCTGCAAAAGAGAACTTAAAAGCAGGTATAAAATATAACGCGAGTACCTGAATAGACCTCGCGAACACCTGATGAGTAATTTATTTACTCATCTTTTAGTATAGTTTTATTATTATTTTAATATGAAATTATGTCTTATATCTAAATTATATCATATAAATCTTTCATATTTCAATTTCATAAGCTAACCTAAGTTTATTTTGTGTTTTCAGGTTTTCTGGTCATTTGGAGAAAAAAAAGTACATTTACATGCCCCAGGTCACGGGCGTGACCATGGGCGTGTAACCTGCGCAGTGTTCCAGACCTGTTTCTACCACTCCGGGGACGTCCCGTGAAGAATTCGCTGATGCGATATTTCGGCAAGTGCACCGGTCGCGCAAGTAATAAAGTTTGGGAATAGGATCCCCGAGTGTCGGTCTCTTGAGGAATGCAGGTTGGGTAAACGAATCGTGTTGTGTGACTAAAGTTACACAAGCGAAAACAAACACACAAAAAGGGGGTTTTGGTTGGGTTTTCCTACTTTTAACAACAATGAAGGAAATGCGGGTCGAAAGCACCGCTTCGCAAGGCGAGATGGACGCAACGGCCGCGATGCCGTGCTTCGTGAGGCGGATGGAACGCGCTCTAGTGCGGGAAGGCGAGGGTCGTAAACACCTCTTCACAAATGCCGTTAGCTCTTGCTAACGCGGATCAAACACCTTGAGTGCGTGAGTGAGTGAGTGGATGAGTGGAGGCGAAAAGATTCACAAGCAAGTAATGATGAAAAGAGAAGAAACATTCATTTCATTTAAACCAAACATCATGATATTCAAGTTTAAAAGATTCAAAGGTTACAACGAAGGAGAGAGGAAAGAGATAACCAATGGATGAAGACTAGCGGCCGTTCACGGCCGGAATGGTAGTTTGTCAAGCTACCTCCGGGCTCGGGCGGACTGTGCTTCCGGTGTAGAGAAACTGTCACGATCTCTCTACGTGGTTCCGTCGTCTTCTACCTCAGGATTCCTCTTCTTCTCACCGGACTGGAGTGGAAAAACAGCTGCTTGAGGGCTTGCGGATGGTGGAGAATGCTCCCGGACAATGGAGAAATGCTTGGAATGGTTGGAGAGGACTTCCCCTTGCGTAGGAGGTGAAGTGGAGGTGTCCAGGAATGGAAATCGCCGGCGTACGGACTGCCGCTCGCGCTCCCGGCGGCTCGATCCCGCCCTAAAAGTGGAATAGGCATATATATAGGCGCTGGACTGAATACTGCGCACGGTCATTGGCGCACGATCAGTGGTCGTGCGCACTGGAGCTCTGCGATCGTGCGCGCTGCCTGGGCGGAGCCTGAAATGAAAGAAATTTATAAAATACATGTTCGCATGACCAGTGGCGCACGACCAGTGGTCGTGCGCACTATCGTAAATGGTCCCGCGATAAGCCAGACAGAACTCATAAAATGGGCGTTATGTGCGCACGATCAGTGGCGCACGACCAGTGGTCGTGCGCGATAGAGCCAGTGATCGTGCGCGATAGAGCCAGTGATCGTGCGCAGTGTTCCTGTACAGAATTGTACCGGGAACACCTGCACGACTCCTGTTCCAGCATACAACACCAGTCCAGCCACTGAAGGTGGCACTTAACACTGCATGAAAACTAGTAACGAAGATGAACAAGAAATAACACCAAAACGGGCCTAGAAGTGCACTTAGCATGGAGTATTAAATTGGAATGAAAACATGTCTAAAGTGAAGTGCAAAGACTAGAAAATCGGCCGAGATGAGTCCAAAAATGTGTATATAATTGGGACTCATCAAACCCCCAGACTTACCTGTTTGCGCGTCCCGAGCAAACGAATTCGGCAGAGTGTGAAAATGGAAGTTAACAAAGAAAATTACACAAAGGAGTACAATGCGAAGTAACAAAAGCATGCAAATAGAAATTTAGTAAAAAGAGATTCTAATTATGCTAACTAATTTACGAAAGTATTAGAGCGTAGGTAGAGATTTAGTTATACTCAGTTGGTGAATTATGAAGAATTCGAACGATCATGCCCGGTGTGAAAGTAACAAGACACTAAGGCGGGTGTTGCACAAGGTCGGGGTTTAGGGATAACTCCGCTGAAATCCATCAACGTCGTGAACCATATGCTCGCCCGGTCACACTCTCTCCACGGCGTTAGCAAACTCACCAGTCAAATCAATAGGGCTTTTAGGATTATATTGGGGCTTAGGTTGCGGTATGATATTCAAATTTAAACACGATGGCTACGCAACCCAAGTGAGCTAACGGAACGCTGCACCACACAAAACCAAAAACAATGCTCGTGTGACACACCCCCAGACATATCATGAAAACTAGGTGTGCACACGACCTACTTCACAATTACCAACAGATTTTCTATTTAGCTCGGAAGGATTTCTTTACGACATATTTCTTTTTCAGATTTTTTTTTCTTTTTACAACATACTTTTCTTCTTTTACTTATCCTCCGGTTGGTTCAAATTCAACAAAATAAAACATGTTTTTTTTCACACGCACAAGTTCCAAACATCACAACAAATTGAGAATTATGAGCGCAGTTAAACAGCAATTTGGTTGCGGGCGTAGGATAAGCTTCGGGATTTGGTGGATGAAGAGGAGCTGAACAAAAGAGTGGTAGGCACAATTTTGGCTTGCAAGGGTGAGCGAAGAGGACATGGGACGACAAGGCTCAAACTAGCCAAAAGGTGGCCTACATCACGTTTAACTCGACGAGTCGCTCTCGCCCATGCTTCGAGAGTCGCTTGGGGCAAGTTCTTAGCCCACGAGAAAGGTAAACCTTCCTCCCGACTCGAGCAACACACGACTAGTGCTCGTACACACACAACACCGGGTTATCACCAATTTCGTTCACATTCACCATTTGAGTATAACAAATCTAAAACTACGCAAAAGATACTAATCATAAATTAAATGCATAGAAATAATCTAGTTTTACTCAAATGCTACTGCAGCATGCGGGTGCGACTAGAACACTGCTCGAGTCAACATCGCACTCCAAATAGTAATTCCTAAGCTAACACCCCAATTCACATTCCTAACCAAAATAGTTTATTTGGAAACAACACAAATAGGAAAGCGCGCACTCATGTGGGTGAAGTGGTGCAAGAAGCATGAAAACAATGATGATGATAAAGATAAATAATAAACAAACTTCTAGTATGCAGTGCAACTCGTGCACAGTGGATGACACATACTCTCCCCCAGACTTAGTCTAAACATTACATCACAGAAATTGGAAGCTGAGGGGGGAAGAAGTGTTACCCAATGCTCAGAATTGAGCATACCAGACAATTGGCGATTAAGATAAAGTGCAGTCCGCAGCATCCGCACCAAAGAACACAACACACCTGCAAGCACAAAACTAAAAATAGCAAAAACAAATAAAAGAACTGAACTAAACATGTTAGATAAAAATAAAATTAGGAAATCTGGGTTGTCTCCCAGCAGCGCTTTTGTTTTATGTCCTTAAGCTGGACCAAATACCTGTATTATGATTGTTTAAAGAGTGCAGAAATTAAAGGAGAAGTTCACAGAAGCAGTTTCACAAATTCAAACAACACAAATCAGCTATAGGCGCTCTTATGGTGCGCGTCTCCCGTAGCTCGTAGGCGGGAGGTGAAGGCTTTAGGGCCAACACTGGTGTCACCCAGTGTTCCCCTAACCTCCGCCCTCTTGCCACGGAGAGCGGCAGCGCGAGCGTCGTGCAGAAGTTTCTCCTGTTTAAGTTTAGTGACAGTCGGGGACTGCCAACGTTGAAAGTTTTCAGATTTTTCCACCTTGGTGGTGGGTGGCGTCACTTCCGGCGTCGTGATGACTACCGGATCAGCCCAAGAGATGGAGCGCTTAAATTGTTTATTACAAGAATCAAAACAAGAAGATAATGGGACAGTGTCCCGAAATAAATTCAAGTCAATATTTTTCGAAATGCAATCTTCCTCCGTCTCGGAATCAAATTCTCTCCGAAGATCTACTTCTTCCTCACTGGACTGGTGCTCCTCCTTTTCTCCTTCAATTGGTTCTTTATCTTCTTCATTTCCTGCACAACTCATAGATTCATCAAAAATAAAGAGAGGGGGAGGAGTGGATGTTTCAGTTATTGCTTTGGGGCAAGTGGGCCGCGTCACCATATTGGGTAGGAAGACACACCCCGTAGCGAAATCAAGGGTGGCACCGCTCTCTTTCAAGAACGGCACGCCCAAGATAGGGATAGAGTGATTTTCCTGGGGTCCCAAAACCTGAAAATCAGCAACCATAATCGTCCCCTCAACTATTACTTCTACATTTTTCACTTCCCCCTCAGATTGTATAACAGTCCCATTAGCAAGCATAAGGGATTTCCGATCCTCCGTGTTCATCTCAAGTTGCAATTTAGCAATGTCTTGCAACGCAATGACGTTGCGGGAGGAGCCAAATTCGCACAAAGCTTTCATTTCAATATTATTGATGGAACAAGAAATCACCAACTCACTTGGATCAGCCTCTACCACATCGCCGAGACTCTTCCTTTGATCTATTGGGTTCTTTTCAGTGTTGCTAGGAAGGGTCCCATGCGCCCGCTCGGTTAGCACTTGGGCCAATTGGCCCAGCAGCGTTTCCAAGTTCCGCATGGATGTGGTTTGGTTCACCATATTTGAGGTAGCCGCTTGCATAAATTTTTCCATCATCTCCTCCAGATTACTCTTTTTTTGGGCTGGGGGGCCTTGGTTATAATCCGGGTGTGGTGGCCTCGGTTGGCTCCCGGAGGCGTAAGCATCATTTGATGCTGCCCCGGTGCCCATCGTTGGCCATGCGTGTTTGGGTTCCATGAGAAGTTCGGGTGACTTCTCACTCCCGGATGATAAGCATTATTAAATGCCACCCCCTTAGACTGATTTCCTACAAAATTAACGGATTCATTCAAGGATAAGTGCGCGAAGTCACCTGATACGTTGTTCCCTGAACATTCGTACGTGTGGTGGCCACCGCCTCCACATCCTTCGCACGTAATGACAGCAGCAGGCGCGGGTGTAGGAGGAAGTGAGTCGACCACAAAGAGACCGCGGGCGTTCCTTGGTGCATTTCTCCCGGCAGTCCAGAATGTACTGTGGGAGGCGGTATCGCGCAGAATCCGAAGGGCCTCCTCTGGAGTGTGGTTCATTAGAGTACCACCCGCAGCAGCATCGATCATTGCCCTGTAGTTGGGCTCGATCGCAAAGTAAAATGTCTCTACCACATTCCACGGTTGGAGCTCGTGGTTCGGGCAGCGGCGGAGAAGATCATTAAGGCGCTCCCACGCCTCGGCAAGGGTCTCTTGGTCAGCTTGGCGAAAGGTGGCGATCTCTCGCCGCAGGCTCACAATTTTATCAACGGGGTGGAATTTGGCCAGGAACTTGGATGCAAGAGCATCCCAAGTCGCGACGGTCCCAGGAGGAATAGAATGGAGCCACACCTTGGCCTTGTCGCGAAGTGAGAATGGGAACAGTCGCAGCTTGACTGTATCGTCAGTTATTCCAGTGTAGCAGAAAGTTCCGCAGATATCGGAAAACTCTGCCAGGTGCAGGTGCGGGCCTTCACTGGTCATCCCGGAGAACTGAGCATTGTTCCGGATGATGTTCAAGATCGTAGGTTTGATCTCGAACTAGTTGTTCATAATGTTGGAACCAAATCCCGGATACACACTCCCAGCTGTCGGAGTGGTATAATCTCTCATCGTTCTGGGTCGAGGCCTCACTACCTCTTGCTCATCTCTAGGTTGGTGCTGCCCCACATCAGGCACTCTTGGGTCAGCATTATTTGGGTCTATGTTGTCACCCATTGCCGCCTGTACGGCTGCTGCGCACCTTCTTGCGTGAGCGGTCAGTTCGATCTCTGGATCAAAGGGTACAAGTTCCCCCACGGCTTGTCTCTGCATGCACAGTCACAACAAAAAAAGAAAACATAACAAAGGAAATAAAAAACAACTGCTCTTGTAACAAAAGCTCACAACTCAAGACGTTACACGCCTGAACATTCCCCGGCAACGGCACCAAAAACTTGATGCGATATTTCGGCAAGTGCACCGGTCGCGCAAGTAATAAAGTTTGGGAATAGGATCCCCGAGTGTCGGTCTCTTGAGGAATGCAGGTTGGGTAAACGAATCGTGTTGTGTGACTATTGTTACACAAGCGAAAACAAACACACAAAAAGGGGGTTTTGGTTGGGTTTTCCTACTTTTAACAACAATGAAGGAAATGCGGGTCGAAAGCACCGCTTCGCAAGGCGAGATGGACGCAACGGCCGCGATGCCGTGCTTCGTGAGGCGGATGGAACGTGCTCTAGTGCGGGAAGGAGAGGGTCGCAAACACCTCTTCACAAATGTCGTTAGCTCTTGCTAACGCGGATCGAACACCTTGAGTGCGTGAGTGAGTGAGTGGATGAGTGGAGGCGAAAAGATTCACAAGCAAGTAATGATGAAAAGAGAAGAAACATTCATTTCATTTAAACTAAACATCATGATATTCAAGTTTAAAAGATTCTAAGGTTACAACGAAGGAGAGAGGAAAGAGATAACCAATGGATGAAGACTAGCGGCCGTTCACGGCCGGAATGGTAGTTTGTCAAGCTACCTCCGGGCTCGGGCGGACTGTGCTTCCGGTGTAGAGAAACTGTCACGATCTCTCTACGTGGTTCCGTCGTCTTCTACCTCAGGATTCCTCTTCTTCTCACCAGACTGGAGTGGAAAAACAGCTGCTTGAGGGCTTGCGGATGGTGGAGAATGCTCCCGGACAATGGAGAAATGCTTGGAATGGTTGGAGAGGACTTCCCCTTGCGTAGGAGGTGAAGTGGAGGTGTCCAGGAATGGAAATCGCCGGCGTACGGACTGCCGCTCGCGCTCCCGGCGGCTCGATCCCGCCCTAAAAGCGGAACATGCATATATATAGGCGCTGTACTGAATACTGCGCACGGTCATTGGCGCACGACCAGTGGTCGTGCGCACTGGAGTTCTGCGATCGTGCGCGCTGCCTAGGCGGAGCCTGAAATGAAAGAAATTTATTAAATACATGTTCGCACGACCAGTGGCGCACGACCAGTGGTCGTGCGCACTATCGTAAATGGTCGTGCGATAAGCCAGACAGAACTCATAAAATGGGCATTATGTGCGCACGATCAGTGGCGCACGACCAGTGGTCGTGCGCGATAGAGCCAGTGATCGTGCGCAGTGTTCCTGTACAGAATTGTACCGGGAACACCTGCACAACTCCTGTTCCAGCATACAACACCAGTCCAGCCACTGAAGGTGGCACTTAACACTGCATGAAAACTAGTAACGAAGATGAACAAGAAATAACACCAAAACGGGCCTAGAAGTGCACTTAGCATGGTGTATTAAATAGGAATGAAAACATGTCTAAAGTGAAGTGCAAAGACTAGAAAATCGGCCCAGATGAGTCCAAAAATGTGTATATAATTGGGACTCATCATTCGCCAAGTACACGCCCCAGGTCACGGGCGTGACCAAGGGCGTGACCCAATGTCACGGCCACGACCCGCCACAAGCATCCGGAGCACGCCGCCACATCAATTAAAATTACACGCACTCGGTCACGGGCGTGACCAAGGGCGTGACATCCAGCACACGTGCGTGACTTTTCCCGCGCCAATTTCCCGCCGAAGCTTCCCGCCAGCAGCACTTAATTGAGATTACACGCCCTAGGTCACGGGCGTGACCTAGGGCGTGACACATCCATAACGCCTGCATTGAAGCCAGACGTCGCCTTCTCCGCTCACAGCAAATCACGCCCCTTACACGCCCTTGGTCACGGGCGTGACCAAGGGCGTGTAACACCAAATATTCAGCTATTTAAAGGGAGCTTTTTCAGATGTTTGAGGACGAATTTTGGGAGTTCTAAGTTTATTTTCTTGCTCTGCTTTTGTCATTCTTAAGCTTGTAATCTTTCTTCTTAAGCTTGCACTTTCATTTCAGGTTTGTAACTTCTTGTTTCCTAGTTGTAATTCCTTTTCAATTAATTAAATAGTACTTTTTTTCTTATTCTACTCTCAATCTTCATTATGCACTTCTTGTATTTCATCAATTCCTTCATCTCCATGAGTAGCTAAATTTCATTAGTACTCGGCCGAGATGATCCGAGGAAAATATAATTCATAATTTAGTTTAGAACTTCTTTTTCTCTTATTTAGATCGCTTAAGATTTATCCTTGAATTTATATTGATTGAGATTATATTATCGATATATAATCTCATTCTTATTTTCGTAGTCTAATAATCGAGAGGTTTTGAGTTCGAATCGATCATTTCAAGGATAAAGAGATTTGAATGCACTCCTCAAGAGAGGACGACATAAATCTCCCGGATTGGAGTTATATCCAATAGAGGGGTTCACTTCGATAAAGCGAGTTTTAGGGGTTTCGATTCTAGAACGAGAGTTCGATTGATCAACCTAAACTCAGTTAGGCGTATCCTTGAGAGTGGTACGTTTATAAATCGGGAACCTCCACGGTCAAGCATTTCTTTTAAAGAGAATTAGAAGTTTTATTTCTTTATTTATTTATTTTTTCCAAGGTGATTCAAGGTTGAGTGCTAATCCTTCTTATCATAGTTTTAACAAATTATTTCTCTTTCTTGCAACCAACCAACCCAAGTTTCTTTCGATAAAATAACAGAGATTTTCCGAATTAAGAGTACTCAACCACCCCGAGTCTAATACGACCTTGTTTTAACAACCTATACTACATTCGATACGGTACACTTGCCGTTATCATTTGCAAGCATAGTTTTGCGCATCAACACCTGTTAATCTCTGCAATCGAGAATTCAAAGCAGGTATAAAACATAACGCGAGTACCTGAAGAGACCTCGCGAACACCTACTAATCTCTGCAAAAGAGAACTCAAAACAGGTGTAAAACAAACTGCAACACGAGTACCTGAAGAGATCTCGTGAACACCTGCTAATCTCTGCACAAGAGAACTTAAAACATGTGTAAAAGCAAACTACAACGCGAGTACCTGATGAGACCTCACGAACACCTGCTAATCTCTGTAAAAGAGAACTCAAAGCAGGTATACAATATAATGCGAGTACCTGAAGAGACCTCGCGAACACCTGCTAATCTCTGCAAAAGAGAATTCAAAGCAAGTATAAAACGTAATGCGAGTACCTGAAGAGAACTCACGAATACCTGATAATCTCTACAAAAGAGAACTCAAAGCAGGTATAAAACGTAACGCGAGTACCTGAAGAGACCTCACGAACACCTGCTAATCTCTGCAAAAGAGAACTCAAAGCAGGTAAAAAACATAACGCAAGTACCTGAAGATACCTCGCGAACACCTGCTAATCTCTGCAAAAGAGAACTCAAAACAGGTAAAAAACATAACGCGAGCACTTGAAGATACCTCGCGAACACCTGCTAATCTCTGCAAAAGAGAACTTAAAAGCAGGTATAAAATATAACGTGAGTATCAGAAGATACCTCGCGAACACCTGCTAATCTCTGCCAAAGAGAACTCAAAGAAGGTATAAAATATAACGCGAGTACCTGAAGAGACCTCACGAACACCTGCCAATCTCTGCAAAAGAGAACTTAAAAGCAGGTATAAAACATAACGCGAGTACCTGAAGAGACCTCGCGAACACCTGCTAATCTCTACAAAAGAGAACTCAAAGCAGGTATAAAACATAACGCGAGTACCTGAAGAGAACTCGCGAACACCTGCTAATCTCTGCAAAAGAGAACTCAAAGCAGGTATAAAACATAATGCGAGTACCTGAAGAGACCTCGCGAACACCTGCTAATCTCTGCAAAAGAGAACTCAAAGCAGGGGTAAAATATAACGCGAGTACCTGAAGAGACCTCGCGAACACCTGCTAATCTCTGCAAAAGAGATCTCAAAGCATGTATAAAATATAACGCGAGTACCTGAAGAGACCTCGCGAACACCTGCTAATCTCTGCAAAGGAGAATTCAAAGCAGGTATAAAACGTAACGCGAGTACCTGAAGAGAACTCGCGAAAACCTGCTAATCTCTGCAAAAGAGAACTCAAAGCAGGTATAAAACGTAACGCGAGTACCTGAAGAGAACTCGCGAACACCTGCTAATCTCTGCAAAAGAGAACTCAAAGCAGGTATAAAACATAACGCGATTACCTGAAGAGACCTCGCGAACACCTGCTAATCTCTGCAAAAGAGAACTCAAAGCAGGTGTAAAATATTATGCGAGTACCTGAAGAGACCTCGCGAACACCTGCTAATCTCTGCAAAAGAGAACTCAAAGCAGGTATAAAATATAACGCGAGTACCTAAAGAGACCTTGCGAACACCTACTAATCTCTGCAAAAGAGAACTCAAAGCAGGTATAAAATATAACGCGAGTACCTGAAGAGACCTCGTGAACACTTGCTAATCTTTGCAAAAGAGAAGGCAAAGCAGGTATAAAACTTAACGCGAGTACCTGATGAGAACTCACAAATACCTGCTAATCTCTGCAAAAGAGAATTTAAAAGCAGGTATAAAACAATCTATAACGCAAGTACCTGAAGAGAACTCACGAATACCTACTAATCTCTGCAAAAGAGAATTCAAAGCAGGTATGAAACATAACGCGAGTACCTGAAGAGACCTCGCGAACACCTGCTATTTTCTGCAAAAGAGAATTTAAAGTAGGTATGAAACATAACGCGAGTACTGAAGAAACCTCGCGAACACCTGCCAATCTCTGCAAAAGAGAACTAAAAGCAGGTATAAAACAATTTATACCCCGAGTACCTGAAGCGATCTCGCGTACACCTGCTAATCTCTGTAAAACCAGAACTTAAAGCAGGTATAAAACAATCTTTAACGCGAGTACCTGAAGAGAACTCGCGAATACCTGCCAATCTCTACAAAAATAGAACATAAAGCAGGTATAAAACAATCTTTAACGCGAGTACCTGAAGAGACCTCGCGAACACCTGCTAATCTCTGCAAAAGAGAATTCAAAGCAGGTATAAAACGTAACGCGAGTACCTGAAGAGAACTCGCGAATACCTGCTAATCTATGCAAAAGAGAACTCAAAGCAGGTATAAAACATAACGCGAGTACCTGAAGAGACCTCACGAACACCTGCTAATCTCTGCAAAAGAGAACTCAAAGCAGGTAAAAAACATAACGCGAGTACCTGAAGATACCTCGCGAACACCTGCTAATCTCTGCAAAAGAGAACTTAAAAGCAGGTATAAAATATAACGCGAGTACCTGAAGAGACCTCGCGAACACCAGCTAATCTCTGCAAAAGAGAACTCAAAGCAGGTATAATATAACGCGAGTACCTGAAGAGACCTCGCGAACACCTGCTAATCTCTGCAAAAGAGAACTTAAAAGCAGGTATAAAACATAACACAGTACCTGAAGAGACCTCGCAAACACCTGCTAATCTCTACAAAAGAGAACTCAAAGTAGGTATAAAACATAACGTGAGTACCTGAAGAGAACTCGCGAACACCTACTAATCTCTGCAAAAGAGAATTCAAAGCAGGTATAAAACATTACGCGAGTACCTGAAGAGACCTCGCGAACACCTGCCAATCTCTGTAAAAGAGAACTCAAAGCAAGTATAAAACACAACGCGAGTACCTGAAGATACCTCGCGAACACCTGCTAATTTCTGCAAAAGAGAACTTAAAAGCAAGCATAAAATATAACGCGAGTACCTGAAGAGACCTCGCGGACACTTGCTAATCTCTGCAAAAGAGAACTCAAAGCAGGTAAAAAACATAGCGCGGGTACCTTAAGATACCTCGCGAACACCTGCTAATCTCTACAAAAGAGAACTTAAAAGAAGGTATAAAACAATCTATAACGCGAGTACCTGAAGAGAACTCGCGAATACCTGCTAATCTCTGCAAAAGAGAATTCAAAGCAGGTATGAAACATAATGCGAGTACCTGAAGAGACCTCGCGAACACCTGCAATTTTCTTCAAAAGAGAATTCAAAGCAGGTATGAAACGTAACGCGAGTACCTGAAGAGACCTCGCGAACACCTGCTAATCTCTGCAAAAGAGAACTCAAAGTAGGTATAAAACAATTTATAACGCGAGTACCTGAAGGGACCTCGCGAACACCTACTAATCTCTGCAAAAACAGAACTTAAAGCAGGTATAAAACAATCTTCAACGCGAATACCTGAAGAGAACTCGCGAATACCTGCCAATCTCTGCAAAAATAGAACATAAAGCAGGTATAAAACAATCTTTAACGCGAGTACCTGAAGAGAACTCGCGAATACCTGCCAATATCTGCAAAAACAGAACATAAAGCAGGTATAAATGAATTCATAACTGCTAGTCTTTGCTATTTTACTTACTTGTGGATATTCATATGCGATCTTCTGTTTTTAGCGTTATTCCTTATCAAACTTCAAATCCTTTCTGAAAAACCTCCAGGGAAAAGATATATCCAAAAGAATAATTGCCCAGCTATCATGAAATGTTGCCCTGATGGTTTATCGTAGTTCTAAAGTAGATCCTGATTGACTCAGTGAAGATGAATCGCGTCCTGAAACTGCCAGAGATTATATCTTCATAAGCTCTGATTGTAAGCAATGAGTCATGCAGTTAAAATGCAATCCATAGGATTAATAAGTCCATTTCCCGACTATTATAGTGAAAGCCTTGACTCGATTATCTCGAGTCGGAAATATTGCCTTGTGGCTTCCTGTAATAGCCCGGTTTCCGGCTTTAAAGCCAGATACATTTTACCCACATGGGTAGCATATTATGCAGCCATTTTTCATAACCTGTAGTACTCTTTCAAACCGACCGGCTTGATAGATAAAACCGCCCGGTCTAAAATTTTTTCAACTTCTAAATGACCAAGCGGGCCAATATTTGTACCTGTTAGATACCACTTTCTCCAAATGATCGAGGATCATAAGAGAGATAATTTTCCTGTAAGGAAAAAGGAATGGCTACAGACTCAGATGACCAAGTGGGCAGGTGGGCCTAGGAGGTGAACATTGCTTTCCTCAAGTGGTCATAAGAGCTGTAAAAATAAAGAAAAAGTAAGTACATACCCAGATGACCAAGTGGGCAGGTGGGCCTAGGCGGCGAACATTGCTTTCCTCAAGTGGTCATAAGGGCTGTAAACGACTCAACTGCTCTCTTGCCTAGGGATACAAGCTGAGTTGATCAATTGGGCAGGTGGGCCTAGGCGGCGGACATTGCTATTCTCAGAGAGATCAACTCAATTGTGGGTCCCGCTTAGGCATCTCTTGAGAGTACCTATGAGTGTTCGATGGTCACAAACTAAGATGATCAGTTGGGCAGGTGTGGTTATGCCGCAGAGGCTATACCGACATTGCTTTCCTCAGAAAGATCATCAAAGCTGTAACTATATCCCTTTCGGGGCATGATAGAGCTAACATTCACCTAGACCTCCCTTGATGCAGGGGTGTGTTAGATATTAGCCGGGATCCAAGATTCCGAAGAGCACTGCACGGGAATTGGCAAGCTACCACTACACGTGTGCGAAAACTCCCCGCTACACATGATCTTCGTGGTTTTACGCTAATGACTACAATCCGAGGGGGTTCGAGCAGAACTTGGCGATGTCTCCATGGTTCAGTGAGTTTGATAATAAGGAATAGACAAGTCACAAGGAAGAGTCCACAAGTAATAGTGTCAGTATTGTATCCACTTCATTCGATATCAAAATGCAAACAAATGAGAGCGTTATCATTAAGGACAGAACCGTTTTGAGATCGTCGCCGCTCCAAGTATGAGAGATGTCTTCACTATCACTAGTCTGATAGTAGCTTCATCTTGAACTGAAGTTCTTAGTGAAGTAGCCGCCTCAAATGCTTGTAGATGAAAAACTGGATCACTTATCCCAGAATATACTGGTAGCCTCGGTTCAACTCGGAAGTACCTCTCAACAAATTTTGTTTAATAATGGGAAGGATCTTGGTATTATCCTATAAGATAAGTTAGCCCATCAACTTGATATGGAGAATTACTCATACACACCTTATAGAACTCATGGTGAGGAATAGAGAGCTCTTCTGCTTCAAGTTGCGGCAAATGTTCCAAATAATTGCTAGAAGGCTTGTTGCTAGTAGCTGACGTTGTATTAAGTTGAGAATCCACTTGTCTTTCGAGGTGAGCGATCTCTACTAATAGGGAGTTGATGTCGCTTCTTTGGGTAGGAACTTCGGGATGATTGGAAGGATGCTCGAGGCCCTTTGCCAGATGATCCATGAAAATAGAAAATGCCGAAAGAGAAAAACTGAAATAACTTTGATGGAGGCAAGGACCCGCCAGATGGTTGTGATCGTGTTTGTGATTCCACGTCGACGCATTACTTTGATTGCGGCGGCAAATTTGAAGACTACGATGGAAGATGCCGTGAGATTATTGGAGCCGGCTTGATGGTCTATGTTCGAGTCGGCATGGTTCATGTTGGAGCACTTATGGTTCATGACGATGGCGGATGACGGCGTAACTCCAACCATGACGAGCGCCATCGCCGCAACATCTTCCGCCCGTGGCACATGAAATAATATATTAGTTTATCTCTTTATTATAATTAGTATTGGGTATTATTTTATGCTTTGTATTTTATATTTTTAGACTTTTTAATGTTGGTGTGCTAGTAACCTTTAGGTGGGCTGCATGTAGCCTTTTCCTTTGTATGGCCTATATATATGGCCTCATGTATTAGTGAAGGAATTAATTGATGATAAAGAAAAAAAAAACAAACCCTAAGAATTTTCCTCTCTCTCTCTATCGTTTTCTCTCTACCAGCCGCCCAAGGTGTTCTCTCTCTTTCTCTCTCTCTCTACTCTAGCCGCCCAAGGTGTTTCCCTCTCTTTCTCTCTCTCTCTCTCTACTCTAGCCGCCCCTTCTATCTTTCCCTCCAGGAAAGGTTTCGGCCAGCCCAAGGCCTCCCATCTCCCCTCCAAGTTCGGCCCTCCCTCTCCTTCCTCTCTCTTGGCCGACCACCAAAAGCCAACCTCCACGAAACAGCCCCGGATTTTTGGTCTTGCTCGTGGCGAACGGATTTGAAGGCGACGGTGCTCTACAACTTTGGGCTCTCCTCCGGCGACCACCTCCGTGACGACCTAGGATTTATATAACCCGGATCTACGATTCCGGGAAGGGTAACGCGTTTCTACTCATTGTGATAATTTTCTCTCAAGTTATTTGTGGTGGTATAGATCTGTGACGGATTTTCTCGCCGCTATTTGCTCGCGTTTATTTTCATTTGGTTAGTGGAACGCTCTAGGATTCATCGTTATTCGACGAGGAGTGGCGAACCTCTTTTGCTCTTGTTGGGGAAGATCTTCCTATTTTCCGAAGTCTTGTTTTTTCGGAGGATCTTCTTTGGTACAACACACTCGCTTGACCGGACGCAAACATTCGTCCCTTTAGCTTGACGGATCCCGGCTTATCGCCGACGATTCGATTTTGTCACGGAGTTGCTATCCGTACACGTACGAAAATTAATAATAAGTTTAGTCGAGGGCTGCGTTTAAGTTGTGTTTTGGGAGAGCGGAGCGTTGATCGTTGTTGTTCGTAGTCGCGTGAGACCGCCTCATTCCGGTGGCCTACATCAAATTTGGTATCAGAGCGAGGTTGTGTTGAGTTCTATCTCGACACCATCCTTACTCTAATCCGTAGGCTATCCGCCCTCACTTGGGTGTGCACCGTAGTTTTACCGAAAATCTGAATTTTTCTAGCATTGGTGTGCAAATAGCAATTTTCAAAATTTCGTCGGAATCAACAAACAAAAATTCTGTAGGTTCTTAGTCCAGATATAAGAATTAAAAGAAAAAAATATTTCAGTTTCATTAAGGTTTAGGTGGCTACAAAAATTAAACGCTCGTAATTTTTATACTGGACAACACCTAATTTTTTCACTAGTAATGACTACTAGGCTGAATCCGGGGTATCCCCCGCCCCTTTCACGTATAACTACACCACGGGCCTGCTCTATGAAGATAATTAGGTTCAGCCGTGACCCGAAGCACCAATTTAAATTAAATTTTAAACACGGTGAGAAGTGGTGCAGGCTTGTTGTCGATAGCGTCTGCCACACAAATGCTATCACAGAGAACGCGGTGTCTAGGATGTTGGTGACCACTGAACCACATCCTCACCCATATCGGCTCATATGCCCTAATGAGAGCGTTGTGTTAGTATCCCGGCGATGTTTGGTGCCCCTCACCATCAAAGCCTATTCTGAGCACGTTTGGTGCGATGTCCTTCCCATGAAGGACTTTCATGTACTGCTAGGACACCAATGGCTTGCTCATCATGATATTCTTTACGATGACCACGATGACACATTAGACTTCATGTATAATGGTCAGCGTATCTCCCTCAGGTCCCCTCCACCTAAGAAGCCCACGGTCTCATCTGGAGACACTTGTAGCTCGATCGAGTCGATACCACCCGGTATTGACACACATGGGGATTTTGACACCATTGGTCAAATTCAGCCCTTAGATTATGTTAGCCACTCTGAGGCCAACGCACAGAGCTTGATCATAAGACCCGAGTCTGATCCTATTAGTCCCATCATTCCCCTTGATATTGTCCCTGTGGAGGCCCCCACGTCTGATTTAGTGCCTGCGAGTGAGGTTGCCATGCTTAGTCAACCTATGCACGTTCCTATTATCCTTAAGAAGCCCTCTATTGGGCATCCCGAGGTCACTCAGGAGGTCGATGAACACGACGAGATTATGACTACTGAGTTTTCTGTGCCCATTAGTGGGGAGGTCATACGACCCACTTCTTTATCAATTGGTAGTACTTGTGTGAGTCTACATTCCGCACTTGTGGACTCTAGACTCGTGTTAGCTACCCCCTGGAACCACCATCCATTTAAGGCCGCCTGGAGCTCTCAAACTTCAGCCCCAACCTTGAGGTATGGCATGGAGCCCGTTACCCCAGCTGGGCGTGTTGAGTGGTTTTGTTGGATTATCCTTCCTATGTTAGCTGACTCTACTATGCATGATCACCCTAGGCTTTGTGATCATGACACCACTCACATTAGGAGAGCTAGCATATCTGAAATAAAATTTAGGGGACGAAGTCACGAATTGTTGGAGTCCTTTTCCACCCACCACCCCTTAGGACGATCATAGATTTAAGTTTACATTATGACTTATCATATGATCCACGATGTCTCCACTCACCTGGACTTGATGTTACATTGCTAGCCGACCCACTTGGGTCCAAATACTCTATTTTCACCGCACCCCATGGAGCATCCCGCTTTATGCTCGATTCGGTTTTAGTGGATCTTTCCCCTAGACTGTTGCCTCTTGGCAATTTAGAGAGCGATGTTAGTAGTTTCGGTACTTTGCGTCGAATATTTGGAATGCTAGAAACTTTCACTTTACCATCGAAAATTTTTGCTGAGCGGGGCCCCAACCCCATTTTTAGTGTTTCGAGATGTCTTTCACTTTTTCTAGAGCCACTACATTTAGCTTCTTCTCGTTTCCCTCCACTAAAAATTCTGTTGGGTTGAGAGGTGAGCTGGGTAGCATGTCGTTCACGCTCATGGTGATCTCTGGAGGTATGATGTCTATTGATGTTTTAGCACTTTCCCCTTCTTTTTCCTATGCTATGATCGAGGCCCATGGGCACTACTTTTTGCATGACAGGTTGACACAGGTGGACATTTCTTTGGGGCCAAGCTGGGCCACTTGCTGCTTCCTGCCACCCTGGCCGGATGGGCCACCCTCACGGCCCGCTCCCTCGGACGTACTTCTACAGGTTGCTGCTCTGCTACACCGATTCCTTCACTCCCACTCATCGGTGATGAGTATTTTTGAGTGGGGGAGGATTGATGGAGGCAAGGACCCGCCAGATGGTTGTGATCGTGTTTGTGATTCCACGTCGACGCATTACTTTGATCGCGGCGGCAAATTTGAAGACTACGATGGAAGATGCCGTGAGATTATTGGAGCCGGCTTGATGGTCTATGTTCGAGTCGGCATGGTTCATGTTGGAGCACTTATGGTTCATGACGATGGCGGATGACGGCGCAACTCCAACCATGACGAGCGCCATCGCCGCAACATCTTCCGCCCATGGCACATGAAATACTATATTAGTTTATCTCTTTATTATAATTAGTATTGGGTATTATTTTATGCTTTGTATTTTGTATTTTTAGACTTTTTAATGTTGGTGTGCTAGTAACCTTTTGGTGGGCTGCATGTAGCCTTTTCCTTTGTATGGCCTATATATATGGCCTCATGTATTAGTGAAGGAATTAATTGATGATAAAGAAAAAAAAACAAACCCTAAGAATTTTCCTCTCTCTCTCTATCGTTTTCTCTCTACTAGCCGCCCAAGGTGTTCTCTCTTTCTCTCTCTCTCTCTACTCTAGCCGCCCAAGGTGTTTCCCTCTCTTTCTCTCTCTCTCTCTCTACTCTAGCCGCCCCTTCTATCTTTCCCTCCAGGAAAGGTTTCGGCCAGCCCAAGGCCTCCCATCTCCCCTCCAAGTTCGGCCCTCCCTCTCCTTCCTCTCTCTTGGCCGACCACCAAAAGCCAACCTCCACGAAACAGCCCCGGATTTTTGGTCTTGCTCGTGGCGAACGGATTTGAAGGCGACGGTGCTCTACAACTTTGGGCTCTCCTCCGGCGACCACCTCTGTGACGACCTAGGATTTATATAACCCGGATCTACGATTCCGGGAAGGGTAACGCGTTTCTACTCATTGTGATAATTTTCTCTCAAGTTATTTGTGGTGGTATAGATCTGTGACGGATTTTCTCGCCGCTATTTGCTCGCGTTTATTTTCATTTGGTTAGTGGAACGCTCTAGGATTTATCGTTATTCGACGAGGAGTGGCGAACCTCTTTTGCTCTTGTTGGGGAAGATCTTCCTATTTTCCGAAGTCTTGTTTTTTCGGAGGATCTTCTTTGGTACAACACACTCGCTTGACCGGACGCAAACATTCGTCCCTTTAGCTTGACGGATCCCGGCTTATCGCCGACGATTCGATTTTGTCATGGAGTTGCTATCCGTACACGTACGAAAATTAATAATAAGTTTAGTCGAGGGCTGCGTTTAAGTTGTGTTTTGGGAGAGCGGAGCGTTGATCATTGTTGTTCGTAGTCGCGTGATACCGCCTCATTCCGGTGGCCTATATCAAACTTTCAGCTCGATCCGGTCGCAATGGGCTTTGAATTTCTGAATTCCGACACCCGGATCAAAAGTTATGACCGTTTTAAAATTGAATGTATTTTAGGCCAAATCTCGCATCTTCATCGCAACTGTTGTTCATCAACCACTCGCTATCTAAAGGTCGCGTGTTTCTGTTGAATCCAAAATCATCCCCACGCCCTCGACGCTCAATCCCAGAGGAAAGAGAGGAGGTAGTGGTCGAGCAGCTGGTTACTTGAGTCGCTAATGAAGAGCTGAGAGAGGGAGAAGAAGAGGGGGCCGCTAGCTTGCGGCGAGGCCAGACTTCACCCGCCGCGGAAAATGCCACTCCTGCAGCGGGCTTTCCCTTTATTTAATAATCTGCATTACATCTTGTCGTTTTTAGTACATGGAAACAGGGTGAGTACAAGAAAGTGGCAAATAAGAAAAGTAAGCCGCTCGGGCTGTTCGCTGAAGCCGTCTGGGCTAGACACCGAGGCCGTCCGGCCTAGTCGCCGGGGCCACCGGACTAGTCGTCGAGGCCGCCGGGCTAGTCTCCGAGGCCGTCCGGCCTAGTCGCCGAGGCCGCCGGACTCGTCGTCGAGGCAGCCGGACTCGTCGCCGAGGCCGCCGGGCTAGTCGCCGAGGCCGCCCGGACTAGTCGTCGAGGCCGGCGGACTAGTTGCCGAAGCTGCCGGGCTAGTCGCCGAGGCCGCCTGGACTAGTCGTCGAGGCCGCCTGGGTTGTTCCTCTAGAGATCGCCGGACAGCCCACTGCTAGGTGCGGTCTGGCTGCATCTAGCCGCTGGTTTGGCCCCCAACTCGCCTGTCCTTTGTTCATGGTTGATGGTCCTATTTATAGGCTCTGGGTCGATGTTGTCACCTCCGGTGAGCCGGTGACCGGATCTCTACCCGTGCGGTTTAAATGAAGGAGACCGCCACCTTAGGCGGTCTGAAGGAGGAGGCCGCCCAGCTTGGGCGGTCTGAAAAAGGAAGCCGCCCACCTTCGGCGGCTGAAGGAGGAGGCCGGCCAGCTTGGGCGGTCTGAAGACGTAGGCCGCCCGCCTTCGGCGGTCTGAAGGAGGAGGCCGCCCGGCTTGGGAGGTTTGAAGGGTGAGACCGCCCCACCTTGGCGGTTTGAAGGGAGAGGCCGCCCCACCTGGGCAGTTTAAAGGGAGAGGCCGCCCCACCTGGGCGGTTTGAAGTGGGAGGACGCCCCACCTGGGCGGTTTGAAAGGAGAGGCCGCCCCACCTGGGCGATTTGAAGTGGGAGGCCGCCCCACCTGGGCGGTTTGAAGGGCGAGGCCGCCCCACCTGGGCGGTTGAAGTGGGAGGCCGCCCCACCTGGGCGGTTTGAAGTGGGAGGCCGCCCCGCCTGGGCGAATTGAAAGGAGAGGCCGTCCCACCTGGGCAGTTTGAAGTGGGAGGCTGCCCCACCTGGGCGGTCTGAAGGGAGAGGCCGCCCCACCCGGGCGGTTTGAAGTGGGAGGCTGCCCACCCGGGCGGTTTGAAGGGAGAGGCCGCCCCACCTGGGTGGTTTGAAGTGGGAGGCCGCCCCACCTGGTCGGTTTGAAAGGAGAGGTCGCCCCTTCTTACCACTTTGGGTGTGAAAAAAGGCCTTTGTGTGAGGTCAGATCCATCCCGGGCGCGTAATCTGTAAAAATGTTGCGAAAAAGGCCTCCCAGGGGAGGATCGCCAATTTCTGGGTCAACAAAAACCTCAGGAAATCTGCAGCAGATCAAGCTATATGGGTAGCAAATGAAGCAAGGGCTGCGTTGAATCCACCAACTCTAAACTATGAACCTCAGTATGATGATGATGAAAGCTATACTGCCCTTGAGCAATATTATAACAGTCCTCCTCCAAGAATGGAAGCTAGCCCATCTCAGTCTCAGAAGAGAAAAGTAGTTAGCACTGAAGAGGACTGGCAAGCTAGGCAAATAAGGATCTAGGAGATCAGGCAAATGCCAAGTAATGAAGAATTTAGCCCTATCTCCAAAGAAATCATCCTCTCCACCAGGAGTGATTTTGAAAGCAAAGGACTGCATATGGAAAGATTCTATAGCTCAGTTGAACTGAAGAAGCATGAAGATCAAGAGATCAAAAGAAGACTTCATTGGAAAAACAAGTACAAGGGTCCATCTTCTCCAAGGTACATTCCAAAGCCAGGGAACTACTTCACTAGGCAGAAAAAGAAAGCTGGTCGAAAGAGTGATTAAATCTGGGAGAATTATGCGTGGATCTTGTGATTACCGCTATAACTTTATCTTAAGCCTACGAATTCTAACATTTAATATCTATCTGATTGCTCATCTTTTATCAATTTGCTATTTATTTTATTTATAAAGGTTATTATTATGTGAGGTTTTGACTTCTTCAAATATAGAGAGATTGTTGGGAATTTTGTTGGAACAACCCAATTACTGATTTGGGCTAGGATCACTATCTGTTTATTAGGACTAAGTTGACCCCAATGTATAGTCTAAAGGGTCAAGGTTTTAGGCTGATAGAACTAAGGAAAAGATAAGTTTTCTGCGTTCGATGAACTCCATACTGCGTTCGACGAATGACATGCTCCTGCGTTCGACGAACTTGCCAAGTTTCTGCGTTCGACGAACTCATTCTGCGTTCGATGAACACCTCTCTGTGGTCGATGAACTTCAGTCTCAGTAGTTGACCAAGTCTCAGCGGTCGACGAATTTATTCAGATCGATGAAAGATCTTCTCAGCTCAATGAATTCAATATTCCAGCTAGCTTATCAGATATTATCTTTCAGTTTGACGACCTCCTGCTCGAGATCGACGAACTCCAGATTGTGTTCGACGAAATTTATTTAGATCAACAAAATTTCTATTCAGTTCAGTATTTTCAGAAGGATTACTTTTATTTCATTCTCTGAACTCAGATCTTTTATCAACAACGGATCTATTTCTTCCAGATAAGTTAAGGATTTTATCCTTCCATTTATTTACTCCTTTCCATTGTCTTCTCCCGAGAGAAAATAGCCGTTGACATATTTTGGAAAAGGACACTTTCATGGAAAAGGAAAAGAAATAAAGTGTATCCGATTTACAGTTCCGAGAATATCTCTTCTGAATATTTTATTCCTTAAATTAAGGGATTTAATTTTCAAAATCAGTCAGAGATTTCAAAAGAAATAAGGAAGAAGATTTACAGGATATTTAATATAGTACAACAAGAAAAGAGAAAAGAAGAATACTGTCGAGAGATATACAGAAGGAAGAAAAGAAAAAGCTTTCAGAGCTCATCTTCCTCAAGCAGCACATCTCATTCTCTGAGAACAACAATGCAAATCATTTCTCAGATTTCTGCTGCAAGTTTCTAGATCTTCAAGAGCAACAAACAATCTGAGAAAACTTCTGTCTCTCAGATTCATCACCTATCAAGAAAGATATCTGTTTCAAGTGAAAGCTCCATCCTCAAACTGTCAAGAATTTCAATCAGACAGGGGGAGCTTTACAACATCAATATCCACTAGTCTTCTCTCAGATTATTGACAGAGAAGAACATCTAAACCCTCTTTATCTCATCTTGTACAGGGTTATAACTCCCTTCAAAAGTTAACCCCTTGGTGGCAGGGCACCTGATCAAAAACCTGTGGTTGGTTTGAGCACCTCATCAAAAGCTCATTGGTGTTTGGACACCTGATCAAAAATCCATTGGTGATAGGGCACCTGATCAAAAACCTAGTGGATTCCTACAAGGTGGTAGAAGAGTAGATGTACCCAGGTTTATTGGGGAACTACTATAAAATCCTTGTGTCCTCTGTGTTTGTGTGATTTTCTGTACTGTGCTGTGTTTCTTTATTTTGTTTTATAACTCACTCTGCAATACACATATAAGTATAACAACTTTAATTCCGCTATAAAAACAAGTGAAAAACTTTTTAATACTATATTCACCCCCCCCCCCCCCCCCCCCCCCCCCCTCTAGAGTAACTTTAAGATCTAACCTCCCTTTCCTTTGATATCAGAGATTACTTTTGTTGGCACCAAAAATGTACCAACTCCACGATCGCTGAAACTGAGGGATGGGGGGGTGAGACTGTTGGGTTGCTGGTTACTTTGAGCTGGAAGAAAGGTAATTTTATTGATATAAAGCTTGTGTTACAGCCGAGGTTACAGTAGAAAAGTATGAAAGAAAACAGCATAAGACTTGAAGAAAAACGGGGCCTGGAGGGAGACGAAGAGGTCTCCGGAAAGAGTGATCGGTGGTCTCGGCGGTCACTCAAAACTGAGACTGCTCTAACCACTGGCTGAAATTGGAAGCTCTCCAAAAGTCCTTCAACTGGTACCCCTACCCCTCTATTTATAGACACGGGGCCTGCCCGAACGGGCAGATCTGAAAGGTAACGGGCTGCCCGGAACTGCTGAGATTGCCTGAGACCGCTGCTGAGACCGCTGAGATCGTCTGGACCAGCTGAGACCGCCCAGGACAGGCTGAGATCGTCTGGGCCTGCTGAGATCGTCTGGACCTGCTGCTGAAACTGCTGAGATCGTTGAGATCGTCTGGACCTGCATCACCTGAACAGATCACACAAAACAGAATCAGTACAGGACCGAGACCCACTGGAGCGAGATCGCCCAGGAGGGGCGATCTCCCCTGCGAGATCGCCCAGGAGGGGCGATCTCCCCTGCGAGATCGCCCAGGAGGGGCGATCTCCCCTGCGAGATCGCTCAGGAGGGGCGATCTCTCCTCTGCGAGATCGCCCGGGAGGGGCGATCTCCCTGCGAGATCGCCCAGGAGGGGCGATCTCTCCTCTGCGAGATTGCCCGGGAGGGGTGATCTCCCTGCGAGATCGCCCAGGAGGGGCGATCCCCCTGCGAGATCGCCCAGGAGGGGCGATCCCCCTGCGAGATCGCCCAGGAGGGGCGATCTCTCCTCTGCGAGATCACCCAGGTGGGGCGATCTCTCCTCTGCGAGATCGCCCGGGAGGGGCAATCTCCCTGCGAGATCGCCCGGGAGGGGCGATCCCCCTGCGAGATCGCCCGGGAGGGGCGATCCCCCTGCGAGATCGCCCAGGAGGGGCGATCTCTCCTCTGCTAGATCGCCCGGGAGGGGCAATCTCCCTGCGAGATCGCCCCGGAGGGGCGATCCCCCTGCGAGATCGCCCAGGAGGGGCGATCCCCCTGCGAGGTTGCCCGGAAGGGGCGACCTTCTCCTCTTTAGGTCGCCCGGAAAGGGCGGCCTGCACTGCTCTAGGGTGCCCGGAAGGGGCGGCCTCCTACATGCGAGGTCGCCCGGGAGGGGCGACCTGCTCCTTGGGAGATCACCCAGGAGGGGCGTTCTCCTCCCTGCGAGGTCGCCCGGGAGGGGCAGCCTGCCTCTGCGAGGTCTCCCAAAAGGGGCGGCCTGCATTGCTCTAGGCCGCCCCGAAGGGGCGGCCTCCTTCATGCGAGGTCGCCCGGGAGGGGCGACCTGCTCCTTGGGAGATCGCCCAGGAGGGGCGATCTCCTCCCTGCGAGGTCGTCCGGGAGGGGCGGCCTGCCTCTGCGAGGTCGCCCAGAAGGGGCGGCCTGCATTGCTCGAGGTCGCCCGGAAGGGGCGGCCTCCTTCATGCGAGGTCGCCCGGGAGGGGCGACCTGCTCCTTGGGAGATCGCCCAGGAGGGGTGTAACGGGCCGCTTGCCGTTATAGGGGGTTGCCGGAGAAGAGGGAAGGGGAGGCTGCCAGAGGAAGGGACAGCGGAGGGGCAGAGAGAAAGAAAGAGAGGGAGAGAGAGAGAGAGAAGAGAGAGATAGAGAGAGAGAGATTGAAAGAGAAAGAAGATTCATTACTTCGTAATCATCCTATTACAATCCTAATGCTGATTATTTATAATCAGTCTTTTCCAAATAGAGCCGTTGTAATCCTATACAGTATTGTTTAACTATTTATTTTACTTTCCTACTTTGCTAAGGACATGTGGCTGAATATCTGCGCCCTATTACATTGAAATACTTCAACACGTGGTTCTGCTGGTTTGGCTATCCGCACCCCGTTACATCCCATCCGCGCCTCTATAAAAAGCCTCCAGGGGTGAGATTTAACGCCAAACCCTAATCGCTGGTCTGGTCTTCCTCCGCCGCTGGCCAAGTGAGCTTCCCGAGGAGCTGGTGCTGGACGCTTCCGTCGCCGGAAGGGGGGGCTTTTGGCTGCTGCGTGTCTCTGGTGGTCCGGCGCTGCTTGATCGTCCATCCAGGGAGGGTTCCGCTGAGATCTATGGCCGTGTGGTGGGGTAATTTCTGGGTTCCCTCCTTGTTGATTTCTTTCTCCGTGTGATGTTGAGCGTGTTTTGCCGTTGATTTTTCTGGATGTTCTGTGGTTTGTGCTGGTGCACCATTTGCTTTTGTTCGGATAGCTGCTTCGTTTTGTTGGCCGAGGAAGCCGATGGTATTTCTGGACCCTGATGGTGGTTCTGGAGTTCCTGATGGTGAGGCCCCTTTGTCCGTCGTGTGTGGTTCATTTTCCTGCAAAAAACTCGTAAGTAGTTTGGATGAAACTTTTAATATCTTAAGTACCTGCGGGGGAATGTTTTGCATATTCTCCCAGGAGTTATCTTCTGGGGGTAGACCCTTCCAGCTAAGTAATAGTTGATGTTGGGGTTTATTGTTCACCCAGATGGTTCGGTCGTCCAGCACTTCGTTGATTTCGTGTTCTGGGTCGTTCTGTGAAATTCCTGTAGGTAGCGGATGATAAACTTTGGGCGTGTTTGTAAAATAGGGTTTTAGCATTGAAATATGAAATACCGGATGAATTTTTGAGTAGTCAGGTAGTTTCAGTTTATATGCCGTTTCTCCGATTTTTTTAAGTATTTCATATGGGCCGTAATATTTTAGTTGGAATCGAGCTTGTACAGCAGTGTGCATTGAGATTTGTTTATAGGGCTGGAGTTTCAGTAGTGCCAGGTCCCCTGGAACAAAACTCCAGTCCTGTCGATGCTGGTCAGCTTGATTCTTCATGCGATTTTGGGCGCGTTGCAGATTTGTTTGCAGTTCTGCTATTACCTGTTTTCTGTCTTTAATTGTACCTTCTATTACCTGTATCCTGCTGGTGCCTGTAAAAAAATTGAAAAGTGGTGGTGGTGGTCGGTTGTAAATTGCCTCAAAGGGAGACATACCGGCCGATGTATGAAAAGAAGTATTGTAGTGGTATTCTGCCCAATTGAGCAGATTGAACCAATGTTTGGGGTGTTCGTGTGCGAATATCCTCAAATATTGGTTCAGGCAGCGATTGACGCGCTCGGTCTGACCATCGGTTTGGGGATGGTAGGCCGAACTAAATTTAAGCTCATTTCCATTCTGGAAGAATAATTCTTTCCAGAATTCGCTTAAAAATATGGAGTCCCTATCTGAAACAATTGTTTCAGGTAGGCCATGCAATTTGCCGCAGCAATTCCAGAATGCTTTGGCCACAATTGGCCCATTAAATTTAGGTGGCAGTGCTGCGAAATGAGCTCCCTTGGTAAATCTATCTACGATAACTAATATGCTTGTGTATGATAAAGAACGCGGTAAATGAGTAATAAAATCGAGAGTGACGTCCGACCAAACTTTTGTCGGGATAGGTAATGGCTGTAGTAATCCGTATGGGAGGGAGTTGCTGGGTTTAGCCTTTTGGCATAAATCACATGTTTTTATAAAAGCTCTAACGTCTGCGTATATGGATGGCCAATAAAATTGTTGTGTTATTCATTTGATTGTTGGTGTAATACCGGAGTGGCCTCCGCTGCGAGTTGTGTGAACGTCTGAAATTAATTTTTGTCTTAATGAACTCTCTGGAATATACAATTTATTTTTATAAAATAAACGCGTACCCACTAAGGTCCAGTGTGGTGCCACCTCCTGATCATTTTGTAATTTGTCTACAAGGGACGATGCAAAAGGGTCAGAAGGGTATAAAAACTCCAAACTTTCTAAATCTAAGCAATAAGGGAATGAAATGGAGTCTAAGACTAGTAATGAGGCACTGTCCAATTCCTCTCTGGAGAGGGCATCAGCCACATTATTGGTGGCGCCAGGTTTATATTGGATAGTAAAAGTAAAACCTAAAAGTTTTGAGAGGAATTTTTGTTGGTCTAACGTTGTAATAACCTGTGTAGTGAGGTTATGTAGTGTGCGGTGGTCTGTGCGTATGATAAATGAGGTGCCGATTAAATACTGTCTCCATTTACTTACGGCTGTTGTGATAGCTAAGAGCTCGCGTGCGTATGTCGATTTAGCTTGTTCTCGGGGGTTTAATTTCTTGCTAAAATAAGCCACTGGTGCCCATTTTGAGTTAGTACTGCGCCAATTCCTACCCCCGAAGCGTCAGTCTCTACCACGAATTGTTGTGTAAAATCGGGTAACACTAAGACGGGTGCTGATGCTAACTTTTCTTTTAAGTTTTGAAAAACAGTGTACGTTTCGTCCGTCCAAGTGAAACTGTCTTTAGCTAATAGGTTTGTCAATGGGGCTGATAAGGTTGCGTAATTTTGGATGAATCGACGATAATACCCCGCGAGTCCCAAAAATGAACGTAATTGTTTTACGTTCTTGGGAATCGGCCAGGATAAAATTGCACTGATTTTATCTTGGTTTGATTGTACCCCGGAAGCGGAAATAATGTGGCCTAGGAAATCTATTGATTGAACACCAAAAGAACATTTGGAGTATTTGATGTGTAGGGAGTTTAGCTGAAGTATTTTGAAAACAGAAGTTAAATGAGTTATATGGCTATTCATATCTTTGCTATAAACTAGTATGTCATCGAAAAAGACGACAACATATTTTCGTAAAAAAGGTTGAAAAATTGTATTCATGAGTGCCTGGAATGTTGCGAGTGCGCTGGTTAGGCCAAATGGCATGACCAGAAATTCGTAGAGTCCTTGGTGCGTACGAAACGCTGTTTTGTGTATGTCCTCCGGGTTCATCCTAACTTGGTGGTAGCCTGAATGCAAATCTAGTTTGGAGAAAATCGTGGCTCCGTGGAGTTCATCTAGTAGTTCGTCTATTGTGGGCATGGGGAATGAGTCTTTGTGAGTGATGTCATTTAACGCCCTATAATCGACGCATAGTCGCCACGAACCGTCTTTTTGCGTACTAATAGAACTGGGGAGCTGAATGACGACGTGCTTTGGCGAATGAATCCTTGTTTTAGTAGGTCTGCGACTAATTTTTCTAATTCGTCCTTGTGCGCGTGCGGGTAACGGTATGGTTTCACTCGTGCTAGCGCTGTTGGGCTTATTAAAGGAATTTTATGGTCACATGTGCGAGCGGGTGGTAGTTTAGTAGGTGGTTGGAAAAGTGAGCTAAAATTATTTAAGACTTTCAAAATTGAGTCGGACGGGTGTTCTATGGTAATTTTCGTGGGAGCCAGTGCGGATATGTAGCATAGTGCTACTGTGTTGATTCCATGTTGGGATATAAGTTTATTAAGTTTTGCTTTAGATATAGTTGCTGGGGCTGAATTCAGTTGTCCCGCTATACAATATTGGTTGTTGTTTTTGGTGAAAAACATGTGCTTAGTTGTGTAGTCGGTAGTGACGGGACCTAGTGTTTTTAACCATGCATCTCCTAATACGACGTCGGCTCCCAGTAAGTCGATGACGTATAAGGATGTGCTGAAAGTATAGGTCTGTATCTTGAAGTCCAGGTTTTCGCACTTTCCTGTACACGATAACTTTGCTCCATTGCCTACCCAAACATTGAAATGTTTAATAAGTACTATTGGGAGGTTTAAAAACTGTGCCATACGGGTCGAGAGAAAGTTATGTGTACTACCGTTGTCGATCAACACGTGGACGGGTTTTGAGTTTAATGTAGCGTTGAGGCGAAAAGAATTCGAATCATTTGCCCCGACTAACGCATTGTAGGTGATTTCTGTAATATTTTCCATTGTTGGTTCATCATCCGGGCTAATGGGGTTGTTATCTTCTTCTAAGTCATCCTCCAGGACTAATAGTGTGGCTTTGCCTTTACATTTGTGGCCCGGTTTATAAGGTTCGTCACAGGTGTAACATAAATTTTTTTCACGGCGAATTTTTAATTCTGCCGGTGTGAGTGGGGGATAGTTGGGCCGTGTTGTCGTGTGTGTGTTTGTCGTAAAGGTAGCAGTAGAAGTACGGCCTTTTGAGAATCTATTTTCGTCTGAGATTTGGTCTTCAAAAAGATGGGCCAAAGAAAAAGCCTCATATAGAGAGCTAGGTCTGTGAGCCATTACGTTTCTGCCTATCCCATATCTTAGGCCTGCGATAAATAATTTCATTAAGGTGTCGTTGGGTAAGCCATTTGTGTGTGCAGCAATAAGTTCAAAGGTGTTATGATATGCTGTGACCGTTCCCGTTTGTGTGAGTCGTTTTAATTTTCCGACGGGTTCGTCAAATGATGAAGGCCCAAATCTGTGAAATAGGGATGTTTTAAATGTGGTCCAATCTATGTTCGGATTTTCTCGTTCTAGGCCATAAAACCAAAAAGACGCTGGGGTGTCTAAATGGCTTGAGGCAATTGAAACGAATTCTGTTTGTGGGATTTGGTAAAATCTAAAATACTTTTCTGCTTGTATTATCCATTCGGTTGGATCGCCTTCGCAAAAAGAGTTAAAATTTAAATGGTGACCAGGTGCTCTAGAGTTATAATAATAATGATTAGCATTTCGAGCAAGATCTTGGTCAAGAAATTCTTGACTTGTATTATGATTAAATGTTACCGGTAAAGTGCCGATTCCTGAGCGGTGGTACGCCATCAGCCGATCATCATCCCATCACAGCACCACCGCTCAGGAATCGGCACATTACCGGTAACATTTAATCATAATACAAGTCACCTCATTTAATCGGCACCTCATTTATCATACGCACAGACCACCGCACACTACATAACCTCACTACACAGGTTATTACAACGTTAGACCAACAAAAATTCCTCTCAAAACTTTTAGGTTTTACTTTTACTATCCAATATAAACCTGGCGCCACCAATAATGTGGCTGATGCCCTCTCCAGAGAGGAATTGGACAGTGCCTCATTACTAGTCTTAGACTCCATTTCATTCCCTTATTGCTTAGATTTAGAAAGTTTGGAGTTTTTATACCCTTCTGACCCTTTTGCATCGTCCCTTGTAGACAAATTACAAAATGATCAGGAGGTGGCACCACACTGGACCTTAGTGGGTACGCGTTTATTTTATAAAAATAAATTGTATATTCCAGAGAGTTCATTAAGATAAAAATTAATTTCAGACGTTCACACAACTCGCAGCGGAGGCCACTCCGGTATTACACCAACAATCAAACGAATAACACAACAATTTTATTGGCCATCCATATACGCAGACGTTAGAGCTTTTATAAAAACATGTGATTTATGCCAAAAGGCTAAACCCAGCAACTCCCTCCCATACGGATCACTACAGCAATTACCTATCCCGACAAAAGTTTGGTCGGACGTCACTCTCGATTTTATTACTCATTTACCGCGTTCTTTATCATACACAAGCATATTAGTTATCGTAGATAGATTTACCAAGGGAGCTCATTTCGCAGCACTGCCACCTAAATTTAATGGGCCAATTGTGGCCAAAGCATTCTATAATTGCTGCGGCAAATTGCATGGCCTACCTGAAACAATTGTTTCAGATAGGGACTCCATATTTTTAAGCGAATTCTGGAAAGAATTATTCTTCCAGAATGGAACTGAGCTTAAATTTAGTTCGGCCTACCATCCCCAAACCGATGGTCAGACCGAGCGCGTCAATCGCTGCCTGAACCAATATTTGAGGATATTCACACACGAACACCCCAAACATTGGTTCAATCTGCTCAATTGGGCAGAATACCACTACAATACTTCTTTTCATACATCGGCCGGTGTGTCTCCCTTTGAGGCAATTTACAACCGACCACCACCACCACTTTTCAATTTTTTTACAGGCACCAACAGGATACAGGTAATAGAAGATACAATTAAAGACAGAAAACAGGTAATAGCAGAACTGCAAACAAATCTGCAACGCGCCCAAAATCGCATGAAGAATCAAGCTGACCAGCATCGACAGGACTGGAGTTTTGTTCCAGGGGACCTGGCACTACTGAAACTCCAGCCCTATAAACAAATCTCAATGCACACTGCTGTACAAGCTCGATTCCAACTAAAATATTACGGCCCATATGAAATACTTAAAAAAATCGGAGAAACGACATATAAACTGAAACTACCTGACTACTCAAAAATTCATCCGGTATTTCATATTTCAATGCTAAAACCCTATTTTACTAACACGCCCAAAGTTTATCATCCGCTACCTACAGGAATTTCACAGAACGACCCAGAACACGAAATCAACGAAGTGCTGGACGACCGAACCATCTGGGTGAACAATAAACCCCAACATCAACTATTACTTAGCTGGAAGGGTCTACCCCCAGAAGATAACTCCTGGGAGAATATGCAAAACATTCCCCCGCAGGTACTTAAGAAATTAAAAGTTTCATCCAAACTAATTACGAGTTTTTTGCAGGAAAATGAACCACACACGACGGACAAAGGGGCCTCACCATCAGGAACTCCAGAACCACCATCAGGGTCCAGAAATACCATCGGCTTCCTCGGCCAACAAAACGAAGCAGCTATCCGAACAAAAGCAAATGGTGCACCAGCACAAACCACAGAACATCCAGAAAAATCAACGGCAAAACACGCTCAACATCACACGGAGAAAGAAATCAACAAGGAGGGAACCCAGAAATTACCCCACCACACGGCCATAGATCTCAGCGGAACCCTCCCTGGATGGACGATCAAGCAGCGCCAGACCACCAGAGACACCCAGCAGCCAAAAGCCCCCCCTTCCGGCGACAGAAGCGTCCAGCACCAGCTCCTCGGGAAGCTCACTTGGCCAACAGCGGAGGAAGACCAGACCAGCGATTAGGGTTTGGCGTTAAATCTCACCCCTGGAGGCTTTTTATAGAGGCGCGGATGGGATGTAACGAGGTGCGGATAGCCAAACCAGCCTGAACCACGTGTTGAAGTATTTCAATGTAATAGGGCGCAGATATTCAGCCACGTGTCCTTAGCAAAGTAGGAAAGTAAAATAAATAGTTAAACAATACTGTATAGGATTACAACGGCTCTATTTGGAAAAGACTGATTATAAATAATCAGCATTAGGATTGTAATAGGATGATTACGAAGTAATGAATCTTCTTTCTCTTTCAATCTCTCTCTCTCTATCTCTCTCTTCTCTCTCTCTCTCTCTCCCTCTGTTTCTTTCTCTCTGCCCCTCCGCTGTCCCTTCCTACGGCAGCCTCCCCTTCCCTCTTCTCCGGCAACCCATCAATGATCGGCTGTGCTGTGATGTGCTGTGATGGGCCGCTTGCCGTTACAGGGGGTTGCCGGAGAAGAGGGAAGGGGAGGCTGCCGGAGGAAGGGACAGCAGAGGGGCAGAGAGAAAGAAAGAGAGGGAGAGAGATAGAGAGAAGAGAGAGATAGAGAGAGATTGAAAGAGAAAGAAGATTCATTACTTCGTAATCATCCTATTACAATCCTAATGCTGATTATTTATAATCAGTCTTTTCCAAATAGAGCCGTTGTAATCCTATACAGTATTGTTTAACTATTTATTTTACTTTCCTACTTTGCTAAGGACACGTGGCTGAATATCCGCGCCCTATTACATTGAAATACTTCAACACGTGGTTCTGCTGGTTTGGCTATCCGCACCCCGTTACAAGGGGCGATCTCCCTGCGAGGTCATCCGGGAGGGACGGCCTGCCTCTGCGAGGTCGCCCAGAAGGGGCGACCTCCCTCTACGAGGTCGCCCAGAGGGGGCGACCTGCCTCTGTGAGGTCGCCCAGGAGGGGGCGACCTTCCTCCTACGCGAGACCGCTTGGGCTCGATGAGACCCCCCGGAGGAGTGAGATCGGCCCGGATCTCCGTACATACCGTAATACCTGAAAAAGTTAGCTTGGAGGGGATCGCTGATTTCTGGGTAAACAACTTTCAACTGATATCAGAGGCCTTTCAATTGGTATCAGAAGTAGGTTGATTCTTTACAGGCTAACACCTGAATCAAAAGATAAATTAGATCTTAAATTTATTTTAGAGTTTTCTTTTGCTCAAAAACTCATGGAACGGAACAAAGAATATTCAAGCACAAGACCTCCTATGTGCAATCTAAATAAGTTTGCACTATAGAAGGCAAGGATCATATTATACATGAATTCTATTGACGAAGAAATTTTTAATGTTATTTTGACAGGACCTCCTACTCATACAACAACAACAAGTGCTGAAACAGCAACAACAAATAATGTTGTTCCACCTCCTGAGTGGGCAGATGCTCAAAAAAGCAGAGAAGTGCAGATTCCAAGGCAATGATATTTTGGCACAAACAATGTCAAATGACATTTTCTAAAAAGTTGTGGAATGCACTTCAGCAAGGGAAATCTGGATCTCACTCATCAACATGGTTGAAGGTTCTGCAGTAGAGTCAGAATCATCATCCAGCTCTTCTGAAGAAGAAGATGCAAATGAGAAGGACCAATGCTTGATGGCTATATATGACTCAAGCAGTGAGTCAGAATATGCATCATCATCCAACTCCAGTGATGATGAAGAAGAAAGAAACTTCTGCATGATGGCTATCAATGCCTCAGGAAACAACTCTGAAGAATCAGAATATGAAGCTGATAGTGATCAGGTAATATCTAATTTTGATTTTAATTCAATTGAATTCAAAGATGAATTCAAAGCTCTTTGTTTAGATTTAATCAAATCTGAGAAGGAAATAATCTCTCTCAGAAATAAGTTGGCTGAAATTAACCAACTAAGTGAAGAAAATGCTATTCTTAAGAAAGAATTGGCTGCCTCCAGAGAACATATTATTCTCATTGAGAACAAGTTATTTGAGGCTAAGAAATTTGAAGAATCCCTAAATGGGAGAAGTATCAAACTGATGGACATCACAAGCACAGTGAATGCCAGACTTAGTGGCAAACTGGGCTTAGGTGCATCATCAAGTGAGCCACCTCTTATTAAGAAGAACATACTTTCTACACTAATAAAGTTCATCTCTGCCAAGAGCAAAGAGGTAGTAGAAATAGATAAAAACATTTCAAGCAAGGCTGTTAAGAATAAAGGAATTCAGCAGAATTCGTCGAACGGAGCTCGACGAAATCAATTCATTTCGTCGAACGGAGATCGACAAACTCTGAAGACAGAATTTCAGTATATTCATTATTCGAACGGCGCTCGATGAAAGCATATAACTTCGTCGAACGGAGATCGACGAATTCATCCAGATTCGTCGAACAGAAAATATACAGAAAATCTGAAGAATTCTTATTCTTCACATACTAAGAATCCTTTTACTGAGTGGATAATTCCTCTAAGGAGATATCATCCACAAGGTTATAAGGATCAACCTGAGATGTATTTCATTTTAGTTTTTGTGGTAATACAAAAGGACCTAAGGTAGTCTGGGTCAAGAACAACTAGTTTGTTTTCTGTTTTTACAGGTACAAGGCTATCCAAAAATAAAAGAACAATGGTATTTGGATAGTGGCTGCTCAAAGCACATGACAGGAAACAAGGCCAACCTGAGCAACTACAAGGCAAAGCTTGGACCCAAGGTGATCTTTGGAGACTCCAACTGTGGACAAACCAAAGGATATGGGAAGATCAAAGTTGGAGCAGTTACCTTCAAGGAGGTAGCTTATGTCAAGGGTCTTAAACACAACCTCATCAGCATAAGCCAGTTATGTGATGAAGGTTATATGGTAACATTTAACCATTCCTTATGTCGTATTACCAATAATAAAAACATGAATGTGTTATCTGGTATTAGACCTGAAAACATTTATTTAGTCAATTTTGACTCTGCCAATTCAGACATTTGTTTATTTAATTCTATAAGTAAAACAAATGAATTATGGCATAAAAGACTAGGACATATTAACCTTAGAACTATATCTAAGCTTTCTAAGGACAATCTTGTTAAAGGACTGCCTTCTGGTTCATACAAGAAGGAAGAACTCTGCAGGGCTTGTCAATTAGGTAAGCAGACCAAGAGTAGTTTTAAATCTTTATCCAAGAGTGATTCACCTAGGATTTTGTACTTACTGCACTTGGATCTTTTTGGACCCACTGCAATACAAATTCTAGGAGGGAATCATTATTCTCTAGTTATTGTATTTGACTTCTCAAGATTCACTTGGGTGTTCTTTCTTAGGAACAAGTCTGACACCTTCAGTGTTCTGACAGACTTTCTCAGGTCCATCAAGATTGAGTACTCTACTCTAGTTGCATTGATCAGAAGTGATCATGACACTGAGTTTGAATCTCTTCTGCTGAGAGAATTCTGTGGAAAAGAAGGGATCATACATTGTTTCTTTGCTCCTAGAACTCCTCAACAAACTGGGGTAGCTGAAAGGAAAAATAGAACCCTAATTGAATCAACAACTACATTGCTTGCTGATGCAAACTTGCCACTCACCTTTTGGGCAGAGGCAGTGAACACAGCTAATTATGTGTTGAACAGAAGCCTGACACATAAACTTAAGGGCAAAACTCCCTATGAATTATGCAAGAATAACAAGCCTAAGGTTAACCATTTTAAGATATTTGGCTGTAAATGCTATGTGCATAACAATGACAATAAGTATCTAAGGAAGTTTGAAGCAAAAGCTGCTGAAGGCATATTCCTTGGATATTCTCTTTCTAGTAAAGCATACAGAGTTTACAACAAATCTACTCTTAAGATAGAAGAGTCCATGCATGTATCTTTTGATGAGATTAACATGTTAAATGAGGAGAGGAAAACCACCTCTACCAAAGATACTTTGTAGGTACCAGTTCTATGTAAATAACTCAATGGACTAGATCTACCGAAAGAAGATTCTCTACTTCCATCAAATGAAATCATTGAAGACAGTGAAGAAGAGGATAATCCAGATCTTGCTGACAATTCAAATCAAGTGACAGCTGAACAAATTCCCCAAGTGGATACCATTGCTGAACCAACTCCAACTGTTGATCACATCACAGTTTGAGATCATCCAATATCTCAAGTGATTGGAGATATTTCAGCAGGTGTTCAAACAAGGCATCAACTACACTAAAATCAGATGCACACTTGTTTCCTATCCCAAGTTGAACCTCAATCCATAAAAGATGCAGAACAAGATCCAAACTGGATTCTTGCAATGCAAGAGGAGCTCAACCAATTTGAAAGGAACATGGTTTGGGATTTGGTTCCAAGACCAAAGGGCCATCCAGTCATTGGCACCAAGTGGGTCTTCAGGAACAAGCTAGATGATCAAGGCAACATAGTCAGAAACAAAGCAAGATTGGTAGCCCAAGGATATTCACAGGAAGAAGGAATTGACTATGATCAGACCTTTACTCCTGTTGCAAGACTTGAAGCTATCAAGATTTTTCTGGCCTTTGCTGCATTCAAGAAATTCAAAGTCTATCAGATGGATGTGAAGAGTGCATTTTTGAATGGAGATATCAAAGAAGAAGTCTATGTGGAACAACCACCAGGTTTCATCTCTCCAACTCACTCCTCTTATGTATTTAAGCTTAATAAAGCTCTCTATGGTCTCAAGCAAGCTCCTAGAGCATGGTATGAGACCTTAGCTAATTTTCTTTTGGAGAACAATTTCTGTAGAGGCATTGTTGATAATTCCCTATTTTTCAGGATACATAAAAATCAAACATTACTAGTTCAAATATATGCAGATGATATCATATTTGGCTCTACTGATTCAAATCTATGCAAAAGGTTTTCTAACCTAATGCAATCAAAATTTGAAATGAGTAGTATGGGTGAGTTATCTAACTTCCTTGGTCTTCAAGTAAAGCAAACTCCTAATGGCATATTCATATCATATTCCAAGTATGCTAAGGAATTAGTGAAAAGATTTGGTATGTTTGATGCTTCCACCATGAAAACACCCATGCCCTCAAATGTTGTTGATGACACTGATGAATCAGGGAAACCTGTTGATCAGAAAGTATATAGAGCAATTGTTGGCTCACTACTTTACTTAACAGCTAGTAGACCTGACATAATGTTTGTTACATGTATTTGTGCTAGGTTCAAAGTTAACCCCAAAGAATCTCACCTAATTTTATTAAAAAGAATTTTGAGATATATAAAGGGTTGTCCAAATCTAGGACTCTGGTATCCAACTGCATCAGAATTTGAATTAACTGGATTCTCAGATTCTGATTATGCTGGATGCAGAGTAGACAGGAAAAGCACATCAGGAACTTGCCAGTTTCTTGGTGATAGGCTTGTGTCTTGGTTTTGTAAGAAACAAACATCTTTGTCTACATCAACATCTAAAGCAGAATATATTGCTGCAGGCAGTTGCTGCTCACAAATATTGTGGATACAAAATCAACTTCTAGATTATGGTATCAACTTAAATAATTCAATTATATTTTGTGACAATACTAGTGCAATATCTATAGCACAAAATCCAGTACTCCATAGTAGGACTAAACACATAGAAATTAGGCACAACTTTATCAGAGATAATGTGGATAAAAATAAAATTTGCCTACAATTCATTTCTACTGATTTGCAAAGGGCTGATATTTTCACCAAACCCTTGGATGAAAAGAAACATATCTTCTTTATAAATCAGCTAGGAATGATAGATGGAGATTCAATCAATTGAAAAAGTTAAATTTTCTACTTATCCCATCTCTTCATCGAACTGAGATCGACGAAATCTAGTCGTTCGTCGAACGGAGATCGACGAAGTCATCTAGATCGTCGAACTGAGATCGACGAAAATTTATTTTTCGTCGAACGCAATTTTGATGAAGCCTTTGTTTCTGATCTTTCTTTATAATCAAATCTTTTATTTCATTTTAACTGAATGCCTACATAATTGCTTCTCTTCCAGTTCTTTTGCACTTGATCTCTATTTTCTTTTGCAGGAACAATGGCAATATTTCTTCAAAAAGATTTCATCCTTCCCTACCTCCTCATTTGTCCCTTCTTCTAGGGGCCTAGCTTCAGGCCTTCCTGAAACTAGGCAGGGGGAGATGTCTTGAAGAAGCTCCTTTTTTTAGGGGGAGATACTTTCCTTTTGACAGGGGAAATGTTTTGAAGAAGCTCCTTTATGATAGGGGGAGATGTTTTATGAAGATGCTCAAAGTTTCAAGGGGAGATGCTGTATGAAAAAGAAAAATCATTCAGTTGATGAATAAGCATGTTTTCAGCTCACAGCAGTTTGCAGTTTTAGTTTTGTTTCAGATTCAAATATAGCAGATTCAAATGCAGATTGGTAGCAAAGCAGATTAAGAAATAATTTTTGTTAGAGCAGATTCAATTCAGATCAACAAATTCAGAAAGCTGAAAAATTGAGATTCAGAACAATTGCTTGATATAGCAAATATAGCTCAGATAATCAAATTCAGAAGCTGAAGACAATGTCAGAATTCAGAGAAAGACAAAAGGTCCTATTTATTTGTTTTTATTATTTCTGTTTTCAATGTAAAATTTCAAAACTCAGAGTATCATATTGTAACACCCCCATCCGTTAAGAAGCATATAGCAGAAGGTCCGGCCGGGGCCCCACGCCATATACTACAAAAAAACGGGAACGTCACTATTGAATATACAACGACACTATACCACGAAGCCTAACTCAGAGCATTCTATGCGGAAGTAAAAGAGAGAGAGACAGAATTATAAACCACAAGACCCGAACTCGGGTATGTCCACTTCTATTAACTTGGAATAAAATGTTTTACAACACAAAAGAGGCACGACGACCTTACAGTTTACCAACATCGGCGCGCAGGCCGGCCATACATGAAAAACAGAAGGAACATCAAAGGCCTTCAAGGGCTGCAGCAGCGCAGGGGCTTCAGCCCGCCAAGTTCCCGCTCAGTCCAGCACCTGTACAACAAGCCCACCAAAAACGGTGGCAAAACAGGGCAACGGTCAGCTAAAGCTGACCAATTTATAACGACCCCACCCCTTCGAGGGGGTGGCAGTGCTAACCGTCCCTGCAAAACAGTCTCAACAGCATATACATATCTAAGAGTGCGACTAGACGAGCCCACAACATTTCATACATATGCAACAACACAAACGTGGGAATGGCCTCCACGTCTCGTGCACTCAGGCACTCTTTGGTGTACTATGCCTTCCACCACCATCCACTCTTGATGGTTTTGCCCTTCGAGGCTAAAGTCGGCGGCCCGAATACCAGGGCTCCCCCGTGCTTTAATTGTGAACTTGCGCAGTCCTAAGACTCTTCCCCGTTGCCTCCCGACATGCTATTCGAGCTTTACTAATCAGGTGCTGCAATGGTTCGGGTGTAGGTTCGCCAAATGCCCGTTGTTCACACACTCGTTGTACAACACGAAATGCGGGTATGGCGTCCCCTCAGCCCAGGTATTCTCAATTAGCCGGCTCCACGGGCCGCTAAGTCATCCACCAGGACACCCTTACAGGTCGGGCACGCCGACCTCAGGTCCCCTCAACAGGTGGGCACAACAAACATCACCAGACCCATGCCTGGGAGATGTCGCCCAGGCGACATTCACTGTCGCCAGCGACAGTGCACAAACCCTAATTTGGCTTCTAGCTGTGGATGCTTCCCGGGGCACACCCCCAGGCATTGCTGCACATGCAGTAGCACTCCCAAGCCTCAGAACACCCAAATTCATCAGAATCCAATTCTGGGGAGCTGTCGCCCAGGCGACAGTCACTGTCGCGCCGGCGACAGCTAGACAGAACTCTATTTCTGCCTTTTAACTTCGGGTGCTCCCCGGCGCACACCCCCGGGCGTTGCTGCGCATGCAGTAGCACTCTCTAGTCCTACGTAGCAGGATAACAACAAGGGGTTTTCCCCGAGCACGCACAATACCACAAGGCATCACCAATCCGGATGACCCGTCACGGATGGGCTTCACACAGCGCGCCTACGTCCGTATTACGCACGGACTCTATATGTATGCAACTTGGACGGGGATAACACAAATTGACCCATCGGAGGCCACGACCTCACCCTTTTGAGTAGGGGCCTCAACGATGCAAGGGAATGGACTAAGGCATGTCCAAGAGATCGTAGAAAAGTTTGTTACCCTTAAGCGCCGCTTTGAGACCATGGCTTGATGTTCCACACGGATGGAAAGGAGCGCCTTGCCCTCCTCTACGAGTAGCCACCAACTTTGAAGGGATTGGATGAGTGTAGCTCCTCCAAACCCAAGCACCAAGCTAGGGTTTTCTATTCACCTTCTTCTCCAAGCTCCTCTCTCTCTCTCTTAAGAACCCTTAAGAAAATAAATGAAAAGAGAGGGATTTTCGGCCTTGTATGCTGCCACCAAGCCTCCCAAGCCAAAACAAGCCACCAAAGTCAAAGTGCAATCAATGCCCTTGATTTCGGCCATAAAGTCCAAATTTGAGCTGTCGCCCGGCGACAGCCACTGTCGCCCTGGCGACAGCGACAATGAACCGACATTGACCAGTCAACGTCATCCGACAGCTCACGACAGAACCTTCTCAACAGAACGCTATTGCCCGGGCGACAGCCACTGTCGCCGGCGATAGCTCTGGATTCCAGATTTCTGAATTTTCAGATTTGGGGTCTTACAACCCTCCCCTCCTTATAAAAGTTTCGTCCCGAAATTTGTAAAAACACGCATATATATACATATCAAAACAGTCTTTACATACAGGGGGAAAAGAAGAGATAAGCGTCACCGAAACAGCTCAGGGAACTCTTCCAACATGGTCTGCTCATGCTCCCATGAGAGCTCCTCGCGACCGCAGTTGTCCCAACGGACCTTTACCATACGGATCGCCCTGTTCCGCAGCTGACGCACCTCAGCATCCTCGATGCTAACGGGCCTGACCGCCGTCTTAAGCCCACTATCCATGGGAACCTGATCCGCCGCGACCACTTGCGTAGGCTCTTGCACTGCCTTCCGCAATACGGAGATGTGGAATACATCGTGTAGCCCGCTCAGTTCCGCTGATAGAGCAAGCCTATAAGCCGCGTCACCGACGCGCTCGATGATCTCAAACGGTCCAAGGTATCTCGGACTCAGCTTTTTCAAGCGTCGAATCCTGGATACACCCTTGAACGGCCTGATTTTCAAGTAAACCCAATCGCCAACGGCGAACTGGACGTCGCGGTGCTTCGCATTATAGTACTTCGCCTACCTATCCTGCGCAACCAAAAGCCTCTCTCGGATCAACCGCACCGTCGAAGTCGCCTCTTCGACGTCTTTCCTCTTGAAGAGCTTCGTCTCGCCCGTTTCCGCCCAAGCTAAGGGAGTGCGGCACTTCCTGCCATAGAGGGCCTCAAAAGGCACCATCTGAATACTCGCCTGATAGTTGTTGTTGTACGCGAACTCAACAAGAAAGAGGTGATCTTCCCACCCCTTGCCAAAATCCAGGACGCACATCCAGAGCATGTCTTCCATCGTCCTGTTGGTACGCTCAGTTTGGCCATCCGTCTGAGGATGAAAGGCCGTGCTAAACTGCAGCTTCGTACCCAAAAGACGGTTGACTAGCCTCCAGTCGCTTGAAGTAAAGCGTCCATCACGATCACTGACGATGCTACGGGGCACACCGTGCAGTCGCACTATAGTATCAACATACAACTTTGCCAATTTCTCCACCGAGTCATCCCTCCGGTTGGGGATAAAGTGCGCCACCTTCGTCAGCCGGTCTACAACTACCCAGATGGCATCGTTCCCGCGCTGCGATCTCGGCAGCCCATGCACGAAATCCATGGAAATGTCATCAAACTTCCACTCCGGAACAGGCAATGACTGCAAAAAGCCACCGGGCTTCTGACATTCCGCCTTCACTAGCGCACAAGTGTGGCACTTGGCCACGTAGTGAGCGATGTCCCTCTTCATACCTGGCCACCAGAAAAGGACCTTCATGTCCTTGTACATCTTCGTGCTCCCCGGATGAACTGAATACCTGGTACGATGCGCCTCGTACATCAACTCATCGCGCAGCTCACCCACCTTGGGGACGCACAAACGGTCGCCTCTCCACAGCAATCTGTCTCGAACCTGAAACTGGGCATCTGGCCCACCACCAGCATCCTCCGCGTAGCGCTTCAAACTCAGATCGAGTTCAAAAGCCTGGCGGACTCTCTCTGCGAGGTCGTACTGCACCTCAAACCAACTCAAACAGGCACCGACACTGCACCTCTTCTCTACGCAAGAAATATCCAAGGCCTCCAGGTCACGTATCAGGTGCTCATCATGCATCTGAATCCAGTTGGCCTGCGCTGGAGCCCTGCGATTGAGTGCATCCACAACAACATTACCCTTCCCGGGAGTGTAGTGGATCTCGAAGGTGAAGTCCCCTAGGAGCTCCATCCACCTCTGTTGCCGCATATTCAGCCCTTTCTGCGACAGAAGGTACTTCAGGCTCTCATGGTCCGTGAAGATGTTGATCTTCAAGCCATACACATAATGCCGCCATAGCTTCAGGGCAAATATCATGGCCGCCAACTCCAAGTCGTGGACCGGATAGTTCCGCTCGTGCACCTTCAGCTGGCGAGAGCCATATGCTATAACCTTGCCATGCTGCTGCAGAACGCAGCCAAGGCCACTTCCAGAAGCGTCGGTGTAGATCTCGTAGCCCTCCGTGCCGCAAGGCAAACATAAGATCGGAGCCGTCGTAAGCCGCCGCTTCAACTCCTCTAAAGCCTGCGCACACGCGGGCGTCCAAATGAACTCCTGCATCTTCCGTGTCAGCGTCGTAAGAGGCAGCGCGATCCGCGAGAAGTTCTCCACGAAGCGCCTGTAATAGCCGGCCAGCCCGAGAAAGCTACGGACCTCCGCTACAGTAGAAAGAACAGGCCACTCCCTAATGGCCGAAACCTTCACCGGATCTACCACCACACCCGAACCACTAACCACATGGCCCAAGAACGCCACAGAAGGAAGCCAGAACTCGCACTTCGAGAACTTGGCATACAACTGGTTCCTCCTCAGAACCTCCAAAACTATCCGCAGGTGATCACCGTGCTCCTCCTCGGACTGAGAGTAGACTAGTATGTCATCCAGGAAGACGACCACAAACCGGTCGAGGTACTCTCGGAAAGTCCGGTTCATCAAGTCCATAAACACCGAAGGCGCATTAGACAGCCCAAACGGCATCACGGTGAACTCATACTGCCCGTACCTCGTACTAAAGGCAGTCTTTGGGATATCGCACTCCCTGATCCGCACCTGATAATAGCCGGACTTCAAGTCCAGCTTCGAGTATACTGTCGAACCAACGAGCTGGTCGAACAAATCATCTATCCTCGGAAGAGGATACTTGTTCTTCTCCATCAGCTTGTTCAGCTCCCGATAGTCGATGCAAAGTCGCAGGCTACCGTCCTTCTTTTTGACAAAGAGGACTGGTGCACTCCAAGGTGAGGAACTCGGGCGCACGTAGCCCTGCTCAAGCAGCTCCTGCAACTGCAGCTTCAACTCCGCCAACTCTTTCGGAGCCATACGATATGGCGAGCGGGCCACAGGCTTAGCGCCTGGCACCAACTCAATCGTGAAATCTATATCCCGCTGCGGTGGAGCACCGGGGAGCTCGCTCGGGAGCACATCGGGGAACTCTGCTACTATCGGAACATCCGCAAGGCTGGGCCTCGGCGTTGAAGCCTCCACAAGAGCAAAGAATAACTCTGCTCCCTGTCGCACTGCCTTGGACACCTGGAGAGCAGACATCAGCATCTTGCTCGATCCACGCATGCCCGCAAAGACCGTCTCACGATCGCCACCTTGCCCAAAACTCACCTCTTTGGTGGTGCAATCGATGCACGCACGCTGTTCCGACAGCCAGTCCATACCGAAGATAACATCGAACTCAACCAAGGGGAGTAACGATGCCTTCAGGTCATACTCCCGACTACCAACTAGAACCTTTACGCAGCAACTCCTCTCCACACGCATCGAATATCCATTCGGCAGTAGGACCTCCAGTCCATCTGCAGAAGCAATCGACGGCGCACCAATACGTTGGACGAAGTCCGACGATAAGAAGGAGTGCGAAGCTCCAGTATCGAAAAGCGCTCTCGCAGGAACGCCTAAGACATTCACATAGCCTATGCCGCCAAACATGTTAGCATGAACATTAAAACAGGTATATAAACAGTAACGACTGTATCTTAAATTGTACCTGTCACGACGTCTTTGGCTTTGATAGCCTCCTGTTGATCGAGACTAAAGACCCTGGGCTGCGGGGGAGCCATACGGGAAGCAGTGGACTCAGCAGCCTTCCCCTTCTCAGAATAAGCTGGCCCCGCCTTCTTCTCTGGCCTTGGAAGCCCACTGCGGCAATCCCGCGAGAAATGGCCAGGCTTGCCACAAGTGAAACAAATAAGAGGGCCACGTCCAGATGACGCGCCCGAAGCAGAGGGAGCTGGCCCAGATACTCGAGCCTTCTTCCAGCGACTCAACCTCCGCAACTTTGCCGCACCCGGCGCTTTGCCCTCCGGCACTGCCTCGACCACAACCGCCTTGCCCTTTTCCCTGAGCATGTCCTGCTCAAGGGCTCGGGCTGAACCAACGAGGGTCGTGAAACCCTGCGTCAACGGCCCTGTCAGAAGATGCCGCAACTCAGTACGCAAACCTCCATAAAACCTGTTCACCCTTCTCTCCTCATCATCGAAAGAAGTTCCAGCATAGCGCCCGAGGCGGGTGAACTCATGCAAGTAGTCATCAACCAGTCTACCACCCTGTGTTAGGGCCAAGAACTGGTTCTCCATCGCAATCTGCTGCGACTGAGGCACATACCTTGCGAGGAAGATTCTCGAGAACTCTTCCATCGTCACATCAACCAGTCGCTTTCCCCGCGAACTGGCGCCTCTCGACTTCATCCCACCACCGCCTAGCTTCCTTTTCTAGCAAGAAGGAAGCAAAGGTCACCTTCTGCGCTTCCTCCGATTGTGTTGCTGTCAGAATTCGCTTCACATGCGACAACCAGTCTTCGGCCTCAGATGGGGATTCAACCCCGGTAAACGGAGGAGGTCGAAATCCCAGAAAATGCTTTAGCTGCTGCTCAGGAGCACGCCTCACTGGGACTTGCTCCACCCTTAGTGGCTCAGGGGCCACCTCTTGCACTGGCGGTTGGCCTTGCCTTTCAGGCTGGCCATTCAACGCAGCTAGAACGGCTTCAGTAACTAGCCGAACCAACTCAGCAGACGGAGCTGTAGGGGCCTCAGCAGACCCACTACTCTCATGCACATCACGGGGATGCGACGGTCCCGCTGCACTTCGAGTGCCCTACACAAGTGCAACACACAGTTAGGCGACAACACAGTCGCAACTAACAGCAAAAGGAACACTCAGGTTCCAAAATCATGCAATTATTGTTGGTTTGTTGTTACATTTTATTCCTAAGTGGACATTTTTGGGTTTATTTTACGTCTCAACGGTAGCGCACACACGTGCTCACCACCCCTTAAAAGAATTCGTCCACGAATTCCTTAGAAGGATACGGAACCCTAGTGGCTGATACCAATTTGTAACACCCCCATCCGTTAAGAAGCATATAGCAGAAGGTCCGGCCGGGGCCCCACGGCATATACTACAAAACAAACGGGAACGTCACTATTGAATATACAACGACACTATACCACGAAGCCTAACTCAGAGCATTCTATGCGGAAGTAAAAGAGAGAGAGACAGAATTATAAACCACAAGACCAAAACTCGGGTATGTCCACTTCTATTAACTTGGAATAAAATGTTTTACAACACAAAAGAGGCACGACGGCCTTACAGTTTACCAACATCGGCGCGCAGGATGGCCATACATGAAAAACAGAAGGAACATCAAAGGCCTTCAAGGGCTGCAGCAGCGCAGGGGCTTCAGCCCGCCAAGTTCCCGCTCGGTCCAGCACCTGTACAACAAGCCCACCAAAAACGGTGGCAAAACAGGGCAACGGTCAGCTAAAGCTGACCAATTTATAACGACCCCACCCCTTCGAGGGGGTGGCAGTGCTAACCGTCCCTGCAAAACAGTCTCAACAGCATATACATATCTAAGAGTGCGACTAGACGAGCCCACAACATTTCATACATATGCAACAACACAAACGTGGGAATGGCCTCCACGTCTCGTGCACTCAGGCACTCTTTGGTGTACTATGCCTTCCACCACCATCCACTCTTGATGGTTTTGCCCTTCGAGGCTAAAGTCGGCGGCCCGAATACCAGGGCTCCCCCGTGCTTTAATTGTGAACTTGCGCAGTCTGAAGACTCTTCCCCGTTGCCTCCCGACATGCTATTCGAGCCTTACTAATCAGGTGCTGCAATGGTTCGGGTGTAGGTTCGCCAAATGCCCGTTGTTCACACACTCATTGTACAACACGAAATGCGGGTATGGCGTCCCCTCAGCCCAGGTATTCTCAATTAGCCGGCTCCACGGGCCGCTAAGTCATCCACCAGGACACCCTTACAGGTCGGGCACGCCGACCTCAGGTCCCCTCAACAGGTGGGCACAACAAACATCACCAGACCCATGTCTGGGAGATGTCGCCCAGGCGACATTCACTGTCGCCAGCGACAGTGCACAAACCCTAATTTGGCTTCTAGCTGTGGATGCCTCCCGGGGCACACCCCCAGGAATTGCTGCACATGCAGTAGCACTCCCTAGCCTCAGAACACCCAAATTCATCAGAATCCAATTCTGGGGAGCTGTCGCCCAGGCGACAGTCACTGTCGCGCCGGCGACAGCTAGACAGAACTCCATTTCTGCCTTTTAACTTCAGGTGCTCCCCGGGGCACACCCCCGGGCGTTGCTGCGCATGCAGTAGCACTCTCTAGTCCTACGTAGCAGGATAACAACACGGGGTTTTCCCCGAGCACGCACAATACCACAAGGCATCACCAATCCGGACGAACCGTCACAGATTGGCTTCACACAGCGCGCCTACGTCCGTATTACGCACGGACTCTATATGTATGCAACTTGGACGGGGATAACACAAATCGACCCGTCGGAGGCCACGACCTCACCCTTTTGAGTAGGGGCCTCAACGATGCAAGGGAATGGACTAAGGCATGTCCAAGAGATCGTAGAAAAGTTCGTTACCCTTAAACGCCGCTTTGAGACCATGGCTTGATGTTCCACACGGATGGAAAGGAGCGCCTTGCCCTCCTCTATGCGTAGCCACCAACTTTGAAGGGATTGGATGAGTGTAGCTCCTCCAAACCGAAGCTCCAAGCTAGGGTTTTCTATTCACCTTCTTCTCCAAGCTCCTCTCTCTCTCTCTCTCTCTTAAGAACCCTTAAGAAAATAAATGAAAAGAGAGGGATTTTCGGCCTTGTATGCTGCCACCAAGCCTCCCAAGACAAAACAAGCCACCAAAGTCAAAGTGCAATCAATGCCCTTGATTTCGGCCATAAAGTCCAAATTTGAGCTGTCGCCCGGCGACAGCCACTGTCGCCCTGGCGACAGCGACAATGAACCGACATTGACCAGTCAACGCCGTCTGAAAGCTCACGGCAGAACCTTCTCAACAGAACGCTATCGCCCGGGAGACAGCCACTGTCGCCGGCGACAGCACTGGATTCCAGATTTCTGAATTTTCAGATTTGGGGTCTTACACATATTTTATATCTGCTGAAATATTTAAAATCTGTCAGATATATATGCTCTGTTGTTTTGTTGTTTGTTTTATTATTCAATTTTTTGTCAAATAGTGTCCTAACCCAAATAGGGGGAGATTGTTGGAACAAACCTATTACTGATTTGGGCTAGGATCACTATCTTTTTATTAGGACTAAGTTGACCCCAATGTATAGTCTAAAGGGTCAAGGTTTTAGGCTGATAGAACTAAGGAAAAGATAAGTTTTCTGCGTTCGACGAACTCCATACTGCGTTCGACGAACTCCATCCTGCATTCGATGAATGTCATGCTCCTGCGTTCGACGAACTTGCCAAGGTTCTGCGTTCGACGAACTCATTCTGCGTTCGACGAAATCATCTCTGTGGTCGATGAACTTCAGTCTCAGCGGTTGACCAAGTCTCAGCGGTCGACGAATTTATTCAGATCGATGAAAGATCTTCTCAGCTCAACGAATTCAATATTCCAGCTAGCTTATCAGATATTATCTTTCAGTTCGATGGACTCCAGCTTGAGATCGATGAAATCCAGATTGTGTTCGACGAAATTTATTCAGATCAACGAAATTTCTATTCAGTTCAGTATTTTCAGAAGGATTACTTTTATTTCATTCTCTGAACTCAGATCTTTTATCAGCAACAGATCTATTTCTTCCAGATAAGTCAAGGATTTTATCCTTCCATTTATTTACTCCTTTCCATTGTTTTCTCTCGAGAGAAAATAGCCGTTGACATATTTTGGAAAAGGACACTTTCATGGAAAAGGAAAAGAAATAAGGTGTATCAGATTTGCAGTTCCGAGAATATCTCTTATGAATATTATATTCCTTAAATTAACGGATTTGATTTTCAAAATCAGTCAGAGATTTCAAAAGAAATAAGGAAGAAGATTTACATGACATTTAATATAGTACAGCAAGAAAAGAGAAAAGAAGAATACTGTCGAGAGAGATATACAGAAGGAAGAAAAGAAAAAGCTTCCAGAGTTCATCTTCCTCAAGCAGCACATCTCATTCTCTGAGAACAACAATAAAAATCATCTCTCAGAATTTATGCTGCAAGTTTCTAGATCTTCAAGAGCAACAAACAATCTGAGAAAACTTCTGTTTTTCAGATTCATCAGCTCTCAAGGAAGATATCTGTTTCAAGTGAAAGCTCCATCCTCAAACTGTCAAGAATTTCAATCAGACAGGGGGAACTTTACAACATCAATATCCACTAGTCTTCTCTCAGATTATTGACAGAAAAGAACATCTAAACCTTCTTTATCTCATCTTGTACAGGGTTATAACTCCCTTCAAAAGTCAACCCCTTGGTGGAAGGGCACCTGATCAAAAACATGTGGTTGGTTTGAGCACCTGATCAAAAGCTCATTAGTGTTTGGACACCTGATCAAAAATCCATTGGTGATAGGGAACCTAATCAAAAACCTAGTGGATTCCTACCAAGGGTGGTAGAAGAGTAGATGTACCCCGGTTTATTGGGGAACTACTATAAAATCCTTGTATCCTCTGTGTTTGTGTGATTTTCTGTACTGTGCTGTGTGCTGTGTTTCTTTATTTTGTTTTATAACTCACTCTGCAATACACATATAAGTATCACTACTTTAATTCCGCTATAAGAACAAGTGAAAAACTTTTTAATACTCTATTCACCCCCTCTAGAGTAACTTTAAGATCTAACCTCCCTTTCCTTTGATATCAGAGATTACTTTCAACTGATATCAGAGGCCTTTCAAATTTGATCCAAAAGATTCCTGAATTGAAGAAGAACACTAACATAATAATAAACTTATCATTTTTGATGAATCCTTGATTATGCTTGAGACATGTACTTACAATCTATGATTGATTAAATATATGAATACTGCTTAGGGTCACTTAGACAAAGCATTTACTTATGTCATATAACCTCAAGTATTAAATTGAAGACATATTGACATCTATCTTGAAGTCTCTACTTGGAAAAATCAAGGAGATTTACTGAATTCAGAATGCAGAGAAAGTCAGAATTTTGATAAGTAAAAACCGATGGGACGGTCTGTCGATAGAACTTGAAATATCGACGGGAAGATTAGTCGACAGAATTAATCAACTAGACAGACTATCTATGCCAACCTTCACTATTTTTTCATAAGGCAAAAATGACCGAACAGACTATCGATTATGCAAGTCAACTGGACAAAGAATTGACTGGATCAATGTCGATCGATGGGATGATCTCCATATCAACGGGACATACATCAACTTATCAAGAATTACTCTAAGTGCTTAAACAACACGTGTATTTATTATTTCTTCAATATTTTCACGCAAATCAAGGCGTATTTTGATGATACATATATGGAAGTCTTTAATAGATTAAATCCGTTGGAGAATTGATTATGGAATGAAATAATCAATTATTATTACTGGAATATCTGTCAGAATTATGGATCTCTTTCTGATCTTTATTACCATATGTGGAATATTCCAAATTGAGCCAAATTTGTATATTTCCTTTTATTGATCAAATTTGAAAATTCAAATCAAGTGATAAATATCACATTCCCCAATCTTCTCCATTTCCTTTTCAATATTTACAACATTATAAAAGGAGAGAATGTCCTGCTGATTGAAACTAATGATCTGAAGAATAAAAATTTGACATCAAAGAATTCTAAGTCATTCTGCCATCATGAGAAAGAGCACTCTCAATTCTCAAAAGTGTTGTTTAATCAAGATTCTGAAGAAGCTTCAATTGTTCATCCACTTAGAAAGAATTACTGTTGCTGCTCATTACCTTGATCCTGATATATTATTCCAAGTTATACTCTACCATCTATCAAGGAAGAAGAAGCCTACTGATAGACTTCTACTAAAGACTCAAGATCTAAATTCTAATCTTTACTGAGTTTATCATTGTAAAACTGCAATTCTATAAACAATGGTGTAGGATCCTTGTGATCCAAGTGTAGGATTTTTTTGAAAATCTGAGGTAAAATCTTTGTGATCTGAGTGTAGGATCTTTGTGATCTGAGTGTAAGATCTTTATGATCTGAGGTAGGATCTATTTGTAGATCTGAGTGTAAGTCTTGTACTGAAAACTCTGAGGTAGGAACTCTGATTTAGTACTGAGTTTTGGAGGAGATTGCTTAGTCTAGCACATTGCTAGATAGGTGAAGGGGGAAAGTGGAGGTACCCAATTCTTGGGGAACCACTATAAATCCTTGTGTCTTTTGTGTGCTTTGTTGTGATTGTTTGCTATGTGCTTTTATTTTTGAAAAGATATCATCAATCACCCATCACACTATTCACCCCCCCTCTCTATGTATGACCTCAATCATTCCCCTAGAATAATAAAATGTTATTAACTGAGAAAAGGATAGTTGCCAGCTATTCCATGCCCAAGACAGTCCTGCCAATAATTGATAGTTTCTCTGCACCATATAGAAGTGGTGTAAGGGCAAGGATTCTGAAGCCAAACCCTCTTTTAAGAAGGCTCTGCTGGCATCTAATTCCTTTGATCAGGATTCTGTATATGGTCATCTGACCAATGTATGCTCTACCAGTGGCAGCAAGCCATCTTCCTCAAGACAAAGAGTAGGCTTTGGGCTGGGTGCTTTTAATGCACCTCATGAAGAGATTTAAATGAAGAATACATGTCCTTTTGTCCGTAGACCTACAACAATAGCAACCAAGAGAAATGGGAAGGAAACTCCTGCCAAGCCTGTCCCTAAGAAGGTGAACCAAAAAGTGGTGAGACTAGCTCCACATCACACTCACAATCGTGAGGTTCACTAAAGTCCTATTAGGTCAATAGTCTTCTCTCCTGCCCACCAACACTACCATCCCACCTAGATGGTGAGGCAGAAGAGAAGATATAACAGATATGAGTGATGGTGATGTGGTAAAGTTGGAAGCAATGTATCTAAGTTTTCTTTCTCAAGATGAACCCAAGAAATTTGAGGAAGCAAATTTGGATCCATTCCGGATTGCAGCAATGCAGGAATAATTGAATCAGTTCAAGAGATGTAGAGTGTGGAAAATAGTTCCTAGACCCTAAGGGCAGAATATCATAGGAACCAAATGGGTCTATAGGAACAGGTTGGATGAAAATGGAGTAATTACAAAGATCAAGGCCAGACTAGTTGCAAAGGGATACATGCAAGAGGAGGGCATAGACTTTGACCAGACCTTTGCCCCTATTGTAAGTTTGGAGGCCATCAGGCTATTTATGGTCTATGCTACCCACAAAGGATTCAAAGTCTACTAGATGGATGCCAAATCAGCATTTCTGAATGGTGATCTAAAACAAGAAGTGTATGTAGAGCAACACTCAGGTTTTTTTTATTTTGAACATCCTGATTATGTCTGTTTTCTTAGAAAAACCCTATATGGATTGAAACAGGCTCCTAGGACTAGTATGAAACCTTGTCAAGCTTTCTCATTGAGAACAAGTTCTCAAGGGTGGAGATTGACAAGACATTATTCCTAAGGGAAGTAAAAGGCGAGATATTGCTAGTGCAAATCTATGTGGATGACATTATATTTGGCTCTACAGATGATCATCTCTACAAAAAGTTTGCCAACTTGATGCAGGGAAAGATTGAAATGAGTAGTATGGGAGAGCTCAAATACATCCTAAGTCTCCAAGTGAAACAATCTGAATATGACATATTAATCTCACAGACTAAGTTCACTAGTGAGCTAGTCATGAAATTTGGATTGGAGAGTGCTTCTTTTATGAAGACTCCCATAGGATCTAATGTGGCTCTAGACAAGGATGAAAAGGGAATACCCTTTGATGAAACCAAGTACAGATGCATAATTGGATCTTTGCTTTACCTAACTGCCAGTAGGCCTGACATAATGTTTGTCACATGTGCTTGTGCTAGATACCAGGTGAACCCCAAGGAATCTCATCATTCCTCTGTCAAGAGGATCTTAAGATACCTCAAGGGTACACACAATCTTGGCCTATGGTACTCTAGGAACAATGATTGTGAGCAAATTGTCTATTCAGATGCAGATTATGCATGGTGCAAGGAAGATAGGAAGAGCACTTTAGGGACTTGCCAATTCCTTGGAGGAAGACTAATTTCTTGGAGCAACAAGAAGCAAACAAGTGTAGCAATATCTACTGCAGAATTAGAGTATATATCTGCAGGGAGTTGATGTGCTCAATTACTGTGGATTCAACATCAGCTTCAAGAATACAATCTGAAGATGACCAAAACACCCATGTTTCGTGACTCATCTAGTGTTATCTCAATTGCTAAGAATCCTATCTCACATAGCAGAACTAAACACATTGAGATCAGGTATCATTTCATTAGGGAGCATATGGAGAATGGAGATATCATCATTGAGTTTGTCCCTACAGACAAACAAGTGGTTGATATATTTACAAATCCCCTAGATGAAGCTAAGTTTATCTTCTTCAAGTTCCAATTGGGGACGTTGAACTTAAAATAAATTCTAACTCAATTTCAATATGGTACCATCTATTTATAGTCACTAATAACATATATGATGAGTGCTGCAGATACTTCTCAAGAAGTGATGGAAATTGTCTAAGTCTGAAGAATATCGGTGAGTTGTCTCAACGACATAATCAGATGTCTCGAGGACAAAGCAGAATCTCAACGACACAAAGACTCGGCTAGAACAATGCTTGGCGGAGACATGTTTCAACGACAAAATGCGTATCGTCGAAACACAACTCAACTATTTAATGCAATATTGACTCTTTCAATCTAAATCGCCTGATGATTAATTAAGCTAATCAACAGAACAAACAGGTACGCGCCCCTTCATCTGCCTCTAGTATAAATAGGATGAATACTTAGGAAAAAATTACACTGTCGTTTGCCCTAAGTCATCTATGCGACAATCCTCCATTTCGTTCCTGACATTCTCTCATTCCCGCCAACCTGATTCAATAGCTCCAAAGAAAGACAAGGAAAAGGATGAGGATCTATGGTTGTGAGCTTCAGTGAGGAGGCTTCCTTCCTATTCAGAAGAAATAAGATCGGTAATAGGACTTCTAGAAGATGTCGGGCTGGAGTACTTTCTCAGTGAGTCGTGCATTTTGATGCACAGAGAGCTGTTGGAATTTTATGAAGGAGCAAAAGTAAATCACTCTGAGACCGCTCTAAAATTGAATATGGGTGGAAGGAAGGTCAAGGTGTCGGCCAAAAGCCTGGGGAAGGCTTTACGTCTGCCAAGGCTGGAAGCATAAGAACAAGAGGAAGACTTGACTGGAGAAGACTACACTGCAGGTTATACCTGGTGTGGTCACAGTGGCAAGACCTATGGGTCAATAAAGCGAGCAGAATTTAATCAGAAGGGAGAGCACTAAGCTGATATAGTGGTGAAGGTTTTGCTTTGCAAGGCAGGCCCTCACGATAGAATCTCCAAGGAGATGTTTGAGATAATATTCACAATCATCCTCTCCAAAAGGATAGACAGGGGAGTTCTATTATTTCAAAGAATAAAGGGGAACCTGAAGACCCCCAGTTTTTGAACAATTCTATCTCTCTTCCTTTTAAACACCCGTGGTGATGTTCTGAAAAAGAAAATGGGATTACCTTTTCATTACTCCAAAAAGATGAACTCCAAGATGTTGGAAAGATGGGATAGGGCAATTTCCAAAATCCCCTAAAGACAGTCAATGTAATGCCCCTGAATTTTCGGCGATTATTTGGTAATATATTGTTGACGTCATAATGACGAAGGACGTTACGTTAGTGCGGAGTTAACGGTGCGCCGTCGTTTGCGCGTTTTCGCGTCCGTTCGGTCAAGTCGGCCAAATTTTGAAACTACATGGAATTAGAAAATTTTACATTAGGAAATTAGATTATTTAATTTTAGAAAGGTTGTTAAAGTTTCGTGGCGTTCCGAGCAAAATTAAAGCCTCGGTGAATTTTCAAAGATTTGTATATTTATCGTTCGCCGTAAAACTTCGGAAATTTATATCTCGAAAATGGTACGTCGGATTCTGATTTCGATTTCGTCTTTGGATTCGTAGTGTCGGCGTTCGCTTCTGGAGCGATTTTCGTCTATTTCGGTATTCGTTTAATATTTGGTAATAATAATATTAATATATATTTACTATTATATTTAGCATAATAATAATACATATATAATCATAAATTTCACGTGTAATGCCCATCTCTTCTCGACGAATTTTCCTCCGGTGAAGTACAACGTTTAAAATTATTATTATTAAAATTCCTTTTGACGAAACCTATGCATGCCTTATTTCCGTCGACGAAAACCATTAAAATTCCGGTTTCTTCCCCGCTCCTATTATTTTTATTAACATTATTAATTATTAGTATCATAATTATATTTGTATATATATATATATAGCCTTCTTCTTCTTCTTCTTCTTCCGTGAAAACAACTTTTAATCTTCTTCCCGACCTGTGCGAACCAAAGGAAAGGGGCGTCTGTTCGTGAGCCTTCCGATCGCTGCCACCGGAGCTCCGGTGCACGAAATCTTCGCTGGAGCGCAGATCTGGAAAGCTCTTGCCGAGATCTTCGCGTGTGCGGTAAGTATTTCTAGTTTCATGGTTTTCCGTTGATGAAGGGTATAACCCTAATTCTTCTTTTCATCCCAAAAGATTCAGAAATTCTTCATCGAGGTTTTCTAGCGGCCGATCTGCGACGTGGAACACGTTGGAGGCCATTTTTCTTCGAAAGTTTTGAGGCAAGTGGTAGACTATTCCCCCTTGCCATGTTATATATTGTCTCTTCTTTACCCACTTTTTCTTTACTATCTGATTTAGACAAGAAGAATTTGCAAGTTATTTTTCTTCCAAAGTTTTATTTTGTTGTATCCAAGTCACTTGAAGCATGTTCCAAATCAATTCGTTAAGTAGTTACAATTTGTCGTTTCCGTTAAGTCAAATTCGCCAAATGAATTTGGCCGAATTCGTCGAGTAGCTCTAGGCTTTCGTTGAATTGGATTTAGCCATCTGTGAAATAGTTAAGTCGATTCGTCGAGTGATAGAGAATTCATCGCGTAATAAGTAGATTCGTCGAGTGATAGAGAATTTGTCGAATAGCCTAAGTTTTTTCGCCGAGTGTTCTAAGTATTTCGTCGAATGATTGTGAAGGTGGGTTTCCCTCAGAATTATTTTCGGGGTTTTCTGTGGTTTCTGTTTTGGTCAGGATTTTATGAACCTCTATTCCCAGTTAGTTGGTTTTGGACTGTGGGTGGACGAAGTGGCCACTACCAGTGCCTATTTTCCTTTCCATGGACGTGTAGACTGTTGGTTGTGTAGGCTGTAACCACCGCCACAGTGTTTTTGTTCCTTGGAGGTTTTGGTCTGATGGTTGGTTGGAAAGAATGCATCCGCCTCAGTACTATTTTTGGCTGGGATACTGATTCATTTCTTGTGCAACTCGATACATTTTCCTTTTGAATGTTGTTGGAAATGAAATTTTGACCGCACTTTGTGCCAGTCTTTCCTTACTTATTGGATGCTGATATTTCTTTATGAGATTTGTTGATGTTCACAGCTATTCCTGGTGGGTTGGTAACCCTCTTTTGTTAATATTTCTTACTTTTTGATTATGATGTCTTTTTATGCCTTTGTGCTGAGGCATTCCTTTCTTTTGAATGCCTCAGGTTTGGATCAGTAGCAGGTTGAGCTAACCGAGTCCAGTTTGTTTCAGACTTGCAGTGGTTGTTTCCTTTACTCTCGCTTGAGAGGTAGATTGTTGTTTCCTTTCAGAACTTGTTAAGGTTATGAGTTCGTGTCAGTATGTTGACACCCATATCCTGGTCTTCCTTTTCTGTTTGACTTTTCTTGCTATTTTTGTTTGCTACTACCGTTGATTGCTAATTATGCAATTGCTCTCTGGGAAGGTTTTATGTTAGGATGCATGATAGTTATTCTATATACAAGACTGCATAATTCTTTCTACATGACATCTATTTTTAAACTATTATCTCTCTATTTTGAAGCCCGTACAAGAAACATTTTCTACTTATACTAAATCTAGAAGTGCATATCGTCAGAACGTTGGTTAGTTCATCATGCTCATATAGGGTAAGGTAAAGTAAATTATGTATTTTTCGCTGCGTAAATTTATACTTTCTTATTTATGGACTAGTTGATCCATTAAACCGAGTGACACGGTGTTTGAAAACCTTAAACTTAAACTACCTTTTAAACTCAAGTTCATGACTTTCTAAAGAAATGTTGGAGGTAATGCTGTCTGAGCGTGTGCAGTTGTCCCATGCACAACAAGACATCATGACGCGTATTTTCTCTTACTCTGATAATATATTTATATGTATTGAGAAAATGCGGGTTGTGACAGTTGGTATCATAGGGAGGTTTGTTTGACAAATTGGTCAGACGGCTTTTTCTGATCAGGTGTTAATCATCTTGTCTCATTGCATACACACACCGAAGTGTCATCCGTACGTCTTGGATGAAGCATGAATACCACACTCATAACATGGTAAGAAGTATACGAGGCATATTATGTAGTATGGGATGCATAATATGTGTTTATATATGGATCCTCATAGGTGACAACATGTGACCGTTATGTAGTATGGGATGCATAACACCAGTCCCATGGATGTCCATTAGCTCTATTTTTGTTTTTCGTTGCATGCGATATTATGTATTATAAGGTGCATAATTTTTCATTTGTATGCTGCTCATAACATGCATTATGGCTTTTCTTAGAATGCATAGCTCAACATACATATCATAACATCGCATAAAGCACCCGTACCAAGCTAAAGATTTATATGATGACACTCATACACACATGATTTGAAAAGAAGATTTAAACACTCATGCATGCATGTGATATGCACAAGAGTCAAATGATGATAGTATATCATCATAAGTTAAAGCATAACATCATTTGTATAAAATCCCAGAGCAAGGTAGTAGCTAGAGTAAGTGTAACATCCCCAATCCTTCTAGACCCCTAGATGGTGTTAGGGCATGGGTGGTGTGCAGAATGGCCACTAAGGCCCTTGGGCCAAGTGGAGTGTGCTAAGTGCACACCAAGGGCACAAAATCAACATAGCCCAATACCACTCCCTTAGGCCAATTGACCCTCAATTCACCAAATTGACCTCCCCCATACCACCCTAACCACTAAGGAAGACCATAACCATGGAAATTGCACTTGGGTGGGACCCAATTGCATGAAATTGACCAAAGTCAACATTAGGTCAACATTAACCAAACCAAGTCAATTAGGGTTCAATTGACCCTCAAATGTTCAAATTGACCTTACCACCACACTCTAAACACCTTAAGGAACCCAATGGACCAAAAAGCCCCATCATGGTGGGACCAATTGACCCCAATTGACCAAAGTCAAACTTTACCCAATTTTGGTCAAATCTACACCCTTTGATTAAATTGAACCAATTGGAGCCCCACCATGGACCAACCTATGTTGGGTGATGTTAAGGGACCCATGACCCCCAAGTGGGGTCAACCCACTCACCTTGGTTGACCAAAGTCAACCATGGTCAACATAGCCCATTAAAGGTGAATTTCAAGCCTAAAGTGAAATGAACCCCAACACCAATTAATTAACCAATTAATCATGGACATAGGTCTTGCCATCAGCCCTAGACTGAACTACACAATGAGCTTGATTAAATCAATGGAGGGGGGGGGGACCAAAAGTTGATCAAAAAGCATAAAGCTTAAAGAGAAAGCAAAAGGTGAATTTCTCCTTAACACACTCCACCTCAGCCACCTAGGGACTTAGATGATTGCTGGGAACACCTGGAAAGGACTGAAAAGCAGAGGTGGCAGCAAGGGGGTGGCAGCCCAAGAGAAATTCGTGAGCCTCCTTTTGAATACTCCCTATACAAGCCACCCCACCTCAAAACAACTCTCACATCAGCTTCAGAGGTAGGAAAGCAGTTGGAATCGACTCCTGGATCAAGGAAAACGATGGAAAAATGAAGTCTTGGGCAAGCTTGCCGGAGAGAGGTGCATCCATGGCAAACCATCGCCGCCGCCGCCGCCGCCGCCGTGCCCCCTTTAAGGTTCGTTTCTCCTCCTCTCCCTCTATGCTAGCTTCCCCTCTATTTTATTTGAAGGTTCGGGCTCAATTGGGCCGGGATCGAAACCTCAAATCCATGGAAAATGGAGATTTTCGGCCATGCTAGGATCGCCGGAAAACACCACCTCCGGCCGCCATGTCGCCTGGAATCCATAGCCCCGACCACCACGAAGGTGTTGGTGGTGGTGGTTGGCCGGGGAGGAGCTGGGATGGACGGGAAATAGGAGAGCAAGTTTGCCCAGCTCTGGCTGATCTCAGCCGTTGGCTGGAGGAAGAAGATGAAGGGGGATTCTCGGATCTGCTTTAAGATTCGTGCAGAATCATTATTCCATGCTTTTATTTAATTCATTACACTTGTTTTTCTGCCTCAAAAACTCAGTGCACTTCAAATAAAAATTAAGGCCTCTTAGAGGCCGATCTAGAAAAAGTGCCCAACATGAAAGTTATAGGCCTTGGTCTTAACTTTCATTTGGTCTTAAGTTTAGGTCATTTAGTGACCTACAGCTCCCTAAGGAGCTGTTTTACTAGGACTGGTCCTACACTAGGTCAGTCCATTAGAAAAATTGCCTTGGTCAAACCCCTCCATCTTTGGAGCTGTGCTTTTAACCATGGGTTGGTATACCCTAGGGTCACCCCCTTCCAAAGGGGTAGCCCTTGTTGGACACTTTTGCATAGGGTTTTTGTGGTAAATAGATTATTTAAATTATGTTGATTTTTGGAGGATATGATGTTCAAATGACACCAAACTTTGGTGGCATACTCTTTTGTACATGAGTAGAACTGCCTACCTAAAATATCACTCCATTTGGAGTTGATTTGATATGGAAAATTGGAAACCCTAATGAGGGCCTTTAAGGGTCAAATTAGGCTTAGGTCATTTTGAGGAGTTGAGTGTGTTAGCCTCCTCCTATCATGTTGGCTATGTCGGTATGTATATACAAATGCTGGTGTCACACCCTAATGGTCCATTTGGATCCATTAAGGTGGTGTGACCTAAAACCCTAAGGGTGAATCCTTAAGGGTGCAAAGTGGGGATTTGTGAAGAACATAGGATCAAATGTTCTTTCCATGGCTTGGGACTGTGTAAATATGTTTGTAGGAGCATAAATTGACTTAGTAAATTAAATGAGAATTTTTAGGGGTATTTAGGTGTATTTCTTCCTAATAAATGAAAGTGCCCCCTTTCCTTAATAAAATAATATGTACGGTCATATGACCTTGTATGACTTTGTTATACTATAAGTGGATGTATTAGGGATGAAATTGTGCTATAGTAATTTTGTTATAATTTATTGAAGTTTCATTCCTTGTGTAGGAATTTTTAAGTACTTGCTAGCTTAAGGGAATTTAATTTTGAAAAATATCAAATCATAGGGAAAAAATGTGATATTTGGCTAACTGTCATTCAATGCTATTATATACCCATGATAATTGTTTGGAAGCTATTTAAATTGTATTTCATATACTTCATGTAGAAATTGAGATTTACATCACTTAAGTTTTTAATCTTCTTAAAATATCAAATCATAGGGATTTGTCATGATATTTGGTGATCTATGATTTTAGGTTAATCTATACCCATGATAATTGTTTGGAAGCTATTGGAATTGTATTTCATATACTTCATGTAGAAATTGAGATTTACATTACTTGAGTATTTAATCCTTTTAAAATAACAAATCATAGGGCAATGTTATGATACTTGGGAATCTGCCATTTTATGTTAATATGTGCCCATGACAACAGTTTGAAAGCTTGTAGATGTGTAATTCTAGTACCTTATGTAGAAATTGGTAATTGCTACCTTTGAATGTTTAATCATTGTAAAATATCAAATCACATGGTAATGCCAAAATAATTTGGTAGAGGACTCTAGGACCCCTTCTGGACACTTGGTAATTTTTGGATAATTTTCAGAAATGAAATACTATTTTTCCTAATTAAAGTGGCATTTTGGTAATTATACAATTATGATGATATAGTAGGCCAAATGACATCCTAGGGTCATGATACTTAGTGAACCACCTTGATATGGGATATTATTTTACTGATAATTTTCATGTAGCATGTATAGTCATTTTGAGGGTAGTTCATATGTAATTTGGCTTAAGGCCTTAACTACTTTAAATTATATTAAATACTAATTTAATATGTAAATTTATGGAAATTGGAGCATACCCTATTAAGGTCAGTGGGAACCTTGGATAATTATTAGAGACCCTGGTGATGAATATTTAGAAGGTTTCCCTTATGGGGTTGATGGATAGTTCAAATTTGTGGTCTGCGTTTAGTAAAAATGGAATTTTGAGTTCTAGACAATTCAGACCGCTAAGTGAGGTTTAGGAGGTATATCCAATCAGTAAATGAGATGTAGCACACCATGATTCAAGGAGGGTCAATCCTAGGGATACTTGTGGGGTGGTGCTGGAGTTAACGTAGAAGGAATGAAGGTACGTCCAACCCGATTGGGTGGGACGGGGGATGAGCTAAGTCACTTTAACTATATGTAATGATGAAGGGTGAACCAAACATTGATCACCAACTAAAGTAATTGTCTTGAAGAGGATTGTGGGGTTGAGCCCATTGATCTGTAGTACCGTTAGGGGCCCCTTATGGAGTACACCGCGGGAAGTCCAAGATTCACCCTAAATATAACACGAACTAAATTGTAGGCAAGAGTAGCCTAAGTGGATATGCAGACTGGTACGGATCTCCTCCGAGAAGGAGGTGGGTTGGATCAGCTGGTGTGTTAGTCCCTGATCTGGAAGCTCGGGTGGGCATGTTAATACCTATTACTTATTCAATTAGTGGCGAGTCTTCGGTACCAGGCTAGTCGTGTCACCGACAGTAGTACGTTGACTCGGGTGAGGGTGTGGTTTAGAGGGCCGGTAAGTTTGAGTACCGCGGTCTGGAGGACAATCCCTAATAACCCACCCCGACCTTAAAGTCTGGTGGATTCCAGCAAGAGTACGCAGGAGCTCCGCTGTTGTGTTCTTAGCGTTGAGGCGTACATGAGGTCTAGGCTTGGTAGTGACCATACCCGCCTAGGATGTGGAGTGCCCGATCCACTGCCACCGTGAGCCACGACGGTCGATACCCGAAAGGTTGGCTTCCTTTCAAACAAATTGGGAACTATAAAGGTCTGTGCGCATAGAGTCGTGTGGGTGAGTCACATTGCATAATTTCATTAAAACATCATAATCATAGCATAACATAACATACACATAGCATACCCCCATCATATAAATTACTATGGGCTCTTTTATATGATGGGTTACTTGGACATCTTAACTTATATGTCGTATGGGCGTTCATATAAGTTAAGGTACGAATCTGTGATGATAGTTTAGATTTACTTACTGCACTGCGTTTCCTTTCTACTTACTGCTTACTTCATTACTCTACTTTACTTCCTAATACCTGCACTATACTGCTAGCTAAATTTTACTGCTTTACTTATACCTGCTAGAGTAGTGTCATGTCACCACCTTCTTGTTTACCCCTTGTTTGTCCTCCGCTTCTTCCTCCCGCTCGGTGCCTAGGAGTCGTTGAGGCGAGGACAAAACGGCTTAGTCTTTATGACTAACGGTCGGTGTGACCGCAGGAGTCCGAGGAGGCAGAGTTGTCCCGCACGCAGCAGGATGAGATGGCAGGACCTGAGCAGCAGATGCAGCGCACTACCACGACGCCACAGGTTGATGATTAGATAGTTAGATTTCCGCTTTTTGAGAGCTTTTGTTGTAGACTTCCGCATGTTGTAGAGAGAGAGATAGTACATTACTTTGCACATGTATCGGGTTTAAGCCCCTTTAATTGTACTTCTCTTATGGACTTTCTGTTTTCATTATTTATGATGCTGTGATTGTGGACATGCCTTCTTTTATGTACTTACTTTTTGGCATATTTTACTTAGGATCGTATAGCCGGCAGGGTTGGTGCTGAGCGGTGTTAGTCAACCCGAGTGTTGGTGACACCGCAAGGCAGCGATTCTGGGCGAAGGTCCACCTCAACCGTGCGATGCGGGAGAGGCTCGAGTTTTCAAGTACCCGAGCGGGTTTTGGAAAAAGAGACCTTACAGTAAGTGTCTTTCCCCATTTGGTTCGAGCTGAGTTGAGTAGTTCTAGTTCCAAGCTAGGATTTTGATGAGCCATTTGTTCGTATTTATAGATATGCCACCGAGGCGTGTTACGATGAGGTTGACTCCCCAATTGGAGGGTGAGTCTTCGGGTGCGCAGAGTGAAGCCGTGATCGAGAGTTTGCGACAGAGTAATGAGGCTTTGTCAAGGCAGTTGGTTGCGATGTAATCGCAAATTCAGAGGTTATTGACTGCCGCCGCTGGGTAGCAGCCAGTGGTGCAGGACCCTATAGTGGGTCAGACTGTACTTGTTCCTCCCGCTCCTTTGGTGCCTCCAAGTTCTGCTGCCACCAGAGATGAACTTTATATCACATTTCCAATGATTAAGACCTCCTACATATGATGGAAGAGCCGATTTCATGGCATTGGATGACTGGCTAGTCGCCATTGAGGAGATATTTTCATACTCGGGAATCTCTGCGAGCCAAAGGGTTATGGTTGCCAATTACCAGCTAAAAGAACTTCCTAAAAGCTGGTGGATCAGGGAGAGAGAGAGCCTCGTAGACGGATGTTCGTGGGAGTCATTTAAGGCGATGTTGCTGAAGAAGTTCCTGCCGTCGGTCGAGCAAGATTGTTTGATGAATGATTTTCTGCACCTGAAGCATAGGCAACTAACGGTTAGTGAGTATGAGATTGAATTCAGTAAGTTGAGCAGATTTGCTCCAGATTTAGTGGCTTCTGAAGCAGGAAGAGTGAAGCGATTTCTCGGAGGACTTCGTAGTGACGTTCAGCAATTGGCTAGCACATACAAATCTGAAAGCTATGCTGAAGTAGTAGAAGCCGCGCAGAAGGTCAAGGCCATCAACAACGCCAAGAATAGAAGCACATTGATGTGAAAGGATAAGAGAAAAGTCGAAGAGGGGGAAAACCCCAAGGTATCTAGCCCTGCTCCAAAGAAAAGAAGTGGCGAAGTTTGTAGCTTCTATGGTCGCCCGGGCCATCCGTTCGAGAAATGTTTCAAAAGGTTGGGAGCTAAGAAGCAACAGCAAGTGTCGGCAATTCAGAGCGCTCCCAGAGAAGATCTAGCCTGTGCCTTCTGTAAGCAAAAGGGGCATGATATTGCCCATTGTTGGTCTAAAGGAAAAGTGTGTTTTCAGTGCGAACAAAAGGGGCACGTTAAGACTAAATGCCCGCATTTCCAGCCTACTCTATAGTCAGTGCCACTTCAGTCTTTGCCGCCGCCGCAACCGCAGCATCAGGATAGAGGGATTGATATGTTGAATGTGATGACTAGGGAAGAAGCGCAAAATTCCACCCGAGTTATTTTAGATTAGACCTTAATATAACTCTTAACCTTTTTCTTTAGTTTCAAATTCTGTTCGGCTATTTATGTATTCGATTTTATAGGAGAATTTGAGGTAAGGAACCATTGGACGCGCGCTCTTTTCTATTGTGGTGCTACCCACTCGTTCGTGGCTAGGACCTTTGTAGAGCGTCGTCGTTTGACCCTCGATCAGTCTGGTGACGTGTTTCATGTTAAGTTTCCTTCTGGCGACTCCGTGGTGTCAAACCAGGGTATCTAGAATTGTCCTATCATTTTAGGTGAATTCTTAGCATTTGCTGATTTAAAGGTGGTAGACCTGAAAGATTTCGATGTGATTTTGGGCATGGACTGGTTGTCAAGATATGAAGCTGTTATCCAATGCAAGGTAAAGCGTCTGGACTTCAAGTTGGACAACGGTCAACCCATGAGTGTGTATGGCTTTCCGCGCCAAGATTCCCCGATTATTTCTGCGGTATGTGCTCGGAAACTTTTAGATTCCAGTTGTTTTGCTTACTTTGTTTCTATGTTAGAAACTATTAGCGGTTTGCCGTGTATCGAGGATGTTCCTGTGGTGTGAGAGTTTCCTGATGTTTTCCCTGTTAGTCTTCCTGGTCTTCCACTTGAGAGAGATGTGGAGTTTGTTATTGATCTTGAGCCAGGTATTCATCCTATAGCTAAGACACCGTACCGTATGGCCCCGCGTGAGCTGGAAGAGTTGCATACTCAGTTAGACGATTTATTACAGTGTGGATTTATTAGGCCGAGTTCTTCGCCCTGGGGTGCTCCTGTATTATTCATGAAAAAGAAGGATGGTTCTATGAGGTTGTGCATAGACTATAGGGAGTTGAATAAGGTAACCATAAAGAACAGATATCCGTTGCCGCGAATCGATGATTTGTTTGATTAGTTGCGTGGTAGTTCAGTGTTTTCAAAGATCGATCCTCGTTCAGGTTACCATCAGTTGAGGATCCGTGAGTCGGACGTCCCTCAGACTGCCTTTCATTCCCATTATGGACATTACGAGTTCTTAGTAATGTCATTAGGTTTGACTAATGCACCCTCTGAGTTTATGGTTATGATGAACCGAGTGTTCAAAGATTTCCTAGATTATTTTGTAGTAGTTTTCATCGATAATGTGTTGGTGTATTCAAGAAGTGCTGAGGAGCATGCTACGCATTTGCGCTTAGTATTGTCTACTCTAAGAGAGCACAAGTTGTATGCGAAATTGAGTAAGTGCGAATTTTGGCTTTCGCAAGTGTCTTTCCTGGGTCATGTGGTGAACAAATATCGAATTTCTGTAGACCCAGCAAAGAATTCTGTTATGTTGGATTGGAAGAAGCCTACAATGCCTAAGGAGATAAGGAGTTTCTTAGGGTTGGCAAGTTACTATAGAATATTTGTGCAAGGATTTTCGGTGCTGTCGGCACCTCTGACTAAGCTTACCCAGAAGAATGCAGCTTTTGTTTGGAACGATTCCTGTGAAGGAGCTTTTCAGGTAAAGAGGCTTTTGTGCAGTGCTCCTGTTTTGGCTTTACTGACCGAGGGAGTAGAGTATGCCATTTATGTAGACGCATCTCACATTGGTCTTGATTGTATTTTGATGCAAGAAGGAAAGGTGGTCGTGTATGGATCAAGACAACTGAAAGTTCATGAAAGGAATTACCCTACACATAACTTAGAATTTGCGGTAGTGATTTATGCCTTAAAGATTTGGATACATCTTCTTTATGGAGTGTCATGCAATATTTTCACGGACCATAAAAGTTTAAAGTATGTCTTTACCAAGAAAGAACTGAATTTGCGCCAGCGCAGATGGTTGGAGTATGTTACGGATTATGAAGTTGACATCCTTTTGTTGGAACATGGTTTTCCGCATCCCTTTGATTTGAGAATAACAAATCCTACTTGTATTTGATCTTGTTTGCCATTGTGTTTTTAACATGCAGGTTTGGACAGATATGACACCAGGTTGCTGCAACAATTGTCTGACACTAACCACAAGCTGAAGGATTGAAAGTTGTTTAACGCCAGGCGTTAAGCTTAAAGTTGGGCATTAGCGCTAGACGAAAATGGCGTTCGACGAAATTGTGTTCGATGAAAGAAGAAGCCCATTCGACGAAATGCATACCACGACGCTCGACGAAATGCATACCACGACGTTCGACGAAATGCATACCACGGTGTTCGATGAAATGCATACCACGACGTTCGACGAAATTGTGTACGCCGAAATGAGAAGCCCGTTCGACGAAATGCGTTCGACGAAAATTCCGTTTGACGAAATGGACGTCAACAAAAGGAGAAGCCGTTCGACGAAATGGAGGTTGCCGAAATGAGAGGTCGTTCGACGAAAATGGCGTTTGTTGGAACAACCCTTTTACTGTTTTGGGCTAGGATCACTTTGTACTGATTAGGATCAGTTGACCCCATTGTATAGTTTAAGGGTCAAGTCTTTAGGCTGATAAACTAGCTAGAACTTAAGATTAATCTAAGGTTTTCAGCGTTCGACGAATGACTAGCAACACTCGACAAATGGCTTTTGGCGTTCGACAAACGTCTAGTATCGTTCGACAAACTGTTCTAAGCAGACTGAAGTATTACAGCCAGTTACAGCACTCGACATTTACTGATCAGCGTTCGACGAATGACTAGCAGCGCTCGACAGATGGCTCTCAGTATTCGACAGTTTTTTTATATAACAGCGCTCGACAGTTTTCTAGCCAGTGTTCGACATATTCTGGACAGCGCTCGACAGATGGCTCCCAGCGTTCGACAGATCATTTATTGAATTCCAGATTTATTATCAGTCACATTCTATTCTGTCCTAACAGCAAAACGACGACTATAACGGATCTATTCAATATCTTTGGATATATTCTGACAGATAAGGAAGGATATTTAAAACTTAATTAATATATTCCTTTCCTTCCTTTTTCCCAGACAGGAATAGCCGTTGACATTTAATGAAAAGGAATCTTTTCACGACCAAGGAACAAATGGACCTGGCAGAGTCGTTTGAGCCTTGTTGTTATTTCCAAGAATGTCAACAGAATTCAAAAAAAAAGGAGAAGGGATATATATATAGACAAAAAGAAGAAGAAATATATAGATATATACAAGTAGTAATTTTCTTCTTTTTCTCTCTTCGACAAGCAGCACAAAAACCTCAGAGAACGTCATCAAGAGGATTTTTACTCAGAATCTGCTGCAAAGATAGATCTTCTAAAAAGAGCAACAAACAATCTGAAGAACCTATTCTTCCAGATCAATCTGCTACTGGAGATCTTGGTTTTTCAAGAGAAAGCTTCTCCATCTTCTGTCAACTAATTCAATCAGACAGGGGGAGCTTTACAACAACATCCACTAGAATCTTCTCTCAGCATCTTGACAGAGAAGAACACAACAAACTCTTTCTTACCTCTCTTGTACAGGGTCATAACTCCCTTCAAAAGTTAATCTTGGTGACAGGGCACCTTTGCAAAAACCTACACCTTGGTTAGAGCACCTTATCAACAGCTCACCTGGTGTGTGGACACCTTATCAAAATCACCTGGTGTGAGGGCACCTTATCAACAACCTCCTAGTGGATTCCTACCAAGGGTGGTAGAAGAGTAGACGTACCTAGTTTTTTTTTGGGGAACAACTATAGCTCCTTGTGTCGTCTGTGGTTAATTATTCTTTCTGGTTGTGCTGTTTGATTTCTTTTATTTACCTTTTCTGTTTATTCAATTCTCACACTAATTACACCTATATATATAACACTATTTTAATTCCGCTATAAAACTAAAGAAAAATTTTAATACTCTATTCACCCCCCCCCCCTCTAGAGTAATTTAAGATCTGACCTCCACTTTCAATTGGTATCAGAGGTAGGTTGATTCTTTACAGACTAACATCTGAATCACAAAGATCAACCAGATCTTAATTTGTCTAGAGCTCCTTTAACCAAGAAATTTATAACATTCAAAACTCATGGCACAAAACAAGGAATATTCTAGCACAAGACCTCCCATGTGCAATCTCAATAAGTTTGCACTATGGAAAGCAAGGATTAGGCTTTATATGAACTCTATTGATGAGGAGATTTTCAATGTTATTCTTACAGGACCTACAGCACCTACAACAACAACCAACACTACTGCAGCAACAGACAACACTGCTGTTCCACCTCCTGAGTGGACTGAGGCTCAGAAGAAGCAAAGAAATGCAGATGCAAAAGCCATGAACATTCTAGCCTTAACTATGTCAGATGACATATTCCAGAAAGTTGTTGAGTGCACCTCAGCAAAAGAAATCTGGGAATCACTCAACAACATGGTGGCAGGTTCAGCAGATGAAAGGAAAGATAGAAGATCCCACCTGATCTCTCGATATGAGAACTTCAAGAAGGGAGAATCAGAAAATGTTGCTGATATGTACAATAGGCTCAGCCTCATAATAAATGAGCTGAAGTCTCTGGACAAAGTGATCTCACTCACAGAGATCAATGACAAAATTCTCATGTGCTTTCCCAGCACATGGGACTCCAGAATCTGGCCAATCAAAGAAGCCAGAAGCCTAAATGAGATCACCACTAATGCCTTGTTGGGCAAGCTCAAATCTTATGAGTAGCTTGTCAAGAGTAGGGAAGTTGAAGAATCTACCTCATCCCCAGCACTCAAGAAGGAGAAAAGCATAGCCTTCAAAGCTGCAGAAGAAGAAGGACCAACTCCTAACAAAGAGGAGTTGATGAGCTTCATAGCCAAAAGATTCTATAATATGGCTAAGAAAGATTTCAAGAAGAAGTCATCCAGAAGCCATGACAAGCCAAGGTATGACAAAAATCATTCTAATGAAATTATATGTTTTGGTTGCAGGAAGCCAGGACATATTGCTCCTGAATGTTCAGAAAATCAAAACAAAAATGACAGAAAGGAGAGAAAAAGAGAAAAGGAAGAAAAGAAAAGATCCACCAAATCTTCCTCCCATTCACACAAAAAGAAGGGAAGAGGATTTGTAGCAACATCCTGGAGTGAAACAGAATCTGAATCAGAATCCTCATCTGGTTCTTCTGATGAAGAAGAAACAAAAGAAAATAGCCAATGTCTAATGACAACTTATGACTCAGACTGTGAGTCACAATCTGAATCTTCATCAAGCTCCAATGATGATGAAGAAGAAAAGAACTTCTGCATGATGGCAATCAATGCCTCAGCCAGCAAATCTGATGAAGAAAATTCAGAATCAGAAGAAGAAAATGATGCAGATCAGGTAATGTCTGATTTTGATTTTACTTCAGATGAATTCAAAGCTGAATTCAAAGTCCTTTGCTCAGATCTACTCAACTCTGAGAAAGAAATAATCTCACTCAGATGTAAGATAGCTGAAATGAAAAAGATGGGTGAAGAAAATGCAAATCTTAAGAAAGAATTGGCTGCCTCCAGAGAACACATTATTCTCATTGAGAATAAACTTTCTGAGGCCAAGAAATTTGAAGAATCCCTAGATGGGAGAAGTATCAAACTGATGGACATCACAAGCACAGTCAATGCTAGACTTAATAATAGCAAGCTGGGCTTGGGTGCCTCATCAAGTGAACCATCTCTGATTAAGAGAAATATCCTTTCCTCACCTATAAAATTTATTTCTGCTCAAGGCAAAGAAGATGTAAAAAGAGATAAAGATATTTCAAGCAAGTCTGTTAAGGATAAAAGAATTCAAAAGAATTCGTCGAACGGAGATCGACAAAAAGGTTCAAATTTGTCGAACGGAGCTCGACGAAATCTGAAAACAGATTTTCAGTATAGTTATCAGATGAACAATTGTCGACCAATTTATCCAAATTTGTCGAACAGATACTATACAGAAAATACTAGAAATCTCACTTCCAAACAAACTAAAAATCCTTTCACTGAATGGATAATACCTCCAAGGAGATATCATCCACAAGGCTATAAGAGCCAGCCTGAAATGTCATTTATCTCTAAATTTTGTGGTAACACAAAAGGACCCAAGGTAGTCTGGGTCAAAAACAACTAGTTTATGTTTTTGTCTTTGCAGGTACTTGGCCATCCAAGATTAAATCAAAAATGGTACTTGGATAGTGGCTGCTCAAAGCACATGACAGGAAATAAGGCCAATCTAAAAAATTACAAGGCACAGCTTGGACCCAAAGTGATCTTTGGAGACTCCAACTATGGTCAAACCAAAGGCTTTGGCCAAATCAAGGTTGGAGCAGTAACATTCAAAGAAGTCACCTATGTGAAGGGTCTGAAGCATAACCTCATCAGCATAAGTCAGTTATGTGATGAAGGTTATCAGGTAACCTTTAATAAATTAGAATGCATTATCAAGTCATTTGATAATGTCATTGTCTTATCAGGTATTAGACAGGGTAATATATATTTAGTAAATTTCAATTCCTCTAAATCAGAAATTTGCCTGTTTAATGAGCTAAGCAAACCTAGTGAACTATGGCATAAAAGATTAGGACATGTAAATCTCAGAACAATTGCCAAGCTATCTAAAGATAATCTAGTTAGAGGTTTACCATCAGGATCATATAAGAAAGAAGGTTTATGCAGGGCATGCCAGCTAGGAAAGCAAACCAAAAACAGTTTTAAATCCTTATCTAAAAGTGATTCACCTAGAATCTTATTCTTGCTACATATGGACCTTTTTGGACCTATAACAATAAAGAGTTTAGGAGGGAAGTCTTACACTCTAGTTATTGTAGATGACTTCTCTAGATTCACTTGGGTATTCTTTTTGAGAGAAAAGTCAGATAACTTTAAAGTTCTTACAGACTTTCTTAAGAGCATACAGATTGAATACTCTACTGTAGTTGCATTGATCAGAAGTGATCATGGCACTGAGTTTGAGTCTCTTCTTATGCAAGAATTCTGTGAGAAGGAAGGTATCAGACATTGCTTCTCAGCTCCTAGAACTCCTCAATAGAATGGGGTAGTTGAAAGGAAAAATAGAACCCTAATTGAATCAGCAAGAACATTGCTTGCAGATGCTAATTTGCCACTATCTTTTTGGGCAGAAGCTGTTAGCACAGCAAACTATGTTCTGAATAGAAGTTTGATACACAAACTTAAGGGTAAAACTCCCTATGAATTACTTAAAGGGAAGAAACCTAAAGTTGACTATTTCAGAACTTTTGGTTGCAGGTGTTTTGTTCATAACAATGATAAGAAATATCTTAGAAAATTTGAACCAAAATCTGAAGAAGGAATTTTCTTAGGATATTCAATAGTTAGCAAAGCATATAGGGTATTTAACAAGTCCTTTCTTAAGATATAAGAGTCCATGCATGTTTCCTTTGATGAAACTAACATGTTTTACAAGGAGAAGAACTCTTCTACCAAGAATGCTTTGCAGGTACCAACTCTATGTGAAGAGCTTGATGGGCTAAATCTACAGTCAGGAGATTCAATGCAACCATTAGCTCAAAGTCTTGAAGATAGTGAAGAAGAAGATCATTCAGATCTTATTGATTATCAGAATCATGCAACAACAGAACATCCTCCACATGATACAGTTACTGAGCAAAATTCCCAAATAAATATCACTGCAGAATTAACTCCAACTATTGACCACATCACAGTTAGAGATCACCCAATTTCACAAGTGATTGGTGATATTTCTGCAGGTGTTCAGACAAGACATCAACTGTATCAAAATCAGATGCATACTTGCTTTCTATCACAAGTTGAACCTCAAACCATAAAAGATGCAGAACAAGATCCAAATTGGATTCTTGCAATGCAAGAGGAACTTAACAAATTTGAAAGAAACAAAGTTTGGGATTTGGTTCCAAGACCAAGAGGCCATCCAGTCATTGGCACCAAGTGGGTCTTCAGGAACAAACTTGATGATCAAGGAAATATTGTGAGAAATAAAGCAAGACTTGTAGCTCAAGGATACTCACAAGAAGAAGGCATAGACTATGATCAAACATTTGCACCTGTAGCAAGACTTGAATCTATCAGAATATTTTTAGCATTTGCTGCATACAAACAATTTAAGGTATATCAAATGGATGTAAAAAGTGCATTCCTAAATGGAGATATCAAAGAAGAAGTTAATGTGGAACAACCACCAGGTTTTATCTCTCCAACTCACTCTTCTTATGTATTCAAGCTTAATAAAGCTCTCTATGGTCTCAAACAAGCTCCCAGGGCATGGTATGAGACCTTAGCAAATTTTCTATTGGAAAACAAGTTCTGTAGAGGCTTAGTAGATAAAACCTTATTTTTCAAAATACATAAAAATCAAACACTGCTAGTTCAAATATATGTAGATGATATTATTTTTGGATCTACTGATTCAAATTTATGCAAAAAGTTCTCTAAACTTATGCAATCTAAATTTGAAATGAGTAGCATGGGTGAATTATCATACTTCCTTGGTCTTCAAGTGAAGCAAACCACATCAGGAATTTTCATTTCCCAATCCAAGTATGCTAAGGAATTAGTAAAAAGGTTTGGAATGTCTGATTCCTCTCCCATGAAAACACCCATGGCCTCTAATGCTGTCATCAATGCTGATGAATCAGGGAAACCTGTTGATCAGAAAATGTATAGAGCAATTGTTGGCTCATTACTATATTTGACAGCTAGTAGGCCTGATATAATGTTTGCTACCTGTATTTGTGCTAGGTTTCAAGTTAACCCTAAAGAATCTCATCTATCTTTATTAAAAAGAATTTTAAGATATATAAAGGGTTGTCCTAATCTAGGTCTCTAGTATCCAACAGCATCTGAATTTGAATTAACTGGATTCTCAGACTCAGATTATGCTGGATGCAGAGTAGACAGAAAAAGCACATCAGGGACTTGTCAGTTTCTTGGTGATAGGCTTGTGTCTTGGTTTTGTAAGAAGCAAACAACTGTGTCCACATCAACAGCTGAGGCAGAATATATTGCTGCAGGCAGTTGCTGCTCATAAATTCTATGGATACAAAATCAACTTCTAGACTATGGAATCAACTTAAATCAATCAATCATATTTTGTGACAATACTAGTGCAATAGCTATAGCACAAAATCTAGTTCTCCATAGTAGGACTAAACACATAGAAATAAGGCACCACTTTATCAGAGATAATGTGGATAAAAATAAAATTTGCCTACAATTCATCTCCACTGATTTCCAAAGAGCAGATATTTTCACCAAACCTCTGGATGAAAAGAAACACATCTTCTTTATGAATCAACTGGGAATGATAGATGGAGATTCAATCTGCTGAAAATTATATGTTCTATCTAACCCAATTTTCGTCGAACGAAGAACGACAATATTTTTTTTTGTCGAACGATGGTCGACGAAAACCTACATCTTAAGAGTCAGTGAAGAAAATCTCATTTGTCGAACGGCGCTCGACGAAAAAGATTTTTTTTTAAAACTTTAAAGTCGGTTCGACTTCAGAATTAATTAGGTTTTGCCGAACAGCGCTCCTCGAATTCTCCTCCCTATTTCCTCGACTATATAACACCTATTTTACTTCATTCTAAGTTCGCGCCTACAGAAATCGTTTTCCTTCAGTTCCCTATTGCACTTGATCTTTCTCTTCTCTTGCAGGAACAATGGCGATTCCTCAGGTCTCTCTGCACCCAATGAAGTTTGACGCAGGTTTTGACATTGACATGGACTCGTTTGCACAGTCAGACCAAATCTTCAAGGATATTCTTCAAATGCTGGATGAACAACAACTAAGGAAATTTCTAAGCACCAGACAGAAGATAGCTGTTGCAGAGATAAAAGAATGGGTTTTCACTGCAAAACCAGTCGATGAAAGCTTGTCGGGAACAATCGCAGGTCATCATGTCTCTCTCTCTCCCACCATCCTTACTGAAATCTTTGGTCTTGCAAACGGTGAAGATGAATTAGACATAAGCTTAAATGAATTTGATGAAGCTTTAGTCAAAATGGGCCATTTGACTGGAAACCCTAGCCACATTCTGAAAAAGAACATTTCTCAGAACTACAAGTTCTTAGCAGATATTGTTGGGAAAGTCCTGCTGGGCAAGACTTCTGGACATGACTATATTAGTAGGCACCAATTTCTATTAATGGTGGCCTTAATGGAGAAGAAGAAAGTCAACTGGGGATCAATCCTTTTTGACCTAATTAAAAAGAAGAATTCTACAGAGAATGTATGCTTTGGAAGAATCATAGGAATCTTCTTGCAGGAAAGGCATCCAAAACTTTTGGTGTCACCAAAAGTAACAATAAATGCCAGCAAGAGGCTGACCTCAGCACTCTTTGCTAAATGGGATAGAATAATTCCCAAGAAGAATACAGGAGCTGAGGCCTCCAGAAAAAGGAAAGCTTCTGAGAACACAAGGACTGATCAAGTCACTCCCTCTACACCTCTAGAAGATCCTTCCTCAGTTCCTCCTCAATCTCATATCCTCTCTCCTCCTGCTCAACAATCTCCTGCTCATTCTTCATCCCCTCCTTCAACTGCAATACCACTCATCAATGATATTCAAATCTTAACCGACCACATCAGTGATGCTCCACCACCACTATCTTCAGAACCACTACCTACCACACCTCCCTCTCCAATACACAATGAATATCACTCACCTATCCATTCTCCTAGTCCAATCCATCCAGACATTCATACACATACCACCAACATCAGTAATATCATTCCTTCAATATCCTCTCCATCCACATCACAACCATTCACTTGCCATCCACCCGATTATTCATCCCTCAACCTCTCCTCTATTGCTAATCAAGTCTTTGATCTTATCCTTCCTAAAATAAGCCAGCTCCTGGATGCAAAACTTGCTCCAGTTATTCAGGCACATTCTTCTTTATCTTCTAGGATAGCCTCTCTTCCCTCCTCCACTGCTGTCCCTTCTACTAGAGGCCTAGATTCAGGTTGCCCTGAAGCTAGGCAGGGGGAGATGTTCTATGAAGAAGCTCCAACAACAGAAGAAATTCCAGAAGATGTTACAATTTTTGATACAGATACACAAGTTATAGAAGTAATAAATACTATATGCATTCATCCATCCTGTGATCTATATAGCTTATTATCAAAATTTGATGTCACATATACTTCAAGAGTATCACCAAAGGTATACATAGAGGATCTTTCAAAGGCTCTGATTTGCCTTCCTCAGAAAACTCATTCTGACATCATACAAAATTATATATCCTCTATTCCTTCATCCACTATTCAAGACAGTCCAATACAGGATCATTCTGCAGAATTTGAAGATGATCTTGCAGAATTCCTTGATGATTCACCAGCCCCACAAATTACTTCTTCACCTCCAATTCCTGTATGGAATGAAGAACCAATGCCAAGCTTTGATCAAATCTGGAGAGAAGCAGATGCAGAGTTTGACAAAGCTGAAGAAGAAAGATTAAAGGCTCATGAAGCAATCAAGAGAATTGATGACTTATACAATAAGCCAATCTCATCTTCTAACTCTGAAGATGATGATGACTCCAGTAATTCTGATGATACATTCTCAAAGAAAAGAAAGAAAAGAACAGCTAAGTCAAAGGCTGCTCCCAATCCCCCAAATCCAAATAATGATATTCCTTTGTACATTTTGTATAATGTTCCTCTTGATGAGAAAACTCCCCACTGGATGAAGTACTCCAGAAATGAGAATAATAGGAGGAAGAAATTCAAGAAGACTGGCTACATTTCTGACAAATCGGTCAAGTACAATCATCCTCCTCCTCCTCCTCCAGCAGCTGGTGCAACAGGATCAACAGGTGTATCATCCTCCTCTCAGAAGCCAAGCTCTCAACATTCAAGGAGACCTGGTAGTTCTAGTGGTTCTCAAATCTCTAGATCAACCAGTGCTCCTTCCTCCAAGAAATCAGCTTCAATCTTTCAAGGAAGTCAAACCTTCTCTTCCTCTCAAATATCTTCAGAATACAAATTTCACATTTCTGATGGATCTTTTCACAGAGATAGAGTACCTCAAAAGGTCACTCAAGACAAAAATGATTAAGAAGATATTTATTACTTTCCAGATCCAGAAGAAGAGAAAATGTGTCAGATGGCAAGACTGAAAGAAATAGTTGCATTTGCACAGATTAAAAAGGCTAAAGCAGAAGGCAAAGACTTCTCAAGTTTCTCAACCATGTCAGAATACAGAAGAAAAGAACTTGAAAAATACAAAATTGTTACAGCATTCAATACTGAGGAATATATTGATATGCACCCAGAAGCATTTATCCCTCATGTCAAAGAACAGAAAATCATTGGTGCTCAAGAATTGTTTATCAGCAAAAAGAAATCAGAAGACCCCAACAGGAAAATCATATTCAAGCCAGCTTCTCAGGACAAAAAGCCTTAAATAAATTGCTTGGTTATGAATGTAAAGTTTCTGAACTCAGAGCACTTATTTTTATCTGATGATCAAAATTTTTTTTTTTGGCTCTGTTTTGCTGCATCTATTTGATTTCTTGTTAAAAAGTATCCTAACCCAAATAGGGGGAGATTGTTGGAACAACCCTTTTACTGTTTTGGGCTAGGATCACTTTGTACTGATTAGGATCAGTTGACCCCATTGTATAGTTTAAGGGTCAAGTCTTTAGGCTGATAAACTAGCTAGAACTTAAGATTAATCTAAGGTTTTCAGCGTTCGACGAATGACTAGCAGCACTCGACAAATGGCTTTTGGCGTTCGACAAACGTCTAGTATCGTTCGACAAACTGTTCTAAGCAGACTGAAGTATTACAGCCAGTTACAGCACTTGACATTTACTGATCAGCGTTCGACGAATGACTAGCAGCGCTCAACAGATGGCTCTCAGTGTTCGACAGTTTTTTTATATAACAGCGCTCGACAGTTTTCTAGCCAGTGTTCGACATATTCTGGACAGCGCTCGACAGATGGCTCCCAGCGTTCGACAGATCATTTATTGAATTCCAGATTTATTATCAGTCACATTCTATTCTGTCCTAACAACAAAACGACGACTATAACGGATCTATTCAATATCTTTGGATATATTCTGACAGATAAGGAAGGATATTTAAAACTCAATTAATATATTCCTTTCCTTCCTTTTTCCCAGACAGGAATAACCGTTGACATTTAATGAAAAGGAATCTTTTCACGACCAAGGAACAAAAGGACCTGGCAGAGTCGTTTGAGCCTTGTTGTTATTTCCAAGAATGTCAACAGAATTCAAAAAAAAAGGAGAAGGGATATATATATAGACAAAAAGAAGAAGAAATATATAGATATATACAAGTAGTAATTTTCTTCTTTTTCTCTCTTCGACAAGCAGCACAAAAACCTCAGAGAACATCATCAAGAGGATTTTTACTCAGAATCTGCTGCAAAGATAGATCTTCTAAAAAGAGCAACAAACAATCTGAAGAACCTATTCTTCCAGATCAATCTGCTACTGGAGATCTTGGTTTTTCAAGAGAAAGCTTCTCCATCTTCTGTCAACTAATTCAATCAGACAGGGGGAGCTTTACAACAACATCCACTAGAATCTTCTCTCAGCATCTTGACAGAGAAGAACACTACAAACTCTTTCTTACCTCTCTTGTACAGGGTCATAACTCCCTTCAAAAGTTAATCTTGGTGACAGGGCACCTTTGCAAAAACCTGCACCTTGGTTAGAGCACCTTATCAACAGCTCACCTGGTGTGTGGACACCTTATCAAAATCACCTGGTGTGAGGGCACCTTATCAACAACCTCCTAGTGGATTCCTACCAAGGGTGGTAGAAGAGTAGACGTACCCAGTTTTTTTTTGGGGAACTACTATAGCTCCTTGTGTCGTCTGTGGTTAATTATTCTTTGTGGTTGTGCTGTTTGATTTCTTTTATTTACCTTTTCTGTTTATTCAATTCTCACACTAATTACACTTATATATATATATATAACACTATTTTAATTCCGCTATAAAACAAAAGAAAAATTTTAATACTCTATTCACCCCCCCCCCTCTAGAGTAATTTAAGATCTGACCTCCACTTCCAGCGTTCGACGAAATAAATTGTCGTTCGACGAATTGAGCTGCTGTTCGACAAAATGGCGTGCCAACTGATTAAAGAAAGAATCTCAATGCCAGGAGTTAGTCTTAATGCTGGAGCTATACGGTCGACGAATTTGGCAAGGAGAAAGCAGCCGTGATTGCAGGAGGAACTTTATGAATGATTTGCCCAACGCCCGCGTTAGCCTTAATGCCGGCGTTGATAATGCCTAAAATAAAACAATTCTTAAAGTGCAGCATCTCCTTCTTCTTATGAAGATCCGTGCCATCAATATGTTACTATACATGGTCAACGCCCGGCGTTAGCTCACAGTCTATAAATTGGAGGATTTCGTCTTCTCCAACAACTGATTGCCAAGAGCCCTATTCCAGCACTTCAGAAACTTTGTGATGGCCGTATTTCTAGACAAACACATCTCCCATTCATATTTCAGGAGGGGGAATCAAAGGAGGCTTGGATCAACACGCTAACTCAACTCGAAGAATGCACGCTTGGACTTCAACGATCTTCAGCGATTCTTCGGCGTCTCCTTCAGATTACCTCATATGGAGTTTTATTTTTGTATTTTGTATTTTGTCCTTTATTTCATCTTTGTAATCGGTTCGTGATTCGCCGCATGTTGGCGACTAGGTCTGGGTAGGACTTAGAGAGGAATTCGCCTAGTGTTGGCGACTAGGTCTAGGGAGTAAATCTAGGGGGTGCTCGAGGCCTTTCTAGTGATAGATTGGGTAGAGCGGTTTGAAGCCGTATCTGGGGAGAGATCGCCTAAAGCCAACCGGTTCGTGGGGAAACGAGTCGGTATAGAAAATGGAAAGAGTCTTTCATTATTCGCGTTGATTTCTAGCATCATTGAAATCAAATTTTGTAATCATGTTTATTTATGATAATCATGCCTTTTCATATTGAATAAATTTGATTTCATTATTCCAATCTCTTTACTCTTGAATTAACTTACTTCAACATAAAATATCAAAAGTTTTCTATTAAATATAAAATTTTTAAAAACCCTTATTCACCCCCCCCTCTAAGGGCGCCTCAAGATCCAACAAGTGGTATCAGAGCCAGGTTATTCCAAATCGGCTTAACAACCAGGAATAATGGCGTCTCTTGATCATGATCTCGCTTCTACTAGTGGGGAAAATTTTAATATAAATGAAAAAGTATTATCACCTGAAAGACTTTAATTAAGGGTAGCTAATCACCTAGAGGGGGGGGGGGGGGGGGGGGGGGGTGAATAGGTTATTTGAAAAACTATTTGCAGTTCTTAATTATAACCTAAAAGAATAATCAGAGCTTTCAAGAAAGAGAGCACACACAGAAAAGACACACAAAATTTTATAGTGGTTCCCCTTATCTTGGGTAATCCACTTTCCCCCTTCTCCTCTAGCAGTGTGCTAGATAGGGTTTATATCTCCTCCAGATCTCAGACCACAAACAGGTCTTACAGCTCAGATCACAATAGATCTTGCAGACTCAGATCTTAACAGATCTTACTCTCTCAGATCTTAACAGATCGTACTCTCTCAGATCTCAGCAGATCTTACAAACTCAGATCTCACAGATCCTACCAACACAGATCTCCACAGATCCTACCTCAGCCTTTATAATTAGGCTTACAGCTCATATTCACCCCTGAATCCTACAACTCAGATCACACCTGATCTTACAACTCAGATCCTTGACAGATCCTACACTCAGATCTGACAACTCAGACCCTACAGGGATTGATAAAGATAATAACAATACTTAGACTCAGATTCTTCAAAGTGTTGAGTCTTCTTGATCTGCCTGAATGATCAGACAAAAATCTTCAATAGATCAGCAGCAGCAATTTGATCTTCTTGATTCGTCAGGCTGTAATGACTGTTCTTCTTCCTAGGAAGACAGATTCTTCCTTCTTAATCTTCTCCTTTCAGAAAGATGTATCAGCACCAGATTGCTGAAAGAAACCTTCAAGTTAGAATAGTTCTGAAAGAGAAGACGACTTCTTCAGATTCTTTCTCAAACTTTCCTCAAAACGATGGAGACGATAATGGCTTTCAAAAAGTAGGAGTAATCAACTTATAAACCCATAGGTCATTCCTTCTATTTATAGCCCGCCATCTGCAACATCTGTTACGCTCCTCCACGTCAGCACGACGCTAAGTCTTCAACGGTCTTTAATGGCTTCAGAAGAATCAAAGGCTCAGCTAGCTGTAGAAGAAACTTCTCAGCTCAGAGCATCTATAGAAAAGGCGTTGAGCACTGTGCATCTTTGTCGACGCTTTTACAATTAGGTGTCGAGCGATATATTGATACTCGACACATACTTCTTAGACTAAAGCTCTCGACTCCTCCTTCTTAGGCGTTGAGCAATCATCAGTCATTCGACGCTTTCTATCTGTAGGAGTCGAGCAATGTATAGGGGCTCGACGCTTCTTAACTGTGCCTTCATATCTAGACTCCTCTTGTTGGCGTAGAGCTAACTGAAGTTTGGTCGACACATATCTTTCCACGGCGTCGAGCGATATAACTTGGCTCGACGCTTCCAAACTTGGTCTCATAACTTTAGCGGCGACCTTGTCTTTTTGAGCAGTAGACATGAGTCGACGCTTCTGGGTCACAGGCGTCGAGCAAAGTATGGTATCTCGACGCTTGTGAACTTGGATGAATTCCTTGAGCATTTTGCCTGACCTGATCTTCTGCACAAAGATTCTAGAAAGTATATCAAATACATTCTGAGATATATCTTTGACTTAGGAATGGACTTCTCCAAATCTAAGACATTGTGGACAATGGTCCCAACAATCTCCCCCTATTTGAAGAAGTCATAACCTCAGTCAATAATATATCCCTCTTTACAAAGATAATCAACATTTTCTATACAGGTAATCAAAATATAAAGAGTATAATACCTTATATAAAATTAGATTACCAAAACATTCTATCAACAGAAATTATTTCAGACATGATTTCTCATATAAGCACAAAATCACAAGCAATTCAGAATAAAACATGTTAAGATTAGAAAAAGGATCACATCACAGGCATATATATATATGATAATGAAAAATAGTTAGCTCTGGGAGCTCATCAAGATTGTTCAAAGTTATATCAATTACATTTCTCTGAAAATTCTTAATAAAGATTAAAATCCTAATGCTGTTCAGGTTCCTTGATCTCTATTCCTCTTTTGTCTCTTTTGGAAAGGGCTTCAACAACTTCTTTTCTTCTCTTGAAATAGCCAAACGGCTTTGGAAAGTATCTGATTGGCTCCTTATCACCTGCCTGAACCTTCCCAGCCAATTTGTCAGCCTTGAATTTTATCTTCAGCTCCTCTTGATCCCCGTGCTTCAGCCATTCAGCTTCAGAATACCATTTTCCTCTTTCATCTGGATTACCTTTCACAGCTTCCCATGCTGTCAGAATCATTTCTCTTGAAGAGGGAGACCAATGTTCAAAATCAACCCTTGATTGAACCTCTTCTCTGAACTTTCTTTTACTAGATTCTGCTCACTGGTAAAGTTCTCTCTTTTGCTTTTATCCTCAGGACTATACATTTTAGCAATTTGCTTTTGGACATGTGTAAGAGATGCTGGCCTGGTCTCAGAAACTTGATCATTTTCATAATCTATGGGAGGATAGCCAAAAGTTTCTCTTATAGAATTAGAGGTCCAGACAGCATGCTCAGAGCTAGCTTGAATCATTGACCTCTCCCCCTTTAGTACTTCTTCAACTATATGATCTCTTATAACATTCTTCTGAAACCTGACTTGACCCTCCAAATGATGAATTCCACTTTCAATGGTTTTCTTTACCTTAAGGAGATGGTCATCTATGGTATCTGTATTCAACTTTACTTGATCTTTTAGAATTGAAGAGCTCTCCTCAATTTTAGCTATAATAGCAATATCATGCTGTTGCAGTCTAGCTTCTATCTTAGTTGTACCTGTAAGGACTTGTGCAACCTGTTCTTTGTACAAAACTTGCATGTTGTTACTTAGAATTTCTTGATTTGCTTGAACATCATCTACTGTCTTTGTGATACCTGCTTGTGACTCTTTAAGAACCTTTGATGTCTCTTTGATTGCATCAAGTTGTTCAGTTGTGTAATCCACTGAAGCACCAACTCTTTTGAAAACCTTTACCATTTCCTTTCTCAAAGCAGTCATCTGGTGATTAACTTCAAATCTAACCAATTTCATCTGGAAATCTACTTCATTTTTCATTTTTGTGTTATTATCTTCAATATACTGTTCTAATAATCTTCTTTGATTATTAAGCAACACCTCCAGCTGAGGTAGTATAGGACTTAGATCCACATTGATTTCCTTTTCCATTCCATCACCTCTACTGCTTTCTTCTCTGATGAAAGAGTCATTTCTCTGGCTCATATGTGAGCTAGAGGATTCTATCTTGATCACCTTCTCATCATGTTTCTTTGTTGCTTCAAGCTCTCCGTCCACATCCATAGCATCAACTGCAGGATTCACTTTAGCAGGGATCTCAGCCTGAGACTCCCCCTCAAATGGTGCATTGTCTTGAGCTGGGATTTCATCTTGAGGCTCCCGCTCAATGTCTGCATTGATCATGTCATTATTGTCTGGAGCAGAGATCTCATCCTGAGCCTCCCCCTCAACTGTTGCTTTGCTCATTTCAAAATTATCCTGAGCAGGGATCTCATCTTGAGCCTCCCTCTCATTTTGAAAAATCCCTTCAACTCTAGCAGGGGATCCATGGCGACTTCCTCTCTCTTCTTCTTCTTTCTCATTCTCATCCTTTTCTTTATTGAACTTGTCAACCCCTTCCAGTAATGGATCGGTACCTGTTGGTGTGTCAGGAGTACTATCCCTAGGTTTGTTCCCTTCTTCTTCTTCAGATGATGTGAGGTTAGGATCATGAATTGGAGAGGATCTAGATTTTCCTTTGGAAGAGGATGAGCTTGATGAGCTTGAAGAAACCTTCTTCTTCTTTTGCTTCTTAGCTTTCTTCTGCTTGGGAGAAAGTTCTGCTGGTGGAAGATTTGATAAAACTCTTTCCCATCTCTCTATCATTCTGATGTCCATTTTCTTCATGTGATTTATCTTGGATCCAAGTTTGTTATTTAAAGAGTCTGGAATGACTTTTACTAAATATAGAGATAATATCCTACCCATGTTGGGTACTTGGATACATTCAATTATTCTGTCAAACACCACCCTCCCCCAATCTGTTCTCAAAGAATGAATAATCCTGGTCAGGAGAATAAACATTTTCCTAGAAATTTTATCATGAGATCCAGTCTTGCACAACAGTCTGATTGCCTCCAATCTTGCCACAGGAGCAAACACTTGATCAAAATCTATGCCTTTCTCCTGTCTATATCCTTGGGCAACCAACCTTGCTTTGTTTTTGATAATCACACCATTTTCATCCAGCTTATTCCTAAATACCCATTTGGTCCCTATGACTTTGTGTTTCTTTGGTCTTGGAACCAATATCCAGACTTTGCATCTTTCAAATTGATTTAGCTCTTCTTGCATAGCTAATATCCATGAAGTGTCCTTATTGGCTTCATCAAACTTCTTAGGCTCTATTTTGGATAGAAAGCTGTGATGCAAGGCCTCATGTATTGAGTTTCCTCTTCTAGTTTGCACACCATCATCTGGATTTCCTATGATCTGTTCATTGGGATGATCCTTCAGATGTTTGGTTGCATTCCTCCACCTCTCATTTTCCCTTTGAGATTCTGGTGCAATTGTTTGAGTAGGTTCTTCTAGAGGTTCTGGATGTGGTGGTTCTTCAACAACAATAGGTTCTTCATAATTGTCTTCTGCTTGAGGTTCATCCTCTCTAGTTACAATTACAGTCTCATTAGTTTCTTCATTATCCTCACTGTGTTGTTCATTGATATTCATCTCCTTCAATTTCTGTATAGAACCTGCACTACTGGATAAACTTCCCAGATCCTTATAAATAAGGCTGGTTTTGTAACACCCTGCCAGTACGAAAAGTATAACAGCAGGTCCGGCCGGGACCCCACGCCATACAAACCACACTAGCTAGGAGTTAAAAGGTGATAACCAGAAAAGTAATAACAAAACGAGAGTACAAAAACGTAAGCGGAAGCATTAATTAAACCATTCGAATAGACATGTCCACTATCATAGGAATGAGTCCAGAAATAAGAGTTACGGCCTTAGGGCCTTACATCAAATCAATGTACAAAACTCCAAAAAGCATACATCGGCACGCAGGCCGGCAATACATGAGAAAACAGGAAAAAGGTTGGCCTTCAAGGGCCAACTCAGCAAAAGGACTATCGCCCGCTATTTCCCGCTAGGCTCACCTGCACCTGCATAAGAACATTCCACCAAGCGGTGGCAAACAGAGTAACGGTCAGCACAGCTGACCAAATTATAACGACCCCACCCCTTTCCCGGGGTGGCGGAGCTTCTACCCTGCAAGCAAGCTACACTAGCAAGTGCTAATATAAAGAAGGTGCAACTACACAAGGTGAGGTTTCAAGCACAATCAATCTTCTAGGTTGAGCATCAAAAGAAGGGAACCTAGGTATGCACATGATGTTGGTTGGGTTCCCCCGAAGGTTCCCCACAACCACCTAAGCAATCGCATGAGGCTAATCATAATATCAAATTCACAACACTCCACCCTAAGGGTCACAACCTTAGGTGGGAAACAAGAGCTTTTGGTCGGTCTAGGTATGACACCTTCCACGACCTCTCCCATGATCACACGGCTTTCATGAGGAAGGGACCTCTCGCCGATCTGCATGGAAACGGGTTCGGTTTAGCTTTGCCCGTGCTCTAATCGTCGCGATCTATCGCACGATGCGGGTACGGCTTCACCTCGGCCCGTAAGGGTTTAGCACTTTCAAGTGCTACACTAAATATACGCTACGCACCTAACCCCTTTACAAGGATCTAGGCTTCGCGAATTCTCAACAAGGGAGGTACATACGCTCCGCATCAATATCGTGGTGAAGGTTTGCCTTCATCCAAAACTCAAAGCATGGGGCTTTCGTAGGGATCTTCACAAGACGCCTACACTTAACTCCCGCAATACTATAGGTGAGTTCACGGAGTCATTCTCCGGCACGCATTCTAGGCCTAACCTAAATGCAACGTCGCAAATCAAGCATCACCGATTCGGGCTCACGGCCACGAATAGGCTTCACACAAAATGCCTAAATCCGCACGACTACCGGATTTTCTACATGCAATATGCCGGGGACGGACACAATCTACCCGGAGTTCCGAAGAACTTGAGGAAATCCTACACTTCACCCATTTGGTGAAAGAGATGCCTCATGCAAGCAAAGAAAGAGGAATGAATGGACAAATACAAGTCCAAAGTTCGGGAGGAAGAATCGTTACCCTAGACGTGTTCCTCTTCGCCATGGATCCGAGATTCTACGCGGAGGGAAACAACCGCACCGGGCTGCACTCTCCGGATCTTGAAACGGCTCGCGAAACGGAGCTCCGGAGCTCCGTCAATGGCGAAATCTCCTCTTCTTCTTCCTTGCCCCCTTCTTCTTCCTCTAGCCTAGGAGAGAGGAACACTATGAAATAATGAGGGTTTAATCCCTCTCCAAAGCCCTAAGACCCCCCAGCAATAAATCCCAGCCGTTGGATCGAATTCCAAGAAATTTGATCGGTCGGATCTTCTTCTCCGCTCAAAATCGCGGAACAGAATAAACAGGGCGCACGATCACAGGCGCACGGTCAGTGGTCGTGCGCGACGAGGGCAATGGCCGTGCGCACTATCCGGGACAGAACTCTGAATTCTTGCGAATAAGCGCACGATCGCTGGCGCACGATCACTGGTCGTGCGCGAAGAGGGAAATGGTCGTGCGCACTGTCCGAGACAGAACTCATTTCTCTTCTGAATTAACGCACGATCGCTGGCACACGATCACTGGTCGTGCGCGATGAGGCCACTGATCGTGCGCTAAGAGCAGACAGGGAAAATTCTAGCCTGCTTCACGTGCCGCACTACCACTCCGCCTACTTCGCGGAACTACCAGTTTTGGGGTGTTACAACTCCACCCTCCTTAAAAGAATTTCGTCCCGAAATCCAGGAAATAGTAATAGCATAAATTACAGTTATACTTTACCTGAGGGAAATAGCTCGGGATACTCCGCAAGCATCGTTTGCTCTCTCTCCCAAGAGAGCTCCTCTCGGCCGCAGTTATCCCACCGGACTTTTACCATCCGAATGGACTTGTTCCGTAGCTGCTTTACTTCGGTATCTTCGATGCGTAAAGGCTTGACTTTCGTCGACAACCCACTATCAACCGGAACTTTGCCGACCGCAACGATATGAGTAGGCTCTTGCACTGCCTTCCTCAACACTGAAATGTGGAACACGTCGTGCAGACCGCTCAGCTCTGCAGATAGTGCAAGCCGATAAGCCGCATCACCAACACGCTCCACGATCTCGAACGGTCTTAAGTACCTCGGACTGAGCTTTTTCAAGCGTCGAATCCTTAATACCCCTTTGAACGGTTTGATCTTCAAGTAAACCCGGTCACCGACGGCAAACTCTAAGTTCCTATGCTTGGCGTTGAAATACTTTGCTTGCCTATCCTGGGCAACTAATAGCCTTTCGCGTAGAGACCGGATCGTCGAAGTTGCTTCTTCAACATCCTTTCGCTTCAATAGCTTAGTATCGCCCGTTTCTGCCCAAGACAACGGCGTACGACACTTCTTACCATAGAGGGCCTCGAAAGGAGCCATCTTTATGCTGGCTTGGTAGCTATTATTGTAGGCGAATTCGATCATATAGAGGTGATCCTCCCACCTCTTTCCAAAGTCTAGAGCGCACATTCGGAGCATATCCTCCATAGTCCTGTTGGTTCTCTCGGTCTGTCCATCCGTTTGCGGGTGGAAGGCCGTGCTGAACTTCAATTTTGTGCCCAACAGTTCATGGATAAGCCTCCAGTCTTTCGATGTGAAACGCCCGTCACGATCGCTGACGATGCTACGAGGGACACCGTGCAGTCTCACGATACTATCCACATAGAGCTTTGCTAGCTTCTCTACGGAATCATCCTTCCGGTTCGGAATGAAGTGTGATACCTTTGTCAAACGGTCCACGATCACCCATATGGCGTCGTTTCCATGTTGCGATCTCGGCAATCCGTGCACGAAATCCATCGAAATATCATCAAACTTCCATTCCGGAATCGGCAAGGACTTCAGAAACCCACCGGGACGTTGACATTCCGCTTTCACCAACGCGCAAGTATGACACTTGGCCACGTAAAGGGCAATGTCTTTCTTCATGCCCGGCCACCAGAACAGTTTCTTCATATCCATAAACATTTTAGTGCTCCCCGGGTGGATCGAGTACTTGGTATGATGAGCCTTGTACATCAACTCCGCCGTAGAGTACCAACGTTTGGGATGCATAACCTTTCCTGCTTCCACATAAGGTCGTCTTCGAAGGAGAAATCAGCGTTTAACCCTTCAACGGTTTTCGCTTTGTATCGTTTCAAGCTCTCGTCCAACTCCAATGCTTGTCGAACTCGGTCGGCAAGGTCGTAGTGAACTTCCGTCCAGTTCAAGCATGCTGAAGTAGACGTTCTCCTATCAATGCATATGATCTCCATTTCTTCTAGCTCACGGATTAGACGCTCATCGTGCATCAAAATCCAATTTGCTTGTGCGGGAGCCCGACGACTCAACGCGTCTGCAACTACGTTTCCTTTACCGGGAGTATATTTGATATCGAAGGTGTAGTCCCCAAGGAACTCCATCCACCTCCTTTGGCGCATGTTCAACTCCCTTTGATCTAGAAAGTACTTGAGGCTCTTATGGTCGGTAAAGATATCGATCTTCACGCCATATAGATAGTGCCTCCAAAGTTTGAGGGCAAAAACCACGGCCGCTAGCTCCAAATCATGGACCGGGTAATTCCTCTCGTGAACCTTCAGTTGCCGGGAGCCGTAGGCAATTACCTTCCCGAACTGCACTAGGACACAACCCAAACCACTTCCTGAGGCGTCGCTATATATTTCGTAGCCTTCTGTACCTTGTGGCGAGCATAGAATGGGCGCCGTGGTCAGATGGCTCTTTAGCTCTTCAAAAGCTCGTGCGCACTCGGGCGACCAAACGAACTTATGATCCTTCCTAGTCAGTTTTGTGAGAGGAAGTGCGATCCTCGAGAAGTTTTCCACAAAGCGCCTATAATAGCCGGCAAGTCCTAAGAAACTTCGGACTTCCGCTACGTTTTTCAACAAAGGCCACGCTTGGATCGCTTCTATCTTCGACGGATCAACTGCAATTCCTTCGCCACTAACAACATGACCAAGGAATGCCACTGACGGTAGCCAAAACTCGCACTTGGAGAACTTGGCATATAGCTGACTCCTCCTCAAGGTGCTCAGGACTGCGTGCAGATGCCCTACATGCTCCTCTTCCGACTGAGAGTATACCAAAATGTCGTCGATGAAGACGATCACAAATTGATCTAAATACTCTCGGAATGTCCTATTCATCAAGTCCATGAATACCGACGGTGCGTTGGATAGACCGAACGGCATTACCGTGAACTCATAGTGCCCAAAGCGGGTACTGAACGCTGTCTTTGGAATGTCACATTCCCTTATTCGCAGTTGATAGTAGCCGGACCTTAGGTCTAGCTTGGAGTAAACCGTCGACCCCATCAGTTGGTCGAATAGATCATCGATTCTAGGAATCGGATATCGGTTTTTCTCGGTCAACTTGTTTAGCTCTCTATAATCAATACATAGACGCAAGCTCCCATCCTTCTTTTTCACAAAGAGGACCGGTGCACTCCAAGGCGAAGAACTTGGACGTACGTAGGCTTTCTCTAGCAGCTCTTGCAATTGGACCTTCAACTCTGCCAATTCCTTTGGCGCTATTCGGTATGGTGAGCGGGCCACAGGTTTGGCACCTGGCACCAACTCGATACAGAAATCGATCTCCCGATGAGGCGGAGCCCCAGGGAGTTCGTTAGGAAACACGTCGGCGTATTCCGCTACAACTGGGACATCACACAACCTGGGCTTTGGCTCCGAAGCCTCCAACAAGGTGAAGAACAACTCGGCGCCTTTTCTCACCGCCTTAACCACTTGGAGAGCAGACATCAGCGTCTTGCTCGCTCCTCGCATACCGGCGAATGTGGTTTCATCGTCGGTGTTCGTTCCCAGAGTGATCTCCTTTGTATTGCAATCTATGCATGCTCGCTGCTCCGAGAGCCAGTCCATGCCGAAGATCACATCGAATTCAGCTAACGGTAGTAACGACGCTTCCAAGTCGAAATCTTGACTTCCGATCCGCACCTTCACACGGCTCTTCCTATCCGCACTCATTCAAGATCCATTGGGTAGCACTACTTCCAATTTATCCTCTACAAAGGTAGACGGCACTCCGATTCGCACCACGAAGTCCTCGGACAGAAAAGAGTGCGATGCACCCGTATCGAATAGAGCTCTCGCCGGATAGTTGAAAATTAGGACGAAACCTAATTGTACACAAATAACACATATAGTCGTACAACAGTAAGAATCATATACATAGCTGTAAAAGCTAACTTCTAATTCGTACCTGTGACGACATCGGTTTGTCGTATAGCTTCTTGTTGGCCAAGCGAATAGACTCTCGGCTGAGTCGGAGTGTGTTGGGAGGCCGAAGACTCTGCCGCTTTGCCCTTTTCCGCAGCCCGAGCATAATCCACCGCTCGATTTGCCGCCTTTGGGGGACCACTTCGACACACCGCAGCTTTGTGTCCCACCTTCCCGCAGGTGAAACACGTAATAGGAGTCCGCGCGGTCGTGGCTCCCGAAACATTCGAAGAAGCTGGTTCCGCCTGTTTGAACTTCCGCTTGTTCCTTCTGAAGTCCGGCTTGGACTGAGAGGCCGGCGCATGAAACTCGGGTTTCTTTACAACACTCTTTGCTTGTACCCTCTTCATGTCCAACTCCAAAGATCTGGCAGTTTGCACCATCACTTGGAAGCGAAACGTCATAGGGCCTGCAAGGAGCAGCCTCAACTCGTCCCGAAGCCCTTCATAGAATTTATTCGTCTTCGTCTCCTCATCCTCCACCAATGCCCTCGCATAGCGACTCAGTCTGGTAAACTCATGTAAGTAATCGTCAACGGAGCGATCACCTTGAGTTAACCTCAGGAACTGGTTTTGTAACGCAATGCGTTGGGCAGAGGGGATAAACCGCTGGAGGAACGACTTTGAAAACTCAGCCATTGTTATTTCAGTAATGTCTCTATCGCCGAACTTGTGCAGTTCCTGCTCTTCCCACCACAGCACAGCCTCTCCGTCAAGAAGGAAAGTGGCTAAGGTGACCATCATGGCTTCGTCCGTCACCGTCGCCCTCAGAGTTCTTCTAACTCTTGACAACCAGTCTTCTGCCACCGTTGGGGACTCAGATCCCGAGAAGGTAGGAGGATTAAAGCTCAAGAAGTTCTTTAATTGTTGGTCACGCGCTCGCCCCGCAACTACTTGCGCAACTTGACGCTCCGCCCTCGGTGCTAACGCCGGTTCCACTGCAGCTACTGGCACAGGGGCATCAACCCTCGGTGCTACCGCAGGTTCCACTGCAGGTTCAATTACCGGGGCCGCATCTGTAGTAGGCGTAGCAGGCTGTGCAAGCCTTTGCGGTTGAGCATTGATCATCGCGAAGACTGCTTCTGCGACCATTTTGATCATCTCAGCCGAAGGAGTGGTCGCTGGCACCTCAGCCGACCCACTACTTTCAGCGGTGTTACGGGGTTGAGACCGCCCCGCAGCACTTCTAGTCACCTATAATCATGCAAGGCACAATTTAGTGACCCTAAACATATCAAACATCAATCATGGAACGCTCAGGTTCCGCAAACAAGTATGTTTTTTCATTCCTAAGTGGACATTCTTATTAGTTTTGTCGTTTTAGGTGAATGCACAGCCCGTGCGCACCACCCCTTAAAAGGAATTCGTCCCGAATTCGCTAAACTACGGATCGACGCCTTAAGTCCGATACCAAATTGTAACACCCTGCCAGTACGAAAAGTATAACAGCAGGTCCGGCCGGGACCCCACGCCATACAAACCACACTAGCTAGGAGTTAAAAGGTGATAACCAGAAAAGTAATAACAAAATGAGAGTACAAAAACGTAAGCGGAAGCATTAATTAAACCATTCGAATAGACATGTCCACTATCATAGGAATGAGTCCAGAAATAAGAGTTACGGCCTTAGGGCCTTACATCAAATCAATGTACAAAACTCCAAAAAGCATACATCGGCACGCAGGCCGGCAATACATGAGAAAACAGGAAAAAGGCTGGCCTTCAAGGGCCAACTCAGCAAAAGGACTATCGCCCGCTATTTCCCGCTAGGCTCACCTGCACCTGCATAAGAACATTCCACCAAGCGGTGGCAAACAGAGTAACGGTCAGCACAGCTGACCAAATTATAACGACCCCACCCCTTTCCCGGGGTGGCGGAGCTTCTACCCTGCAAGCAAGCTACACTAGCAAGTGCTAATATAAAGAAGGTGCAACTACACAAGGTGAGGTTTCAAGCACAATCAATCTTCTAGGTTGAGCATCAAAAGAAGGGAACCTAGGTATGCACATGATGTTGGTTGGGTTCACCCGAAGGTTCCCCACAACCACCTAAGCAATCGCATGAGGCTAATCATAATATCAAATTCACAACACTCCACCCTAAGGGTCACAACCTTAGGTGGGAAACAAGAGCTTTTGGTCGGTCTAGGTATGACACCTTCCACGACCTCTCCCATGATCACACGGCTTTCATGAGGAAGGGACCTCTCGCCGATCTGCATGGAAACGGGTTCGGTTTAGCTTTGCCCGTGCTCTAATCGTCGCGATCTATCGCACGACGCGGGTACGGCTTCACCTCGGCCCGTAAGGGTTTAGCACTTTCAAGTGCTACACTAAATATACGCTACGCACCTAACCCCTTTACAAGGATCTAGGCTTCGCGAATTCTCAACAAGGGAGGTACATACGCTCCGCATCAATATCGTGGTGAAGGTTTGCCTTCATCCAAAACTCAAAGCATGGGGCTTTCGTAGGGATCTTCACAAGACGCCTACACTTAACTCCCGCAATACTATAGGTGAGTTCACGGAGTCATTCTCCGGCACGCATTCTAGGCCTAACCTAAATGCAACGTCGCAAATCAAGCATCACCGATTCGGGCTCACGGCCACGAATAGGCTTCACACAAAATGCCTAAATCCGCACGACTATCGGATTTTCTACATGCAATATGCCAGGGATGGACACAATCTACCCGGAGTTCCGAAGAACTTGAGGAAATCCTACACTTCACCCATTTGGTGAAAGAGATGCCTCATGCAAGCAAAGAAAGAGGAATGAATGGACAAATACAAGTCCAAAGTTTGGGAGGAAGAATCGTTACCCTAGACGTGTTCCTCTTCGCCATGGATCCAAGATTCTACGCGGAGGGAAAGAACGGCACCGGGCTGCACTCTCCGGATCTGGAAACGGCTCGCGAAACGGAGCTCCGTAGCTCCGTCAATGGCGAAATCTCCTCTTCTTCTTCCTTGCCCCCTTCTTCTTCCTCTAGCCTAGGAGAGAGGAACACTATGAAATAATGAGGGTTTAATCCCTCTCCAAAGCCCTAAGACCCCCCAGCAATAAATCCCAGCCGTTGGATCGAATTCCAAGAAATTTGATCGGTCGGATCTTCTTCTCCGCTCAAAATCGCGGAACAGAATAAACTGGGCGCACGATCACAGGCGCACGGTCAGTGGTCGTGCGCGACGAGGGCAATGGTCGTGTGCACTATCCGGGACAGAACTCTGAATTCTTGCGAATAAGCGCACGATCGCTGGCGCACGATCACTGGTCGTGCGCGAAGAGGGAAATGGTCGTGCGCACTGTCCGAGACAGAACTCGATTCTCTTCTGAATTAACGCACGATTGCTGGCACACGATCACTGGTCGTGCGCGATGAGGCCACTGATCGTGCGCTAAGAGCAGACAGGGAAAATTCTAGCCTGCTTCACGTGCCGCACTACCACTCCGCCTACTTCGCGGAACTACCAGTTTTGGGGTGTTACAGGTTTCATCAAATACAACATGTATAGATTCTTCTATCCTATTTGACCTTTTGTTGAAAATTCTATAGGCTCTACTTTGAGAGCTATACCCAACAAAAATTGCCTCATGTGTTTTTTCAGCAAATTTAGTGAGATGGTGCTTTCCATTATTTAATACAAAGCATTTACTACCAAATATTTTGAAATAGGCTAAAGTGGGCTTTCTACCTTTCAACAACTCATAGGGGGTCTTATCCAGTCTTTTGTTGATAAGAGCCCTATTCTGCACATGGCATGCTGTGTTTACAGCTTCAGCCCAGAAAAACTCAGGAAGAGAAGAGTCACTTAGCATACTCCTACTAGCTTCAATAAGGGTTCTATTTCTTCTCTCAGCAACCCCATTTTGTTGGGGAGTTCTAGGAGATGAGAACTCTTGAGAAATGCCTAGATTTTCTCAAAATTTGGTTATTGCACCTGACTGAAATTCAGTCCCATGTTCACTTCTAATTTTGGCTATATGATTTCCTATTCATTGATGATTTGCCTAACAAAGATGGTAAATATTTCTAAAGTGTCTGACTTATGTTTACGGAAGAATACCCATGTGAATCTGGAATAATCATCAACAATTACAAGGGTGTACGACTTTCCTCCTAAGCTATGGATTGACATTGGTCCAAATAGATCCATGTTAAGTAGGTATAGACATCTAATGGAATCCTTCTCACCTATTGGTTTGAAGAATGACTTGGTCTGCTTACCCATTTGACAAGCATGGCAGGGACCCTCCTGCACACACTTCCACTTAGGCCCAGCTCTCACTAGGTCTTTTGAAATTAGCTTATTTATAGTCTTATAGTTTATATGGGCTAACCTTTTATGCCATTGAACACTACTAGATAATTTATTCTCTACTGCTAAGCATATGGATTTATCTTGATCAGAACATATAAAGTTTAGGCAGTAAATGTTGCCACTCCTAGTGCCTGAGAGAATTATCTCATTCTCTTTCTTAATCAGGCACTCATCCTTGTGGAATGAAATGTCATACCCAATATCACACAATTGACTTATGCTGATGAGATTGTGTTGCAATCCATCCACATGAGCAACTTTGGTGATGGTGACAATTCCATTTGTGATTTTACCATAACCTTTAGTTTTACCTTTTTCAGACCCTCCAAAGATAACCTTTGGTCCATTATTCACAGGAGTGTAATCATTCAGCAGACTTTTTGTTCCTGTCATGTGCATAGAGCACTCACTGTCCAAGTACCAGGTAGGAAGTTGATTGGTCTTTGGGAAACCCTGCAAGAAGAAATTACCTTCTCTTAGGAGCCCACACCAAGTTGGGTCCTAGAACCTTATTAGTATGAGCTGGAATGTTTAGTTGTTTAATAATCCTTGGTGCTGTGAGAGTTTCCATAGGTCTGAGTACTGGTCTCCCAGAGTTGAATCTTGGAACAGTTGGATTGAACCAACAGTCAAGAGCAAAATGTCCAACCCTTCCACAGCACCATCATTCATATCTATTATATCTCCTTGGAGGTCTTCTCACTTCTTTAGGTTGACTCACATTTTGCTTAATTGCCTTATTCAAAGGAGCTTTGTAAGTTGTTTTAGTGAATTTTACTGGTTCAGTTTTCTTGACAGCAGTGGTTTTCACTACAGGTCTTAGTTCCTCTCTTTTGAATTTGGTGTCTGCTTTAAATACAAAGGAGTCATGATGAGTTAATACTTTTTCTTTGCAAAGAGGTTTGGCATCATTGTTACTTGATTGAATTAAGTCATCTTTGCTATTAGAACATTCACCTTTACAGAACTTATGCACATCTTTTTGATCATGCTTATTTGTGATAGGCATGGCTTTGTTGAATTTTATAGGTTTCATAGGTGCCTTGTCATTATTTTTAGGTTTACTTTCTTCCTTTCCATTGTATCCTATGCCAGATCTATATTGTGCCGAAAATGTGTCTATTATAGGAAAAATAGTTTGTGGTTTTGAGAACTTTGCCACAAGCTTCCTTTCTGCTAGGAGTTTTGCTTCAAGTTCTTTTATTAACTTCTCCTTAGTGCATAAAGTCTGTATATGAATAATAGACATGACTTTTAGTTTGCTAAGTTCTTTGCTTGCCTTATTCAGCCTCTCAGCTGCCTCAGAGTTTTGGGAATTAGTTTGCTTTAATTCAGATATTTCTGTTTGTAGCTTTTTGTTATGCCTTTTGATCTTTCTAAGTGCTCTGAGAAGTAACTGATATTTCTCAATAATTTCATCTTGATGAAAGTTAGATTGTGAGTCATTCTCATCAGAAGAAAATGAATCTATTCCAGGTTCAGAATCAGAATCAGATAAAGGAGTTTTTTCAAGTACCTTCACATTAGTAGTTGTCTCCTGATCCTCTTCATCACTCAGTGCCATGAGTCCTGCATTTTCTTCTTCATCCTCTTCACTATCAGACCTTGATAGTGGGGCTCTTATTATAGATCTATGATTCAGAATGTCTTCACTTTCATTGACAGCCATCAGAGCTATGAGTGCCTCTTCACTATCTGAGTCAGATGATTGAGATTCAATGTCACTGAGAGTGACTTTGCCTTTCTTGGCTATTAGACTCTTCTCATGTCTCTTGTCAGATTTGTGCCTCCTTTCATCAGATTTCTTGTTGTTTTTTCTCTTTGAAGGACAATCAGCAATCATGTGTCCTGATTTCCTGCAACCAAAGCACACAATTTCTTCTGAATTAGATTAATTGTGTTTAGAGTTATACCTGTCCTTCTTGGAGTCTTGTTTGAATCCCTCTGAAGAATTTGAGTGCTTCTTAGATCTGGATGACTGAGAGGGTCTAGTTTTCCAGTGTTGTTTTCTTCTTAACATACTTTTCATCTGTTTGATGAAGAGTGCCAGTTCACCATCTAATATTTCAGAATCAGAATTACTAGTCTCTGATTCTTCTGATTCAGATGGTATCCTGGGGGATAATTGTTGAAACCGATTTCTCGGTCTCGTGTGGAGCTCGGGGCCCTCATCGAGATGAGGGGCAGCTGGCCCTTACCGGTCCCTCGGGAGAGGTAAGGTTGACGACTCGAGCAAAGAACAAAGACCCTAGTCTCAGCGAGGAGGTCCCTCCACTAACCCGGAAGATCGTTGAGCGCTTCCCCTCCCAAGCCAAAGCTAAGACTCGGGCACCTTGGAGAGCTGGAGAGCCCAAACCAAAGCGACCTAGGGAGAGTAGAGCTCAGATAATGAACCGGTCCCTTCCCAAGGTACCCTTTGAGGTCTATTTATAGATTTCAGTTTTGTGGTCTGTCAATAGCCAAATCCCGCTGTCCAATCTTACTATCCGCACACCGGATTGGTCTGCTAACAGCCAAACTCCGCTGTTTGAGGAAGCTAACCGCAGACCACCAGGGGCCTCTTGGTAAAAATCCCTTCCCGGACTTTTACTGGGCGAACTGGCCTGCCCCGAGGCCTTCCTCGCGAGAGGAGCTCGCAAGCCTCTGGGTCAGTGAGCCCCCGAATTACTATCGCCACATTGCCTGGCTCGCTCGCCCGCACCACCTCGGCGCATCCCAAAATGGCTAACACCTCGAGACGGCCTTCCTCGCGAGTGGAGCTCGCGAGCCTGCGCCACCTCGGCGAATCCCAGGATGGCTATCCGCACCCCAAAATGGCTAACTGTACCCCAAGACGGCCTTCCTCGCGAGTGGAGCTCGCGAGCCTGCGCCACCTCGGCGAATCCCAGGATGGCTATCCGCACCCCAAAATGGCTAACTGTACCCCAAGACGGCCTTCCTCGCGAGTGGAGCTCGCGAGCCTGCGCTACCTCGGCGAATCCCAGGATGGCTATCCGCACCCCAAAATGGCTAACTGTACCCCAAGACGGCCTTCCTCGCGAGTGGAGCTCGCGAGCCTGCGCTACCTCGGCGAATCCCAGGATGGCTATCTGCACCCCAAAATGGCTAACTGTACCCCAAGACGGCCTTCCTCGCGAGTGGAGCTCGCGAGCCTGCGCTACCTCGGCGAATCCCAGGATGGCTATCCGCACCCCAAAATGGCTAACTGTACCCCAAGACGGCCTTCCTCGCGAGTGGAGCTCGCGAGCCTGCGCTACCTCGGCGAGCTTCAAAGAAGCTGGTTAACTCCCCTCCGCTGGGCTCGCCCCCTCGAGCGCGAGTGGCGAACATCGGGGTTGTACACAATCCCCGCTCTTCGCGAGGTTGTTCTAAGCTCGCGAAGATACATCCAACCCATGATGTTCGCTGATTCTGCTGACGTGGCGGGAATCTTTCCGGTGGGCCCCATGCCTGAAACTATAAATACCGTCCACCGTGGCTAGTGGTCGAGCCATTCCTTCCCCTTCCTTCTCGCCGAAATCCTTCTTCCTTTAGGATGTCTACCAAGCAGAGCGCGTTGGAACGACTGAAGGCTTCCAGGGAGATGGCGAAAGCTCGGGCCGCCGAGCACAACGCCTGGATATTCAACCCTGCCGCCTCTTCTTCCCCCCAGACTAAGAAAGCTAAGTCGGTTAGGAGGTCGCCGGGGGAGGACGCGACATCGCCACTTGACTCGTCCCCTCCGCCGAATACCGAGCTTGCACAACAGGTATCCTTTGCCTAAAGCCTTTACATCGACTCCTTGCTCATTCTCTTCCTTTTCGCAGAATTTTCCACCCGAGGACCGCATGGCGAGCCTCGCGCTGACAACTTCCCATGCTTCGTCCCCCGCGAAGCTGGGATCGCTAGATGCTGGGGTCGGGACCTCGTCCCAACAAGCGCCTCTCTCGCAACCTCGTAAGTCGCTCACCTCCTCCATTATTTCTGCATGTCCAGGCGGTATCTACGCGTTTGTGGTCCATGTAGGTACCCCATCGCCGAGCCCCAAGGAGAAAAGCTCTACACCGGCGAACTCGCCGGTCCCGCCTAAGGTTAGCGTGGTGACCCCTGGCTTCGGTCTGATGGGGAAGCGAAGTCCAGGCGGCTCGCTTCTCGACGGTGCCAAAGTCGCGGAGAGAGTGGTATACCCTCCTGGTCTGGGGAAACCCCACGTCTCGGGATTCCGCGGAAACTTCCGGGGTCGGCCGGAGTCTTCGTGCAAGCCCCATCACGAGTCCCCCTCCTCGCCAGGTTGGCATGTTTTCGCGAGCTCCCATCTCTTGCTTGCCTTCAGATCCTACTAACTCTCTCCGCTGAAATCCCAGGAGCCACCCCTGAGTCAGAGCACGGGAGGATGGAGATGTCACCACCGCCTTCGCCCAGCCAGATTGAAGATTTCTTGGGTGACCCCGGCGACCCCGTGCGGATGAAGAGTCGGGTGTCTGAGGTGCTTCAGAAGCACGGCATGATGTTACGCGAGTTGGAAGAGCGGTATGACGCGGATCGGGCTGCCTTTGACGAGAGATTCGCCGTGTTGGAAGACGCGAATGCGCGCTTGATCGCCGAGGCGGAGCCGGTGCCTCGCGCCGATGTTACCTCACCCGGCGTGCACATCTCGCGGGGCGAGGATCAAGCGCACCTGATCCTGCGCGAGTTTAAAGCGCTTCGCGACTACCATTATCCGAGAGTGCCGCCGCGTGCGGGGAAGCGAGGCCGGGGTCGCTGGAAGTGGCTTCCTTACCCCTGAGACCGCCGCGGGTTGAATGCTACTATCCTGCTGTTTTTGCTTCTTTTATGACGTCTGTATGAACAATATTTGGTGTGGTAATACTCGCGAGTCTATCGTGACTCGCCTTTTATCGTTTTTCTTTTATTCTTCTATTTGTTTCGGCGGTGTGCCTGTGGTTTGTTTAGTTCGTTCGCTGTGTTTGATACGTTCGCCCTCGTGGAGCGTTTGTGAGTTTTTATGCAACGCTAGGCATAGACCCTTTTTCCTCGCAGGCTGGCCGCGGCGAGCTTGGGTTCGCAAGACTACTGTACTATCGGGTAGGATTTTACTTTATTTCCGTTATACGCACTCCTGACGCTTCGATTCCCGTGCCCATCAGAGCCCTCTATAAATAGTTTGGATTCAATCTTCTACCCGTCGCATTTATTTCTCCCGTCTTCTCGCGCCTACGCTCATCTCCGTTCTCGCAAGATCGTGTTCGCGTTCGCTGCTCGTAGGCTGTCTTTTCCTGACTCGATGCGGACGAATCAGCAAGTGGGAGCGGATGGCGAGAGTGAGGGGCGGTCAAAATGCGCCTCAGCGTTTCAAGCCCACGAGTTCTACTGCGCGAACATCACAGCCGAGGAGTATAAGCTCGCGGTGGACCGCTATCTCGCGGAGGGTTACTCGGCTCGCTGTCCAAGCGAGAACTCCACCTTAAACGAGACCGAGGCTGACGAGCTCGCGATCCCCATCGCGCATTTTGAGAATGGGTTGCGACTCCCTCTGTGGCCTGAAATCCGTCAGGTATTTCGCCTGACCTTCTCGCTGCCTCGTGTTCGCTATCGCAACTTTCTCATCGTTCTTTGTAGGTGTTGCGATATTATGGGGTGTTGCCGAGCCAGTTGACCCCAAATGCGATCGCGGACATTGTCGCGTTCGCCTGTTATCTGCGGGAAGAGAGGATCGAGTTCAGCCTCCTCGTCTTCCGCAAGGTATTTTCTTTCCGCGCCTTCCGAGATGGGACTACCTATTTCGCGAGCCAGCACGTCACCGTCTGCGAGACGGTGAACAAGAGCCACTATTGGACCCAGAAGTTCCTCCTAGTGAAAGGACCCTTCGGCAACCTCCACTTCACCCCCATCCAGCGGGATGACGCCACTTACCGCCCTCCGAGCTCGCTGGGCGGCGCCGACGCCAAAATCCTCCAATACCTCTCCGGCAAGAACTTCGAAGTCGCCTATCTGCGGCGCAACGTCGATTCGTTACTCTCCGTTCCTCAAGGGGAAGGTAGGGTTCGCTCGCGCCTCACTTTCTTTTCCCTTTCTTCATCGTATAACGCTTACTTTACAGGTGAGCGTGAGGTCCCCGTCAATCCCCCGCACGCGCAGGGCATCACCCTCACGGTGGATACTCTCGCGACCGCTGCGGCAGAGGCTTGCCGCGACCTTCCCGCCGTCGGGTCCGGCAAGAAGCGGCCCCCTTCTGCGAGTCAGCCGAGTTCGCGGTCCTCCAAGAAGCTGAAAGGAAAGACCTCCGCTGTTAAGGATAGGAGCGCAGTCGTCTATCTGAGCGAGACCGACGGCTCGCCTCCTTCCCCTGCGGAAAAGCTTGACCCCCCCGGTGAACCAGGGTGCTGGGAGTTCCTCCGTGACCCCTCAACCCAAAGGTCACAGGAACTTCGGTCTAGGCGAGAAAGTTTCCGACCTCCTTGGCGAGCCCCTGCTCGCCTGGGACCCCAATGCCAACCGAATTTCCTGCTCCACCCTTCACCCTTCCTGGGTGGAGCTCGGTAAGGCTGGGGAGGAGGCGTTATCCATCTCCTTCGGCTTATATGGCCGCGAGGACGCCGCCGCCTACAAAGAGATGGGGCCCAGACAGTTGGTCTATGAAGAAATGCGAGCCCAATTCCGCTCGACGGAGCTCGCACATATGACGGGGCGCCGATATCTGCAGGCGGACAGGGACATCCGCGCGTACAGGGAAGAGCTGAAGAAGGCTCGCGAGGAAATCAAGGGCCTCAAGGAGAAAGAAGAAGTGACGGAAACCCTTCTCGCCGGGATGCAGGGCAAGATGGTACGCGACCCCCGGGTTTCTTTTCTTTGCTGTTTACGATCTCTGGCCTTCCCCTAACTCGTTTGATGCTCAGGATGCCGACGTGGCCACCAAGCTCCTCGCTCGCAACGGCGAGCTGGAGTTGGAGAATATCATGTTGAAGGCTCGAGTGGATGAGCTGGTTCGCGGCGTGCTACCTCCCTCTCCTGGGCGAGTCGGTTCTCAACAGAGGGCTGCCGAAAGTGAGGAGCAGAGGCGGCGGGATGCACAGGAGGTCGCCAACCTTGTTTTCACGACCCTTAAGGATGCAAGCCTGCTAGCCGAGGACGCGATGGAGTTCACAGCGGAAGACGTCTGTCCGGACCTCTTCGCCATGGCGCCCTGGTTGGGGACTCGCAAAGACGGCGAGGGCCCCCAGGATGAACTCTTTTCTTCTTTCCCCCTTTTCGCAAATGTATATCATTTTTTCGGCTGGCGAGATTGCTGCCGAACATATAGTTATAACTTTTTGTTAACCTTTATGATCATGCTTGTGTTTATTTCTTCTCGTGGATTTCTTTTCCAACCTCATAACTAATCGTCACGTGGTGGTGCTCCCGGAGAGTTCGCGAGCGCGCGTGCCTGGGCTCGCCTCGCCGAGGTTTTCTTTTCTATGGGTCTCGCGAGCCCGGGTTATCACCGCCCGCGAGCACTACCCGGCGAGCCTAACTTTGGTGAGTATGGGTAGTCATCCCGTGAGCTGAGATTCCCTGACTAGTATTCCAACCTGTTATCTTAGTCCTTGACCCTTATTGCTAGCCTTGCCAGCCTTTCCAGGGGTTAACCAAAACCCCCCGTCTAGGTGAAAGCCCGGGAGCGGAATCGATCTGGGGCATTCCAGCACCAACATATCCAACCTTGCCAGCCTCTCCAAAGATCAACCAGAACCCCCCGTCTAGGTGAAAGCCCGGGAGCGGAATCGATCTGGGGCATTCCCGCACCAACATATCCAACCTTGCCAGCCTCTCCAGAGATCAACCAGAACCCCCCGTCTAGGTGAAAGCCCGGGAGCGGAATCGATCTGGGGCATTCCCGCACCAACATATCCAACCTTGCCAGCCTCTCCAGAGATCAACCAGAACCCCCCGTCTAGGTGAAAGCCCGGGAGCGGAATCGATCTGGGGCATTCCAGCACCAACATATCCAACCTTGCCAGCCTCTCCAGAGATCAACCAGAACCCCCCGTCTAGGTGAAAGCCCGGGAGCGGAATCGATCTGGGGCATTCCAGCACCAACATATCCAACCTTGCCAGCCTCTCCAGAGATCAACCAGAACCCCCCGTCTAGGTGAAAGCCCGGGAGCGGAATCGATCTGGGGCATTCCAGCACCAACATATCCAACCTTGCCAGCCTCTCCAGAGATCAACCAGAACCCCCCGTCTAGGTGAAAGCCCGGGAGCGGAATCGATCTGGGGCATTCCAGCACCAACATATCCAACCTTGCCAGCCTCTCCAGAGATCAACCAGAACCCCCCGTCTAGGTGAAAGCCCGGGAGCGGAATCGATCTGGGGCATTCCAGCACCAACATATCCAACCTTGCCAGCCTCTCCAGAGATCAACCAGAACCCCCCGTCTAGGTGAAAGCCCGGGAGCGGAATCGATCTGGGGCATTCCAGCACCAACATATCCAACCTTGCCAGCCTCTCCAGAGATCAACCAGAACCCCCCGTCTAGGTGAAAGCCCGGGAGCGGAATCGATCTGGGGCATTCCAGCACCAACATATCCAACCTTGCCAGCCTCTCCAGAGATCAACCAGAACCCCCCGTCTAGGTGAAAGCCCGGGAGCGGAATCGATCTGGGGCATTCCAGCACCAACATATCCAACCTTGCCAGCCTCTCCAGAGATCAACCAGAACCCCCCGTCTAGGTGAAAGCCCGGGAGCGGAATCGATCTGGGGCATTCCAGCACCAACATATCCAACCTTGCCAGCCTCTCCAGAGATCAACCAGAACCCCCCGTCTAGGTGAAAGCCCGGGAGCGGAATCGATCTGGGGCATTCCAGCACCAACATATCCAACCTTGGCACCGCAGCAGTCAAAAACACAACAAACGAAAGTAAGGTATTGATTGAATGACATAATAAAGTTTTTAAGGGTAGAATCGTTTCAAATCATCCCCACTCCGAGCTCGGTCAAGGGGTATCCCTTCCACATCCTGGAGGTGATACCCCCCCGACTTGAGCACCTCGCTTACGATATATGGGCCTTCCCAGTTGGGGTTAAGCTTACCCACTGTGGCCCCTCTGCCGGCCGCATCGACCTTCTTCAGGACTAGGTCCCCCTTCTGAAAGTGTTTGACCCGGATATGTTTGTCAAAATATCGAGCCATCCGCCTCTTGACCTCTTCCTGCCTGATGGTGGCCAAGTCCCGGAGTTCTTCCACCAGGTCCAGGGATAGCCTCTGCTCGGCACTGTTACCTTCTAGCCACTCTTCATCCCCCTCGCATGCAGCGGTCACCCGGGGGGTCTTTACCTCGAACTCTATGGGGAGAACGGCCTCGGACCCGTGGGAGAGCCTGAACGGAGTCTCCCCGGTGGCGGTATTCGGAGTAGTCCTCATGGCCCAGAGGACGGAGGGTAGTTGTTCCACCCAACTTCCTCGTAGGTTCTCCACTTTCTTTTTTAGCAGGTTGACGATTATCTTGTTCGCCGCCTCCACTTGCCCATTGCTCCTCGGGTGGTGGACTGAAGCAAACCTGAGGTTAATGCCGAGCTGAGTGCAAAAGTCGACAAACTCTTCACTCGCAAACTGTGGCCCATTGTCCGTTACTATGGCTAGAGGGAGCCCATGTCTGCAGATTATTTCCCCCCACACAAAATTCCTTACAACCTGAGAGGTCACCTTAGCTAGCGCCTTCACCTCTACCCACTTGGAGAAGTAGTCGATCATGACTAGCAGGAACTTCCTCTGACCGCTGGCTTGGGGAAAGGGGCCGACCAGGTCTAACCCCCATATGGTGAAAGGCCAGGGAGCCGTGATGGATCGGAGCCTCTGAGCGGGGAGGAGTTGGAGCGGAGCATAGATCTGGCACTTCTGACACTTTCTTGTGAACTCTGCTGCATCCTTGCTGAGAGTGGGCCAGAAGTAGCCTTGTCTCAACACCCTCCCTTCCAGGGTCCGACTCCCGGAGTGACTGCCGCACTCCCCGGAGTGGATTTCTTCCAGCACCCTCGGGACCTCTTTCTCGGAGACACAACGAGCCAGAAGTCCTGAGAGAGTCTTTCTATATAGCCCCCCTGCATGCAAAGAGTAATAGGCGGACTTGTACCTGAAGCGCCTCTTGTCCACATCCTCTCCAGGGAACTGTCCGGAGGATAGGAAGGTGATGAATGGATCCATCCATGAGGCCTGCTGATCCACTTCCATCGACTCTCCCTCCTCGATGGAGGGCCGGAAGAGTTCCGAAGTCGTTCCCCCCGCTCGAGGACCGAACTTGGCTAGGAGGTCCGCCTGGGTGCTCTCCTCCCTCGGCACATGTTTGATTGAGAAGGTGCGGAACTGCCCGATGACTCCCTTAACCTTCTCCAGGTATAGTAGGAGGGTTGGATCCTTTGCTTCAAACTCGCCTTTGATCTGGCATGCCACCACCATGGAGTCTGTGGAGACCTCCACGTCCTGCACACCCAGTTCCCGGGCCAGCCGAAGGCCCGCTATCACTGCTTCGTACTCTGCCTGGTTGTTGGTAATTGGGAAATGGATGTTTAAGGCTTGCTCAATCCGAGTCCCCTGAGGACTCACTAGGACCATTCCCCCCCCCCCGAAGGAGTGTTTTCCCGACGCTCCGTCCACCAACATCTTCCATGCTTCCGGGGGAGGTGGCTCGTGCTCCCCCACTTCGGCCGCGTAGTCGGCCATGAAGTCTGCCACTGCTTGAGCCCTGATGGATGTCCTGGGTACGAAGGTGATATTGAACTCGCTTAACTCCACGGACCACTTTGCCAACCTTCCTGAGTGTTCCACCCCTTCCATGATTTTGCGGAGCGGATGGTCGGTCACTACTTTAATTGAATGGGCTTGAAAGTAAGGCCGGAGCCTCCGGGCCGATACCACCAAGGAGAAGGCTAACTTTTCTAGGATTGGGTATCGGAGTTCCGCCTTCTTCAGCACTCGACTAACATAGTAGATTGGGAACTGTTTCTTCCCCTCTTCCCGGATTAGCACGGAACTTACTGCCTCGGATCCTACCCCTAGGTATAGAGATAGGTCCTCTCCTGGTCTCGGTCCCTGGAGTAGAGGGGTTTGAGTGAGCTGTTCTTTCAGGGCTTGGAAGGCCCTCTCGCACTCCGGGGTCCATTCGAACTTCTTGTTTCCCCGCAGTACTTTGAAAAAAGGTGCACATTTTTCTCCCGCCTTGGAGAGGAATCTACTGAGCCCAGCCAGTTTCCCTGTGAGGCTCTGGACCTCTTTCGGGTTCCTCGGCGACTCTAACTCCATCACCGCTTTAACTTTGTCCGGGTTGGGCTCCACTCCCGTGGGGGTGAGCAAATGGCCCAGGAACTTCCCTCGGCTTGCCCCGAAGACACACTTCAAGGGATTGAGCTTCATCTTGTACCGCCGCAGGGTCCCGAATGTCTCTTCGAGGTCTCGGAGGTGGGTCCCGAGGTCTCGGATCTTAACCATGAGGTCGTCGACATAGACCTCTAAATTTCTTCCTTTCTGTTCGCGGAAGACCCTATCCATCATCCTTTGGTATGTTGCCCCTGCGTTCTTGAGCCCGAAGGGCATCATCTTATAGCAATAACATCCATCCCCCGTGATGAAGGAAACGTCCTTAATGTCCGGGGGATGCATGCGGATTTGATGGTAACCTGAAAAAGCATCTAAGAAGGACATTACAGTAAAACCGACGGCTGAGTCAACCAGCGCGTCGATTCTGGGCAAGGGGTAGCAATCTTTCGGGCATGCTTTATTAAGAAGTGAAAAATCGATACACATACGCCACTTACCTCCACCCTTCTTCACCATAACGACATTGGAGACCCAGCCTGGATACTGGATCTCCGATACAAATCCGGCCTGCAGGAGTTTTCCCACCTCCTCGCGGATGGGCCCTTCTAGCTTGTCCGCGACGGCTCTCCTCTTCTGGCGGATGGGGCGGGCACCGGGGTCGAGGTTGAGGCGATGGCACGCCACATCTGCATCGATCCCGGGCATTTCGCCGGCGCTCCAAGCGAAGACGTCCACGTTCTGTTGCACGCAAGCCAGAATCTCCGCTTGATCTCCTGGGCTGAGTCCTCCGCTGACCCGGACTTTTTCCATCACCCCCAGGCGGGTGACGACCTCGAGCTCCACGACCTCGTCCACGGCCTCCAACCGGGACTGCTCCCCCCAAGCCTTCTCTTCCTCGGCACGAGCGGGAGCCGGGATCTCTTCCTCGACTCCCTCCCCTAACACCATCAGCTCTTCCGCCCTTTCCTCCTGGGCCTTCTCCTCTTCTTCCTTTCTCTCCGCCCGGGGTATCTCAGCCACCCCTTCCTGGGCATGAACTTCACCTCCCTTCTTCTCTTCAGCCACCTCCAGACCTCCGGCTTCGGCTACCTCCTCCATCACCTTATCCCACTCCTCGGCTTCTCCCATCCAGGAGATGGTGTTGACGGCCGTCACGTAGCACTGTCTTGCTACCTTGGGATCCCCCCGGACCCGCACCCGGACCCCTCCGTCGTTGAACTTGAGGCACTGATGAAAAGTGGAGGGGACGCAACGGAACGCGCTGATGAGTGGCCGTCCGAAGATGGCGCTGTAACTGCTCGGGGCGTCCACTATGACAAAGCGACAGTTCCGAGACTGCCCCCCCAGGGTCACATGGAGCCCTACCCCTCCTTCTACTTCCTTCCTTTCTCCCGAAAATCCGAACAGAGGGCCATCCGAGGCCAACACCCTTCTGGGCTCCACCTCCATCTTGTCGAATGCCTTCTTGAAGATGACATTGACCGAAATCCCATTGTCCACTAGGATCCGTGAGACGGTGAAGTTCTCGATCGCCGTCTGGATGACTAGTGCGTCGCAGAACGGGTCTTCGTAGCTCGGCATGTCCTTTTGGGTGAAAATAATTTTCTCGGTCGGGGGTGGAGCGGTGGATGTTGACGCCACGCTCCGGCGGTAGATGGTATGGAGACTAGCCTTGCGGGTCGCCTCCACCCCTACCCCCCCATGGATCACTCCGATCCCTCCTCTGTTCCCCAGATCTGCTCTATCCTCACATCTTTCATCCTCCTCCCGAGGTTCCACCTCCACGATCCTTAATGGCTGCTGCGGTGGTGGCGCGGGTGCTCGGCCCCTCTTCACCTCCAGGAACTCCGGACAGGTGTCCGTGGAGTGGCCTTCCACATCGTGGAAGATGCAATAGGGTACCGCCGCTTCCCTTGCCCCGGTCTCTGCTATCCTGTTCCTTCTTCTCCTAGCGGTCGCCGCCTCCGCTTCTCCTCTTCCCCTTGCTCTTCCCCGGCCAATTGCCATGGCCTGCTGAGGTGGGGGAGGCAACTGCATTGGGCCTTGCCTCCACCCCAACTGGGGGGGTCTCCATTGTCCCTCGAAACGGTTACCCCTTCCTGGGCCATAACCCCTTCCTTGCCCCTGCACTCCTCCACCCTGCGGCCTCCATCCCCCATTCGGGGCCCGGGGCTCCTCTCTTCTTCTGACCTCTTGCTGCCTCACCTCCGGCTCACCGAGCTTGGCCAGCCTCTTGGTGAGCTCTGGGTTGGCTTCTTCGCTTGCTACTTCCTCCGCCACCCTCTCCATCAGCTCCTCATAGGAGACGGGGGCCTTTCTTTTCAATGCCATCTTGAAGAAACTTTCCTTCAACCCGACCGTGAAGGCGCGTTGAAGTGCAAACCCGGGCACCTCCTGAGTGAGCTGCACTTCCTCCTGGAACCGATCCGCGTACTGAGCCAACGTCTCCCTGGACTCCTGCTTCACCGCGAAGAGGGAATCAGCGTCCTTCTTCCTCCTCTTTGAAGTTGAAAATCTCAACAAGAAACTACGGCGCAGGTCCTCGAACGCGTAGATGGAGCCTGCCGGAAGTGAGTGAAACCAGTCCCTGGCCTTCTCCTTGAGAGTGACGGCGAAGAGCCGACATTTGAAGGCATCGGACATCGGCCTGATGGAGACCGAGTCCTCGAAAGACTGCAGATGCTGAACTGGGTCATCTCTGCCATTGTAGTACACTCTATCCCATTCTCCGAATCCCGCCGGAACGGGTGCAGACAACACTAATTCGCAGAAGGGGCTTCCCCCTCCTACCATCTTCTCTCGCTCGGCTCGCGGACCCAGCTCGCTCGCCAAGCTTGGGATCGCACTCGCGAGGGCGACGCTCGCCTGAACCACCCCGACTGTCGTCGCGTTTTCCTGGCGTGCGCTCGCCTGTGTCGTGCTCGCTGGGGCAGAGCTCGTCGGCACCGAATTCGCCGGCGCGGAGCTCGCTAACACCGGGCTCGCCGGACTGGCGAACAACACTCGCCCTTCCCGGTCATGTCCTGGTTCAATGGCAACTTCTTTTCCAGCCCTTCCTCCTGGTGCCCTCTCGCCGACTGCTGTTCGGGGGGTGGTCGCCTGAGGTGCCGGGGTCGCGAACTCACTCCGCAGAGCCGTGACCGTGAACCCCAAGGTGTCGAGCACCTCCTTCCTGAAATCCGCGAACATCCTAGCCATTGCTTCCTGAGGGGTCTCGCCGAACTCCTCGCCCTGCTCTTCATCCCCAGCCATAACTCTTCCTTGGGGCTTTCTTGAACCAGCCGCGCTCCACGCTCACCGCACCAAAATGTTGAAACCGATTTCTCGGTCTCGTGTGGAGCTCGGGGCCCTCACCGAGATGAGGGGCAGCTGGCCCTTACCGGTCCCTCGGGAGAGGTAAGGTTGACGACTCGAGCAAAGAACAAAGACCCTAGTCTCAGCGAGGAGGTCCCTCCACTAACCCGGAAGATCGTTGAGCGCTTCCCCTCCCAAGCCAAAGCTAAGACTCGGGCACCTTGGAGAGCTGGAGAGCCCAAACCAAAGCGACCTAGGGAGAGTAGAGCTCAGATAATGAACCGGTCCCTTCCCAAGGTGCCCTTTGAGGTCTATTTATAGATTTCAGTTTTGTGGTCTGTCAATAGCCAAATCCCGCTGTCCAATCTTACTATCCGCACACCGGATTGGTCTGCTAACAGCCAAACTCCGCTGTTTGAGGAAGCTAACCGCAGACCACCAGGGGCCTCTTGGTAAAAATCCCTTCCCGGACTTTTACTGGGCGAACCGGCCTGCCCCGAGGCCTTCCTCGCGAGAGGAGCTCGCAAGCCTCTGGGTCAGTGAGCCCCCGAATTACTATCGCCACATTGCCTGGCTCGCTCGCCCGCACCACCTCGGCGCATCCCAAAATGGCTAACACCTCGAGACGGCCTTCCTCGCGAGTGGAGCTCGCGAGCCTGCGCCACCTCGGCGAATCCCAGGATGGCTATCCGCACCCCAAAATGGCTAACTGTACCCCAAGACGGCCTTCCTCGCGAGTGGAGCTCGCGAGCCTGCGCCACCTCGGCGAATCCCAGGATGGCTATCCGCACCCCAAAATGGCTAACTGTACCCCAAGACGGCCTTCCTCGCGAGTGGAGCTCGCGAGCCTGCGCTACCTCGGCGAATCCCAGGATGGCTATCCGCACCCCAAAATGGCTAACTGTACCCCAAGACGGCCTTCCTCGCGAGTGGAGCTCGCGAGCCTGCGCTACCTCGGCGAATCCCAGGATGGCTATCCGCACCCCAAAATGGCTAACTGTACCCCAAGACGGCCTTCCTCGCGAGTGGAGCTCGCGAGCCTGCGCTACCTCGGCGAATCCCAGGATGGCTATCCGCACCCCAAAATGGCTAACTGTACCCCAAGACGGCCTTCCTCGCGAGTGGAGCTCGCGAGCCCGCGCTACCTCGGCGAGCTTCAAAGAAGCTGGTTAACTCCCCTCCGCTGGGCTCGCCCCCTCGAGCGCGAGTGGCGAACATCGGGGTTGTACAATAATGACATTCTTTCTTTGCTTTTCTTGGAACTTTCTGCTTTCAGAGCAATAGGATTTTCCCTGCTGTGTCCTTCCTCAGCTTTTCTGGTATTCAGATGAAGTTCATGGGACAAAAGTTTCCCATATAAATTTTGTGGCTGAATATTTCCCAGATTTCTCATTTCCCTGATTGCACAGATCTTGATATCCCATTCTTTGTTCAGTGATCTTAAGAATTTATCATTCAGCTCATAATCGGTGAAAGTTCTTCCATAAGTTTTTAGACCATTTACAATTTTGAAGAATTTTTCATAGCAGAATGCTATTGAATCTTTCTTGTCTTGTCTGAAAGCTTCATATTGCTGATTTAGAAGAGACTTCCTGTCATCTCTAACTTCTTCAGTCCCTTCCATATAGATAATGAGAGATTCCCACATTTCTTTGGCAGTTTTGCAATGAACTAAGTTTTGGAAGGTTGAATCCTCAATAGCACTAACAATGATGTTTTGAGCTCTCTTATCCATGGAGGCCAGAATCACTTCATCTTTGGTCATCTCAGAATAAGTTTTAGGAGTCTTGATACTTCCATCTGTAAATGAACCTTCATAGGAACAAAAGGTCCCTCTAGAACAGTTATGTATATCCTAGGATCAGAGGCTTCCATGAATAGTCTGACCCTTTCCTTCCAAATCCCAAAGTTTTCTTTTCTGCAAATTGGTAGCTTCATAGATGTGAATTCTTTGTTTCCTTCTGTATTAGCCATCACGACTTAAGAAATCTACCCTTAGAAGATCTTGTTCAAGATGTTAAACCTTTTCTTGAACAACAACCCTCTGATACCACTTGAAAGACTTTAATTAAGGGTAGCTAATCACCTAGAGGGGGGGGGGGGGGGGTGAAAAGGTTATTTGAAAAACTATTTGCAGTTCTTAATTATAACCTAAAAGAATGATCAGAGCTTTCAAGAAAGAGAGCACACAAAAAAAAGACACACATAATTTTATAGTGGTTCCCCTTATCTTGGGTAATCCACTTTCCCCCTTCTCCCCTATAGCAGTGTGCTAGATAGGGTTTATATCTCCTCCAGATCTCAGACCACAAACAGGTCTTACAGCTCAGATCACAATAGATCTAACAGACTCAGATCTTAACAGATCTTACTCTCTCAGATCTCAGCAGATCTTACAAACTCAGATCTCACAGATCCTACAAACACAGATCTCCACAAATCCTACCTCAGCCTTTATAATTAGGCTTACATCTCAGATTCACCCCTGAATCCTACAACTCAGATCACACCTGATCTTACAACTCAGATCCTTGACAGATCCTACACTCAGATCTGACAACTCAGACCCTACAGGGATTGATAAAGATAATAACAATACTTAGACTCAGATTCTTCAAAGTGTCGAGTCTTCTTGATCTGCCTGAATGATCAGACAGAAATCTTCAATTGATCAGAAGCAGCAATTTGATCTTCTTGATTCGTCAGGCTGTGATGATTGTTCTTCTTCCTAGGAAGACAGATTCTTCCTTCTTAATCTTCTCCTTTCAGAAAGATGTATCAGCACCAGATTGCTGAAAGAAACCTTCAAGTTAGAATAGTTCTGAAAGAGAAGACGACTTCTTCAGATTCTTTCTCAGACTTTCCTCAAAACGATGGAGACGATAATGGCTTTCGAAAAGTAGGAGTAATCAACTTATAAACCCATAGGTCATGCCTTCTATTTATAGCCCGCCATCTGCAACATCAGTTACGCTCCTCCACGTCAGCACGACGCTAAGTCTTCAATGGTCTTTAATGGCTTCAGAAGAATCAAAGGCTCAGCTAGCTGTAGAAGAAACTTCTCAGCTCAGAGCATCTATAGAAAAGGCGTTGAGCACTGTGCATCTTTGTCGACGATTTTACAATTAGGTGTCGAGCAATATATAGATACTCGACACATACTTCTTAGACTAAAGCTCTCGACTCCTCCTTCTTAGGCGTTGAGCAATCATCAGTCATTCGACGCTATCTATCTGTAGGAGTCGAGCAATGTATAGGGGCTCGACGCTTCTTAACTGTGCCTTCATATCTAGACTCCTCTGGTTGGCGTAGAGCTAACTGAAATTTGGTCGACACATCTCTTTCCACGACGTCGAGCGATATACCTTGGCTCGACGCTTCCAAACTTGGTCTCATAACTTCAGTAGCGATCTTGTCTTTTTGAGCAGTAGACATGAGTCGATGCTTCTGGGTCACAGGCGTCGATCAAAGTATGGTATCTCGACGCTTGTGAACTTGGATGAATTCCTTGAGCATTTTACCTGACCTGATCTTCTGCACAAAGATTCTAGAAAGTATATCAAATACATTCTGAGATATATCTTTGACTTAGTAATGGACTTCTCCAAATCTAAGACATTGTGGACAATGGTCCCAACATCACCTCCTTTATTTATGGGCAAAAATTATAAAGGGTGGAAAATATTAATGAAAAAAATTCTTAAGGCCTTAGATGAAAAAGTTTGGAATATTACTATTGAAAAGCCACCTAGCGTACTAACTAGAAACGAAATTGTTTTAAATGCAAGATCTATGAATAGTATATTTTGTGTGTTAGACCAAAATATTTTCAAACTTATTTATACTTTACCTATCGCTTAAGAGATTTGGAATTTTCTTGAAAGAACTTATGATTCTCCTTCTACAGGTATGGAACAATCACAAGAACCGGAGAATATGCAATCTTGCACAAGTCTTCAAGAATGCTCCTCTCATGATGGATCCATGGAGTGCATATCAAGTGGAAGAGAAGAAGAAATACTATCTTCGGAAGAGGAGTGCCAAAAAGATGTCAAAGAAACTATATGATCAAATCGTGCCTCTCCCGAAAGCAATGTAAGGAAATCAAATCTCATTTTCTGTACTTCTATTTCTACATTACAATTGCTTCAAACTACAAAGCGCAAAATTAAGAAATTATAAAATGCTAATAAACATTTGCGCTTAGAAAATAAAAATTTAATGGCAAAAATTAATGAAGAATCAAATCTTGAGTTATCTAGGTCTACCCATGGCTCCTTAGTTGAAAACTTTACACCTTGTATAGAATTTAATGATTTAAAAGAAAAATGCAAGGAACTTGAAAAGGAACTTCTTTTTATAAAAGAACAAAATGAAAGATTATGTTTAGAAAATTCATCTTTGAAAAATGATTGTGCTAAGTGTAAAGACTATAAAAATTGAAATTAAAGAGATGGATGAAACATTTGAAGAATATAGAAATAACTATCAAAATCATATTGATTCAATTGTTTCCACTCTTAAAAATAGCACAATAGCTTATAATAAAGCTAGGCATAATCTAAAGATCAAGAAAGATGAATTAAAAATAAAAATCAACTTGCTTATGAAATTTATAAATAAAAATTCACAATATCAAGAAATATCTAAAAGCATGTTGAATATGAATATGAATATGAATATGAACATCTTAACTAAGTTTAATAATGGGAGTAAGGAACATAAAGGATTTGTAAATCAAAATCAAAATCACCATTATTTACAAAATCATGTTTCTCCCAACTTAAAAATAAAACAACACAAATTTCCTATGAACAACACTTCTAACAATCATTACAATCATAATCATCAATATAAAGATCATCACAATGGAAATTTCACATATAAGAACAATATTAAACCAAGGTTTGAATGGAGACCCAAAGTTAAAGATGAAACACATACTCCACTCAAAAGGGCTCATTCATTTCCATCTCCCCAAAAGCAAACACGCCATATTTGGGTACCCAAAGAAACCAACACACTTGGTCCCCTTTGGATACCTAAATCACTTATTCATTAGGTATCACCAAATGCATGAAGTAGAATATTTTCAAAAATGAAATATACAAATTTTTCTACTTCATGATATGCTTTCATGTCTTTTAATTTTTCTTTTTGTTTTCTTATTTTTGTAAGCTATCATGTAATGGTCATCCTATACGTTATTGGAAATATAATTTTATCTCTTACAACATAATGAGTTTATAAATAAAATTAATCAAAATTCATAATCATATTTTCTATTGTTGATGACCTATCTCTCTATTCTTATATTCATTACCTATATATATCATATAATATTCATATAAAATTGAACTATAAATTTGCTATAAGATATGTTAATCAAGATTAGGCTATTAAGCTCTATAACCCACATCAACCAAATTAGAGAAATAACATGATCTAAAAGAAAGCTCAATTATCAATATGTTTTTGATTGAATTATATGATTACATATCATGGTTGGTGTATTATGTACGTATTGTGATTTATGTCAAGTTTAGACCTTAGAATCATCTTGATATCAACAAGATCAAATCAAATAGAATATTCACTTCATTCTAGGTCTATAATTTGAAACACTATCAAACTTTGGCATAACATTAATCTCAAATTTATCATACTAACATTGTCACCTAAATAATATTAATATCTATGTTAGGTTTTATATGTTAGGGCATATCCATGTTACCATTTGCAAAAACATCATCTCGTACTTATCAATAAAATCATGCATATCTGCTTTGTTCAATCATATCTTTTTTGTTTGCATATCCTATAATATTATTCTTAAATGGTTGTGCAAAACTCAAGAATTAAGGTTTAATGAATATGGAGCTTTAATGAATATGAAACCCATGTACTAAAATTTTAACTTTCACAACTTTTGGGGATTTCTTCTCGTCTCTTCACTTCATTAGACAGGCCTTACATTGCACAAACATAATTAAGCAAAATCAGAAGCAAAATCGAAGAAAATCTAGGCTATATGATTAAAATAAGCACTCTCTGTGAGCTAACGCAGGCGCTAGGACCTAATGCCGGTGCTAGCTCAAGTATCCAATTTTCTATAATTTTAAAATTCTGGAAAATCACTAAAATATATATGTTTTTGTTTAATATTTAAAAACCAAAGAGAAAATTTATAAAACCTTTCAAAAATAACAAAAAAAAAATAGTTTCTCATTGTATCCACTATTCACCTTACAACATTTCTATTTAATAATTTGAAAAGGTTGAATATGAATTTTCTTTAATAATACCTCATGTACATTATCATGAATAATTAATTACGAGTACTTAATCACTATGAATTAATATTAATGATCATATATAATAATCATGCAAAATCATATGATCTTTTAAGTCAAACATCAAATATAACTACAAAAGATATTATTCCTTCCAAACATATAGACTGTGATCATGATTATTATATGAATCTATTATGTTTTGCATGTATCACATTTATTTTTAGACCATAGAATCAACTCTATATCTATATGAATAAATCAATTAGAATCATCACTTTATTCTATATCTAAAAATTGAATCACTATTGTTAAATACATGCAACATTATATCAATTAACCTTATGGGATAACACTACATTCAAACTCATCATATCTAGCATTATCAACTAATAAATATTATCATCCGTGCTAGATATCTTATTATTGCCATAATGAATCAATCTTAAAGAAGAACAATTGAAAGTTAAAACTCATAATAAACCATGTTGCATTAATATCAAATATAATAAGAAATTAATCACGCATAAAAGCCATAGTTTATAAATTGATTCCATAAAACAAAATGCTTAGGATGTCCATGATTATTCACCCACATTATGTGTCTCACAATAGCGAGGGCGTAGGATTGTATGCATTAGAAGACCTAACCTCTATGTCATGTCTTGTCCTTAACCGGGGAGTATTCCAGTGGGGCCTTGCGAGGCACTGGGGGGGAAAGAGTGCTAGGTTGAGCGTTCTCTAGTGTGTGCATATGAGATTAACACCCCATCCTACGGCATGTGTGCAGCTCCTCATGCCCATTCGTCACTTAGTATGGGGCTAGTGTGTAGGCATATAGTTAGGGTATTATTATCTAAGACATTCCTATATCGTATATTTTGCATGCACTCTTTATGACTATATTATTCATGCATTCTTGTCTTGATCGAACAAGCTTATTTTGTGTTTTGCATATTTTATCATTTTTGGGCTTTAATGATCTTGTAAAACAAAAGTATTTGAAACCTAAATGAAAACATAAAAACCGTTTTTGAACAAATAAAACATGCTTAATGAGTCTTCTAATGATCTACAAAATGTCTGAAATTTATATGCTAAGAAGGCCTTTATATAATAACTCGAAATCAAAGAAACATTTTTTCAAAAATGCATAAAATCATCTACTATCTCGGCATTAAGTAGTTAACGCCAGGCGTTATCCTCTAACGCCAGTGTTAGAAATTAACGCCTAGCGTTAGCCTTATGTGCAAAATTGCGAATATCATAATGTTGAATAGTATCTGATCTCTATATTTCTTAGTTCAGTCTTCATGCAATCTGATTTACATTATTTGAAATAACATTCTTAAAAATAATTTTACAACCTATTCATGAAAAAGTATTCAATGATTTTAGGCCTTTCAAATCATCTCTAAATTCTCTGAAATTTTTACTCTAGGAAGGTCTATATACATGCTACCTATTTCAAAGATTTTTTTTTTCAAAAATCTCAAAAACCATAGTTCTGTTTGGGCGTTAAGTAGTTAACGCCAGGCGTTAGCTCTTTTGGCGAAGTTGGAATTCTGATTTTTCTTCAATATTTCTGATATTTTTCTAATGAATTCTCTCAGTTTATTTTTCTTGATTTCAAAATTATGTTGTTCTTAATTTGTTAATTTTATTCTAAAATACAAAAAAAATTAAATAATTCAAAATGATCAAAAATATGCTTTTGTCATTTGTTGTTGTTTTAAATATTTACAAAATTATGGTTTGACTACATGACTTCACAAGAGCAAACATCTTAGTTATTTTGTTTCAAATGGTCAAAATTGATTAGGCATACACTTAAAGATTTTCTTCAATGTATAATTTTAATTTCAAATGTTCTAAACATTGTTTTATCTTGTCATGCCTTGACCCTAATCTGATTATGTGCAATGAAATAGTCTATAGATAATTGTGTATGATTGCCTAGCATGCCTCTAAGCATGAATAATGTTTTATGATAATCAATGATTCATACACTAACTATTTTTGGTAATCTACATGTGTTCATAATCTTAGTCTTGCATGATTGTGTAGTGTAATAATAGTAACACCTTGAGTTGTATGTCAAAATTACCTACACCATCTTTTAAAATAAATTTCTTGCACACATAGAAGTGTTACTCCAAAATTTTAAATGTTTGCAACAACAAGTGAATTCGGAGACCTTTTGGCCCTTAACAAAAATATGAAATAAAAAGCCAAAGATAACTCCACCAAGCACTACTCACCCTCCTGATAAGTCTTAATGAGCATTGTGAGTTTGAGCACCTTGGCAAGAATTGTAAAGTGTCTTGTGCAAACATATTTCTTTTTATCACTTCTATTTGTACAACGGATCACTAAAAATAAAATTTTATAAAAAAAATGCTTATGTGATCCCCCAAGCAATACTCCGCTCCCTGATAAGTATTAATGAGCATTGTGTGGGCGAAGCACCTTGGTAGTTGTACGTATGTTATGTGCTTTGAAATTTTATTCTAGATGTGATGTGTGAAAGTAATTCTATGATTACAATCTTAATGTTGTTGTTACTATTTCACTACATATGTCATGTGTTTTGATTATTTCACTTGTATACTTTTATCAAAACACCTTATGCACACATCATTGATTTTCATAAAGCTTCTACTCATGAGAATTGGATCCTAATGCAAAATTACATAATTCTCTAAAACCATAAGTAAAAGCACTAGATTTCAATGCATGATTTCTACAATGTTTTCTTTATTTGAAATATGAAATGGGTACATTGTAGTTCTAATCTTTTTGAATATGTTGATTCATGCTTGCCTATTTGGTATGAAAATTTTCAAGTTAAATGCCCAAATGTGAAGAGTCTAGACATATTGTTGGAATGGTCAAACTATAACAAAAATACTACTCTTAATTATTTTGTTTTTCCGCATTTCTCATTTTAGTCATGTATTTCGTTTACCATGTGTTCTCATGCTTATTTCTAAGGATTTGTATTTCACTTGTACTTGTCAAACAATATTGCATCTCTTTTAACAAGTGGTACAAACAAGTAATATTCTTCTTAAAAATTAATTTGAAAAACAAGTGGTAGAATTCTTTTGGTAAAATCATGGAATGTTGTTCTTTCACGCTTATCATATATTTTTCCGCTGTGCCACTCTCTCCCTTAGTTCGATCAAGACTTACTTTATGTTTACACAAAACACTTATTCATTTCTTAGTTATGTCCCAACTTTTGTCTTCTTTATTCTAGTTTTGTTTCACTCCACCCTCTTTTGCTAATAACAAAGGGGGAGAATACAATGCTAAATCATATTGATTAACGGAGTAGGATTCACTAGATTAAGGGGGAGCATGTATCTAGTTTATGGGAGTATACACTATGGGGGAGCATCTTTGTAGGGGGAGCACAATATTCAATGAACTATAATTCTTATCATTATCTTATAATTGCTTAGTGTTATATATCCTTATATAAACACAAATTCTTTATCTAAGAATCTGATTTATCTCTATTGGATTTGTTATTATCAAAAGGGGGAGATTGTTGGAACATGGTTTTCCGCATCCCTTTGATTTGAGAATAACAAATCCTACTTGTATTTGATCTCGTTTGCCATTGTGTTTTTAGCATGCAGATTTGGACAGATTTGACACCAGGTTGCTGCAACAATGGTCTGGCACTAACCACAAGCTGAAGGATTTAAAGTTGTTTAACGCCAGGCGTTAAGCTTAATGCTGGGCGTTAACACTAAACAAAAATGGCGTTCGACGAAATTGTGTTCGGCGAAAGAAGAAGCCCGTTCGATGAAATGCATACCACGACGCTCGACGAAATGCATACCACGACGCTCGACGAAATGCATTCCATGACGTTCGACGAAATGCATACCACGACGTTCGATGAAATTATGTACGACGAAATGAGAAGCCCGTTTGACGAAATGCGTTCGACAAAAATTCTGTTCGACGAAATGGAGGTCAACGAAAGGAGAAGTCGTTCAACGAAATGGATGTTGCCGAAATGAGAGGTCGTTCGACGAAAATGGCGTTCGACGGAATAAATTGTCGTTTGACGAATTGAGCTGCTGTTCGACAAAATGGCGTGCCAGCTGATTAAAGAAAGAATCTCAATGTCAGGTGTTAGTCTTAACGATGGGCGCTATCTGGTCGATGAATTTGGCAAGGAGAAAGCAGCCGTGATTGCAGGAGGAACTTTAGGAATGATTTGCCCAATGCCCCGCGTTAGCCTTAACGTCGGCGTTGATATTGCCTAAAATAAAACAATTCCTAAAGTGCAGAATCTCCTTCCTCTTCTGAAGATCCGAGCCATCAATATGTTGCTATACAATGTCAACGCCCGACGTTAGCACTTAACGCCAACGTTAGCTCAAAGTCTATAAATTGGAGGATTTTGTCTTCTCCAACATCTGATTGCCAAGAGCCCTATTCCAGCACTTCAGAAACTTTGTGAGGGCCGTATTTCCAGACAAACACATCTCCCACTCATATTTCAAAATGAGGAATCAAAGGAGGCTTGGATCAACATGCTAACTCAACTCGAAGAACACACGCTTGGACTTCAACGATCTTTAACTATTCTTCGGCGTCTCCTTCAGATTACCTCATAGGGAGTTTTATATTTGTATTTTGTATTTTGTCCTTTATTTCATCTTTGTAATCGGTTCGTGAATTCGCCGCGTGTTGGCGACTAGGTTTGGGTAGGACATAGGGGGGAATTCGCCTCGTGTTGGAGACTAGGTCTAGGGAGTAGATCTAGGGGGTGCTCGAGGCCTTTTTGGTGATAGATTGGCTAGAGCGGCTTGAGGCCGTATCTGGGGAGAGATCGGCTAAAGCCAACCGTTTCGTGGGGATACGAGTCAGTATAGAAAATGAAAAGAGACTTTCATTATTCGCTTTGATTTCTAGCGTCATTGAAATCAAATTTTGTAATCAAGTTTATTTATGATAATCATGCCTTTTCATGTTGAATAAAATTGATTTCATTATTCCAATCTCTTTACTCTTGATTTAATTTACTTCAACATAAAATATCAAAAGTTTTCTATTAAATATCAAAGTTTTTAAAACCCTTATTCACCCCCCCCCCCCCCCTCTAAGAGCGCCTCAAGATCCAACACATGTATCATCTGGGTAAGGCTAATGTGGTGGCCGATGCTCTGAGTAGAAAGACCGCGCATGTCTTCAACCTTTCTGTGCAGTCCTTGGTGGAGGACTTTATGCTGATGGATATCTCAGTTTATAGTAGTACCACACCTTCGAGTTTAGAAGCTGAAGAGCCTTTTTAGATTACCCTTACAAGACTGCATCAGAAGGGAGATCTTGATTTGCAGCATCTCCGAAATAGAATTAAAAAGGGTGAATTACCAGATTTTTAAATTGATGATAAAGATACCTTGAAGTATCGGGGTGGATATTGTATTCCCGCGTTTAAGGACATTCGAACAAGGATCTGTAGTGAATCGCATGATTCTAGTGTTTCCTATCATCCTGGTTCCACAAAGATATATAAAGACCTGAAGCAGTTTGTTTGGTGGTCAGGTATGAGGAATGATATAGCTAAGTATGTTTCTGAATGTTTTACTTGCTAGCGTGTTAAGGCAGATCATAAGAGACCTGGAGGTAAATTGAATCCTTTGGATATTCCAAGATGGAAGTGGGAGAGTATTTCAATGGACTTCATTACCGGTTTGCCAAAATCTCCAGGAGGACATGATTCGGTATGTTTCATAGTTGACAGATTGACAAAGTGTGCTCACTTTGGGACCTTTAAGATCGACTATTCCATGGAGAAAATAGCAGAGCTTTATTTGGATGAGGTTATCAGATTGCATGGTGTGCCCGTGAGTATTGTGTCAGATCGGGATTCTAGGTATATGTCTCGTTTCTGACAGAGTTTGTAGGGAGCTTTGGGCACGACCTTAGATACTCTACCGCTTACCACCCTCAGACCAATGGTCAGACGGAAAGAGTGAATCAGATTTTGGAAGATGTGATCAGATGTTATATTTTGGATCATGGTGGAGCTTGGGATAAGCGTCTTGAACTGATGGAGTTTGTATATAATAATAGTTATCAGGAGAGTTTGCAGATGACCCCCTTTGAGGCTTTGTATGGGAGGCGTTATCGAACTCCGTTGTTTTGGGCCGAGGTTGGTGAGAGTTTGTTTCTAGGTCCAGAAGCTTTGGAAGAAATGAATGTTGTCGTGACTCATATCTGCGAGAAGCTTCGCATTGCTTAGGAGCGATATGAGAAGTATTCTAATCGGAGAAGGGTTGATCTGGAGTTCGCAGTTGAGGACATGGTGTTTTTGAAAGTTTCTCCGATGCCGGGTTATAAGAGATTTGGAAGGAACCACAAGATGGATCCCCGATATGTGGGACCTTTCCAGGTTGTTGAGCGTATTGGAGTGTCAGCTTATAGCTAGGCTGGATTTTCCTGCTTCTTTCCCGGGTGTTCACGAAATGTTTCATGCGAGCCAGTTGAGAAAATGACTGCGTAGTGATCGTCATGCCCATGACTCGGTGCCCCAGTTGCAACCTAACCCGTCTTATGTTGAAGAGCATGTTCGTGTTCTAGAGACTCAGGATCGAGTGTTGCGGAAAAAGACGATTCTTATGGTCAAAGTCCTTTGGCGAAACCAAGACGTCGAGAGCATGACTTGGGAACTGGAATATGTTATGAGGAGTGTTTTCATTCGTTAGTTTTAGTTACTCGCTTTTATCTTCTGTAGTCGAGTAATTTGTCAAAGTTTCGGGATGAAACTTCTTTTTAGGGGGAGTGACTGAAATGACCCTGACTTTTCGGCAATTATTTGGAAATATATTGTTGACGTCATAGTGACGAAGGGCGTTACGTTAGTGTGGAGTTAACGGTGCACCTCGTTTGCGCGTTTTCGCATCAAATTTTGAAACTACCCGGCATTGGAAAATTTTATGTTAGAAAATTAGATTATTTAATTTTAGAAAGGTTCTTAAAGTTTTGTGGCGTTCCGAGCAAAATTAAAGCCTCTGTGAATTTTCAAAGATTTGTATATTTATCGTTCGCGTAAAACTTCGGAAATTAATATCTCGAAAACGGTACGTCGGATTCTGATTTCGGCTTCCTGGTTGGATTCGTAGTGTCGGCGTTCGCCTCTGGAGAGATTTTCGTCTATTTCGGTATTCGTTTAGTTTTTGGTAATAATAATATTAATGTATATTTACTATTATATTTAGCATAATAATAATACGTATATAATCATAAATTTCACGTGTAATACCAATCTCTTCTCGATGAATTTTCCTCCGGTGAAGTACAGCGTTTAATATTATTATTATTAAAATTCCTTTCGACGAAACCTATGCAGGCCTTCTTTCCGTCGACGAAAACCATTAAAATTCTTGTTTCTTCCCCCCTCCTATTATTTTTATTAACATTATTAATTATTAGTATCATAATTATATTTGTATATATATAGCCTTCTTCTTCTTCCGTGAAAACCACTTTTTATCTTCTTCCCGACCTGTGCGAACCAAAAGAAAGGGGCGTCCATTCGTGATCCTTCCGATCGCCGTCAGCGGAGCTCCGGTGCACGAAATCTTCGTCGGACCGCAGATCTGGAAAGCTCTCGTCGAGATCTTCGCGTGTGCGGTAAGTATTTCTAGTTTCATGGGTTTCTGTTGATGAAGGGTATAACCCTAATTCTTCTTTTCGTTCCAAAAGTTTCAGAAATTCTTCCTCGAGGTTTTCTAGCGGCCGATCTGCGGTGCGGTAAGTATTTCTAGTTTCATGGTTTTCCGTTGATGAAGGGTATATCCCTAATTCTTCTTTTCGTCCCAAAAGTTTCAAAAATTCTTCCTCGAGGTTTTCTAGCGGCCAATTTGCGACGTGAAGCCTGTTGGAGGCCATTTTTCTTCGAAAGATTTGAGGTAAGTGGTGGACTCTTCCCCTTGCCATGTTATTGTCTCTTCTTTACCCACTTTTTCTTTACTATCTGATTTAGACAAGAAGAATTTGCAAGTTATTTTTCTGCCACAGTTTTCTTTTGTTGTATCCAAGTCACATGAAGCATGTTCCAAATCAATTCGTTAAGTAGTTACAATTTGCCTTTTTCATTAAGTCTAATTCGCCGAATGAATTTCGCCGAATTCGTCGAGTAGCTCTAGGCTTTCGTCGAATTGGATTTAGCCATCTGTGAAAAAGTTAAGTTGATTCGTCGAGTGATAGAGAATTCGCCGCGTAATAAGTAGATTCGTCGAGTGATAGAGAATTCGTCGAATAGCCTAAGTTTTTTCGCCCAGTGTTCTAAGTATTTCGTCGAATGATTGTGAAGGTGGGTTTCCCTCAGAATTATTTCTGGGTTTTTTTGTGGTGTCTGTTTTGGTCAGGATTTTGTGAACCTCTATTCCCAGTTGGTTGTTTTTGGATTGTGGGTGGACGAAGTGGCCACTACCAGTGCCTATTTTCCTTTCCATGGACGTGTAGACTGTTGGTTGTGTAGGCTGTAACCACCGCCACAGTGTTTTTGTTCCTTGGAGGTTTTGGTCTGATGGTTGGTTGGAAAGAATGCTCCGTCTCAGTACTGTTTTGGATGGGATAGTAATTCATTTCTTGGGCAACTCGATACCTTTTCCTTTTGGATGTTGTTGGAAATGAAATTTTTACCGCACTTTGTGTCAGTCTTTCCATACTTATTGGATGCTAATATTTCTTTATGAGATTTGCTGATGTTCACAGCTATTCCTGGTGAGTTGGTAACCCTCTTTTGCTAATATCTCTTACTTTTTGATTATGATGTCCTTTTATGCCTTTGTGCTGAGGCATTCCTTTCTTTTGAATGCCTCAGGTTCGGATCAGTAGTAGGTTGAGCTGACCGAGTCCAGTTTCTTCCAGACTTGCAGTGGTTGTTTCCTTTACTCTCGCTTGAGAGGTAGACTGTTGTTTCCTTTCAGAACTTATTAAGGTTATTGGTTCGTGTCAGTATGTTGATGCCCATATCCTGGTCTTCCTTTTGTTTTAGACCTTATCAAGCTAATTTTTATGCTACTACTGTTGTTTGCTACTTATGCAATTGCTCTCTGGGAAAGTTTTATGTTAGGATGCATGATTGTTATTCTATATACAAGACTGCATAATTCTTTCTACATGATATTTCTTTTTAAACTATTATCACTCTATTTTGAAACCCGTAAAAGAAACCATTTGTACTTATTGTTGAAACCGTCAACCGGTCTCTTGAGTTCGGACCTAAAGGGGGGTGTAGCCCGTGCTTACTTCTCCCTCACTAGACTCTCCTGACCGTGGATGAAAAATCTAGATTAGGCCCAAGGCTGTAGCGAGGAGGTCCCGCCTGTTGGGAATCTCACCCACATGATTCCTGGTTTGAAGAAGTCACCAAGTCAAGAAAACTTCACTTTGTATTTGATTATTTCTCTAGCTTATGATCTCAGGAAGTTAAAGAAATGTCGTCGAAAAGAATAGGAGATATCGTCGATAAGGTTTGCACATCGTCATAATGATGAACAGAGCGAACGCAGACTTGGCGTGTTCGTCGAATGCAGAGATGGGACAGAAGAATGTAGCTCGTCGATCGCAGATTGCCGTTCGTCGAACGCAGAAGCAAGATCGTCGAACTCAGAAGGAAGATCGACGACCGCTGAGATTTGGCACGTTCATCGAACGAAGAAGCAAGATCATCGAACTCAGAAGGAAGATCGATGACCGCTGGGATTTGGCGCGTTCGTCGAACGCAGAAGCAAGATCGTCGAACTCAGAAGGAAGATCGTCGACCGCTAAGACTGGGCATGATCGTCGAACGCAGAGAAGACGCAGTATCGTCGACTTCACCAAAGTGGCTTTGTCGTCGAGAAGACTAAAGAAGGCATGTTGACTGAAGAAAGGCAAGCTGAGGACTAGCAGCTGCTGAAGCGTCGACATAACATCACTCATGTTGTCGAGAGAAGAAGGTGATTACAATGACACAGTCAGAGACAACATATCGTTGTATATGCAAAAGCGGCAGAATGTCTCGAATCGTCGAGATATCTGCTTCAGAGGCAGAAGCAAGAAGAACTGAAGGTCTACCCAAGTACAAGGCATCGACAAAGTCCTGTCGTCGAGATATTGTCCATGATGTCGTCACAATGGAAATATCGTCGAGACAGATTCAAAAGTTGCAGACGCGCTGTCAGCATTTAATGCCACCGCCTGATTGTCTAATCAGCTCGTGCTCTCAACGAAAGGAGCGTCTGACACTTAAGGCACTTTCTCAGAAGACCGTTGGGGACCTCACAGTCTTATAAAAGAGATAAGAGGTTGACCTAACATAGTATCAATCGATCAACAAGAAAGAACTTGCGCATATTGTGAATCGAACAGTACAAGCGACGCAAGAAAGAGAGAAAAAGAAGATGCAGTCATCTCCATCGACTGTTAAGTTGCCAATCTTCATCAGGCTAAGAAAAGATTAGAAGCATCTTCTTCAATCTCAAGGAGCCGATCTTCAACAGGCTAAAGTTGCCAATCTTCATCCGGCAGAAGTAACAGTTTTATTACTGTAATCTCTTGTAAAGGCTTCCGGGCCTATTTGTCTGGCTTGAGGGCTAGAGAGCTGTGAGGCTTGAGGGCCAGGGCAGTGGACTTGCGGGTCTGACACCGTCTAGCTTGCGGGCTGGAGAGCTGTGAGGCTTGAGAGCCAGGGCAGTGCACTTGCGGGTGCGATTTATCGAGCTTGCGGGCTCGGGTGCAGTAGGGGCTTGCGGGCCTAGGCTGTTAGGACTTGCGGGTCCGTATTGTAGGGCTTGAGGGCCTGAGTGTTGAGCTTGCGGGCTTGGGGGCAGTAGGGGCTTGCGGGCCTAGGCTGTTGGGACTTCGGGTCCGTGTTGTAAGACTTGAGGGCCTGAAGCTTTTTGTCGGAGTTTTGCCGATCCTAGCACACTGCTGGGTAGGCGCAGAGGGACAGAGGACAACTCAAGACACCCGGTCTTGAGGAACCTCTATAGATCTTTTGTGTGCTTTCTGTGGTTTGCACTTTACTTTACAGATCTACTAACCAGAAATCAAGAACACCTAAAAGGGGATAATATAATTTGAAAAACCTATTCACCCCCCCCCCCTCTAGGTGATAAAGTAGACACCCTATAAACAACAAGTGGTATCAAAGCCAGGTTGTTCAAATAAAGCTTATCATCTTGAACAGATCTGCCAGTGGGTGTCTAAGCATTATAAGTATAGATAGCTGTCTGTTCCAGAGAGAACTTTGCCCTTTGGAAAGTTAGAACAAGAATCTTTATGGAGGCTATGGATCCCAGGATGTTTCAAGTTACTCAAGAAGGGCCATATGCCCCCAAGTCCATATCCAAGACAATGACTGAGGATGAGATCATCCTAGCTAACTTGAACAAGAAAGCCAGAGACATTATAGCTGATGCAGTTGATACCCTTATACTCCAGAAATTGATCCACTGTACAACAACTAAGGAGATGTGGAACTCTCTAACAATCCTCATGGAAGGATCCCCAGAAGTTAGAAGTACTGCAGCTGAAAGGAAGATCAAACCCTGAGTGATAGTGACTCAAGCAATTCAGATACAGAGGAGGAAGCTCAGTTTGGACTAACTGTCCCATCTGAATCTGAGGAAGAAATACAGGATGAGTCAACACCAGAATAGGTAAGCATAAGGGCTCCCTTATCTAATACTGATTCAGAATCTGAAGTAAGTCTCATAGAAAACTATGAGGATCTTCTAGAAGAACTCAGAAGGAGCAAGGAGCTCTACAAGAAGCAAGCTGATGAGATCTCAACTCTTCAAGCCAGAAACTCCAATCTCTTGGAAAAGGCTGATAGGCTGACTATGGAGAACGCAGATTTCTGCCAACTCAAAAGAGATTATAATGCTAGCTCAAACATGGATCTAATAACCAAGTTTGGGAAAACCATGAAAGCTCTGGTTGACAGCAGAGAACTATGCTGCTCTCTAACCAAAGAAATTGTTCTTCTAAAGAAGGATATGGATCTGGCAGGACCGCCGAAATCTAGGGTTAATTAGGTGAGTGGCATGAAGAACAAAACCCCCACAAAAGGAAGGACAATAGCCAAATCCTCTAAACCAGAGACGACTCCTTCACTAGTTAATGGCGGCAGTTTCACTTAAGGAAGGAAGCAAAGATACTTCAGAGAAAATAGTTCAGACCAACTCTATGAGACAAAGACTAACCTGAGGAAGGTCACTTCACCCTTCAATAAGGGCATGGAGAGACCATTTCCTGGGTATCATATGGATGGAACTTCAACAGGAGAGAGAAAGAAGTTACCTACCACCTCCAAAGTATATCATGAAAGAAGGATCACAAGGGAGCAGGAGCTCAGTAGGTCCAGGAGCATAAAGGAACCCTTACAAAGGCCCGTCTTCAAGAAAAGAATTGTGAACAGGAAGAGTCATATCTCTAACCAATATAATTCTATCTCCTACGGGTACTCTTCCAACTGTCCACAGAAGAATCATACACCTACCAGCAGCAAGAGGACAAGATACAACAAGTTTGATTGCTGGTGCTGTGGCAAAACAAGCCACTTTGCAATTGATTGTTGGTACAATCCAACTGCTCCAAGGGTAATGAATGCTAAACCTTCAAATCTCCTTGCTCATTATTACTGCGCTTGTCCGAATGTATTTAAATCCAGTATGCCTTCTAAAGACAACAATGTGCTAGGACCCAAAACTACTTGGGTTCCTAAGGGTCTGTAATCTCAATTCACAGATAGTCCAAGTGCCCATAAATCTGGGCCTTGGACAAGGTAGCTATTATAGCCCATAGGTTTGAACAACAAAATTAGCTCACTAACCATCTTAGTGCAGGTTGGATACCAAAATGGTAACTCCCTAGCGGGGTGGAAGAATGCCTTAGGCAGACATGTAAGGAAGAATTGTATAATCGATACAATAAGATGTCACTACGACAAACGAACTAGACAAGAAGGATGCATATCCTAGATCTGCTTTAATGACAAAAGTATCATCAGAACAGCGCTTAAATATTTTAAATATTGTTAAATTCGGTAAATCAGAGCCGCTCGATGCGGTAGTCATCGATTCCTCGATAATCTCAAAAAGGTACGCGCCTCTTCACATACTCCCACTATAAATAGAATGAATGTCTAGGATGGACTCTCATTTGCCCTAAGACATTCCTTCAATAAACCATATCTTCGTCTCCAACCCTTCGTCCTCCCAGAAAAAATGTCAACAGAAAAAGGAACCGGTGAGATGCCCCCCATTGTGACGCTCACCGCCCTGTGGGAGCGAATAGAAACCCTCATAGAAAAGGCCATAAACAAAATGAAGGATGAGATGAAGGATGAGATGAAGTAAATAAAGGATGACATCTCTCAACTTCAAGCTCTATATGCGCAGTCCACAACTCTCATCATGAACATAATCGCCAACCAGGAGCAAACCCTATACGCTCACCTCTAGGAAGTAAGAAATGTCACAGATGTCGGAGATCAGGAAATTCTGGAGCAGATATTTGAAATAAAGGAGTCAGTAAAAGAAGTAATCCAAGATGGGGAAAGGAGAATTGAAGAAGAAATCCGGGAAGAGGTCAAGGGAAGTGTAGTTGCGTGCTCGCATCAAGCGAAGTGGGTAAGTAATCAAGTAAAGCAAGCGCTTCAAGTAACCCCCTCTGAATACATACCCACGGAACCCTCCACCAGCTCCGACTCTGAAACCGAATCGGGTGAATCCGCAACAACTAGAAAGAAAAGGAAAACCTCCAGCGAAAAGTACAGGAAGAAAAGAGTAAATGAGGTCCAACAGGACCCAAAATCTAGCCGGTGGAGTCCTCGCTCGAACGAAATCATAATTGAATCTTTGAGAGCATTTGGACACGGTCAGAAAGACCATGGGAGAGTGTATTCCTCTATCGAATGGAATCATCACGTGAAAAATCTGGAAGAAAGAACAAGACATAAAATGGCTTTTCCCCACGGTCCTCCTCCTCCAAAGAAAATCCCGAAGCCAATGAACTTCTACAGGTGAAAGAAAAAGAAGGAAGCAAAGGAAGCCAGCTCCAGCAAGGCACAAGAAGACGTCCCGTTTAAAAACGATTGAAAGACATTTATTTCTTAAATTTCATATTACGTTAAGAACAATTGGTCCAGTTATATGACTAATCTTATATATGAACTGTTGGGAAAATGATTTCTCTTAACCCCTGAAAATAAGTTGAATATGAATTCTAAGAAAGAAAAATCAAGGTTAAGTAAATATGCGTCGAATAGTATTCGACGCAACGTCGAAGTGGTATCGACGTTCCTTTCAGAATGAGTCGAAGTAACTTTAAGAAGAATTCGACGTATCCTATGTCGATGTAGCTCTGACTTCCAGTCGACGCATCTTGAGAAGTCGACACACCTTAGTCGACGCACCTTCCTTATTCTTCTCTCGACGTCCAGCCAGGACGAATTCGATGCTTACGTCGAATAGTAATCGACGCACGTCGATTTTTATGTCTAATTCAAAAATCGCCAGATCTCTTTCCTTCTTTTATAGATCTGATTTATATGGAATCAATTTATTCTTTATAGCCATTCGGAATCATTCTTTTCCTCTAATAGATTCTTGGCTAAATTGATTAAATCCATTATGGACATTATTTGAAATCAGAATGAATTCTTTCCTTCTATTGATATAATTATTATGGAAATATTTCTATCTTTCTATTTCTCTGTCTGCTAATCAATTATCCTCCTATAGTATTATTTGAATGGACAGAGCTATAATAACAAGGAGGTCGACAGAGAAGACTGAGAAGTGCTCCACCATTTTACATTTGAAAAGGAGGAAAATCTCCCAAGAGAAAAAGAGAGAGAATTGAGAAATAGTGTTGCAGCAAAGATCAAGCTTCCATCTTCTCCGGCTTCTGAAGCCACTCTGCTGCATACTCTGATAGCTCTCACAAAAGAGAGAAAAGGCCTACAATCTCCTTCTCACTATAGAAGAGAGATTTCATTCACTACTTCTTGTGCTTCCAATCTTCTTGCTAGGAAGAAGATTCCTTCTTGTCTTTATATTATCTCTCTTTCTTCTTTACCTTTATTTCACTTTCAAATACTGTAAAAGAGTTTTTAGAATCTCTCTTCAAAAAATTCAGTTGTACTGGTTCTAAGAGTCTCCTTTTCAAAAGACTCAGTTGGTTCTAAGATTCTCCTTATCAAAAGACTCAGGGTGGTTCTAAGAGTCTCCTTATCAAAAGACTCAGTGCAAGATAGTGAATTTCCTACCAAGGGGGTAGAAGAGTGGACTACCCAAAGTTTGGGGAACCACTATATTTCCTTGTGTTGTGCTGTGATTTCTTTTCTTGCATTTACTTTCTTTACTTACTTAATTCTTGTTGGTGTGTGGGAAGCCTTAATCTTTGATCACCACATATAAATATATATATTGCACAAAATATTTTAAATCTCTATTCACCCCCCCCCCCCTCTAGAGAATTCTAGTGAGGTTAACTGTGCACTTTCAATTGGTATCAGAGCGAGGTTGATCTAAAAAGGATAACTCCTTGATCAAAAAGATCTTACCTCTTATTTTATATATATATATATTTCTGAAAAATATTTCTTTCCACATGGCACAAATCAAAGATTATGCTTCCACCAGACCACCAATTTGCAACCTTGAAAAGTTTGCACTTTTGAAAATAAGAATTAGAATTTATTTAAACTCTATTGATGATGAATTGTTTAATGTTATCTTGACAGGTCCCCCCAAGCAATTCAGAAAGGACTCAAGTGGAAAAGTGACTGAAACACTTGCTCCAAAGGCTGAGTGGACAGAGGAAGAAAAGAAAGCCCAAGGATATGATGCCAAGGCTATGAATATCCTAGTTTCAACCCTCTCAGATGAAATCTTCCAAAATATTGCTGATTGTGAGTCAGCTAAGGAAGTATGGGAAGCTCTCATCAAAATGGTAGAGGGAAGTGCTGATGAGAAAAAGGATAGAAAGGCACTACTCATCTCTCAATATGAAAACTTTCAGAAGAAAGAAGGTGAAAGTGTTGCTGACATGTATGCCAGATTCAGCCTCATAGTGAATGAGTTGAGAACACTTGAAAAGGACATATCTCTCACTGAGATAAATGACAAACTGCTAAATTGCTTCCCTAGCTCTTGGAATTCAAGAATCTGGCCAATTAGAGACTCCAGAAGTCAAAGAGAAATCTCAACAGATGTCCTGTTGGGCAAATTAAAATCTTATGAACATCTGTTGAAAACAAGAGCTGAGAAAGAAGAGAAAGAAAAGGCTCCTTCACTCTCAAAAGAAAAGAGTATTGCATTGAAGGCTGTTGAAGGTGAACCCTCTACAAGTGATGAGGAGCTGATCAGTCTACTGGCCAGAAGGTTCAAGAAGTGGATCAAAATAGAAGGATCCAGAGGAAGAGACTCAAAAACCAGGTATAATAAAACACCTACTAAAGAGATTATATGTTACTCTTGCAGGAAACCTGGACATATTGCACCTGAATGTCCTAAGGAGATCAGCAAAAAGAAAGATCTGAAAAGAACAGATCTACAGAAGAAAAAGAAGAAAGAGAAAGGTCTTATTGCTCAATCATGGAGTGATTCAGAATCTGAAGAAAGCACCTCATCTGACAATGATCAAGAAGAGGCCAAGCTGGAGGAAACCTGTTTGATGGCCACTGAGAAGCCTGATGATACATCTATGGTAAATATACTTGATGATATAGATTTCTCTTCCACTGATTTCAAAAACAATTTCAAAGAATTCTGTTTAAATCTAATCAAATCTGAAAAAGAAATTAAAGAACTAAGAAATGAATTAAACAATCTCAAACAAGTAAATACACAGTATAATAACTATGAGCTCAGTCTAAGACTCTCAGAAAAGGAATTAGACAAAATCTATACAGAAAATCTAACACTGAGAAATGAGCTAGCAAAGGCAAAGGTCTTTGAAGACTCTCTAAATGGGAGAAGTCAGAAGCTCAAGAACATCTCTAGAAATCTTACTGAAAGACTTAGACAACTAGAAGATAATACTGACTTAGAACCAAAAACTCAATCACCTAGAAAATCTGTTTGGAGACATCCCATTCACTTCACTAGGGAAGGTCATTTGACAGGAGAAAGATCACAGGAAAATCCAGAAACAACCACTGTCTTTAATAAAACTAATCACATTACATATGAAGGAATCCTAGGAAAATATCCTCAGAAAAGAGTCAAACATGCGTCGAATTCTTATCAACGCACGTCGATTTCTAATCGACGCTTGCACCAAAGTGCGTCGACTCCTACCCGACGCAACCTCTCTCATGCTTCGACTGAAAATAAACGCAGAATGGAGAAAGCGTCGACTTCATATCGACGCAACCATAAACCTACGTCGAATCCATATCGACGCAACCAATCAGACAGAAATTTCTCCTCTTCCAAACAGCTCTCTCAATCCATTTCCTTTTACTATGACCACTATTTCTGTAACATCACCAAATAAAATTGGTATGATAAACCAATACCCCTAAAGGAGGAAGAATATTCAGAAAAACCTACTTATTCTTTCATTAAATCTTTCACTGATGGGAGGAAGGGACCCCAGCTCAGCAGGGTCCAAACTAATGTGTAGAACTTTATGTGCAGATGTATCACATCTCCAGGCTGGTGTGGTACTTGGACAGTGGATGCTCCATGCACATGACAAGATGCAAAAATTTATTGATCAACTTTGAGGATAGACTTGGACCATCAGTGACCTTTGGAGACTCTAGCTGTGGCCAAACCAGGGGCTTTGGAGACTTCAAAGAAGGGAAAGTCACCTTCAAGAATGTGGCAGTAGTTAAAGGACTGAAGCACAATCTGATAAGTATAAGTCAGATATGTGAAAATGGTAAGTATGAGGTAAAATTCACCACACTATTCTGCCATATTATTGATATAAAGGCAGGTGCCACAGTACTTAATGGAATTAGAAAAGGAAAAGTATATGTAGTGGACTTTAGCTCCTCACCTACAGAAGTCTGTTTATTCAACAATATTATTGATAAAAGTGAATTATGGCATAGGTGACTAGGTCATCTAAACTACAAAACTATTAGTAAACTAGCAAAGAATAACCTAGTTAGAGGCTTACCAAAGGGTAGGTACTCTAAGGATTCTCCATGCAGACCTTGCCAACTAGGAAAACAAACCAAATCATCCTTCAAACCAATTGGTAAGGATGACTCTCCCAGGGTCCTTTACTTACTACACATGGATCTCTTTGGTCCCATATCCACTCAGAGCTTAGGTGGAAAATCCTATACCCTAGTCATTGTGGATGACTATTCTAGATTCAGCTGGGTATTCATTCTAAGGGCTAAGTCTGAAACCCACAAGACTCTCTCAAGATTCATAAAACAAATTCAATCTGAACTCAATAGTCAGGTTTCCATAATCAGAAGTGATCATGGGACTGAATTTGAAAATCAGTTCATGAGTAGTTTCTGTGAAGATATGGGTATCAAACAAAGTTTTTCAGCCCCTAGAACCCTGCAACAAAATGGAGTTGCTGAGAGAAAGAATAGAACTTTAATTGAATCAGGAAGGACCTTACTTGCAGAATCAGGTTTACCAAAAACTTTCTGGGCTGAAGCAGTCAATACTGCCAACTATGTTCTAAATAGAAGCCTAATACACAAAAACTAAATCAAAAACTCCATATGAGCTCCTGAAAGGAAAAACACCCATAGTTAAATATTTTAAGATCTTTGGATGTGCTTGTTTTATCCTAAATAATGGAAAAGATCATCTTGCCAAGTTTGACAAGAAATCTGATGATGGAATATTTCTGGGATACTCAGCATCTAGTAAAGCCTATAGGTGCTATAACAAGAGAACTCTTAAAATTGAAGAGTCTATGCACATTATATTTGATGAAACTAACATACTGTTTAAGGGGGAGGGAACTCCCACCAGCTCTTTTCCACAGGAAAGCAGCAGCATAGATACACAGCTTGAGCAACTGGTTCTAGAGAACACAGATAATGGAAAAGAAAACCAGATAGAGGAATCAAGTGAGGAATCTGAACAAGAACATGAAGAAGATTCAGAAAAGATCATTCAAAACCAACTCCCACAAGAGAACATGGTTCAGGAAGGCCAGGTGGACAATGATCCTATCACCAATGAGGAAGAAGAACATCTGACAAGTCCAGGCAGGACAAGGGTCAATTTGAAAGATCATCCACAAACTCAAGTAATTGGAGACCCCAATACAGGAGTAAGAATAAGACACCAGGTCTCCAATGGGATGATGCTCCAATGCTTCCTATCACAAGTTGAACCAAAGAAGTTTGAGGAAGCAAATTGTGATCCTCACTAGATTATGGCCATGCAAGAAGAACTAGGCCAATTTGAGAGAAACAAAGTGTGGAACCTAGTTGAAAGACCAAGAAACTACCCTGTGATTGGTACACAATGTTTATACAGGAACAAACTAGATTCCACTGGAGTAATTGTCAGAAACAAGGCAAGACTTGTAGCACAAGGATATAGACAAGAAGAAGGGATAGACTACAACCAGACCTTTGCTCCAGTAGCCAGATTGGAGGCAATCAGGCTCTTTCTTGCCTATGCAACCTTCATGAAGATGAAAGTCTACCAAATGGATGTCAAGAGTGCTTTTCTGAATGGTGACCTTCAAGAAGAGGTATATGTGGAGCAACCACCAGGTTTTGTAAATCCCTCTTCTCCTAACTTTGTTTATAGACTTAACAAAGCACTATATGGTCTTAAGCAAGCACCTAGAGCTTGGTATGAAACTCTCTCTAACTTCCTTTTAGAAAATTCCTTTGAAAGAGGAAAAGTAGACCAGACACTCTTTACTAGAACCCATAAAAACCAACTCCTCCTTGTTCAAATATATGTAGACACATCATCTTTAGCTCAACTCATCCTAAACTGTGTAAAAGATTTGCTAATCTAATGCAATCTAAATTTGAAATGAGTAGTATGAGAGAACTCTCATATTTCTTAGGATTACAAGTAAAACAAAGTAGTGAGGGAATCTTCATCTCACAATCCAAATATACTAAAGAGCTAATCAAAAAGTTTGGTATGGAATCAGCATCTACCATGAAAACACCCATGGCAACCAATGCCATTATAGAAAAAGATGATAAAGGAAAATCAGTAGATCAAAAGACATATAGGGCCATCATAGGATCCCTTCTATATCTAACAGCTAGCAGACCTGACATTATGTTTGCCACTTGCATATGTGCTAGATTTCAGGTTGATCCAAAGGAATCCCATCTCACCTCTGTAAAAAGGATTCTTAGATACCTAAAGGGAACCCCTGAACTAGGTCTATGGTACTCAGCAGAAACCAACTTTGAATTAATAGGTTTCTCAGATGCATATTATGCTGGATGTAGGGTTGATAAAAAAAGCACATCTGGCACTTGCCAATTCCTAGGTGACAGATTAATATCATGGTTTAGTAAGAAACAAACCTCAGTCTCAACCTCAACAGCTGAAGCTGAATACATAGTTGCTGGGAGCTGTTGTTCACAAATCTTGTGGATGCAAAATCAGCTTCTTGACTACAAATTGGAAGTACATAACTCTAAGATCTATTGTGATAGCTCTAGTGCTATATCCATAGCATCCAACCCAGTCCTTCATAGTAGAACCAAACATATAGAGATCAGACATCACTTCCTTAGAGACAATGTTGAAAAGGGTAAGATAACCTTAGAATATATTCCCACAGACAATCAAAGAGCAGACATCTTCACAAAACCCTTGGATGAAACTAAGCATAATTATTTCATCAACACCTTAGGAATGCTTGATGGTAGCCTGTAACCACCATTGTTGGGAAATCTAAAAGAAATCAGGAAATCTAAGAAAGTATTTGAAGATGCTTCGAATACATATCGACGCACCGTCCAGAAGAACTCGACGCTGGCGTTAATTTCTTCCCGGAAAAGTTACATCGATAACTTATCGACGCACCCTCGAATTGATATCGACGCAGGGCTATGAACACGTCGACAGAACATTAAGTGGACAAATCTCCACGGAGCGTCGACTTTATATCGACGCATATGTCGACATCAATTCGACGTAACGTCGACATCTGGTTACAATTAGAATCAAATCCTTACTTCCTCTTTTGACAATTGAATTACCTTATATACCTTGATTTCTGTTTCCTTTCTCGACGTTTCACCTCCTTTAAATAATACCTCTTATTTCATAACATTACTCTCCTAAAACCCGCCAAAACTTCGTCTTCTACCTCTCTCTCTCTCTCTCTCTCTGCGACAATGGCACCAACTCCTGATCAATCGGCCCTCATCAAAATGATGAACGATGCTCTCGAACACCTAGTAAATGACTTCCAGAATCGCCTGAATCACTTCGCCAACGAATGTGCTGCCATGATCAACACCTGTGCAGCCAAACTGGCAACCCTCTCTGCTTCTCTTCCTGAGCTTAATGCTCTCATTCAAGAACGGCCTCTGTCGCCAGAAAAGTTTAAATCCTTTATGCAGGATATAAACCAGGGGGAGAGTTGCTCCAGAAACCCCCCATTGTCAGGTTATCTATCTCTCTTAAAAGCTCAGGGTTAATTTCCTCTCCAACTCTAAATATTATTATCTCTAAAGTATTACTCCGACTTCTCTTCTTACAATAGGCTCCAATCTTCTCCAATCACTCTAACTACACCTTCAACAATAATTTTGAAGAGACCTCCTCCTACCATACTGAAGGAGAGCATGTTGTGGATTCAGCATTCAGAATAGATGCCCCACATACCCAGGGGAGATTGCTGTGGTAAAGAACACAGAAGTCCAGGGGGAGGAAGAAGCAGCCTACTCTGATGACTGGAGAGGACAAGTGTGGATTGAAGCAATCCCATGTGAGGAAGAAATTCAGCATCACTCTCCTGGCTTCTCTGCCAGTTACATCAAACTGAAGATACCTCTACTTGAGGACATCCCTTCAGAAGAGCTTGGAGGAGACAAATATCCCTCAGCAAAGATTACTCTACCAGAGGTCATTCTGCCTTTCACTACAGAACAAACTCCCCCTCTTGAACAAATCCCTTCTCCACCTAAAGAGAAAACTCCTTCTCCTCTGCTACCTCTACCTCCACCTCAACCTTCTTCTCTACCTCCACTGCTACCTTTACCTCCTCCAATAGCAAAACTCACTAAGCAGATCCTACCTAGGCAAAGTCCAGAAGGACAAATAAAAAGGAAAAGAGAAGCCATTCCCTATTGGCAAAACTTCTCCAAAGAAGAAAGGAAAGAGTATGCAAAGGAAAAGAAGTATAGAAAAGCCTGTGAGGAGATAAAAAGGTTTGAAAAGATGCCTGTCATAATTCCTAACAGCCCTGTAAAGGAATACCATGACCCTGACATGGAAAAGAGGCATGAAGAAATAAAAGAAAGAGAGCTGTATGAATATGAAGCAGCTAGGAAAGAAGTAGAAGATAAAAGGAACGCCTGGATGGAAAAGATCAACAGGGGATTGACCAAGGAACAAATTCTTGCTGAATCTTCTATCAAAATTCCAAAGAAGTTATTTGATATTGAAGCCTATCAAAAGAAAAACCCTCAGGCATGTGTCATCCTAGAGAAAGGATAAAAACACAAGAGGGGTGTAGGGTGTGCTGAAGACACTTACATTCCCTATAAGAAGCCCAAAAGACCTGCAAAGTTAGACAAATGGCTTGACTCACCCTGGAAAGGGAAAGGAAAGATGACTGAGATTCCTGAGAAACAGCAATCAGAAAAGAAAACAAAGTATAGGCCCAAGGTTGATAGCAAGGGACCACCTGAGCTCAAGCCTACTCAACAGAAAACTCAAAACATTACAATTGAGATGATTGATGAAAAGACAGCAATCATCATCACTAAAGGCTACTCCATAAATGACACTCTCCCTGATGGTGATAAACTCTTGGAGAAACTGCATACAATCATCAGGAATGTCCAGGAACGTCCTGATAGAGCCAGGGGCTACATCTTTGATGCCATTGAAAATTTATCTAGAAAACTCTATTCTGCTTTTGTAAATTTCATGTATCGCATGAAGTTTCTAGTTTAGATCTTGTGAAAGACAATTACTTATTTCTTCTGATTGTTTAACATATTTCTTATCTATACAAATGATGTGCTGTGCTAATTATATGCTGATACAATTTCTCTCTAAATAGGGTTAAGACAAATAGGGGGAGATTGTTGGGAAAATGATTTCTCTTAACCCCTGAAAATAAGTTGAATATGAATTCTAAGAAAGAAAAATCAAGGTTAAGTAAATATGTGTCGAATAGTATTCGACGCAACGTCGAAGTGGTATCGATGTTCCTTTCAGAATGAGTCGAAGTAACTTTAAGAAGAATTCGACGTATCCTATGTCGACGTAGCTCTGACTTCCAGTCGACGCATCTTGAGAAGTCGACGCACCTTAGTCGACGCACCTTCCTTATTCTTCTCTCGACGTCCAGCCAGGACGAATTCGACGCTTACGTCGAATAGTAATCGACGCACGTCGATTTCTATGTCTAATTCAAAAATCGCCAGATCTCTTTCCTTCTTTTATAGATCTGATTTATATGGAATCAATTTATTCTTTATAGCCGTTCTGAATCATTCTTTTCCTCTAATAGATTCTTGGCTAAATTGATTAAATCCATTATGGACATTATTTGAAATCAGAATGAATTCTTTCCTTCTATTGATATAATTATTATGGAAATATTTCTATCTTTTTATTTCTCTGTCTGCTAATCAATTATCCTCCTATAGTATTATTTGAATGGACAGAGCTATAAAATAACAAGGAGGTCGGCAGAGAAGACTGAGAAGTGCTCCACCATTTTACATTTGAAGAAGAGGAAAAGCTCCCAAGAGAAAAAGAGAGAGAATTGAGAAATAGTGCTGCAGCAAAGATCAAGCTTCCATCTTCTCCTGCTTCTGAAGCCACTCTGCTGCATACTCTGATAGCTCTCACAAAAGAGAGAAAAGGCCAACAATCTCCTTCTCACTATAGAAGAGAGATTTCATTCACTACTTCTTGTGCTTCCAATCTTCTTGCTAGGAAGAAGATTCCTTCTTGTCTTTATATTATCTCTCTTTCTTATTTACCTTTATTTCACTTTCAAATACTGTAAAAGAGTTTTTAGAATCTCTCTTCAAAAAATTCAGTTGTACTGGTTCTAAGAGTCTCCTTTTCAAAAGACTCAGTTGGTTCTAAGAGTCTCCTTATCAAAAGACTCAGGGTGGTTCTAAGAGTCTCCTTATCAAAAGACTCAGTGCAAGATAGTGAATTTCCTACCAAGGGGGTAGAAGAGTGGACTACCCAAAGTTTGGGGAACCACTATATTTCCTTGTGTTGTGCTGTGATTTCTTTTCTTGCATTTACTTTCTTTACTTACTTAATTCTTGTTGGTGTGTGGGAAGCCTTAATCTGTGATCACCACATATAAATATATATATAATTGCACAAAATATTTTAAATCTCTATTCACCCCCCCCCCCCTCTAGAGAATTCTAGTGAGGTTAACTGTGCACTTTCATGAACAATTCTAGTATAAGAACATTTATATATGAATGCTTATAAGGCATATGCCTGTGATGTTATTGCGGCATGGTATTCATAAAAATGCAATTACTGCTATATCTAGTTATTGCCTGCTGATAACGTGCCCTGCACCTTGTGTGCTTAGCTAGCAAAATGTAGTACAATCATACATGGGCCTATGCTAGAAATAAGATGCAGGTTATGCAGGTTATGCTAGACATCAGATGCAGGTTATGCAGGATGCAGGAAAGAAGTCAGAAAGGGGGAGAAATGACATCAACATTTTCAAAGACTATATGCTCAAGAAGACCTCAAAGATAGGGGGAGCAAAGGTGTAGGGGGAGCCAAAAGAAGAGACATCAAATCAAGGGGGAGCTATACGCTTGATGTACTCAGAAGAGAAGCAAAAGATAAGACAAAATCTATCATTTAAGATTTTAACATTTATTGCCAAGTGAAAGTTGTCTTGAGTTGAGATTCTGACTTCTTCAAATATGGGGAGATTGTTGAGAATCTTTCCCACATGATTCCTGATTTGAATAAGTCACCAAGTCAAGAAAACTTCACTTTGTATTTGATTATTTCTCTAGCTTATGATCTCATGAAGTTAAAGAAATGTCGTCGAAAAGAATAGGAGATATCGTCGACAAGGTATGCACATCATCATAATGATGAACAGAGCAAATGCAGACTTGGCGTGTTCGTCGAACGCAGAGATGGTACAGAAGAATGTAGCTCGTCGATCGCAGATTGCCGTTCGTCGAACGCAGAAGCAAGATCGTCGAACTCAGAAGGAAGATCGACGACCGCTGAGATTTGGCGCGTTCGTCGAACGCAGAAGCAAGATCGTCGAACTCAAAAGGAAGATCGATGACCGCTGAGATTTGGCGCGTTCGTCGAATGCAGAAGCAAGATCGTCGAACTCAGAAGGAAGATCATCGACCGCTGAGACTGGGCAAGATCGTCAAACGCAGAGAAGACGCGGTATCGTCGACTACCGCTTTGTCATCGCGAAGACTAAAGAAGGCATGTCGACTGAAGAAAGACAAGATGAGGACTATCAGCTGCTGAAGCGTCGACATAACATCACTCATGTCGCCGAGAGAACAAGGTGATTACGATGACACAGTCAGAGACAGCATATCGTTGTATATGCAGAAGCGGCAGAATGTCTCGAATCGTCGAGATATCTGCTTCAGAGGCAGAAGCAAGAAGAACTGAAGGTCTACCCAAGTTCAAAGCATCGACAAAGTCCTGTCGTCGAGATATTGTCCATGACGTCGTGACAATGGAAATATCATCGAGAAAGATTCAAAAGTTGCAAACGCGCTGTCAGCATTTAATGCCGCTGCCTGATTGTCTAATCAGCACGTGCTCTCAAGGAAAGGAGCGTCTGACACTTAAGACACTTTTTCAGAAGACCGTTGGGGACCTCGCAGTCTTATAAAAGAGATAAGAGGTTGCCCTAACACGGTATCGATCGATCAACAAGAAAGAACTTGCGCATATTGCGAATCGAACAGTATAAGCGGCGCAAGAAAGAGAGAAAAAGAAGAAGCAGTCATCTTCATCGACTGTTAAGTTGCCAATCTTCATTAGGCTAAGAAAAGATTTGAAGAAGAACCGTGCGCTCAAGATCTGATTTAGAAGCATCTTCTTCAATCTCAAGGAGCGGATCTTCAACAGGCTAAAGTTGCCAATCTTCATCTGGCAGAAGTAACAGTTTTATTACTGTAATCTCTTGTAAAGGCTTGCGGGCCTATTTGTTTGGCTTGAGGGTTGGAGAGCTGTGAGGCTTGAGGGCCAGGGCGGTGGACTTGCGGGTCCGACACCGTCTAGCTTGCGGGCTGGAGAGCTGTGAGGCTTGAGGGCAAGGGCAGTGCACTTGTGGGTGCAATTTGTCGAGCTTGCGGGCTCGGGGGCAGTAGGGGCTTGCCGGCCTAGGCTTTTGGGACTTGCGGGTCCGCATTGTAGGGATTGAGGGCCTGCGTGTCAAGTTTGCGGGCTCGGGGGCAGTAGGGGCTTACGGGCCTAGGATGTTGGGACTTGCGGGTCCGTGTTGTAAGGCTTGAGGGCCTGAAGCTTTTTGGCGGAGTTTTGTAGATCCTAGCACACTGCTGGGTAGGCGCAGAGGGACAAAGGACTACTCAAGACACCAGGTCTTGAGGAACCTCTATAGATCTTTTGTGTGCTTTCTGTGGTTTGCTCTTTACTTTACAGATCTTCTAACCAGAAATAAAGAACACCTAAAAGGGGATAATATAATTTGAAAAACCAATTCACCCCCCCCCCCTCTAGGTGATAAAGTAGACACCCTATAAACAACACCGCCACACTCCCGGAAGATCTTAGAGAGCTTCCCCTCCCAAACCAATGCTCAGTCTGGCACCTTGGAGGGCACTAGCAGCCAACTCTGAAACTTGACTGGGGGAGAGAGCTCAAAAGATCCGGTCTCCTCCAAGGTTCCCTTAAGGGTCTATTTATAGTTTTTCAAGTCTGGTCTGCAAATAGCATGAATCAGCCTTTTGGTTTTACTAATCGCACCCCAAAATTGGTCTGCTAACAACCTAACTCCGCTGTTCTGAAGGGCTATTGGCAGACCACAAGTGGTATCTAGGTAATTTCCCCTTAAAGCCCTCTGGGCGAGTGGTCCTTGAAGGCAGCATTCGCCAGGCTCTTTACCCGTCGTATTCCTCCGGGCGAGTGGCCCATGAGGACTCTACTCGCCAGGCACTCGGCTCGCTCGGCGGCTGGAGTCTCGACTACCAGCTCTCGCCTGTCCGCTTTGATACCACGCGAGTGCCTCGCGAGTGCGGCCTCACTCGCACAAAAAGCTCTCTGAACAATATCCTTCTTCTTGACCCCCGGGGCCTTGGGGAGCCACTCGGCGAATATGGGGTTGTACACAATCCCCGCTCTTTGCGAGCGTGTCCTACGCTCGGAAAGAAAAGTCCAACCCCTATATTCGGCGAGTGCCTTGCTGACTTGGAGGGAATCTTTCTGGTGGGGCCCTCCACTTTGCTATAAATATAACCCAAGCTGTTGTCTTCAGAACACCCATTCTCCAATCACTGTTCTTCTTTCTTCATCTTGGAGCTCTCTCCATGACATTCATGAGGCCGACACCGACACTGCTTTCACAGAGTATGATGGACCGTTTCACAGCTGCACAGGGGGAGACCACTCCCAGGAGCACCCGGTACGCCTCCTGGCTCTCGTCAACGAGGGATCCTTCCAAGCCCTACCGGCTGAAGAAGGATAAGGCGATCCGGCGAGACCTATCGATGAGGGAGTCCGCGTCGGAGACTCCCCCTCTTTCCAACATCCCTCCAGTCAATACTGCTGGGGTAGTGCAACCTACCTCGCCTTTAGGGCTGACCTTGATGACGCGATATCTTAGCCACTTTAACCACTCACAGAACCTGCAGGCTACTGAAGGTGTCCCTGAGACCAACCAGGCTAATGCCAATCTTCCCCCGCTTGCTCTCGGGGGTGCTCCACCGGCCCAAGAGCCCGTCCTACTGACCATCCCTGCCGAGATTTTTCCCCCACCCGGTAAACCTCTTACTGCCTTCTCGCCTGCTTTTCATCTTTCACTTTTTGCCTGACCCTGGGTTTCTGTAGCTCTCACCTTCGGGACCACAGTGTTACCCCCTTCCTTGCGCAAATCTCATGCCACCGAGATAGCCGTCCACTCCCCAGCTCCAGAGTGGGAACCTTTCGCAGATAAAGGCCTTGAGAACAACTCTCCCGCCACAGATTTGGGCACCACCTCAGGCGCCGTTGACTAGGTCCATCGCCCAGGGAAGGGGAAATCACTCCACCCTCCCAGCCAACCATTCACAAAGTAGTCCGGGACCTCTCGCCAATCTCTCGTCGAGCCTTATATACCTGGTTAGTTGCCCTTACATTGCACTCGAGATTTGTATGTCCGGGAAAGACTAACCTTTGCTATCGCAGGCTACCGCTTGATCCCGTCGGTGGATCCTCAAGAGGAGGAGGAGTTGTTCTCGCCACCGCCTTCTCCCTACGACGTTTCAGATTTTCTCGGCGACCACGAAGATGCCAGGGGCTTGAAGGAGCAGATGACGGAGCTTTTCGGCAAGCTGATTTGGATGCAGTGGGAATTGGCCAATCAGGAGGAGGAGCACAGGGCGAGATTATACTCATCTTATCGGGGGTATGGAGCGCCATGGAGGCGGGTGCGAGGAGACCTCGCCTGGGAGGCACATAATGGGTGCTAGGGACCAGATGCTCCTGGTCCACCAAGAGCTCACCGCGGTGAGCGTGTACCATTACCCGCGCGTGCCTCCGAGGTCAGGGAGGCGAGACCGAGGTCGATGGAAGTGGGTACAATATTAAGCCTACCGGCTCTCGCCCCCTGTATTCTCTCGCACCCTCGTAATTTCTTTTTCTTCTGCGTACCGGACCGAGACGAGACCCTACATGTCTCGCGAACTATTTCTGTATGTAATATTTAGTATCTTGTGAATTCTGCGAATGCTTTCTTTGCGAGTGTTTTTATTTATGCCATGCTTTTGATGTCATGCTTTTTACTGCATTCGCCTGAGGGATCTCGTGCGTCTCTTTCGCCTTTCATCGGCGGCTGGGCATAGACGGGTTGGCACGAATCCTGGGGGGCCAGGGCAGCTCAATCGCTATCCGCACCCCGCGCATAAGGAATTTCCTTCATTTTTCATTTTTTCTATAAATAGTTAGCCCAACCATCGCCCTTATTACGCTTCCCTTTCTCTCTACCTTCTTGCTCTCGCGATACCATTCGCCCTTCTCTCTAGAATCCTTGCGAGACCTCCCCACTTCTCAGCGATGCCGAAAGAGGCCGACGGCAGGGCCAACTGCGCACAGGCTTTCACGAATCGGGATTTCGAGACTTGCGACATCTCGGAAGAAGATTTCACCCAGGCTATTGCAGACTTTGTTCCATCGGGATTCACCGCACGCCGCCCCGGGAACCGAGATCGCATCAACTAGTTCTCGCCAGACACACTCACGATCCCCCTCGAACATTCGAGGTAGGACTCCGCCTTCCGCTGTGGCCAGATGTACATCACACCCTGCGCTACTTTGGAGTCGTTCCCGCGCAGTTCAACCTAAACTCCATCGCCATGCTGGTGGCATTCGCCTGGTACCTGTGCGAGGAGGGGATCGAGTTCTCGCTCCCGGTGTTTTGCAAGCTCTTCAACTTCAGGGCGACCCGCGGAGTGGCGTTCTTCTCCGGGCAGTCCCCCTCAGCGTGACCAGCACCGCGAACAGAACCATGACTGGGTTCAGCGGTTCATCTTCGTCATAGGGAAGTTCGGCCATGTTCCTCTCGCGCCCGTGCAGGAGGACGAGTCAACCTTTCGGCCTCCCGCGCTCGAAGGTTATGAGGCCAAGCTCCAAGCCTTCGTTCTGAAGCATGATATGGATGTCGTGCATCTGCGGAAGCACGTCGACTCACTGCCGCCAGTTTCGGCGGGAGAGGGTAAGCTAAAATATTCCGCCCACAGCTCCCGCTCCTTCTTCTCTCGCTTCCACCTTCTTAACTTATCTTTCTTGAAACAGGAGTGCGAAGTCTTCCCCTTCAACTGCCGAATGGGATCGTGGAGATTGCTTCCACCGATCCCCTTGTTCTCGCGTGATCCGCCGCTATGGCTTGCCGCGAGAATCCACCTCCCGCGAAATCCAGTAGGAAGTAGCTGCCTCCCGCGAAGTCCAGAGGGAAGAAGCAGAAGCGGAAGCCCGATGTTGCCCCTAGCTCTCCCGTCAAGCGGGCGAAACCTTCCTCAACATCGAAGGGGAAAGCGGTCGCGGATGAGTCCCCTGGTTCGAGTGCTCCCACGGCCAATAACTCAGCAGTCGAGCCTGTGGTTCAGCTGGCGGGTCCTCCTCGGGGCCGATGCCGAGAGGTCACCAGAACTTTCCTCTCGGCGAGAGGTATGCGGATGCGGCCGGTGGGCCTCTGATTCGCTGGGACCGGCGGGCCAACCAAGTCTCCCTCTCCACCCTCCTTCCATCCTGGAGGGAGAAGGAAACCACCAGCGGCAACGCCTATGGTCTTTCCTATGCGCTCTACAGCCACGAGGGCGCGTCCATCTACGACGCTAAGTCTACCAAGACTCTCGCGCATGAGGCAGCGCGAGCCATGATGCGAGCTCACGAGTGGACCCATATGTCCTCTCGCCGCAGCATGACCCTCTTACAGAACCTGGTCGAGGTTGAGAAGACCCACTCCATAGCTGCCGTCGAGGTCGTAGCCGTCAAGCAGCAGCTGGCCAAAGCCGAGGCCTTCCTCGCCAGCTGCCCGGAGCGAGAGGCGAGAGCGTCCCCGTGCCAAGATCTAAGCTCTCATCGTTCTTTCTTTTCTTTAGTGCGCTAACTGTCTTTCCCTTTATAGGACATAGCCAACTATGATACTCTGCTTATGCGGTCTCGCGTCCTTGAGGAGCGAAATAAGGAGTCGTGGGCCGAGAACCAGAGGCTGCGAGAAGCTGCCGCCCGACCACCCCCCGCGGAGAGAGAAACTCAACACTTATATTCCAATGTCGAGTTCGAGGGGCAAATGCAGAGGTCCGCCCAAGGAGCAGCGAAGCATATGCTGGATGTGCTGCGGCGGGCCGGCCTTTTGAAGGAAGAGGGCAAGAGGATTCTTGCTCACCACGTGCTTCTAGAACTCTTCGCCCAGGTCGACCCTGCGGATGAAACTGGCGATGGGCGGGAACTCGGTGACCTCCCCTATCTGGGCACGAGCAGCGGATACTCCAACGATGAAACTGACGCCCCCTTAAGACTCCCTTTCTCTCTTTTTTCTTTTGGATGTAATGCGAGAACCCTTCTGTAATTTCTTTATACCGAAATGTTTTGCCCCTTGCGATTTATATCTTATATTTTCTTTCCATGCATCTTGCTATTATCAGTCGATAGCTCACGCGCTCGCACGCCATTTGACATGCTCTATCCCTTTCACGTGTGCACTCGCACATCGCTCATTCTCTCCTAGCATCGACAACCCTTAGCCTAGGTCGTAACTGAGGCACTCTCACTTTGCAGGTGCGTCACGCGGTCGCAAACCTTACACACTCGCTCATGCCTTCTTATGACTTAGATGGTTTTGTTGATTCCTGTCGGGAGCATAACCGCGCCAAGAGCCCACTTTGTCTTGCTAACTTCTTAGGCCCTTGGGGATGACCAATGCCCCACTATGCTTCCGTCGGGCTAGTGCCCTTTTCGAACGGTACCCTTTGCCGGCGAATGTCCCTTGTAATGGACACAATTCGCCAGCCCTATATCAAGACTTTATCCGTGTTAGCCTTCTGCCTTGGACTTTCTTTCTTATTCAGCCTTCTCCTCGGGTCACCACCGAGTGAGCCTACGCCCCTGCCAGCTAGGTGGGAGCCTGGACAGCGGGTCTACTCAGGGCCAACCTTTGAGGCCTTTATAACCTGCCACCGAGTGAGCATACGACCCTGCCAGCTAGGTGAGATCCTGGTCAGCGGGTCTGCTCGGGGCCAACCTTTGAAGCCTTTAGAACCTGCTATAGAGTGAGCCTACGACCCTGCCAGCTAGGTGAGAGCTTGGGAAGCGGGTCTGCTGGGGGCCAACCTTTGAATCTTTTAAGACCTGCCACCAAGTGAGCCTACGGCCCTGCAAGCTAGGTGAGAGCCTGGACAACGGGTCTGCTCCGGGACAACCTTTGAAACCTTTAGAACCTGCCACCGAGTGAGCCTACGACCCTGCCAGCTAGGAGAGAGCTGGACAGCGGGTCTGCTCGGGGCCAACCTTTGAGGCCATTAGAACCTGCCACCAAGTGAGCCTATGACCCTGCCAGCTTGGTGAGATCCTAGACATCGGGTCTGCTCGGGGCCAACCTTTGAAGCCTTTAGAACCTGCCACCTAGTGAGCCTATGAACCTGCCATCTAGGTGAGAGCCTAGACAGTGGGTCTGCTCGGGGACAACCTTTGAAGCCTTTAGAACCTGCCACCGAGTGAGCCTACGGCCCTGCCAGCTAGGTGAGAGCCTGGACAGCTGGTCTGCTCGGGGCCAACCTTTGAAGCCTTTAGAACCTGCCACTGAGTGAGCCTACGGCCCTGCCAGCTAGGTGAGAGCCTGCACAGTGGGTCTGCTCAGGGCCAACCTTTGAAGCCTTTAGAACCTTCCATCGAGTGAGCCTACGGCCCTGCCAGATAGGTGAGAGCCTAGACAGCGGATCTGCTCGGGGCCAACCTTTGAAGCCTTTAGAACCTGCCACCGAGTGAGCCTACGGTCCTGCGAGCTAGGTGAGAGCCTGGACAACGGGTCTACTATGGGCCCACCTTTGACGCCTTTAGAACCTGCCACCGAGTGAGCCTACGACCCTGCCAGCTAGGTGAGAGCCTGGACAGCGGGTCAGCTCGGGGCTAACCTTTGATGCCTTTAGAACCTGCCACCGAGTGAGCCAACGACCCTGCCAGCTAAGTGAGAGCCTGGAGAGCGGGTCTGCTCGGGGCCAACCTTTGAAGCCTTTAGAACCTTACACTGAGTGGGCCTACGACCCTGCCAGCTAGGTGAGAGCCTGGACAGCGGGTCTGCTTGGGGCCAACCTTTTGATCTTTTCATCCTTATATAGTGAGCCATCACATCGCGTTTTTTAGAAATAAGAATTTTTCCAAAGAATAAGCCTTTTTATTACATGAATTTTAAGGATAAAAGCACTTCAAATCATCACCACTCCATGTATGACTAACGGACTCGCCCTCCACATTTTGGAGGCAATACACCACTGACTTTAAGGCTTCTTCCACTATATAGGGGCCCTCCCAATTGGGATTGAGCTTTCCTACCGCGGCTGACCTTCCGGCCGCATCGACCCTTTTCAACACGAGGTCTCCCTTCTCGAATTGCTTGATCCGGATGTGCTTGTCAACGTATTTGGCCATCCGCCTCTTGACTTCCTCTAGACGGATGGCGGCAAGGTCTCGGACCTCTTCGATCAGGTCCAGGGAGAGCCGCTGCTCCTCCTCATTTCCTGTTCTCCATTCCACATTACCAGCTGAAGCAACCTTTACCCGCAGCGTCTAGACTTCGAATTCCACAGGGATGACGGCCTCGCAACCGTGAGAGATCTTGAAGGGGGTCTCACCAGTGGCGGTGTTGGGGGTGGTCCTTAGAGCCCAAAGAACCGAAGGAAGTTGCTCCACCCAATTTCCCTTCAAGATCTCCACCTTCGTCTTGAGTAGGTTTACTATGATCTTATTCGCTGCCTCCACCTGCCCGTTGCTCCTGGGATGATGGACGGATGTGAACCTGAGTTCCATCCCCAGCTGGCTGCAGAAGCTAATAAATTCCTCGCTGGCGAATTGCGGACCATTATCTGTGACTATGGCTTGTGGAAGCCCATGTCGGCAGATGATCTCCCCCCATACGAAATTGCGGATCACCTGGGAGGTGACCTTGGCTAGAGCCTTGACCTCTAACCACTTCGAGAAGTAGTCGATCATGACCAAGTGGAATCTTCTTTGCCCACTGGCCTGAGGGAAAGGTCCTTCCAGGTCCATCCCCCATATGGTGAAGGGCTAGGGCGCCATGAAGCTCCTCAGCCTCTGGGCCAGTAAAAGTTAAAGCGGAGCGAACAACTGTCACTTCTGGCATTTCTTGGCAAACTCTGACGCGTCCTTGCTCAGGGTCGGCCAGAAGTACCCCTGCCTCATTATCCTTGCTTCCAATGTCCTGCTCCCCGAATGGCTACCACACGCGTCAGAATGAATCTCCTCCAGAATCCTCGGAACCTCTTCCTCAGAAATACACCGCGCCAAGAGTCCCAAGAGGGTCTTCCGATATAAGTCCCCTTCATGAAGAACATTGTAGGCGGACTTGTACCGAAAACGCCTTTGATCCGGAACCTCTTCTGGGAATTTGCCCGTGGCTAGGAAGGTCACGAAAGGGTCCTTCCACGAGGGACGCTGCTCTATGTCCATGAGCTCCCCTTCCTCAATCGAAGGGAGGAACAGATCCATCAAAGTCCCTCCAGCCCGAGGGCCAAACTTGGCCAGCCGGTCTGCCGGGACACTTTCTCCCCTCGGTATGTGCCTGATGGAGAAGGTTTTGAATGTCCCGATGAGACCCCTCACTTTAGTTAGATACCTCATGAGGGTGGGCTCCCTTGCCTCGAACTCAACCATAATTTGTGAGGCTATTACCATTGAATCGGTGAGGACCTCCACATCGTGAACGCCCAACTCCTGGGCCAGACGTAGACCGACGATCACTGCTTCGTACTCCGCCTGGTTGTTGGTGACGGAAAAATGTATCACTAGCGCTTGCTCAATTTTCACCCCATGAGGGCTTTCCAATACCACCCCCTCCTAAAGAATTCTTGCCTGAGGCCCCGTCGACCAATAGCTTCCAGGGGACGTAATGAAGGGCTTGCTCCTCTTCCATTTCGACCACGTAGTCCGCCATGAAATCTGCAACCGCTTGAGCCTTCATCGACAATCGAGTGACAAAAGTGATGTCAAACTCACTTAACTCCACCGACCATTTCGCGAGCCTCCCCGAGTGCTCTGCCCCCTCAAAGATTTTGCGAAGGGTATGGTCAGTCACTACTTGGATCGAATGGGCTTGGAAATAAGGTCTAAGCTTCTAGGCCGAGATGACCAAGGCGAAGGCTAGCTTCTCCAAAATCAGATACCGGAGCTTTGCCTTCTTCAAAACCCTGCTTAAGTAATAAACGGGTAGCTGCTTCTTGCCCTCTTCCCGGACCAAGATGGAGCTTACGGCTTCATCCCCGACTCCGAGATACAAGTCTAGATCCTCTCCCTCCTTAGGACCGTGGAGCAATGGAGCTTCGGTGAATTGGCTCTTCAGGGCCTGGAAGGCCTCTTCACATTCTTTCATCCATTCGAACTTCTGATTGCCTCGCAACACCTTGAAAAAGGGGGAGCATTTCTCTCCAGTACGGGTGAGAAACCTACTCGACCCCGCGAGTTTCCCAGTTAAAGGTTGAATTTCCTTAGTGTTTCGCGACGATCCAAATTCCATTATAGCTTTAACTTTGTCCGGGTTAGGCTCCACCCCTGTCGGGGTAAGGAGGTGACCCAGGAATTTCCCCTTGCTTGCCCCAAATACGCACTTCAGGGGGTTTAGCCGCATCTTGTATTTGCGCAGAGTGGTGAAGGTCTCCTCGAGGTCCTGGAGGTGAGAGCTCATGCTCTTACTCTTCACCATGAGGTCATCTACGTAAAACTCCAAGTTTCATCCTCTTTGCTCCCGGAAGACCCGGTCCATCGTTCTTTGGTATGTCTCCCATGCGTTCTTCAGTCTGAATGGCATCATCTTATAGCTATAACACCCTTCTATTGTGATGAAGGAGACGTCTTTGACGTCCGGAGGATGCATCCTAATCTGATGATAACCTGAAAAAGCATTTAAGAAAGACATTACAGGAAAATCGATGGCTGAGTCAACCAGCGCGTCGATTCGACGCAAAGGATTACAATCCTTAGGGCAGGATTAGTTTAATAGAGAAAAATCGATACACATACGCCATCGGCCATCTCCCTTTTTTACCATGACGTCATTGGAGACCCAGCCTGGATACTGGATCTCTCATACAAAACTTGCTTTGAGGAGCTTCTCCACCTCCTCGTGGATCGGCCCCTCCAGCTTGTCGGAAATGGCCCTCCTCTTCTGCCTGATGGGACGGGCCCCTGGCTCGAGGTTGAGTCGGTGGAAGGCCAGGTCTGCATCGATGCCCGACATGTCTGTCGCGCTCCATGCGAGGATGTCCACGCTCCTCTGGATGCATTTCAGCATTCTCTTCCTGTCCTCCGGGCCAAGGCCCCCGCTGATCCGCACCTTCTCCACACTCCCCTCCTAGGTGGTGACCTCCATCTCAAACACTTTCTCAGCCGCCTCAAGACGGGCTGGCTCTTCCCATCTGCCCCTTGCCTCCCTTCCTTCGGGCAGAGACTCCTCTTCCACCGCAGCCTCCTCCTCCATCGGCTCGACACACTCCTCCGGAGCCACTTCCCTCTCCTCTCCTCGGGTGTTGCTCTCTCCTTCTCCTTCTCCCTCCTTCTCCTTTCCTTCTGGCCCCTCCGGACCCTTCATCTCTCTATCCACCTTCTAAGCCTCCGCCATCCAAGAGATGGTGTTGACAACAGTCACATAACACTGCCTCGCCACTTTTGCATCCCCCCGGATCCAGACCTGGACTCCTCCACTACGGAACTTAAACACTGATGAAAGGACGAGGAAACGCACCGGAAGGTGCTGATGAGAGGGCGTCTGCATATGGCATTGTAGCTGCTTTGAGCTTCAACGATGACGAACCGGCAGTTCCTGGGGACCCCTCCCAATGTCACCTGGAGGCCGACTCCTCCCTCGACCTCTTTCCTCTCCCCTGAAAACCCAAACAGGGGTCCTTCTGAGGCCTGCACCCTCTTCGCTTCCACCTACAACGCGTCAAAGGCTTTCTTGAAGATCACATTCACGGAGCTCCCGTTGTTGACCAAGATTTGGGAGACCGTGAATTTTTCGATTGCCGTTTGGATCACCAAGGCGTCACAGAACGAGTTATTGAAGTTTGGCATATCCTTTGTCGAGAAGGTGAGCTTCTCCGAAGGGGGTGGAGTTTGGGAGGTCGAAGCGATGCTCCTCCTGAACATCATCTGGAAGCTTCTTTTGCGAGTCGCTTCTATTCCCAACCCACCATGGATCACTCTGATCCCTCCCCTGGCTCCTACGCCTGTCCTATCTTTGCATCCATCTTCTTCCTCTCCATGTAGCACTTCTTCAATCCTTACGGGTCGCTGCAGCTGCTGACCTCTTCCCCTTATTTCCATAAACTTCGGGCAGGTGGCCGTCACATGACCTTCCTCCTGATGGAAGTCACAATAGGGCAACGCCACCCTGCCACCTCTTCCTCCTCTTCCTCGCCCTACTGCCATGGCTTGCTCCCATGGGGGGTGAGGGGGTCTGGGGCCTTGCCTCCATCCCGGATAATTGGCCCACCCCTCCGCTCTCCTCTGGTGATCTCTTTCCTGCCCTCACGTCGGTCCCTCCTGCGGCATCCAAGTCAGCCGGTTATTGGGCTCCTGATACCCCCAATCCCGCTGTTGCCCCCGAAACCCCTGACCTCTGGGTTCGTCCCTTCTTCTTCCCTCCTGCTTCCTCGTCTCTGGCTCGCTCAGCCTCACCAACCTCTTTGCAAACTCTGGGTTGGCGGCCTCTCCCTCGATCTCTTCCGCCGCCCGCACCATCAGCACCTCGAAGGATAGAGGGCCTTTCGCTTTAGGTCGATTTTGAAGAACCCCTCCCGCAGCCCCACTATGAAGGCGAGCTGGAGGGTGAACCCTGGCACCTCCTGGACTTACAGGACCTCTTCTTGGAACCTATCAACATAATGGGACAGCGACTCCCCCGTCCCTTGCTTGATCTTAAAGAGCGCCTCCGCGTCCTTCTTCCTCTTCTTTGACGTTGAGAAGCGCATCCTGATGCTCCTACGGAGGTCCTCGAAGGCGTAGATGGAACCCATGGGGAGCTGGTGGAACCAGTCCCTCTCCTTCTCCTTCAGAGTGTTGGCAAAGAGCCGACACTGGAAGGCATCTGACATTGGAAGGATCGAGACCATATCCTCGAACCACTGCAGCTGTAGGACTGGGTCATCATTGTCGGTGTAGTAAGACATCTCCGCCCCCCTAAACACCTCTGGAACCGAGGCCGAGAGGAACAACTCACAGAAGGGGCTCCCTTCCCCTGCTCGGTGAGTGGTCCTCTCGCACAGAGCCAGCTCACACACCTCCGCACTCACCGGGCAGCTGAACAGCTGCCGCCCTGGGAGATCTCGCGCGCTCGCCTCCGCCGCTATCTCCTTCCCAAGCCGCTGGCTCAGAGCGTTCTCGCCAATCTGCTAGGGCGGAACCACCGGAACCTCAGGTGTCTCGCATTCGCCCCTCCCGGCGAGAGCCACTTGCATGGTCTGCATGACCTCCCACTTGAAATTCACGAACATCTCCAACCACTCCATTGCTTCCTGCGGCTGTGAGTGACCTGGGTCGGAACCGTCTCTTCCATTCCCTGCCATCAAGTTCAGCTTGAGATTTTCTTGCACTGGCTATGATCCACGCTCACCGCAGCAAAAATGATGAAACCGTCAATCGGTCTCTTGAGTTCGGACCCACAGGGGGGTGTAGCCCGTGCTTACTTCTCCCTCACTAGACTCTCCTGACCGTGGATGGAAAATCTGGATTAGACCCAAGGCTGTAGCGAGGAGGTCCCGCCACACACCTGGAAGATCTTAGAGAGCTTCCCCTCTCAAACCAATGCTCAGTCGGGCACCTTGGAGGGCACTAACAACCAACTCTGAAACTTTCCTGAGGGAGAGAGCTCAAAAGATCCGATCTCCTCCAAGGTGCCTGTACAACCCCGTATTCGCTAAGTGTGTCCCCGGGGCCTAAAATGTCTTTAGGCCCATCAGTTTTTTGGCGCTGACCACAGGCAAGAAGGAAGGGGCGAACGGTGGAGGCGGAGGCCTCCCGCTCGCCCAGCCCGTAAGAGGGGCGAGTCAGAGGCGTGCGGCCTCCTGGGATCGCACCCACCCCAGCAAGGGTGGGCGAGCTCTTCTCGCCCCTGCTCCCCAACAAAGGGGGGGGGGGGGGGAAGGGGGATGAGCTCCTCTCGCCCCTACTCCAAGCAGGGGGGCGAGCTCCTCTCGCCCCTGCTCCCCAGCAAAGGGGGGGGGGGGGGGACGAGATCCTCTCGCCCCGCCCCCAGCAGGGGGCGAGCTCCTCTCGCCCCTGCTCCCCAACAAGGGGGGCGAGCTCCTCTCGCCCCGTCCCCAGCAGGGGGCGATCTCCTCTCGCCCCTGCTCCTCAGCAAGGGGGACGAGATCGGGGCGAGCTCTTCTCGCCCCGCCCCCAGCAGGGGGCGAGCTCCTCTCGCCCCTACTCCCCAGCATGGGGGGGGGGGCGAGCTCCACTCTCCCCTGCTCCTCGGCAAGGGGGGCGAGCTCCTCTCGCCCCGCCCCCAGCAAGGGGCGAGCTCCTCTCGCCCCTGCTCCCCAGCAGGGGGGGGGGGGCGAGCTCCTCTCGCCCCGCACCCAGCAGGGGGCGAGCTCCTCTCGCCCTTGCTCCCCAGCAAAGGGGGGGGGGGGGGGCGTGCTCCTCTCGCCCCTGCTCCCAGCAGGGAGGCGAGCTCTTCTTGCCCCTGCTCCCCAGCAGAGGGGGGGGGGGGGGGGGGGGGGGGGGGGGCGAGCTCCTCTCGCCTCTCCACCAGCAGGGGGCGAGCTCCTCTTGCCCCTGCTCCCCAGCAAGGGGGGGGGGGGCGAGCTCTGATGCGATGATTCGGCAAGTGCACCAGTCGCGCAAGTAATAATAATGGGTAAAATCCCCGAGTGTCGGTCTCTTGAGGAACACAGTAAGGTGGAGTTAACGTTCGAGGTAGGACTTGAGATTGAAGTCCTTAACGTCGGATGGAATGCGGGGGAGTTGGGTTGGCTTTTGGAAAATAAAATAAAAGCTATCAACTACTCCTATGCAATGCCGCTATGCAATGCTTCGATCGGCGGGATGGAAGCTAGGCAGGCCTTGAGCGCGCTGCGTCGAAAGGGCGGATGGACGAGTAGGCAAGCAGAATCGAACTGTGCAGGCCTTGAGCGCACTGCTTCGTTAGGCGGGATGGAATACGGGCCGCGATGCCACGCTTTCGTAGGCGGATGGACGAGTAGGCTAACGGAATGAGGGTCGTACGCACCTCTTCGACAAGCACGCCACTAGCAATTGCTTGTGCAGCACCGAACACGGTGGTGGAGTGGAAAATGGATGGTGGCGCTCCTCATAAACACATAGACCACAAAAGCATTTCACACAAACATGAAATATATATAAATAGAAGCAAGTCTAAGTGCAACTTCATCAAAATATATAGATCTAGCTATTACAACAATCAATAAGAGAAGAATAAGGCAAGAAATCGACCGAATCTGAAGGCTCGTTGTAGATTCACGGTTGGAATCGCCGGGTTGTCAATCCACGTCCAAGCTCGGTCCGCAACTACGTCCGGGGTAGAGAGAGCTGTCACGACTCTCCAATGGACCCGTCTTCTTCGTGTCACGATCCGGTAGAGGTTGCAAACTTCCTCTTGCTTGATGGTAATGGCGGTTAGGTCTTCCTTTGGAGCTCTTGGATGAAGGAGGAGGCCGAGAGGAAACTCCGGCTCAAGATTGGCGTGAAGAGCAAGCCCGGAGCACCTCTAGATGGTGGGCGACGATGGAGGGGCGAAGTCGGACGAACTGGAGCAGAAAACGGCGGAATACGGCGGGGGTCTTGACCTAAATCGCGAGCAGCGGAATTTATAGGCGCTGGAATTAAACAGTGCGCACGGTCAGTGGCGCACGACCAGTGGTCATGCGCACTAGAGTTCGATGATCGTGCGCTCTGCCTGGACGGAACCTGCGAAGACAGAAATTATGAAATAACATGTTCGCAAGACCAGTGGCGCACGACCGGTGGTCGTGCGCACTGGAGTTGATGGTCGTGCGCACTACAGCAAACAGAACTCGGAAATCAAATGGTAAGTGCGCACGAGCAGTAGCGCACGACCGGTGGTCGTGCACACTGGCGTTGGTGGTCGTGCGCACTGCACCAAACAGAACTCGTGAAAAAGGGTTAAGTGCACACGATCAGTGGCGCACGACCAGTGGCCGTGCGCAATAGAACCGTTGATCGTGCGCAGTGTTCCTGTGCAGAATTGTACCGGGAACACCTGCACGACTCCTATTCCAGCACAACCACGAATCTAGCCACTGAAAGTGGCACCTAACGGAGCATGAAAACTACTAATGAAGAAAAGCATGAAATCACACCAAAATGGGCCTATCAGTGCACCTAGCATAGAATGACCAATATGAGCTAAAACAGGGCTAAAGTGCAGTGAAAAGACTAAATAGATGGCCCATATGAGTCCATAAAAGTGTATATGATCAGGACTCATCACACCCCCAGACTTAACTGTTTGCGCGTCCCGAGCAAACAAATTCTAAGCGAACGGGGAAAGAAAAGTAGATGGCTTAAAACTACAATACAAAGTACCATGCGAAGTCGCATGCTCACGTGCATAAGAAAAATAGTAGAAAAGATTTCTGATTATAAAAACAGTTTATATATTTCCAAAAGAGTAAAAGCATATTACAACTACTCAAAATGGTGAACTACGGTGAATCATTCGGTCACACATACGGAGAAAGTAAACTAAACGCTGAGATGAGCATTGCTCAAGATTGGGTTGCCGGAAAAACTCCACTGAAATCCATCAGTGTCGGTGACCATAGGCTTGCCCGGTCACATTCTCTCCACGGCACTGGTTTGACTCAAATGCGTGAATCAATAGGACTTTAGGTTTTAAATGGGGCTTGGGTTTAGGTGAGGAAAAACAAAGATAAAAACGACGGCTAAAGCACTAAACCCAAATGAGCTAATGCAGGAAACTATCCTCATTCACCACACAAACATGCGGGTACACAACACCCCCAGACTTGGACTTAACAGCATGGGTGCGTGCACCGCCTACTCCCAAACATAAATCTATACATAAAGATTTTCAATTAAACACTCCTTCTCTTTCCTTTCTTTTTAACTTCTTTTCTTTTTCTCATTTTTTTTTCTTTTCTTATCATTTTCAGCAAATAAACAAAAGGACACATCCACATCTTCACAAACATATTACCACGTCAACAACCCAACTCATGAAAATAATAAACAGCTAAAGCTCAAATTTTGGGTGTGCGACTAGGATTGGCTTTTGGGCTTTGGTGAAATAAAAGTGGGGCTGAATCAAAGAATGGGTAGGCACAACTGGGCTAGCGAGGATATAGCGGTAGGGATAGGCACAAAGGCTCAACCGGGCCAAAATGATGGCCTATATCACATTCACACAATTGACTAACCGTATACCCATGCTTCAAGAATCGCTTGGGGCAAGTTCTAGCCACCGAGAAAGATTCTCCTTTCTCCCGACTCAAGCAATATGAGTCTAGCGATCGTTTACACACATCCCTACGCTACCGTTTGATTCACACCGGATTCACCATTTGAGTAGAGTAAACAACATTTACACTAATAGAGAAAAATATAAAACCATAGTATAAAAAGAAGTCTACTCTACACAAATTTCTATGCAACCGAGCACTCAACTAGGAGCACTACGGGAGTCAACATTTTACTCTGCTACATAGTCCTAAACCATCACCTAGACTTTCCCACATAAGAAGAAGAATTAAATTCACTACAGAGCATGCATACAGGCGAGTACGTGCTCAAGTGGGTGCGGTGGTGTGCAATGAAAATGAACAACAATTTAAATGAAATCTTCTAGCATGCAGTGCAATAGTGCACGTGAGCGGGTAAACAAAACTACTCTCCCCCAGACTTAAACTAAACAATCCGCATAATATATGCCATGAAAATCAACATAGGGCTAGGGAAAGAGAGTACCCAATGCTCAGCAAGTGAGCATACCAGAAGATTGGCGTTTAAACCAAGACTAAGCTGCAGCATCCGCCATCCAGAGAAGATACCTGCAGGGGTCAGCTCCGCAAAAACAAAAGACAAAAGAAAACTGAAAAGAAAGTACTACTAACTAAACATGATTAGAAGAAATAAAAATGCAGAAAAGAAAGATAACTACTGGGGTTATTATCATCCCAGCACGACTTATTCTAATTTTAAGAGTTCTAGCTAATGGGCCTATGGAAGGAGAAGTGGACAGGTAACTGGCCTAATATCCATGTCGGTAGCGGGTACCGATACGGTGATAGAACAGTCACGCCTCTACCCGAATATAAATAATACCTGCTTGACACAGGTAGAGGGAAAAGAAAGTAAGAAGAGGAGGAGGCCTGGTCCTCACTCATCTCACAAAACACCTCCTTGCCTAGCAAGGTATCGTCAACAGGGGGGCAGCAGGAGGCAAAGGCAATGAGTGGAGCTTCCTCAACGGAGGGGGAATAAACCTCCTCACATGAGAGGATACTCTCATCATTGACTTGAGCAAAAAGCTCCAAGTCCTCCTGGGGCACCTGTAAAGACTCAACCTGCACAGGCTCAGAAGAAGAAGGGGGGTTCAGAAATAAAAGAGAAGAATGACATAAATAATCAAAAATCGGGGGAGTGGTCCCGGTCTCACTCCCATTAGGTTGAGGAAGTAAAATAATGTTTGCATTGTCATCAATGCTACAAGATTCGGAGGGATCAACGGTGGCCAAGCTTAGGATTTGGACTTCCTCCACCGGTGCTGAGGAAAACTCCTCTTCACCTAGAAGGTTGCCCTCCTCCATAGGAACAGGCACAACACTCGGATCGCCAGCCTCATCCTGCGACACATCCTCAACAATGTCGTCGGAGACGAGTGTAGTATGCACAACAGGGAGAGGAGTAGTGCTCGGATAAAAGTCGAGCACCGATTCCTCACAAAGAATCGAATCCACTAGGGGTGGTGGATGCACCGGGAGAATAGGCTCAGCAATGTCGGTGCATAGATCAACCGCACATCCGGTGACCGTGTCCATGCCATACCCTTCAAGATGTGAAGGTGACAAAGACACATAACCGGATGTTGAAGGTGTGCCGCCAGAGTTAGGAGTTGGGACGATCCGGATATCCGGCTCGTCATCCTCGTCCAATTGGCGAAGATACTCGGCACAATCCTTCTGGGCATGATCTGTGCTCCGACAAAACTGGCACTGCCTAGCAGGCTTCTTTGGCACAGCGGGGGCTGAGGCCGAAAAGAAGTAAGATGGTAAAGGCTCAGCAGAGTAGCCATAAGACTTACGCGCACCATATGGAGTACCAGACGAAGTCGGTGCTCCATATGCTGGGCTATAAGAATTATGCCTACTATTCTCCGTAGGGCATTCATCACTAGAGTGGGAGGTAGCTCCACACCAACGGCAACGGAAATTGAGATGTGCCCACATAGTGCGAAGATAAAACGATTCAAAATAAAGATGTTATTGTGCAAAGTACTACACCTAACAATAATTACTAAAGCAACCTAATATAAAACAAGAAGAAGGAATAAGAAGAACAGAAATAAAATAAAAGATGCAATTTACAAATGGAAGGGCTTTTCTCTTAAATTCTCCCTCTCCAGAAAACTCACACGACTGTGTTCCCCGGCAACGGCGCCAAAAACTTGATGCGATGATTCGGCAAGTGCACTGGTCGCGCAAGTAATAATAATGGGGAAAATCCCCGAGTGTCGGTCTCTTGAGGAACACAATAAGGTGGAGTTAACGTTCGAGGTAGGACTTGAGATTGAAGTCCTTAACGTCGGATGGAATGCGGGGGAGTTGGGTTGGCTTTTGGAAAATAAAATAAAAGCTATCAACTACTCCTATGCAATGCCGCTATGCAATGCTTCGATCGGCGGGATGGAAGCTAGGCAGGCCTTGCGCGCGCTGCGTCGAAAGGGCGGATGGACGAGTAGGCAAGCGGAATTGAACTGTGCAGGCCTTGAGCGCACTGCTTCGTTAGGCGGGATGGAATACGGGCCGTGATGCCACACTTCGGTAGGCGGATGGACGAGTAGGCTAACAGAATGAGGGTCGTACGCACCTCTTCGACAAGCACGCCACTAGCAATTGCTAGTGCGGCACTGAACACGGTGGTGGATTCGAAAATGGATGGTGGCGCTCCTCATAAACACATAGACCACAAAAGCATTTCACACAAACATGAAATCTATATAAATAGAAGCAAGTCTAAGTGCAACTTCATCAAAATATATAGATCTAGCTATTACAACAATCAATAAGAGAAGAATAAGGCAAGAAATCGACCGAATCCGAAGGCTCGTTGTAGATTCACGGTTGGAATCGCCGGTTTGTCAATCCACGTCCAAGCTCGGTCCGCAACTATGTCCGGGGTAGAGAGAGCTGTCACGACTCTCCAATGGACCCGCCTTCTTCGTGTCACGATCCGGTAGAGGTTGCAAACTTCCTCTTGCTTGATGGTAATGGCGGTTAGGTCTTCCTTTGGAGCTCTTGGATGAAGGAGGAGGCCGAGAGGAAACTCCGGCTCAAGATTGGCGTGAAGAGCAAGCCCGGAGCACCTCTAGATGGTGGGCGACGATGGAGGGGCGAAGTCGGACGAACTGGAGCAGAAAACGGCGGAATACGGCGGGGGTCTTGACCTAAATCGTGAGTAGCGGAATTTATAGGCGCTGGAATTAAACAGTGCGCACGGTCAGTGGCGCACGACCAGTGGTCGTGCGCACTAGAGTTCGATGATCGTGCGCTCTGCCTGGACGGAACCTGCGAAGACAGAAATTATGAAATAACATGTTCGCACGACCAGTGGCGCACGACCAGTGGCGCACGACCGGTGGTCGTGCACACTGGAGTTGATGGTCGTGCGCACTACAGCAAACAGAACTCGGAAATCAAATGGTAAGTGCGCACGAGCAGTAGCGCACGACCGGTGGTCGTGCGCACTGGCGTTGGTGGTCGTGCGCACTGCACCAAACAGAACTCGTGAAAAAGGGTTAAGTGCACACGATCAGTGGCGCACGACCAGTGGTCGTGCGCAATAGAACCAGTGATCGTGCGCAGTGTTCCTGTACAGAATTGCACCGGGAACACCTGCACGACTCCTATTCCAGCACAACCACGGATCTAGCCACTGAAAGTGGCACCTAACGGAGCATGAAAACTACTAATGAAGAAAAGCATGAAATCACACCAAAATGGGCCTATCAGTGCACCTAGCATAGAATGACCAATATGAGCTAAAACAGGGCTAAAGTGCAGTGAAAAGACTAAATAGATGGCCCAGATGAGTCCATAAAAGTGTATATGATCAGGACTCATCAAGCTCCTCTCGCCCCTGCTCCCAGCAGGCGGGCGATCTCCTCTTGCCTCTGCTCCACAGCAAAGGGGGGGGGGGGGGGGGGGGGGAGCTCCTCTCACCCCGCCCCCAGCAGGGGGCGAGCTCCTCTCGCCCCTGCTCCCCAACAAGGGAGGGGGGGGAGAACTCCTCTCTCCCCTGCTGCCAGCAAAGGGGGGAGGGGCGAGCTCCTCTCGCCCCGCCCCCAGCAGGGGGCGAGCTCCTCTCGCCCCTGCTCCCCAGCAAGGGGGGTGAGCTCCTCTCTCCCTGCCCCCAGCAGGGGGCAAGCTCCTCTCGCCCCTGCTCCCCAGCAAGGGGGGCGAGCTCCTCTTGCCCTGCCCCCAGCAGGGGGCGAGGTCCTCTTGCCCCTGCTCCCCAGTAGGGGGGCGGGGCGAGCTCCTCTCGCCCCTGCTCCCAGCAGGGGGGCGAGCTCCACTCGCCCCTGCTCCTAGCAAAGGGGGTGGGGGGGTGGGGGGGGGGGAGGGGGATGGCAAGCTCCTCTCTCCCCGCCCCCAGCAAGGGGCGAGCTCCTCTCGCCCCTACTCCCTAACAAGGGGGCGAGCTCCTCTTGCCCCTGCTCCTCAGCAAAGGGGGGCGATCTCCTCTCGCCCCTGCTCCCAGCTCGTCCCGCCCCAGCCTAGTGAGGGGGGGGGGGGGGGGGGGAGCAGGGGAGGAGGTCAGCCCCCTCTCGCCCGGCGCCGGAAGGAGGTTTGGTCTGCGTATAGCGCCTCCGAACTGTGGGATCTAGCTGTACGCAGACCAAATCCGGGGGTATTTTCGTACTCTCGTAAGCCAGATTGTGGCTATTTGTAGACCTATTTCAAAATTCTATAAAGAGGACCAAGGGGCACCATTTGGAGGCAGTTCTCTCTAGACTTCTCTCTTGGCCTTCTCTCCTCGCTAAGCCCCTGGCCCTGTTCCTAGTTCCTTAGCCCCTTAGCTTAGAGCTCTCCCTTTGGGGGAGTAAGTGTTGGTCACCCCTCAACTTGTTGAGGGCCCGAACTCCACAGAGACTAAGTCTTGTTCCCAATTCTTGGTATCAACATTTATGGTGCGGTGAGCGTGGAGAGTGACTAACTTAAGAAACTCTCAAGATGAGCTCCATGGTTGGAGGTGGAGGATCTGACCCAGGCCACTTGCAGCCCCCGGTGGCTGGAGTGACGTTGGAGGTGTTTGAAAATTTCAAGCGGGAGGTCCTGCAGACCTTGCAGGTAGCTTTTGCCTCGATAGGCGAAGGTAGGAGAGGAAGTGGTCCGGAGGTCTCGCCCCAGCAGGTGGGCGAGAGCACTCTCGGCCAGCAATCCAGGAAGGAGGTGCCAGTGGAGGGGAGTGGGGAGGCATTCGGCACCCACTCGCCCAGTCCCCTAGGAGGGGGCGAGTGGGGAGGTCCCAGACCCCCACTCGCCTAGCCCCAAGGGGGCGAGTGGGGAGGTCCGAGACCCCCACTCGCCCAGCCCCAAGGGGGCGAGTGGGGAGGTCCCAGACCCCCACTCGCCCAGCCCCAAGGGGGCGAGTGGGGAGGCAGCTAGCACCCACTCGCCCAGCCCCAAAGGGGGGCGAGCAAGGGAAGTCCTTTGTGTGAGCTGATCCTCTCGGTCCCAGTTCCAGAGGGATTCGGAGGGCTGGAGATGTCTCACTACTCCGTCAAGGATGAACCCATCCTACACCTGCAGTGGTTTGAGGACATGGTCTCCATCAGGCCCATGACAGACGCTTTCAAGTGCCGACTCTTCGCGACAACTCTGAAGGAGAAGGCTAGGGATTGGTTCCACCAGCTCCCTGCGGGATCCATGTATGCCTTCGAAGACTTGCATCAGGTTTTCCTGCTATGCTTCGCGACATCAAGGAAGAGGAAGAAAGATGCCGAAACACTTTTCAAGATCAAGCAAAAGCCAGGGGAGTCACTGGCTCACTATGTTGACCGGTTCCAGGAGGAGATTCTCCTCACCCAAGAGATGTCAGGCTACACCCACCAGCTCGCTTTCATCGTGGGGGTATTTGGGGGATTCTTCAAGATGGACCTCAAGAGGAGAGCTCTTTTGTCTCTTGAGGAGTTGATGGAAAGGGTGGCAGAAGAAGTTGAAAGTGAGTAGGCCAACCCGGAGTTCGCAAGAAGGTTGGCCAAGCTAAGTGAGCCGGAGGCAAGGCAGCAGGGGGGAGGGCAGGGGCTCCCAAGAGGAAGTTCGACCAAGAGGAGGATAACTTCTAGGGAGAGGGGCCCGACCTCCCGGGGTGGAGGCAGGGACCGAAGGCACCCTCTCCACCACTTCAGCAAACCATGACGATCGGCTACAGAAGAAGAAGAAATCGTAAGGGAGGAAGAAGGGGAGTCCGGGCAGAGTTACCTTACTGTGACTTCCACGATAAGGAGGGTCATGCGACATCCACCTGTCCCGAGTTCTTGGAAATGAGAGAGGAAAGGCATCCGAAGTCGCAACGTCAGCATCCAGAGGACGTCGAGGAGGACCATGCCTGGGAGTAGAAGAGCAAGTCCTGGTCTCCGTGCTTAGCACATTATTTAAATCCATGTAGTATGATGGTTTATTTCCTAAGTTTTTCTTGCATATCACCGGATGACTAATGCAATAAAAGTTTTTCTAAGTATTTTTCCCCTCGGATGGTTCCGCTGACCGGGCTCTCTCTAGCCGGCAGGGCAGGTTGACCTCCCAGGGAGGGTAAGTATTTTTCCCCTCGGATTGTTCCGCTGACCTGGCTCTCTCTAGCTGGCAGGGCATGTTGACCTCCCAGGGAGGGTAAGTATTTTTCCCCTCGGATGGTTCCGCTGACCGGGCTCTCACTAGCCGGCAGGACAGGTTGACCTCCCAGGGAGGCAAAGTTCTTTTCCCCTCGGATGGTTCCACTGACCGGGCTCTCACTAGCCGGCAGGGCAGGTTGACCTCCTAGGGAGGCAAAGTTTTCTTTTCCCCTCGGATGGTTCCACTGACTAGGCTCTCACTAGCCGGCAGGGCAGGTTGACCTCCCAGGGAGGCAAAGTTTTCTTCCCCTCGGATGGTTCCGCTGACCGGGCTCTCACTAGCCGGTAGGGCAGGTTGACCTCCCATGGAGGCAAAGTTCTTTTCCCCTCGAATGGTCCCGCTGACCGGGCTCTCACTAGCCGGCAGGGCAGGTTGACCTCCCACAGAGGCAAAGTTTTCTTTCCCTCAGATGGTTCTGCTGACCGGGCTCTCACTAGCTGACAGGACAGGTTGACCTCCCAGGGAGGCTAAGTTTTCTTCCCCTTGGATGGTTCCGCTGACCGGGCTCTCACTAGCCGACAGGGCATGTTGACCTCCCAGGGAGGCAAAGTTCTTTTCCCCTCGGATGGTTCCGCTGACCGGGCTCTCACTAGCCGGCAGGGCAGGTTGACCTCCCAGGAAGGCAAAGTTTTCTTCCCCTCGGATGGTTCTGATGACCAGGCTCTCACTAGCCGGCAGGATAGGTTGACCTCCCAGGGAGGCTAAGTTTTCTTCCCCTCGGATGTTTCCGCTGACCGGGCTCTCACTAGCCGGTAGGGAGGGTTGACCTCCCAGGGAGGCAAAGTTCTGTTCCCCTCGGATGGTTCCACTGACCGGGCTCTCACTAGCCGGCAGGGCAGGTTGACCTCTAGGGAGGCAAAGTTTTCTTCCCCTCGGATGGTTCCGCTGACCGGGCTCTCACTAGCCGGCAGGGCAGGTTAACCTCCCAGGGAGGCTAAGTTTTCTCCCCCTCTGATGGTTTTGTTGACCGGGCTCTCACTAGCCGGCAGGGCAGGTTGACCTCCCAGGGAGGCTAAGTTTTCTTCGCCATGGATGGTTCAGCTGACCGGTATCTCACTAGCCGGCAGGGCAGGTTGACCTCCCAGGGAGGCTAAGTTTTCTTCCCCTCGGATGGTTCCGCTGACTTGTGAGAATATCATAATTTTCAAGTTTAGAAATAAGTACTAAATTGTTTTATGATTAAGAGATTGAAATAAACAATTTAGATAAAGTAATTTGAATTGAAAAACTTTGTAACCAATATTTTAGAGATAACGCCAAAGGAGAGAAATCAAGTAAACACAAAAAGAGACATGATTGTATTTATATAAAAAAGGTGTTTACATAAATTTGATTTCAATATCGCTAGAAATCGGAGGCGTACAAAAGTAAATATCTTTTCCTTTTCTATACCGACTTGTATCCCCACAAACCGGTTGGCTTTAGCCTATCCTTCCCTGGATATGGCCTCAAGCCGCTCTAGCCAATCCTTCCCCGGATATGGCCTCGAGCCCCTAGATCTAATCAACTAGAACTAGTCGCCAACACATGACGAATTACCCCCTAAGTCCTAACCAGACCTAGTCGCCAACACAAGGCGAATTAACTAAACGGTTACAAAGAAAATATGGAATGAAAAAAAAGATAACAATAATAAAACTCCCTATATGAGATCTCTGGAGTCGAGGATGAAGGATCGCTGTAGCATAAGCGAGTTTGAAGCGATGGTCCTTCGGATGTAGCGTGACGTAGTCCTCCTCCAGAAATCTCCTTAAGCTTTTTGTGGGAGATCCACCTTCGGCAGCATAACAGCTCTGGAGATTTGGCACAAGCAGTCTCTCTGGATGGATTAGCCAAAACGAGAAGCAAAGCTCCAATATATAGAACTTCTCGCTAGCGCCTGCGGTAGCTCCTAGCGCCTGCGGTATCGTTCGTGTGGAGCGGTTGCGAGACCGTCGGTGGAGTGGCACTGGGCACAAACTTGAGATAGCGCCAGGCGGTAGCGCTAGCGCTGGCGGTAGCGGTTACGAAACCGTCGCGGCGTGGCGGAACAAACGTTCGTCGAACGAAATATTCGTCGAACGAAATTTTTGTCGAACAGAGCTCCAATTTCGTCGAACGGAGCTCCAATTTCGTCGAACGGAATTTTTCGTCGAACGGAATTTTCGTCAAACGAAAATTTTCATCGAACGGAGCTTCAAGTTCGTCGAACGAGCTAGCGCCCGATGTTAGCGATAGTGCTGGATGCTGCTCCATTCAAAATTTTGATTCCATGTTGCCTTCTACTGTGGAGGATTGCACCTATAGTTCCTGCACACTATAACACACTACAAGCAATATCAAATACAATATGGGATTTGTTATTCTCAAACAAAGGGATGTGACACACATGTCCAACAATCTCCCCCTTTTGATAATAACAAATCCACTTAGCAAGAAATCAACAATAGTGTTTATAGTATATTATAAGCAAGATGATAGTGCAACTATAGTATACGATAAGCATGATAATGTGCATACTCCCCCTATCTTAATACTCCCCCTACATAAATGCAATTTATGTTTTACTCCCCCTAAATGATAGAATACATGAATTATTCTCCCCTTAATCTTCTATATTTCTCCTATATAGATTTCTTCAATTAATCTCCCCCTTTTGGTATTATCAAAAGAAGGTGGGGTGATGGTAGTAAGGAGGCATTTTTTATAAATGATAAAGCATGATCGAGCTTTTGTAATATAGATAATGATAAAGATTTTAAGCATAGTAAATATAATGATAAAGATTTTAAGCATAATATATAAGAGATTTCAAATAAAAGATAAGAGTTGTAAGCAAGCGTAAGATTATAAGAAACATGTTTTTGTAAGCATGAAAAGCATAAGTAAAAATATGAGTTTAGTTCAAAATTGAAAGATGTTGAACCTTTTTGAAATTTGAAAGTTTTTCATAAAGATACCAAGCATGAAATGAACATATCAAAGAGAGATTATACTACAATGTTACTTAATTTTAAGTTCAAGAGATACCAAAACATTGTAGAGATCATGCTAGGTTATCTAGTGCATTTTTATATAAAGAGTTGTATAGATAAAGCATTAGAATCCAATACTCATGAGAAGAAGTGTTATGAAATATAATGATGTGCACATAAGTGTATTTTGGGCAATGTTAGCAATTGATTTAAATCAACAAAATACAAGACATATGTAAAGTAAAGTGCATAATAAAACACAAGTATATCAACTTTCACACACTTTTAATGCACATAGTTTTTAACAAAGTGGTGTAATAACCAAGGTTTGCACAAGACACTTTAGTATTCTTTCCAAGGTGCTCAACCTCACAATGCTTATGAAGACTTATCAGGAGGATCAAGTAGTGCTTGGTGGAGTTATATTTGTTTACATATATACAATTTTTTCGTTCATATTTGTGAGACAACATTCTCCGAATACACTTGTTTTGCAAACCCAATTTTTTAAACTTAACCACTTTTTTAAATTTCATAAGTGCAATTCAAATGTAGTGTAGGCAATAAACTTATGCAAGTTTTAATTCATTGTACAAATACAATACACAAGCAAGCATTTTTAGATTTATACAACACATGTTGATTACCAAAATAAGTGAGTGAAAAGTATCATTATCAATCATAATACAGTTACTCATACTTAGAGGCATGCTAAGCTTGGATCTACACATATTTTTCAATACAATTGATGCACTTTAAATAGATATATCAAAGCATGATAAACAAAACAATGTTCATAGTCATTTCAAGGAATAAATTTTAACATTGTAAAGAATTCTAAATAATAGAATTCACTCATGCTTGATATTGGCAATAATGATCATACAGTTTTTTTTGTTTTATCATTTTTAAATCAATTAAAAATAGAAAATCACAACAACATATTTTTGTAATTTTTGAAATTTGAATTTTTGTAGTAGATTTTTCATAAAATGAATAATACACAAATAACAAAACAATATTTTTGAATTTTTGATTTTTTGAATTTTGAACTTTTGTAGTTGATTTTTCATAATATGAATAAAACACAAATAACAAATGTCACAAATACAAATCAAAGAAGTATATATAAACTAACATATTTTTGTTGATTTTTAGAAATTTTTAAAAACAGAAAAATCACATACCCACGCTAGCGCCGACGCTAGTGATAGCGCGACAAATAATACGTGATTTTTTGAGAATTTTAAATTTTTGATTTTGATTAAGTGTCCTTAGAGTGGTTCCATGCAAAAATTTCAGAATTTTTGGAGATCTCTAGGTGGATCAAATTTGCATGAAACTTTGGCTTTTTCAAATTCTTGTGTTTTACAAAACCATTTAATCATGAAATGATAAATTATGAAGACACAAGAGGACATTTTTTATTAAAAACCCAAAATATGCATGATTTAAGTGATAAGTAAATAAAATGATCATGCAAAGAGTAATATAAGTATGTCCTAAGATTAAAGACTACCCCGACTAAATGTCTACACCCTAGCCCCGTACTAAGTGACGGATGGGCATGAGGAGCTGCACACATGCCGTAGGTTGGGGTGTTAATCCCATATGCACACACTAGAGAATGCTCAACCTAGCACTCTTTTCCCCAGTGCCTCGCAAGGCCCCACTAGAACCCTCCCCGGTTAAGGACTAGACATGACTTAGAGGTTAGGTCTCTAATGCATACAACCCTACGCCCCCGCTATTGTGAGATATGAAGTCAAAGGTGAATAATCTTTGGACAACTTATGCTTTTTAAATCTATGGGTTGATATATAAACTATGGGTTTTGTTTAATGTGAAGAGTTATTTAAAGGCGCATAGTTTTTCTATTTTTATGAGATGACGATATGTGATAACTAACACAATTACTAATATTCAATAAGTGATAAAGCTAGTATGATGAGTTTTGGGTTTAATGTCATGTCGTAAGATTAATATTAATATTGCATGTATTCCAAAATAGATTTCCAAATTATAGATCTAGAATAGAGTGATGATTAAGTTTGATTTATATCTTCATTGCAAAGTTGATTCTAGAGTCTACAAATATGAGAGATACATGCAATCAATAGCAAAGCATATCAATACACCAAATAATGGCAAGAGAACATTATTCAAATTTTTATCATAAGATTCATAATTCTAATTATTGATTTGAGACATTTCTTGATAGAACATGAATTATGATTTATGATTGTAGACAATTTTGCATAGAATATATGTTAGATCATCATGATGTATGTGATTTCTATTCTTTCCAGACTTACGACAATATGATTTGGTGATTTTCTTTTGAATAAGCATGTTTGATTTGTAAGCCTAGAAAATGATGAACAGGTAGTCATATTAAAGACAAAGATCACATATATAATGTTTTGAAATTTATGATAAAATTTGCATTCAATAATTGAATCTATTGATCTTTGGCTTTGCATGATAATATATGATTTATGATACAATATTCATATATATTCTAATGATTAATGCATAAACTACGTGTTTGTTGGAATTTTAGTATTCTATTATATTTTCAAATCACATAGTTATCATCAATTTTAAATAACATTGTACATGTTATACCTAGCATATAAATTTAAGCATAAAATAAGAGGTGATGCTAGGATGATGAGTTTGAGTGCAATGTTATTATATATGATTTAATGGAGATAGTGTTGCATTTAATATGAGAAGATTTCAAATTAGTTTTCTTTAGATCTAGAATGAAATGATTATTCTATTTGATTTCATCTTCTTGATATCAAGTTAATTCTTAGATCTAAATATAATGAGATACATAAAAATAATAGAGATACATATCACACACAAAATAAGATATGAAACTATAATATCAATAGCCATCACATATTTCATAATTCCTAATGTTGATAGTATTAGATGATTTAAGATGATTCTTGTTAGATCATGAATTATGATATATGATTATAGTGAATTTTAGCATATGATATTAATAGATCATGGTGGTGATTATATAGTTCATATTCATCCCTTTTAATATGTAGTAACTGCTTGTAAAGTGAATATTATACTACATATATATAAAGGACAAAAAATGTTTTGGCTATTTTGAATTGTTTTGTAAATTTTCTTTTTGATCTTAATACAAGATATCTGAAAGAAGTGGATAATGATACTTAACAAAATTTTTCAGAAAATAATAATTTGAGAAATCGGAATTTTTTATAAAAATAAGCTACCGCCGGCGTTAGTGATAACGCCTGGCGTTAGCAACTCATGGCTTTTGATTTACAATTTTGAGTTACAATTTTTGATTTAAAAACACATGGTTTCTTTTATATCATTTGATTCTGATATTTCTTGATTATGATTATTCAAAATAGGGACTATCATATGCAAGAAAGAAATTAGACAAGAATCAAAAATGTTGCGCATTTTAATTTTTAGCTTAAGCCCTTTAATAAACCATTTAAATCCATTTTTTAAAATAATTTCATTAGTCTTGAAAATAATTTCTATATTCAAATTATAATGTTAATTCAAGACATAGATGGGTAAAGGATTTATAAGGATATATATATATATATAAGCAATTTTAAAAGATGAAAGGTAGGTCTCTTTTAAAATCATATGACTTTATGTTCCATTTTAATTTAATTTGATTTGATAAACATTAGGCTTAATATGAGTAAGTCATATCTTATGAAATATAAAGTGACCATAAACATTTTGGATCAAAAAATACAAAACAAACAAAAGAAAAAAATAAAGCACATCATGAAGTAGAGTATTGATATTTCATTTTTAATTGTTTCTACTTCATGCAAATGATAGGATACTAATAAATAAGAGATTTAGGTATCCAAAGGTGACCAAGTGGGATGGTTCCTTTGGGTACCCAAATACAACGTGGTGGCTTTTGGGAAGATAATGATGAATGGGCTTTTTCAATTAGAGTTGATATGCCATTTTTCTTTATGGGTCTCCATTTATACATTGGTTGTTTATTACTTAAATCCATATAATGATTATGTGACATCTTAATATGATGATAGTTGTTTGAAAAATAATTCTTTGGGGATTTATGTTTATTCAAATTATTTTTCATGATAGCATGATGTTGATAATCATAATGAATTTTATTATATGGATTCTTTGAAAGTTTATAAGAGTGATCGTCTTTCTTTAGAATTGAATGTTGAAAGAGTGTGTTACAATATGTTTTAAATGATTGGTTCTTATTTTGATGATTTTCAATTTCACTCTTTCTTATAGACATACTCTTATAATATGAAGTTAAGCTTTTAGGCTTTTGAAGATTTGATAAACTAGAAATAAGAGATTTTTTATTATATGAAAAATTTTGAATAAACATTTTTAATGATTCTTGATTATCCTTTAAATTATCATTTTCTTTTATCAATTTTTCATTATGCTCTTTTGAAATTAAAAGTTCTTTTTCTAAATCCTTAATTTTTTCTTTAAGATCATTAAAATCAAAACAAGGAGTAGGAATTTCAACTAAAGAGCATGAAAGAGAATTTAACACATCAATATGATATTCTACTTTAGCGTTTGCTTTTAAAGATTTATTTTCTAAACGTAATTTGGAATTAGCATATTTTAGCTTTGAAATTTTACGTTTAGCAAATTTAAGCACACGAAATGTAGAAATTGAATTTGTTATAAAAAGAGAAGATTTAGATTTTCTTACCTTGCTATAGTTTCCGTCTTCTCTTTTGCTTGATGTTTTGCCATCAATTGAGTCCAATATTGTGACTCTCTTAGATAGATCTTCCTCCAAGCATGAGTCCTCATCCATTTCTTCTCTTGGATCTATAATGAATTGCTCTTGTTCATCATCTGTGGAAGGAAGACTATAAGTATTCTCAAGAAATTTCCAAACTTCATAAGCAGTAGGAAGTGTATAAATAAGTTTGAAAATATTTTGATCTAATGCACAATATAGACTATTCATAGATTTGGCATTTAAAAACATTTCATTTTTATTTAAAATACTTGGGGGCATTTTAATTGTAATATTCCATACTTTAATATCCAAAGATTTAAGAAATTTTTCCATAAGAAATTTCCACACATTATAATTTTTGCCTTCAAATAAAGGTGGTGCTAAAGATTTTTCATTTATAAGAAAGTTTCTCCCATTGGTAGAAGCGCGATCATGAGATGCCATTATTCCTGGTTTTAAAACCGTTTGGAATAACCTATGCTCTGATACCACTTGTTGGATCTTACGGCGCCCTTAGAGGGGGGGGGGGGTGAATAAGGGAATAAATTTTTTTTTTTATTTTAAGAAAATTACTAAATTGTTTTGTAATAAGAGAAAGGCAAAATGACAATTTAGCTAATTTGTGAGAATATCATAATTTTCAAGTTTAGAAATAAGTACTAAATTGTTTTATGATTAAGAGATTGAAATAAACAATTTAGATAAAGTAATTTGAATTGAAAAACTTTGTAACCAATATTTTAGAGATAACGCCAAAGGAGAGAAATCAAGTAAACACAAATAGAGTATGATTGTATTTATATAAAAAAGGTGTTTACATAAATTTATTTCAATATCGCTAGAAATCGGAGGCGTACAAAAGTAAATATCTTTTCCTTTTCTATACCGACTTGTATCCCCACAAACCGGTTGGATTTAGCCAATCCTTCCCCGGATATGGCCTCAAGCCGCTCTAGCCAATCCTTCCCCAGATATGGCCTCGAGCCCCCTAGATCTAATCACCTAGAACTAGTCGCCAACACAAGGTGAATTCCCCCCTAAGTCCTACCCAGACCTAGTCGCCAACACAAGGCGAATTAACTAAACGGTTACAAAGAAAGTATGCATTGAAAAATGAAGATAACAATAATAAAACTCCCTATATGAGATCTCTGGATTCGAGGATGAAGGATCATTGTAGCATAAGCGAGGTTGAAGCGATAGTCCTCCTCCAGAAATCTCCTTAAGCTTTTTGTGGGAGATCCATCTTCGACAGCATAACAGCTCTGGAGATTTGGCACAAGCAGTCTCTCTGGGATGGATTAGCCAAAACAAGAAGCAAAGCTCCAATATATAGAACTTCTCGCTACCACCTGCGGTATCTCCTAGCGCCTGCGGTATCGTTCGTGTGGAGCAGTTGCGAAACCGTCGGTGGCGTGGCGCTGGGCACGAACTTGAGATAGCGCCAGGCGATAACGGTAGTGCTGGCGGTAGTGGTTGCGAAACAGTCGCGGCGTGGTGGAACAAATGTTCGTCGAACGAAATATTCATCGAACGAAATTTTCATCGAACGGAGCTTCAATTTCGTCGAACGGAATTTTTCGTCGAACGGCATTTTCGTCGAACGGAGCTTCAAGTTCGTCGAATGAGCTAGCGCCCGGTGTTAGAGCTAGCGCACGACGTTAGCGATAATGCTGGCGTTAGTCCTGCTCCTTTCAAAAGTTTGATTCCATGCTGCCTTCTACCTGTGGAGGATTGCTCCTATAGTTCCTGCACACTATAAACACACCACAAGCAATATCAAATACAATATGGGATTTGTTATTCTCAAACAAAGGGATGTGACACACATGTCCAACAGCGAGCTTCTCTCGCCCCTGCTCCCCAGCAAGGAGGGGGGGCGAGCTCCTCTCGCCCCGCCTCTAGCAGGGGGCGAGCTCCTCTCGCCCCTGCTCCCCGGCAAAGGGGGAGGGGGGGGGGGGGGGGGCGAGCTCCTCTCGCACCTGCTCCCCAGCAAGGGGGGGGGGGGGGGGGGGGCGAGCTCCTCTCGCCCCGCCCCCAGCAGGGGCTGAGCACCTCTCGCCCCTGCTCCCCGGCAAGGGGGGCGAGCTCCTCTCGCCCCTGCTCCTAGCAGGGGGTGAGCTCCTCTTGCCCCTGCTACCCAGCAAAGGGGGGGGGGGGGGGGCGAGCTCCTCTCGCCCCGCCCCCAGCAGGGGGCGAGCTCCTCTCGCCCCTGCTCCCCAGCAAGGGGGGGGGGGCAAGCTCCTCTCGCCCCTGCTCCCCGGCAAAGGGGGGTGTGGGGGGGGGGGGGGGGGGGGGGGGGGGGGGCGAGCTCCTCTCGCCCCGCCCCCAGCAGGGGGCGAGCTCCTTTCGCCCCTGCTCCCCGACAAGGGGGCGCCAGCTCCTCTCGCCCCGCCCCCAGCAGGGGGCGAGCTCCTCTCGCCCCTGCTCCCCAGCAAGGGGGGAGAGCTCCTCTCGTCCCGCCCCCAGCAGGGGGTGAGCTCCTCTCGCCCCTGTTCCCCAGCAAGGGGGGGGGGGCGAGCTCCTCTTGCCCCTGCTCCCAGTAGAGGGGCGAGCTCCTCTCGCCCCTGCTCCCAGCAAAGGGGGGGGGGAGAGCTCCTCTCGCCCCTCCCCCAGCAGGGGGCGAGCTCCTCTCGCCCCTACTCCCCAGCATGGGGGACGAGCTCCTCTCGCCCCTGCGCCCTAGCAAAGGGGGGCGAGCTCCTCTCGCCCCTGCTCCCAGCTCGCCCCACCCCAGCCCAGTGGGGGAGGGGGTGGGGAGCAGGGGAGGAGGTCAGCCCCCTCTCGCCCGGCCCCGAAAGGAGGTTCGGTCTGCGTATAGTGCCTCCGAACAGCGGAATCTGTCTGTTCGCAGACCAAATCCGGGGGTATTTTCGTAATCTCGTAAGCCAGATTGTGGCTATTTGCAGACCCATTTCAAAATCCTATAAATAGGACTAAGGGGGCACCATTTGGAGGCAGTTCTCTCTAGACTTCTCTCTTGGCCTTCTCTCCTCGCTAAGCCCTTGGCCCTGTTCCTAGTTCCTTAGCCCCTTAGCTTAGAGCTCTCCCTTGGGGGGGGGGGGGGGGGGGAGTAAGTGTTGGTCACCCCTCAACTTGTTGAGGGCACGAACTCCACAGAGACTAAGTCTTGTTCCCAAGTTTTGGTATCAACAGTGACCTTATAGGTCTATTTATAGTTTTTCAAGTCTGGTCTGCAAATAGCCTAACTCCGCTATTCTGAAGGGCTATTGCAGCCCGCATGGGATATCTGGGTAATTTCCACCAAAAGCCCTCTGGGCGAGTGCTCCGTGAAGGCACCATTCGCCAGGCTCTTTACCCGCCCTATTCCTCTAGGTGAGTGGCCCGTGAGGACTCCACTCGCCATTCCTAAAGAGGGAGAAGGTTATGATCAATGCAAACTCTAATTTAGCAATGTGGATTGTCAATCAAGTTAAGCAAGCCATGCAAAAGCCAACCTCTGTGTTTGAAATGGGAGAACCATTAGAGAGCATTGCTTCAAACGGTGATGTTGTTGAAGCTGGAGAGTCCTTAACATCCAGGAAACGGAAAAGATCAGAAAACAGAGGCTACATGGCAAGAAGGCAAAGGGAAGTTGAGCAAGACGCCCTGTGGGAATAACCCCTTTTGATTTAACTTAACAAATTATTTAAAAGTGATTTTATCTACTAGGATTAATTTACCCATTGTTTAGTGAGGGTAATATGGTCATTAGATGTCTTAGGATGTCACACTCAACATAGGGTGTCAGGACCAGATCAAGGGAAGCAAAATTGGGCTAAGTTAACATTTGCGTAGAATAGAATTCTTCACAACATCGAGTCCATATCGACGTTGCTCTGATTAGAAGTCCAATTGGTTCAAACCCTTTGTCGAAGTAACTTAAGTCGAAGTAGCGTCGAATAGATGTCAACGTAGAGGTCAGGGACTTGTTGGAGTAACTGGAGAAGTCGACGCAGCTTCTACTTCAACTCGACGCAGAATATGTTATCTGTCGAAGCCATCTAAAGTCGACGTGATGTCGACTTCATCTCGACGCAAAAGATGAAGCTCAGAGCTAGGCAGATCAACACGATGTACATGTCGATAGGATATTGACACAACGTTGACTAATAGAGTTCAGTGAAAGCAGAGATGAAATTGAAGCTGCTTCTATAAGAACTCGAAGTTGCGTCGATAAGAGAAGAAATGAATTCGACGCTACGTCGAATGCAGTCTGTAAAAGTATACCTTTTCAGTTGTCTTTCTAATGTTTCTTTCATGGCCCACATCCTTCAAGACCATTCCCTAATGGCTCAATAATTGCCTGGAATGGAAAGAAGCATTAAAGAAGAAATCAAAAAGGTTTCTTGAAAACATATTCTTTCCAGGTGGACGGGCCGAGAATTAAAGAGGACAGAAAGAGAAAGTGATAAGTAGATTACCTTATCAAGGATATCAGAAAGGGAAGGATTTTGAATTTGAACGAGGAAGAATAAAAAGACAACAGGAGACAGAGGCAGACAAGGCATTAATCACTATCAGCCATCTCCTTCATTTTCTAGGGTTTCTTCATCTTCTCTCTCTCTCAGGGAACTCTAACACTGCAAACAAAAAGAGAAGAAGGCTCTATTGTTCTTCATAAAATTGAATAGGGGATCTGAAAGCTGCTGATCATCACAATCTCATAGCAGCCAGATCATAATCTGAAGAAGAACAAAGGATCTAACAATAGAAAGCTTATGCAAATCATCACTATCAAAAGCAGGGGCTAATCAAGAGCAGATCCTTTGAAACAACTCATTGGCTGATCTTCATACAGCCATCTTCAAGAATTCTGAGAACAGAATTCCTTCAACCTTCTCCCTTCTTCTTTCTCATTCTGTAAAAGAGTTTTATTAATCCCTCTTCAAAGGATTCAGTGGTTCAAGATCTCCTTATCAAAAGACATGGTGGTTCAAGATCTCCTTATCAAAAGATCTAGTGTTTCATGATCTCCTTATCAAAAGATAATTGGTTCTAAGAGTCTCCTGATCAAAAGACTCAGGCACAGGTGGTGCATTCCTACTAGGTGGTAGAATAGAGGACAACCCACATTTTGGTGAACCTCTATAAAATTCATTGTGCCTGTGCTGTGATTTTCTGTGCTGACCCAGTCTTTATTCTGCACTTATTTCCTGCATTCTTTATTCTGCCTGGATTGTTAAGCATAACTCCTTAGAGTAATTTATTGTTAAATACAGTTAGGATAGAAATATTTTAAAACTCTATTCACCCTCCCCCTCCCTTTAGAGGAATCTCAGAGGCACACTATGCACTTTCAATTGGTATTAGAGGGAGGTTGATCATTGAGAGGCTAACACCTTGATCAAAAAGACCTCCTACTCTTATTTCTTTGCTATAAAAATATTTTATAAGGAAAATGAGTTCTAAGGATTATGCTTCCACAAACCCCCCAGTGTGTAACTTAAACAAGTTCACCCTCTGGAAGGCCAGGTTAAGGCTATACATTAATTCCATTGATGAAGATATCTATGATGTTCTTCTCACAGGTCCTCCTACTCCAGTCAAACAAAAGGAAGGAGAAACCTCGACAACTGAGGCTGTCCTAAGAAAGGAGTGGACAAAGGCTGAAAAGAAGGTCAAGGCATGTGATGCCAAGGCCATGAATATCTTGGTGTCAACAATGTCAGATGACATATTCCAGAAGGTTGCTGAATGCCAATCAGCAAAGGAGATCTGGGATTCTCTCTCCACAATGGTAGATGGAAGTGCTGATGAAAGAAAGGACAAAAAGTCCCTTCTCATATCCCAATATGACAACTTTCAAAAGAAGGCTGAAGAATCTGTTGCCAATATGTATAAAAGATTCAGTCTTATCATTAATGAGCTCAGAGGCTTAGACAAGGAAATATCCTTGACTAAAATTAATGATAAGATTCTCATGTGCTTCCCTAGCTCATGGGATTCAAGGATCTGGGCAATCAGAGAATCCAGATGCCACAGAGAAATCTCAATTGAAGCTTTGCTAGGAAAGCTTAAGTCCTATGAGATGCTTATGAAAAATAGGGTTGAGGCTGAAGAAAGGGTGATGCAGCACGCCCAGGGCTGACCCACCCTGGCTCGGCCAAAAGGAACACGTTACAGTCGCACTGCCGGGCTGCAGCCCAAGCATCCCAACCCGTCTCCGGCCCCATGATGAGTCTGGTTTATACAGTGATTTCCGGCCTCATTTGGGTTTGTTTTAGTGTCATTGCACTTCAATTGCTGTTCATATACGCTTACATTGATAGCATGGCGTTTCTGCTCCTTTTGTGCAATCCTTCCCCCTTTGTGGCATGTTTTTCCTATATATTGTTGTATGCCTGTGTTATGGATCCGGTGGTGTGCACGGATCGGGGTTATTTGTGTTTTTCCTGTAGATCCTGGGATCGTGTGCACGTTCGGGATGGTGCGGGGCAATTTTTGGCCTAAAAAGCCTATGATCGTGTGCATTCCTTCGCGCACGATCAGGCGCACGACCAATGGTCGTGCGTTAATTCCCGTCCCTGATTGAGCGTCTGCGCACGAGCACAGGCCTTTCTTCGCGCACGACCACTGGTCGTGCGCCCCTGACCGTGCGTTGTTTTCTATCTTTTTCTTTGCTACAGGTTGACTGCGCACGATCACAGGCATTCCTTCGCGCACGACCATTGGTCGTGCGCCACTGACCGTGCGCAGTACTTATTCTGCTCCCTATTTAAGCCGCTGTTCCGCGAAATTAGGGATCGGGCACTGTTTTGGGGCGCGATTTCGGCGCGCGAGCCTGCCGTTTCACCTCTCCAAGGTCCCCCCTTCCATTCCTCCCTTTGGGAAAGCTTCATCCATTGATCCTAAGGTCCATCTAGGGTTCCGGAAGCATTCTCCGCCATGTACGGCCAGCATTCCAAGAGGAAGACATCTCCATTGGGCGAAGCAGAAGTGACCCAGCTCTGAGAAGAAGACGGGCAACGGTTGGAGGTAGTGACAGCTTCTAAACCCCGGAAGCAACCAAGGACTGAGCTCGGAGGAGGCGTGACGACCCCCCATTCCGACCAAGATCCGCGGCGAGGCTTCTCATCTTGTGGTTACTTCTACCCCTTCTTTTTTGTGATTTGTACTCTTTATTGTTGTAATGAACTAAATGAACATCTATTTGTCTATGAATGGGAGTTTATTTATGAACTTGTTCTTTATGTTATGCTGTGTTGTGATGCGCTCCTCCCCCGCTCCACTTACACCCACACGATCTAGTACTCGCTCTAGCAAAAGCTGGAAGCGATAGAGAAGAGGTGCCTTCGACCCTCAACTCTCGCATTTGCACTCACCTCATCCATATGCTCACCGGCCATCCGCTAAGCGAAGCACGCCATCGCGGCCTGCACTAAATCCATCCACCAAGCGACGCGGTGATTGCGACCCGCATAGTTTGTTTAGTTTTCTCATTCCCATTCTATAAAACCAACCAAACCCCCCTTGTTTTGTTAAACTTAGAAACCCCCATAATTAATCTCATAACGAGCAAATCGTATTACCCAACTTGCGGTCCTTTGAGAACGATATTCGGGGAGCTACTCCCTACTTTTATTACTTGACAACGACCGGTGCACTGCCGTCGCACCGCATTTCATGCCCGCTAATTAGCGGTGTGGAAATAGCGCGTCAAGTTTTTGGTGCTGTTGCCGGGCACTGCAAGCGTGTATAATTTGTCTTTCGTGGGAAATTAGTTTAAGGGTATTTTTGTTTTTGATATTTCTCTTTTTTGTGTAGCGTGCGCATGCATAGAAAACATCTTGGTGAATTTGCAGCATTTTATCCTGAGATAGAGCGTACTCTGCGGGCGCGTCTACGTGCTGCTGCCACCATGGATGTTAATGAAAATCAGGCTAATCCAGGAGTGGGAAATGCACCGGTTGTTGCTCAAGCGGCTGATGAGAATGAAGTGGTTAGGCCACGACCTAGGACCATTAGGGATTACACCACTCCTACTATGGGGAGTGTGTACCCTGGATTTGGCCCGGCTATTACTAACAACAATTTTGAGATAAAGCCAGCCATTCTGAATATGATCTGCAATAATGCCCAATTCTCCGGGTTAACCAGTGAAGACCCCCATCTTCACCTAGCTGAATTTGCGGAGATTTGCGATACATTTTGGTACACAGGAATTGCTGATGAGATGGTGAAACTCAGGTTGTTTCCATTCTCCCTCCGCGACAAGGCAAAGGCTTGGCTCCACACAATACCACCCGTCGCAGCTACCACCTGGGACGCTCTGCAGACAAAGTTTTTGGCAAAATTCCACCCGGTGGACAAGGTTTTAAACTTGCGGAGAGAAATCGCAACCTTCCGGCAACACGATCAGGAGACCCTTGCGGAAGCATGGGATAGGTTCACGGACCTCCTCCGGAAGTGCCCTCAGCATGAGCTACAACCTTGGAACTTAGTGGAAAATTTCTATTTTGCAATTGAGCCCAATTATAGGGCCATGATTGATGCTGCTGCAGGTGGCACCCTTATGAACCATACTCCCGAGGACGCACTGAGGATTCTCCAGGACACCGCCACTCATAGTTCGTTCTGGACTGCTGGAAGAAACGCCCCAAGGAATGCTCGTGGACTCTTTGAGGTGAGCACATCGGGCGCATCTGCTGAGGTGGCATCAGCACCTTATGACAACGTCGTGCTACTTAAGAGGCCTGCCCTCCCTCCTGCTCCAGTAATGGCCATTTCGTGTCAAGGATGTGGAAACCTCGAGCATCATGCATATGAGTGCCCCTCAGGTGAGCAACCTGCTGAATTAACTTTTGATGAAAGTGTGAATTATTTGAATGATCAAAATCGGGGAGTACCATTTAACAACGCTTATAACCCGGCCGTGAGGAGTCACCCGAACTTCTCATGGAAACAAAACGTGCCTAACCAACGATGGCAAGGAGGCTCGCATCAATTTGATGCGCAAGCCTCCGGTAGCCAACCGAGGCCACCACAACCGGGGTTTGCTCAAAATGCACCACCGCAGAGGAAGAGCGCATTGGAAGAAATGATGGAAAAGTTTGTCGATCTGGCTCAAACAAATATGGCCAATCAGACTGCTTCAATGCGGAACTTGGAGACGCAGCTAGGCCAATTGGCCCAGGTGCTCTCCGAGCGTACGCAAGGTGCTCTTCCAAGCAATACTGAAAAGAACCCGCGAGAGCAAGGTAAAAGCATTGCTGACGCAGATGGTGGTCAAGTGAGCCCATGCGTTGTTGAATGTGCTATCAATAATATTGAGGTTTCCGCGCTTTGCGACTCTGGGGCATCTCGCAACATTCTTGCTCTGCAAGATGTTGAGAGATTGCACCTAACAATGAACTCTAAGGACCAGAAGTCGCTGGTGTTGGCTAATGGAGTGACTGCCGAAACTGAGGGTGAGATTCGTGAGGTTGTAGTAAATCTTAATGGAACGGCTGTAGTCACTGACTTTCAGATTCTCGGCCCCATGGAAAATGATTCCATGCCAATCTTGGGGGTTCCTTTTCTAAAGGAGAGCGGCGCAACCCTCCACATCGCCACGGGTTGTGTCACCCTACCTTCCAATGCAACAAACCTTTCTGGATCATTTTATCTTCCTAACTTCTCTGTAAGTAAAAGTAAGTGCAGGTCCAATGAGGAAAAATCAGACTTTGACGTGAAGAATCCTAGAGAGGAGGAAAGTATCACTCTGATGGAAGAAAAAGCAAAGCAGCTCACAAATAATGAGCTGGAGATAGAAGGAAAAAGCAATGAGACCAAGGAGTGGGAAGACATGGGAGAAGGCGGAGCGATGAGCCTTCCAAACAATGTTTTTATTCAAAACAAGAAATGTAAATAATCTAAACAGGTTCATTGGGCTGATCTACCCCCTTTTGAGGGTGCAGAAATGAAGCCCCTGGCTGATCCCAATCCGACAAACACTATCACTCCTCCCGCACATGGTGCTCGGTGGCGCTCCCCTTCAGTGGAAAAACTGAAGCGAGAAAGAATCCTGCATACTGCGCGCTTTGCAGCCCTCCGGCGCGAGAAGGAGGAGGTTAGGGGCAAGGGAGAGACATCTTCCTTGGGCCCTAAAGCTTTCACCTCCTACCCATCTCGCGTGACTGGGGAGAACCACCACAAATCAGCATATAGATGATGCGTGCCAGGATCTCCGGGCTGTGCTGTGTGCCACCTGTGATGTTTCTGTGCTTCTTGTTTCATGTTATTTGCTGCGTCGTACTGTCTCTTTAGCTTTTTATTATAAGACTTTTGCTATCTAACTCTAATACATGTATTTGGTCCACCTTCAAGGACGTTAAACAAAAGGGCTCTTGGGTGACAACCCATTTGGGACCATTTGGTCCCGTTCTTTCTTGTTATCTTTTTTGCTATATTTTTGTGTGCTTGGGATCTCTTTAATCGCAGGTCCGCATTTCTTGGAGCACGGCGGGATCACCGCCTTCTGAACAAAACGCCATATCTTCTGGTATGCTCATTTCTGAGCATGGGGTAATCTCTCATCCTAGCCTTCTTAAGCTTATGCCTCTATCGAACATGCTTTTTGCTTAGTGTAAGTCTGGGGGAGTGAGAGTTAGCATTACCTCGTGCACATGCATAGTGCACAGCATACTAGGATTTACAATGTGTTATATTGTAGCATTGCTCATCTTATGGCACACCACGACACCCACGTAAGCGCACTTAACTGTAGGCACGCGACGAGTCTAACTCGTCTCGGTTGTGTGAATGGGAAATCACGGTGCTGGGTTTGGATTGCGAGACGAAGTACTTTGTTGACTCGTGGAGTGCTCTAGTCATTTATTCATGTCTCGCATAGAAATCAGTGTAGATTAAACTTTTCTTTATGCTTTTAGTTTTACATTTTATTCTGATAGCGTAATGCTAGTTTATTCTACTCAAAAGTGTTGAATCTGGTGCGAATCATTCGGTAGTGTAGGGATGTGTGTAGAGGGGTGCTAGGCTCGTATTGCTCGAGTCGGGAGGAAGAATCATCTTTCTCGGTGGCTAAGAACTTGCCCCAAGCGACTCTCGAAGCATGGGTATGAGTTAATTCAGTGCGTGAGTGTGACGTAGGCCATCATGTTGGCCAGTTTGAGCTTTGTATTCCGGTCCTAACATCTTATCCTTGCTAGCCCCTTGTGCCTACCCGATCCCGTTGATTCAGCTCCACCTTCAATCCACCAAAGCCAAAATGACTATCCTAATCGCACACCAAATTCTGAGCTCAAGCAATCTGTGCATAAAAAAATTTGGGTGTTGATGCGGTGTATATCTGTGATTGTGGTGGAAATGTGTTATTGAAAATATAGCTGTTTTGTATCAAATTGTGCAAAATTGTGAAATTTGAAAAAAATGAAAAAAAAATGAAATGAAACGAAAAAGAAAAAAAAATGTATAAAGAGATACATTTGGGAATACGTGGTGTACACAATTTTATTATTGCTGGGATAGTGTTTCGTTTGCAAGCTCATTTGGGTTATGTGTGCTAAGCCCCCGCATTTACCATTGTTTACCGCACCGTAGCCTAAGCCTAAATCATAACCTTAAGTCCTACTAATTTGCGCATCGAATCGTACGAATGCCGTGGAGAGAGTGCAAACGGGTGAGCGTATGGTCATCGACACTGATGGATTTCAGTGGAGGTTGTTCCGAACTCCGGTGTTGAGTAATGTTCGCCTCAGCGGCCTTTCTAATTTCTTCCTACGCATGACCGAGTGATTCCCTATGATTCAACTTTTGAGTAGAAATAATATATAGTTACGGTGTTAGAATTATGTAAACTATTTTGCATAACTAAAAATTCTTTTTACTAGATTTCTATGCACATGCGTATGAGACTTCGCATATTACTCTGTCCTTGCAATTTCTAACCCAGCTATGCTTTTTCTCGCTCCGTCGGATTTGTTTGCTCGGGACGCGCAAACAGGTAAGTCTGGGGGTGTGATGAGTCTGGTTTATACAGTGATTTCTGGCCACATTTGGGTTTGTTTTAGTGTCATTGCACTACAATTGCTGTTCATATATGCTTATATTGATAGCATGGCATTTCTGCGCCTTTTGTGCAATCCTTCCCCCTTTGTGGCATGTTTTTCCTATATATTACTGTATGCCTGTGTTATGGATCCGGTGGTGTGCACGGATCAGGGTTATTTGTGTTTTTCCTGCAGGTCCTGGGATCGTGTGCACGTTCGGGATGGTGCGAGGCAATTTTTGGCCTAAAAAGCCTCTGATCGTGCGCATTCCTTCGCGCACGATCAGGCGCACGAACAATGGTCGTACATTAATTCCCGTCCCTGATTGAGCATCGGCGCACGAGCACAGGCCTTTCTTCGCGCACGACCACTGGTCGTGCGCCCCTGACCGTGCGTTGTTTTCTATCTTTTTCTTTGCTACAGGTTGACTGCGCACGATCACAGGCATTCCTTCGCGCACGACCATTGGTCGTGCGCCACTGACTGTGTGCAGTACTTATTCTGCTCCCTATTTAAGCCGCTGTTCCGCAAAATTAGTGATCGGGCACTGTTTTGGGGCGCGATTTCTGCGCGTGAGTCCGCCGTTCCACCTCTCCAAGGTCCCCCCTTCCATTCCTCCCTTGGGGAAAGCTTCATCCATTGATCCTAAGGTCCATCTTGGGTTCCGGAAGCATTCTCCGCCATCTACGGCCAGTATTCCAAGAGGAAGACATCTCCATTGGGCGAAGCAGAAGTGACCCCGCTCTGAGAAGAAGACGGGCAACGGTTGGAAGTAGTGACAGCCTCTAAACCCCGGAAGCAACCAAGGACTGAGCTCGGAGGAGGCGTGACGACCCCCCATTCCGACCAAGATCCGCGGCGAGGCTTCTCATCTTGTGGTTACTTCTACCCCTTCTCTTTTTGTGATTTGTACTCTTTATTGTTGTAATGAACTAAATGAACATCTATTTATCTATGAATGGGAGTTTATTTATGAACTTGTTCTTTACGTTATGCTGTGTTGTGATGCGCTCCTCCCCTGCTCCACTTACACCCACACGATCTAGTACTCGCTCTAGCAAAAGCTGGAAGCGATAGCGAAGAGGTGCCTTCGACCCTCAACTCTCGCATTTGCACTCACCTCATCCATATGCTCACCGGCCATCCGCTAAGCGAAGCACGGCATCGCGGCCTGCACTAAATCCATCCACCAAGGGACGCGGTGATTGTGACCCGCATAGTTTGTTTAGTTTTCTCATTCCCGTTCTATAAAACCAACAAAACCCCCCTTGTTTTGTTAAACTTAGAAACCCCCATAATTAATCTCCTAACGAGCAAATCGTATTACCCAACTTGCGGTCCTTTGAGAACTATATTTGGGGAGCTACTCCCTACTTTTATTACTTGACAATGACCGGTACACTGCCGTCGTACTGCATTTCGTGCCCGCTAATTAGCGGTGTGGAAATAGCGTGTCACCCCACCACAGAGCCGTTAGGTTGTTGAGGCCAGGGCTCGATCCCCCGACCTCCTTGATAAAGAGTCTTCAGGCAGACTCTCATCACCAACTGAGCTGCAGCACAGTTGGTGATGAGAGTCTGCCTGAAGACTCTTTATCAAGGAGGTCGGGGGATCGAGCCCTGGCCTCAAAAACCTAACGACTCTGTGGTGGGGCCGGAGACGGGTTGGGGTGCTTGGGCTGCAGCCCGGCAGTGCGACTGGAACATGTTCCTTCTGGCCGAGCCAGGGTGGGTCGGCCCTGGGCTTGCTGCATCAAAGGGAGACCTCTCCATCTCATGTTCAAAGGTCCCTTGCTCTCAAAGCTGCTGAAGGAGAGTCCTCCACTCCTGAGGATGAAATGTTCAGCCTGCTGGCAAAGAGATTCAAGAAGTGGGTAAAGACTGAGGACTCAAGAAGAAGAGAAAGGGACTCAAGGCCCAAGTATGATAAGACTCCAAAGAAGGAGGTTATCTGCTATACCTGCAACAAACTAGCGCACATTGCTCCTGATTGCCCACAAGAGCAAAGGGAGAAAAGCAACAGCAAGGATGAGAAGAAGAAGAAGAAGTCCTTTAGAGGAAAGGACAAGAAGAAAGCCAAAGGCTTAATTGCTGAGACATGGAGTGATTCTGAGGTAGAGCTAGACTCATCATCATCTGAGAGTGATGATGAAGCAGAAGCTGTAGCAGCCTGCATGATGGCACTGGGAATGGCATCAGATGATGAAGATGATCAGGTATCATCTGTCTTTGATGAATTTGATTTTACTTCAGATGATTTTAAATCATATTTTAAAGATTTCTGCAGGGATCATCTTAGAGTAGAAAAAGAATTGAACATTGCTAGGTCTAAATTAGAGAATCTTAAGAAAGTTGAAACATTCTTAACAATTCATTGGCTAACTAATGAACTTAATGATAAAGAGTTAGAATTGATTAAGCTTAGAGAGGAAAACACAAAACTAAAAGAAGAGCTAGCAAGGGTAAAGGACTTTGAGGACTCGCTTAATGGGAGGAGTCAAAAGCTCAAGGATATCACAGAAAATCTCTCTATGAGATTTAATCACCTAGTTTTAGGAGCAGTGCCCTACACCAGCACTAAAACACCTAGGAAACCTGCCTGGAAAAATCCAGTCTCATTTGTTAGACCTACTGAATACCAACCAAGTGAGAAGAGTGTATCATTCAAGGGTAAGAATAGCAATGATACAGATAGGATAGTTAGATCTAAAAAGGTAAATCAGAATGAGAAAGAAACATCCCTAGGCAAGAATCATGTAGAAAAGTCAAATAATCTCAATCAAAAGGGTAGAGCAAAATCTAGAATAATAAAACATTCTGCTGACTTGTTATATTTTGATACATTTTATACTCATTTCAAATATCAGGATAAAAGGTTTGGGAAATCCATCCCCTATCATCCCAATGGGTATCATGAAAGACCCTTCTATTCTTTCATTGAACCCTACATTGCAGATCCTTTGGAATAACTCATTGGCTGATCTTCATACACCCATCTTCAAGAATTCTAAGAACAAAATTCCTTCAACCTTCTCCCTTCTTCTTTCTCATTCTGTAAAAGAGTTTTATTAATCCATCTTCAAAGGATTCAGTGGTTCAAGATCTCCTTATCAAAAGATCTGGTGGTTCAAGATCTCCTTATCAAAAGATCTGGTGGTTCATGATCTCCTTATCAAAAGATCATTAGTTATAAGAGTCTCCTGATCAAATGACTCAGGCACAGGTGGTGCATTCCTACCAGGTGGTAGAAGAGAGGACTAGCCACATTTTGGGGAACCTCTATGAAATTCATTGTGTTTGTGCTGTGATTTTCTGTGTTGTCCCAGTCTTTTATTCTGCACTTATTTCCTGCATTCTTTATTCTGCCTGGATTGTTAAGCATAACTCCTTAGAGTAATTTATTGTTAAACACAGTTAGGATAGAAATATTTTAAAACTCTATTCACCCCCCCCCCCCCCCCTCTAGAGGAAAAGGAAAAGATCAGAAAACAGAGGCTACAAGGCAAGAAGGCAAAAGGAAGTTGAGCAAGACCCCCAATTCAGCAAATGGCTCCCAACCTCTAAAACTCTAATCTTTGAATCTTGGATTGGGTTTGGATATCCTAAGGATGGATAAGAAAGAGTATATTATTCTGCTGATTGGAAACTTCATTTGAGACAGGAGGAGTAGAGAAGAAATCACAAATTGGCTTTTCCCCCATGGTCCTCCTCCTTCTCCTAAGAAGATTACTAAGCCAATAAGTTTTTATGAAAGGCGGAGGAGAAAATGAAAGGGAAGTACAAGTAGGAACTAGAAGCGTCAACTATAAGAATGATTGTCTTAAAACTGACTAAGGCAAATGACATTATAAATTATATTTAAGACTACATCTTTTGTTTATACAATGTTAGTGGTTGAACTCTTTTGTGCCTTAATTATCTTTAAGTTTGATCCCGCTTGTTATCTGGCATTTATCACTGAGGTGAGTTATGACTTCTTTAAATAGGGGTAGATTATTGGGAATAGTGTCCAACAATGTTCCTAATTTGATGAAGTGCTCATGTCAATGATAAAAAACACTATGTATTTGATGTTCATTTGATGTGACATGAGCAGGTTAGGACATCATACATTATAAGTATAATATCTTAAGATCAAGCAAAAATGCCTAAGGCATATATCATCGTGTCAACAAGGTACACACGTCGATATCATTAAGATCACTCGCAGTAGACAGCAAATGAAATCAGTCAAGAATCGTCGTTATAATAAAAAGACCACGACGATGTCATTGCGTCAATAAAGTACACACGACGATATCGTTGTGAGAACAAGAAGACACAACTAAGTCAAGATATCATCATGACAATAAGTATAACACGACGATATCATTGTGTCAACAAAGTACACAGGACGATATCATTGTGAAGACTCAAGAAGGACTTGCTAAGATAAATATCATCATGAAGGAGCTATATCGTCGTGAAGGCTATTAGACATCGTGGAGACAGAGGATGTAGTCAAGATAGTCTTTCATATCATTGAGATATCTGTTCTAGGGGAAGATCTCAAAAGACTTTAAGAGTTGTCTAAGTTGGATAGCTGAGACAACAAGTTCTGTCATCGAGATGGTGTTCATATCATCGAAATAGACCAAGATTTTTTGAAACAAGTTGTCTGCATTTAATGTCGTCGTCTAAAGGTCCAATCAGTGGACATAGTTTAGGAATGGGCTTCTGACATTAATGAGACCTCGGAATAGATCGTTAGACATTCCCGTCATATAAAAGGATAATCTGTTTGCCCTAATTAATAATAGAGAATAGAGAATACAAAAAGAATCAATTGAACAGTGTAACGACATTCAGAAGAAGGAACATTCTCGAGAACATTGCTTTCAGTTCTCCAAGGCTCAGTCAGACATCATCGACTGATATGCTCATTCCAGATTGAAGAAGAGGATTGAAGAGAACCTTCTATGCCTCAGTGAATAGATCTTCAAGGTTTTCTCTTCCGATCCAGAGGTCATCTGCTTAGGGCCTAAGAAGACTCTTCAGGATATTTCTCATCTCTATTATGTGAAGTGTTCTTCAATTTTGTAAACTAAATATTTTTCGGTAGGACACTTTGAGTCTGAGCTGTAGGGTTCTTTGAGAACTTGGGGTAGGATCTTTTGAAGAACTGTGTTGTAGGGCATGGAGTGTCTGAGCTATAGGGTTCCTGGAACCTGAGGTAGGATCCTAGAAGGATCTGAGTTGTAGGGCCTGCTGTGTCTGAGTTGTAAGATCTGTGGAGGAGATCTGAGTTTTTGGTGGAGATTGTTGGCTCTAGCACACCGCTAGATAGGCGTATATGGATAGTTGAGTTCTCAAGACACATTGTCTTTGGGAACCACTATAAATCTGGTGTATTTGTGTGATGAGTTTTGTTCCTATGATATGTGTTGTGATTTACTTTATTTGCTCTTGTGCTTAAAATTTCAAAATAGTCACATCACCTATCCCCCCCCCCCCCCCCCCCTGGGTGATTGTTTCACATATAACACTGGAGAAGTAAATGAAGTTCTCCTCTTTATTCCAGTCAATGTAGAAGAAGAAGCTGAAGAACAAGAGACAACTCCTGAAGTTAAAACCATTCAGTCTACAGAAGAAGCTGAAGAACAAGAGACAGCTCCTAAAGTTGAAGCCATTCAGCATACAGAAGTAGTACCTGATAGGAACATAATATTGGTAAGTGCTATAAAATTCAAGAAGAACCACCCATAAGATCAGATCATTGGGGACATCAATCAAGGAATTCATACAAGGAGTAGTACCATTAATGAGGCACTCTACTTGAGTTTCCTCTCACAGGTGGAGACAAAGAAGTTTGAAGAAGCCAACTCAGACCCATTCTGGATCATGGCTATACAAGAAGAATTGAACAAATTCCAAAGATGCACAGTTTGGAAGTTAGTACCAGATCCCAAGATCACAATATCATTGGAACTAAGTTGGTGTTCAGAAACAAGATGGATGAATAATGAGTAATCATTAACAAAAGGCAAGGCTGGTTGTAAAGTGCTATAGACAAGAAGAAGGCATAGAGTTTGACCAAACCTTTGCACCAATAGCAAGATTGGAGGCCATCAGGTTCTTTCTAGCATATGCAGCTCACAAAGGCTTCGAGGAATATCAAATGGATGTGAAGTTTGCCTTCCTCACTTGAGATTTGAAGGAGGAAGTATATGTAGAACAACCCCTGGGTTTTGTTAATTCAACTTATCCTAACCATGTTTATTATCTTAAGAAAGCTTTGTATGGTCTAAAGCAAGAACCAAGAGCTTAGTATGAGACCTTATCTACCATTCTCATTGAAAACAAATTTTCAAGGGGAAAGATAGATATGGCATTATTCCTAAGGGAAATTAAAGGCAAGACCTTGCAGGTCCAGATATATGTTGTAGATGACATAATCATTGGATCTACAGATGACTACATTTGTAAAAGGTTTGCCAACCTTATGCAAGTGTAGTTTGAAATGAGCAGCATGGGAGAGCTAAAATACTTCTTGGGTCTCCAAGTGAAGCATCTGAGGATGAGATATTCATATCTCAGACCAAGTTCAAAAAAGAGCTCATTAAGAAGTTTGGAATGGAGAGTGCAATCTCTATGAGGACTGCAATGGGCTCCAATGTGTCTCTGGACAAGGATTAGAAAGAGAAACTTTTTTTATGTAATCATGTATATTTGCATCATTGGATCTCCACTCTACCTAACTGCTAGTAGACCAGACATTATATTTGCTACATGTGTTTGTGTCAAATATCAAGTGAACCCCAAGGACTCTCACTACACCTCTACTAAGAGGATCTTGAGATACCTTAAGGGTACACCTAATCTTGTCTTATGGTACCCTAAGAGTAATGATTTTGAACTAACAGACTTTTCAGATGTAGACTTTGTAGGATGCCGACTTTGCAGGATGCAAGGAAGATAGCAAAAGCACTCCAGGGACATGCCCATTCCTTGGGAGAATACTAATTTCTTGGAGCAGCAAAAAATAAACCAGTGTTGCAATTTCAACTCCTGAGTCAGAATATATCTCTGTTGGGAGCTATTTTGCTCAATTGCACTAGATTCAACATCAGTTAGAGGATTGCAAGTTACAAATAAGGAAGACTTCATTGTATTGTGATTCATCCAGTGCTATCTCAATTGCCAAGAATCTAGTGTCACACATCAAAACCAAGCATATAGAGGTCATGTATCACTTAATTAGGGAGCATGTGGAGAAGGAAGATATTTGCTTAGAATATGTTCCTATAGACAAACAAGTGGCTGACATCTTCACAAAGCCCCATGATGAGGCAAAATTTAATCAATTCAAAATTGAGCTTGGTATGCTTAACATGAGTTGATATATTTCTCATTCTATTTCTCTAACCAAAATCTGAACTATATCAGTTATTCTTCCTCATTCAGAAGGTTTATAAGTGTATAGGCCAGATATTTGGTCGACACATATTATGTTTAATCATTTTGTTGAAGTGTGCATAATTTTTATTAAGTATTTATGAATATCGACAAGAAGGTCTACTCGATACAGAGAACTGACTGGAGTAGAAAGTAAAAAAATAGTTATTGTTGAGGTAACCCGTGTACAAACTAAGGGGGAGCTTGGAAATGAAGTACTTAGGAGCATGAGAGAATATTGTTCAAGAGGCTACAGCTAAGCCAATTATTATAGATTCCTCTATTGAATATGTTGTTATTGAGGGGGAGGTACCTAAAGTTTCAAGAACAGAACATTAAATGAAATTACTACTATTTTATCAAACATTGCTCAAGTTTAGGGGGAGACTCACACTAAGTCCTCTGCCCTAGGGGTTGCAAGCTTTGAAACAACTTCATAAAAGTAAAAAGGGAGAGAAACAGAGCAAGATTAAAGGTAAGAGGAATTAAACTACTGAAGATCTAGTAGTTGCAAAGAGACCCTTTGAAGGAAGGGAGAGAGAATACCCTAGAGCTTTGCTATTCTAGATGCTGATTTCAGAAGCTAAAAGACTACCAGGAAGAAATCCTCAAGAACATACTTAATGAAGTCAGAATGGGGGAGAAAGAAGATGAAGCTATATAGGAAAGAAGAAAAAAGATGATATATATAGAGAAAGAAGATGTTGATCAAGCTATTGAGAAAGAAGATGTTGTTCAAGCTATATAGAGAAAAAAGATGATGATCAAGCTATATGGATCATAAATCAACCTAGATCGGTGTAGAACCTCATGAGCATAATTGGTATGTTATGTAAGACCCCCCCCCCCCCCCCCCCTCTCGGAACACAAGACACGACCGAGGGCAGTCCTATGCCCAGGAAAGTCTCCTTGCAGAAGCGCCAGCACACGAGCTAGCCTCTTCCACAAGATGCCTATCCTGCCAGCCAAACCAATATCATCGAGCCAACCCATCAATAATACAAGAACAAGAAGCCATATATTTACATATAAGCAAAGGTGTCACAATTATACAAAAGACAGGTAGCTCCGAGAGCTCCTATAAGTATCAGAGTATCAAAAGAAATACCCCAAGAGCTACATCTCAAAACTAATGCTCACATCTGTCACTGACAGTAATGACAGTATCATAGTCTCCGGTCCTGTCGTCCTGACCTGGCTATCCGCCTCCAGCGTCATGCGCAGCTGCTCGTGGGTGCGCTCCTAAAAAGACTAAGTGGATTCACATCCTCTCACCCGGCGACTCCAAGGCAACGGGCGGAAGGGAATGAAGAGAAGATACACTATAAATAGTAGTAGCAAAAACAGATGGCAAGGAAAGATGTAATCACCACAGTATATCAAATGTTTAAAAAGTACATCTACCAAGTAGTATGGTCAGCGATAGAGTATAAACAAGCAGCGTATATAGATAACTGAATTGAACTTAACTTATAAGGATGCCGATACAAGCTTATAAGTTAAGGATTCAAACATAAAGTAACCCATCATATAAAAGTGCCCAAACAAGTTTATATGATGAGGATCCAATGCGGTGCAATGCTATGAACATGAAAGGATGAATGCAATGAAATGATTATGATATGATGACTCACCAATGCATAATTACTATGTCGACATAGACATGTACTTCCCACTTTTCGAGGGTAGCTAACCTCTCAGGCGCCCACCGTTGTGGCCAGACGATGGCAGTAGAACGGGCTTCTCCACTACTGGGCGGGTATGCACACTACCAGACCTAAGCCATACGTACGCCTCGACGCTAAGAACACAACAGCGGAGCTCCTGCGTACTCTTGCTCGCCAAACTAGCTGAGTCTTATGACGCGGATGGGGTCTTGGGAATTGAACACCATGAACCCAGCCCAACTGGTCATTGGAACGGAAGGGGTCTTTGCAAATAAGCACAGAGAGCCTAGCCCAACTGGCCAAGATCTATCTACCAGCTCCTGTCGGTGTGACGACTGGCGAGCCCATAGATCTGCCATAAGTAATCCTCCAACAAGGATCATTATGCAATCGTGTGAACCTATGCACACCCCAGTAATTTCCCATGCTCTACCCGTGCTATCAAGCACCCAGGGACTCCCCACCAAGTCCATGACACATGTTAATATTACAAGTTCAAACGATGCTAACTAGCATCCAAGGATCTACCAACCGGGTCCTGAAAATAGCACCTTAGGATATAATCATATCCTATAATCCACACCAGACCGTCACTGCTACCCATACTAAGTTATCATAACTCTTGTGCAGTGGTATATGTATGAAAGGGAAATACTATCTTTGATCCTATGGGACTACTTGTGCGCATAATGTCATGTTCGAGTTAACTATACAAATCTGCCCAGACACATTAACCGTACCAATACTCGTGCTCTATTCACGACCCGCTTTGAACACAATTGAATTCTTAAGCATCTTTCGATCACGCTTAGTCAATACCAATCATCTCAAGCCCGTTCTCTTTAAGGATCATCAGTAATAATTTCTACTAAGCGGTTATCACAAATCTAACTCTCTGATAGATTACCAAGTGATATATGGTATAATTTTATGCACGTTTCCATTTTAGAGTCATAACATTCATCTACTCCTCGCCCAATTGACATGGGAATCTAGGAACTCCTATCACACCAAAGGGGGAAAACCTGAAGTTCTCTGTTTGTTAGCATCGGCGGTATCGCTACCGCTGGGCGCTAGTGATTGAGATGATATGCCTTCCCGTCGACATTATGTGTCGACGGGAAGTTACCCCTTCCCTTCGACTAGTTAACACGCTAGCGTCAGTGGTAACACTACCGTCGGGCGCTAGTTTTTCTACTAGCACTCCTTCCCGTTGACATTAAGTGTCGATGGGAAGTTATCCCTTCCCGTTCGACAGGTTGACTCGCTAGCGTCGGTGGTATCTCTACCGCTGGGCGCTAGTGATTCTATCAACACCTTCCCGTAGACATTAGGTGTCGATGGGAGATTATCCCTTCCCGTCGACAAGTAGACACGGTAGCACCGGCGGTAGCACTACCGCCAGGCGCTAGTGATTCTATCAACACTCCTTCCCGTAGACATTAGGTGTCGACAGGAAGTTATCCCTTCCCGATGACAAATCGACATGCTAGCGCCGGCGGTAGCACTATAGTCGAGCACTAGTGATTCTATCAACACTCCTTACCATAGAAATTAAGTGTTGATGGGAAGTTATCCCTTCCCGTCGACAAGTTGACTCGCTAGCGCCGGCGGTAGTACTACCGTCGGGCGCTAGTGATTCTATCAATACTCCTTCCCGTAGACATTAAGTGTCGACGGGAAGTTATCCCTTCTTGTCGACCAGTCGACATGCTAGCACCGGTGGTAGCGCTACCACCGGGCACTAGCTAACAGGAAGTAGATCCTCTGTTATTCACCTCCCAATTTACTTCACTGGCAGCCCAGCTCCAAATCACATACATATTCTTTCTTTCCCTAATGGTTGGACTCCCATCACTATGTATATGTCTAATATAATCAAGTTCAATATTTGCTACCATATCTATAATTAAAGCCCTTTTTAACATTGACTATTCATCATCTTCCTCAATAAGAAATTAGGGCATTTCACCTTCTCTCCTCCAACACTCCCTCATTTTTCCACCGATCTTCACGAAATCAACTCCTTTAACTTCGTATTGAAGAGAGGAGTTGATCAAATACATACACGTGGTGACTGATGCCCTAGAACATATGCTCTAGCGTGGCCACTTCCTATGAAACTCCATTAATCTCACTAAATCAAGCTCTTTTGAGCTCAATGTCTCTCCTAATTAGATCTAAAGATCTAGCACCAAGGGAGAGGGGTCGGAAGTCACCTGATTTTCGGCCGACGGCCGCGGTTGTCTCCTCGGCGGCATGACGGCGGTCGGCGGAGCTCAAGCTCTTCTCCAAGGTTGCTTCTTCAAAAACCCTAGGTTAAAACCATAAGGTGTGAGGAAGAAGATGAAGAAAATAAGAAGATGATGATGATGATGAACAGGGCCCTCTAATTAAGATTTCAGCCCATTCATGTTAGGATTGAATAAAGAGAGAGAGAGAGAGATAGAGAGAGAGAGAGAGAGATTTGCATTAATGACCATTAAATGCAATTCCAATTTTCCAAATCCTTATGTTGAAACCCCTCACCTAGGTGTCATCTACTTATTGGCTTTTAATTCCACCATTATCTTAGATTTAGGCAATTTAGGCCACCCACCATTGAAGAAATTGCGTGCACTGATTCGGCCGCTACTGCCGGCGCTAGTTGAAGCTACCGCCGGCGCTAGCTCCCTGCTAACAATTCCTTTGCCATTTGCTTCCTAACTTCAAGGGGTGAGGGTTACATCCACTCCTGGAGATCAGGGTACATCCATGGCACCATTAGGACCTCAAGACTCCTACCTAGCTCAAGTATCCCCAAGTGACTCGTGTCACTCGAGGGGTCTAGTTTGAATTGGGATGTTACAAATCCAATAAACGAAGAAATAATTTTGTCCCCAAAATTTAGGTTGGGGCTATGAAGATTGAAGGTCGGACTATGTAAATCAAATTCGGAGTACCCTTGACGAGGTTATTAATTTAGTATGTCCTGACTCCCACTTAACCCTTGTGTGTGGAATTACTCATCCACATTGCATCGCGCATCACCACAAATTTCCCCCAAGTGTACCTTTATAATTCTCCACAAAAGTCGTAATCAAAATTATGTACAAGAAGACGCTTGAATGTCTCTCACCGTGATGAAGACCATCGTTGTTGTGTACAGGTAGGGATTTGTAACTCTACTCATCATGATCAAATTTTGTATCTCCCTCAACTATGCACGAGCAGTTGGTCGATATAATCATTTACCATTCATACACGCACATGTGATTCTCATGACCAAGTCGTGTTAACAAGCACTCAAGGACTTCCACCAAGTCCTTGCTCGATTTCCACATGATATAACCATATCCTACCAACCACACCAAATCGACATCGCTGCCCCTAGTGAGTTGTCATAACTCTAACGTGGTGAAATATGTAAGTCATGGGATTACTCTCTATAATTCCTTTAAGACTACTCACGTAGTTAGTGATACGTTTAGATTCACTACCAAGGTTTTCCCAACTATATTTACTAGTCCTTTCCATCCTCATACAAGAGTTACTACATGTCTCGAGTATAATTTAACTCATGATTAAACGTATATTACAATATACACATATTTCTAGATTACCGATCTTGATGGGCATAATACCTTTCCCCGTTCATCAAAACAACTTATAATAACATACTTTAATAAGGAATTCATCTCCAAATTACATCGCCTTGAAATTTGTACCACAACTTATAATTTGATATTTACAACATCTTCATCGCATTTCAAGTTCACCCAATTTCACCACAACTATTTAGGAACGGTAAATTTATATATTATAACTAACAAATTCCCAACAAACATATGTTTAACAATTCTGAAACTGAACAAGGATGATCGTAATATCGTCGAACAAGTGTGCTTTGATTCTTGAGATCATCAGAGCCATATCCAAGGAATCATATATATTTACCCATCTTCAAGAACTCAACTCGACATCCTCTTGATTTCAAGTTTTATGGGGACAATGTACCCTTCCAATATCATGACATGAAAAATTATCACATCATTTTCTTCCAAGAACAAGAGGACATGAGTCTAGTACTACTTGTCTACTCTAGGTCCTACCTAGACGTGCACCGAACTCAGAAGTCGTGCCAATTTTCTCTTGTGATTTAGATCATTTCATTTAAAGAATCTTTCAACTGTGAACCTAACCCCTATTCCACATTAGGGACATGATACAGGCTCTCTAGAAATCTACCTTGTCGAGGCAATATTGTTACACGTACTCTTACTTATTCATACATTCTCCCCAACCTCCAAGGTTGACCAAAATTTGATTCTTTGGAGGCAATTGCTACATCTCTTGGTAATTTGCAACTGCTCTTTACATAAGGGAAGTCATCGTGCATTAATATGTCATGACTTCATCTCATGCGGGTATTAAATAATTACATCTTTCCTCAATGCAAACATCTGAGGCAACAACTATTGCCCCTTTGTGAGTAGTGTATCATTGATGTGCATGTTATGTTTATTCTATACTAAAGTGGGGAGATTTATATCATCCAACAAGTTATACAACTTTTGATAACTTCAACATATAACCATTATTGACTAAGCCCGCTAAATTTAGGAAGAACACGCTCCAAAAATTACACCCAATTTTTGGAGCCCTTCCTAAGGTAGACTTGAAGGTATGTATCAAGTTTCACATCTTTTGGATAATTATCCCGGGAGAATTTCAACATGTACATTTCCGCTATTCGAACCTCAAGCATGTGCGACCTCTTTCCAGGTCAAACACAAAAAATGAATACAATTGGGAATTCCTATTCCAAATTCCACAATATCTAAATCGCCGACCAAATGTGGTCATAATCGTTCACGTATTATTTAAACAAAACCTTGATGTCATACGTCTACAACAGACCATTTCAAAATAAGATTTAGGGGAAAACTCAAGTCGGTACATGACTAGTCCAATAAACGAAGTGATAAGCCCCCGTATATTTGGACTAGGTTTCTCCACCACCCATATGGTACATTCATCTCATGTATGGGAACAATCCTTAGGGGCATATGTTGGAACAACCCTATTACTGATTTGGGCTAGGATTACTATGTGTTGACTAGGATCAAGTTGACCCCCATTGTATAGTCTAAGGGTCATAGTTTTAGGCTGATAAGATAGCTAGAACTTAGAATTTCTCTAAGTTTCTGTGTTCGACAAACTCTATACTGGGTTCGACGAACTAGTCTCTGCGTTCGATGAACGGCCTTCTCTCTGCGTTCGACGAACGACGTGCTCCAGTCTCAGGGTCTCAGCAGTCGACGATCTTCAGTTCTCAGCGGCTCAGCGGCTCAGCGGCTCAGCGGTCGACAAATTCTTCAGTTCGACGAACTCAAACTTGAGATCGACGAACTCCAGCCTGAGTTCGACGAATTCTTTATCAGATGTTCAGTTCGACGAACTCTTCCTTCAGGTCGATGAAATCTTATCTCAGATCGATGAATTTTCTCTCAGATTGTTCAGATCAGTCATTCTATTTCTTTGAACTCAGTTCATCCATCAGATTCAGTTCTATTCTTCATTTGGAGTTATTCTTCCAGATAAGACAAGTTTTATCCCTCTTTTATTTTATTCTCTTTCCAATTCCCTCTCTCGAGAAAAATAGTCGTTTTGCTTGTTGGAAAAGGATATCATTTATTATTGAAGAGGAAAGGAATTAAGATTGGCTGAATCAGGGAAGTTCCAAGAAAAGATTTAATGCAGATTATTCTATTCCTATTCAGAGATATTTGAAATTCAAATCAGCCATATTCTTCCAGAAAATATAGGATACCAGAAAGAAAAAGAAGACACAGACATAAAAAAAAAAGACCAGAGCATCTTTCTAGAGAAAATATTCAAAAGGAAAAAAGAAAGTTCATCTTCCTCAAGCAGCATCTTATTCTCTGAGAACATCTTCAAGATCAATCTCTCAGTCTTTCTGCTGCAAGTTACAAATCTTCTATAGAGCAACAATAATCTGAGGAACATCTATCTCTCAGATTCATCAGCTTATTAAGGAAGATATTTTCAATTCAAGAGAAAGCTCCATCCTCAAGCTGTCAAAAATTTCATTTAGACAAGTGGAGATGTCAAATCATCAAATAAGTCATACTAATCGTGTTATCTTCACCACGAATGATTATTAATTAATCTTCTAAACTTAAGGGAATCATGCTCCCCCAGCAACTCCGCCTATCTAGAGCTCTTCCTAAGGCAGGTACGATGATAAGTAACAACTCCCAAATCCTTGGGTAATTATCCGGATAGGAATTCAAAACGTAAGTTCCTGTTATTCGTACCTCAGGCATGCATAGCCTCTATCTAGGTCGAAACCTCAAGGATTAATGTTGTTTTAATTTCCTAGTCGCACGTTACCACTTCTTTATTACTAATTAAATATTGTCATCCTCATACCGATCGTCCATATACAAAATTTTATTATATCATCTTGTATGTACAAAATTTCATCATATCCCAGACGATTATGTTATCAAAAGTCCACGTGTAGACAAATACAAATGCATACCCCCAAGAGTTAGCTTACTATTCTCCTCTTTTACTTATGCACCAAGTCTCAGGGAAACATAGAAAAACAATGCTCATCCTTGAAATGTTCTATTTTTCTTATTCCGATTGTGAATTTTTCTCTCGATCAAAACATGGTGTTAGTAGTCCACCCTGCTCAAGATGAACTAATTGTTCAAGGATTACGATTTTCAAGTGTTGAAAAATTGTGAAGATTTTTCAATTCCCTGAGAAACCTCAAATGGTAGGACACCAGCCCAATAAACGAAGAGATAAGCCCCCCAGAATTCTTGGGATGAGTCTCTTCGGCCACCAACATGGTACCATCACCCTACATGTGCACACAATTGTGAGGGCATACCATCCTTGACTCAAAGTTTTATCCTGGACTTAATCCATTCGTTAGGCCCTTATGGTTACATTTTACGACACCCTTTTCAAGGTCAACATGTGACCAAATAAAAAATTGGCCTATTCTGGATTCAAATTCTTATCATATCTTCTCCAAGTGAAACCATTTACATAATTAGAAGTGGGTGGTATCCACATACAATATAAAAGTCATGCTTAGTGGTCTCTTACTAGGCTGATAATAGACTACAGGTACCCATCTCATTGAGAGTGTCCTAATATTTGGGTAAGGGTGATAATATTACTCCATATCTAAGGTAGAAACCTCAGAGTGCGATTCTTTTGCACTTACACACACGTTAAACTCTTACCTTAGTCACTTGAGGTCACTTATTGCTTGGCCAAATCATCCCCAAGATCGGTATAAGGCTAGTATACATCACGACATATCCTGCTAAGTCAACTAAAATGGTATCCTAGTTAGGTTGGCATCAATCCTATACCAAACCAACTCTGACTGTTGGAATGGGAATACAAATTACTGTCTCGGAATGAGCCAGCATCTTTATGTAAGTGTATGAGTTTGGCTTAGTTTGGCACTTTCTATAGGGAAAAGTGGACATACTTAATGTGAATTACACATGGGCACACCATTGCTTCTGCTGCATCAGTTTGTTCTCAAACTGAACTAGCTAGGAGGGGTGGCCTAGTGGTCTAATGAACTTCCTTATCTCAGGATCATTGCAAGCTGATACCATTTGTAAGACCCCCCCCCCCCCCCCCCCCCTCCCGGAACACAAGACACAGCCGAGGGGAGACCTATGCCAGGACAGCCGCCTTGCGAAAGCGCCAACACACGAGCTAGCCTCTTCCACAAGATGCATGTCCTGCCAGCCAAACCAATATCATCGAGCCAACCCATTAATAATACAAGAACAAGAAGCCATATATTCACATATAAGTAAAAGTGTCACAATTATTCAAAAGACAGGTAGCTCTGAGATCTCCTGCAAGTATCAGAGTATCAATTGAAATTCCTCATGGGCTACATCTCAAAACTAACGCTCACATCTGTCACTAACGGTAATGATGGTATCGTAGTCTCCGGCCCTATCATCCTGACCTGGCTATCCGCCTCCAGCGTCATGCGCTACTACTCCTGGGTGCGCTCCTAAAAAGTGGGGTGCAACAACCATTAGTCATAAAGACTATGTGGTTTCACATCCTCTCCCCCGATGACTCCAAGGCACCGGGCGGAAGGGAATGAAGAGAAGCTGCAATATAAACAGTAGTAGCAAAAGCAGGTGGCAAGGAAAGATGCAATCACCATAGTATATCAAATGTATAAAAAGTATATCTAATAAGTAGTATGGTCAGCGACAGAGTATAAGCAAGCAGAGTATAAAGATAACTGAATTGAACTTAACTTATAAGGATGCACATACAAGCTTATAAGTTATGGATCCGAACATAAAGTAACCCATCATATAAAAGTGCTCATACAAGTTTATATGATGAGGATCTAATGTGGTGCAATGCTATGAACATGAAAGGATGGATCCAATGCAATGATTATGATAAGATGACTCACCCATGCATAATTGTTATGTTGACATAGACCTGTACTTCCCACTTTTCGAGGGTAGCTAACCTCTCAGCCCCCCCCCCCCCCCCCCCCCCCCCCCCCGTCGTGGCCAGATGGTGGCAGTGGAACAAGCTTCTCCACTACTAGCCAGGTATGCACATTACCATACCTAGGCCTTACGTACGCCTCGACACTAAGAACACAATAGCGGAGCTCCTGCATACTCTTGCTCGCCAAACTAGCTGAGTCTTATGACGTTGAAGGGGTCTTGGGAAGTGAACACCAAGAACCCATCCCAACTGGTTATTGGCACGGAAGGGGTCTTTGGAAATATGTACAAAGAGCCCAACCCAACCATCCAAGATCAATCTGCCAGATCCCGTCGATGTGACTATCGACGAGCCCGTAGATCTGCCCAAGTAATCCTCCAACAAGGATCATTATGCAATCGTGTGAATCTATGCACACCCTAGTAATTTCACATGCTCAACCCATGCTATCCAGCACCCAGGGACTCCCCACCAAGTCTACGACACATGTTAATATTACACGTTCAAACGATGCTAACTAGCATCCAAGGACGTACCAACCGGGTCCTGAATATAGCACCTTAGGATATAATCATATCCTATAATCCACACCAGACCGTCACTGCTACCCATACCGAGTTATCATAACCCCTATGTAGTGGTACATGTATGAAAGGGAAATACTATCATTGATCCTATGGGACTACTTGTGCGTGTAATGCCATGTTCGAGTTTACTATACAAATCTGCCCAAACACATTAACCGTACCAATACTCGTGCTCGATTCACGACCTGCTTTGAACACAATTGAATTCATAAGCATCATTCGATCACACTTAGTCAATACCAATCATCTCACGCCCGTTCTATTTAAGGATCATCAGTCATAATTTCTACTAAACGGTTATCACAAATCTCACTCTTTGATAGAATACCAAGTGATATAAGGTACGGTTTTATGCACGTTTCCATTTCAGAGTCATAACATTCATCTACGCCTCGCCCAATTGACATTGGAATCCAGGAACTCCTATCACACCAAAGGGGGAGAACCTGAAGTTCTCTGTTTTCAAGCGTCAGCGGTATCATTACCGTCGGGCGCTAGTGATCCAGACGACAGGCCTTCCCATCGACATTAGGTGGTCAACGGGAAGTTACCCCTTCCCTTCGACTAGTCGACACACTAGCGCTGATGGTAGCACTACCGCCGGGCGCTAGTATTTCTACTAGCACTCCTTCCCATTGACATTAAGTGTCGGAGAGAAGTTATCCCTTCCCGTCGACAGGTTGTCTCGCTAGCGCCGGTGGTAGCTCTACAGTCGGGTGCTAGTGATTCTATCAACACTCCTTCTCATAGACATTAGGTGTCGACGGGAAGTTATCCCTTCCCGTCGACAAGTTGACAGGCTAGCGCCAGCGGTAGCACTACCGTCGGGCACTAGTGATTCTATCAACACTCCTTCCCATAGACATTAGGTGTCGACGGGAAGTTATCCCTTCCCTTCGACAAGTCGACACGCTAGCGCCGGCGGTAGCATGACTGCCAGGCGCTAGTGATTATATCACTCCTTCCCGTAGACATTAAGTTTCGACGGGAAGTTATCCCTTCCCGACGACAAGTCGACTCGCTAGCGCCGGCGGTAGCACTACCGTCAGGCGCTAGTGATTCTATCAACACTCCTTCCCATAGATATTAAGTGTCGACGGGAAGTTATCCCTTCCCGTCGACTAGTCGACGTGCTAGTGCTGGTGGTAGCGCTACCGCCGGGCGCTAGCTAATAGGAAGCTGATCCTCTGTTATTCACCTCCTAATTTACTTCACTGGCAGCCCAACTCCAAATCACATACATATTCTTTCTTTCCCTAATGGTTGGACTCCCATCACTATGTATATGTCTAATATGATGCAAGTTCAATCTTTGCTACCATATCTATAATTAAAGCCCTTTTTAACATGGACTATTCATCATCTTCCTCCACAAGAAATTTGGGCATTTCACCTTCTCTCCTCCAACACTCCCTCATTAGGCCACTGATCTTCACGAAATCAACTCCTTTAGCTTCCTATTGAAGAGAGGAGTTGATCGAAGACATACACGCGGTGAACGATGCCCTAGAACATATGCTCTAGCGTAAATGATCTAGCGTAATATAAAAATTCTGTAAATATTTATAATATAAATAAAATGTTACCTTGTCATACAGAAATGAGCGCTTGGCTCAGTGGGTGTGGTCTGGTTAACTTCGACAAAGGAGGTGGGATCGAAACCAGGCCAGTGCAATTTTGCTTAGATTTAATCCGCTACCCGCGCAGAAGGATCCACTGAGATGAGTATACCCGGTGAGGCCCGCTACCCACTAAGAAGGCTACCCGCTGAGAAGTCTACCCACTGAGAAGGCTACCCGATGAGAAGTCTACCAGCTAAGACCCGCTATCAGCTGAGACCCGCAACCCACTGAGAAGGATTCACTGAGACGAGTCTACCCACTGAGACCTGCTACCCGCTGAGACCCGCTACCCGCCAGATCACATGCCAACTCACCTTCCAGCAACCCGCCAGCTGTACCGCACCCGACCCGCTATCCGCACCCCAACCTTCCAAAAACTTCTAGTTAACCCGCCATCTCACTCCAGTCAAACCTGCCAGCTCACTCTTGTCAAACTACCAGCTCCCTCCAGTCAACCTGCCAGCCAACCCCTCCAAATTTCTATTTGCACCCCCATTTTGCCTATAAATAAGGGGGGCTTTTTCTTGTTTTAGAGGTTCATATTTTTAGAACCTAAGGTAGTATATGTGAGAGCTTTTATGAGTGTTTGTGAGTTAATTTTATATATTTCCAAGCCCTAGTTTGGGCTCATTTTATCACTCAAGTTTAGACTTTCTTAAAAAGTTGTAATTTTTTTTTCAATCAATTTATTTTGTACCAATTGTTCTTCTTGTTCTTCTTTTATTGTCGTGTGTGTGTGTGTGTGTGTGTATGAGTATAGATTTTTTGCTTTCTTTAGTTTTTTGCTTTCTTTAATTTAGCTTTTCATTATTGAAGAGTGTGTGTGTGTATGAGCTTAACTTGTCTTTATTTGCTAAATTAGTTTTTATGCTTTCTTTCAATTAAGTCATTTCATTTCAAGTAGAGTGCGTGCGTGTATGAGATAATTTTTCTGCTTTCTTTAAATTTAGTCATTTCAATTTTCGTAGAGTGGGTGCGTGTAGGAGATAAATTTTTTGCTTTCTCTAAATTCAGTCATTTAAATTGTTGTAGAGTACGTGAGTTTTTAATTTAGTGTGTTTTTTCCTTTTTTTATTATTATTATTGTTTTTCTTTGTTTTTGCTAAAACGCACTCGCAATCACTTAAGTATTATCGTCACCACTCTTTTAAATTTGCAAAATTAATCAAACACTTTTTCCGATAAAATAATAGTGCGTTCTTAAAAAGTAAAAATAATCAACACGATCCGGAAAAATACGACCTTGATATTTTCTACAAATATCCTATACTATATGCGATAAGGTATACTTGCCTTTATCGAAAAATTAGTTTGGATAAATTAAACAAAAACTTGCAAAACTCTCTCCTTTTTTATAAAATTAAAAGAATTCGGTGCCATCGCCGGGGCGTAATCGTCGATATTTCGAAAGAAGAAAAGACCGTTACTTCTCTCTCGATAGGATAACGGTTAGTTTCTCGAAGTAGGAGTACTCGCGAGACTTCTCGAAAACACTAGCCTAATTCTACCTTCACCTTGAAAGGTTTTGCAATTCTAATTTAAATTCAAGCTTTCCGAACTAGCTGCTTCCACGCTCACCGCACCAGAATATTGAAACCAGAGAACTGGTCTCGACATTCGAAAGGAGGATGCAGCTAACCCTTACTTGACCCAATCTAGAACCCTTGACCAGTTGCTAAGAACCGAAAGACCTTCCCTTGAAGAACACTTGAGTCTAGAAACAGACCCCTTAAGCTGCAGCGTGGAGGTCCCACCACACACTCGGAAGTTCAAAGAGAGCTTCCGCTTCCAAGCCAATGCTGAGCCTAGGCACCTTGGAGGGCACTAAGGACCACCTCACCTTCACTGACAGGGGGAGGGGGGTAGTGCTTGCTCACAATACACACGTGAGGGAGGGGGGTAGAGACCAATGTTGGACATGTGTATCACATCCCTTTGTTTGAGAATAACAAATCCCATATTGTATTTGATATTGCTTGTAGTGTGTTTATAGTGTGCAGGAACTATAGGTGCAATACTCCACAGGTAGAAGGCAGCATGGAATCAAACTTTTGAAAGGAGGAGCACTACCGCCAGCGCTATCGCTACCGCCAAGCGCTAGCCGTTAGACGAAATTGAAGCTGCGTTCGACGAAAATTTCGGTCGATGAAAATTCCGTTCGACGAAATGCCATTCGACGAATTTGTCTCCGTTCGACGAAATTTCCGTTCGACTAACTTGAAGCTCCGATCAACGAAAGTTGTTTCTGCCACGCCACCGAGAGTTTTCGTTACCGCCAACGCTAGCGCTACCGCCTGGCGCTATCTCAAGTTCGTGCACAGTGCCACGCCACCGACGGTTTCGCAACTGCTCCACACGAACGCTACCGCAGGCGCTAGCGAGAAGTTCATATATTATAGCTTTGCTTCTCGTTTTAAAAAAATCCATCCAGAGAGGTTGCTTGTGCCACAATTCTACTGTTGTTATGCTGCCGAAGATGGATCTCCCACTAAAAGCTTAAGGAGAATTCTGGAGGAGGACAACGTCACGCTACATCCGAAGGACGATCGCTTCAACCTCGCTTATGCTATAGCGATCCTTCATCCTCAACTCCAGAGATCTCATATAGGGAGTTTTATTATTGTTTTCATTATTTCCATTCCATACTTTTTGTAACCGTTTAGTTAATTCGCCTTGTGTTGGCGACTAGGTCTGGGTAGGACTTAGGGGGAAATTCGCCTTGTGTTGGCGACTAGGTCTAGGTGATTAGATCTAGGGGGTGCTCGAGGCCATATCCGGGGAAGGATTGGCTAGAGCGGCTTGAGGCCATATCCGGGGAAGGATAGGCTAAAGCCAACTGGTTCGTGGGGATACGAGTCGGTATAGAAAAGGAAAAATTATTTACATATTTGTCGCCTCTGATTTCTAGCGATATTGAAATCAATTTTTGTAAACACCTTTTCATATAATATAATCATGTCTCTATTTGTGTTTACTTGATTTCTCTCATTTGGCGTAATCTTTATTATATTGTGTTCTAAGTTTTCAATTCTAAATCTAAATTGTTTATTTCAATCCCTTTCATCATTAAACAATTTAGTACTTGTTTCTAAAATTGCAAATCTTAATTTTTCTATTCATTTAGCTAAATTGTTATTTTACCTTCTCATATTATAAAACAATTTAGTAATTATGGAAAATTTGTGTAAATCACAAAAGTTGATTTATTATAAGACCAAAAGAAGGCAATGGCATGTGATGCCAATGCCTAAACATCCTAGTGTCAATAATGTATGATGACATTTTATAGAAAGTTGTTAATTGTCAGTCAACAAAAGAGTCTTGGGACACATTGTCAGGAATGGTTGAAGGAAGTTCAGATGAAAGAAAGGATAAGAGATCATCTTTGATTTCTCAATATAAAAACTTCAAAAAGAGCCAGAAGAGTATGTGGCAAATATGTACCAAAGGTTCAGTCTTATTGTCAGAAAGATGAGAAGCCTTGATAAATATATCTCTATCGCAGAGATAAATGATAAACTTTTGATGTGCTTCTCAAGCTCTTGGGATGCAAAGATCTGGGCAATAAGAGAAGCCAAGTGTCAAAAATAAATCACCATAGATGCTCTTCTTGGAAAACTGAAATTATATGAATTACTACTTAAAACAATAGTTGAAGGCTAGGTTAAGCAAAGGAGAAAACCTCCTCATCCTCTAAAGAGAAGTACACATAGCACTCAAAGCTGTTGATGAAGAAATCTAGGCTATGGATAGTGAGCTAATTAGTCTTCTAGACATAAGATTTATAAAATAGATCAAGGCTTATGATTATAAGAGGAAGGAAAGAAGTAGTTCAAGGTCAAGGTATGAAAAACTCCAGCTAATGAGATTATATATTTTTCATGCAGGAAACATGAACACATTGTACCTGAGTGTCTAGATCTTATCAAGGACAAAGTCCAAAAGAAAGAGAAGGATCATAAGAAGAAATATGATCATAATAAGAAGAATAAAAAGAAGGCAAAGGATTCATAGTACAGACTTGGAGTGACACTTAAGATAGTTCATCCAACTCTGATGAAGATGGGAGCAAAGTAGAAGAAATCTGCATGATGGCTCTAGAAATTACTAAAGAGGAAATTGTTCTTCTTGAAGAAGACACTGAGGTAACCAACTTTGAGAATTTGATTTTTCATCTGATGATTTCAAAATAGCATTCAAAGGTTTCTGTCAATAACAATTTGTTGTGAAAAACCAAATAAAAATTCAAAGAGAAAAAATTACACTTCTTACTGAAATATTAGAAGAAGAAAACTCTATCGCAATGAATTATGAATTAAGGGTTGAAAATGGTAGTCTGAGAGAAGAAGTTGATTCTCTAAAATTAGATAATGAAAATTTGAAAACTGAACTTAATAAAGCTAAACTATTTGAGGACAGATTGAATGAGAGGGGTCAACATCTAAAGAAAATTTTAGAAAACCTCTCAGTTAGGTTCAAAAACCTTTGTCTAGGTGCTGACTCTCCTCAAATGTCTGACTCTCCCAACATACCAGTCTGGAAAAATCCTATAAAATTTATAAGTGCAAAAGGTAAAAAACCAGTAAATCCACTGTCTAGCATTCCTTCTACATCAAAAGATGTTAGAAGTAAAGCTTCTCATAAAAGGAATATCGAACAAGCAGGTCATATAAGGACAATTATAATTCCTCCAGAGCAAAGAGGAATTCTTGAAAAATCTCCAATAAACAAAAATAATAGCCAGCCAATTTATTTTAATAAATCTCAACATAAGTCAAATTTCTCTAGACATACGTCGAGATATTGATCTCTTACATCGACTAGTAGTCGATGTGTGGCTGACTTAGTGTAGAGTTATAGAATGCAGGGATTTCTTAGGAGGTAATTCATACTCATTTGTTATTGTGGAGGATTTCTTAGAATGCTGACTTACATAAGGATCACTTTAGACCCACTGTTATCCATATCGTAGGAGGTAATTGATACTCATTTGTTATTGTGGAGGATTTCTCTAGATTCACTTGGGTATTCTTTTTGAGAACTAAGTTTGATACCTTCAAGAATCTCTCAAGCGTCATCAAACAAATCCGAAATGAGTTGAATAATTCAACTGTAATGATCAGAAGTGATCATGGCACTGAGTTTGAGACTCATATGATGTTTGAATTCTGTGAGAATGAAGGGATCAAGAATAGCTTCTCAGCTCCTAGAACTCCACAGAAAAATGGAGTTGCTGAGAGAAAGAGTAGAACCCTAATCAAATCAGGTAGAACATTATTAGCTGAGGCTAACTTGCCTATGTCATTTTGTGCAGAGGCAGTTAACACAACTAACTATGTTCTCAACAGAAGCATCATTCATAAAGCTGAGGGTAAGACCCCTTATGAGTTGTTGAAAGGAAAAACTTCAAATATATCATACTTTAAGATATTTGGATGCACTTGTTATATTCATAATAATGGTATAGTCATCTTGCCAAATTTGACAAGAAAGTTGATGATGGAATCCTCATTGGATATTCTACATCTAGCAAGGCCTTTAAATGTCATAATAAGAAAATATATAAAATAGAAGAAATAATACATGTAATTTTTGATGAGACAAACATGTTATGTGAAGGAAAAATACCTCAACAAATTCTAATTTGCAGATAAAAGAATTAACCAATCAGGTGGAAAAATTGGATGTGGATGAAGTTGGTCCAAGCTCCTCAAACTCTTCTATTCAATCTAAATTAATTCCAAAGATTACAAACTTTATCCAGGAAGATGAAGATGATGTGATCTCTGAAGATGTTGTTCAGATTAATGCTCAACTAGCTGAGCATGATGAAGAATTTCATAATGAAGGTGCATAAAATGTCCATGTGGATATTTTTGTTCCTTACAAGTTGAGGTAGAAAATCTTCCACAAGGTCTTGTCACTCTCAGGGATCATCCCACCTCACAAATCATTGGGGATATCTCTACAGGTGTGCAAACTAGGAGCAAACTCTCCAATGAGATGATGCTTTAATGTTTCCATTCTCAAGTTAAGCCCAAAAGTTTGATGATGCAAACAATGATCCACACTAGATTGTTGCCATGTAAGAAGAAATTACTCAATTTGAGAGGAGCAATGTGTGAAATCTAGTTGAAAGGCCAAAAATTACCCGATCATTGGAACCAAATGGGTATATAGAAATAAATTAGATGTTGAAGGTATTATTGCCAAGAACAAAGCAAGACTGGTTGCTCAAGGTTATTGGAAAGAAGAAGGGATTGACTATGATCAAACATTTGCTCCTGTGGCCATACATAAAGCCATAAGAATGTTCTTGGTATTTCAGATGCATGTGAAGAGGGTCTTTCTCAATAGTATTCTACATGAAGAGGTTTATGTAGAACAACCTCCAAGTTTTGTTGATCCTATACATCCATCTTTTATTTTTAAATTAAATAAAGCCTTGTATGGTCTAAAGCAAGCTCCAAGAGCTTGGTATGATACCCTTGTTGGAACATGTTCTTTCGCATCTCCTAGGTTTGAGAATAACAAATCCTATGTGCATTTTATCTTGTGTGTTTAAGTGTGCGGTAAGCAAAGTCATATGACTCAAGGATAACATTAGAAGGTTTCCCCCAAGTTTGAAGCCAAAATTCCAGCATGGTCACTAGTGCTGGAGGTAGCCACTAGCGCGAATGCAAGATCTAATTAGGCAAGTTCGAAAGGCAAGTATAGAAGGCGATAGCGCCAGGCGGTAGCAGATAGCGCAGGAGGTAGCGCGGAGCACAAGATAATTTTTGGAAAGGTTTCCTTGGAATGAAGATACGCACGCGAAGAATGTTTCTTAATCTGGGATGGCGTCAGCGGTAGCGCTAGCGCAGGCGCTAACTCCAAGGCTATAAAAAGGACCCCTTGGCTATGACTTTTTCATCCTCTCACACCCCTTAATTCCAGAGCCTCGTGCCACATCATATAGAGGAAGGTTCAGAGAGATACTCCCACAAATCCATGAAGGCTTAAGAAGATCCATGGAGAAGATTTCAACACGCTTCATCATCGTGATGAAAGACTGCATCGACAACGATCATACTCTGCGGGTCTTCATCTACTTCTTCAGAGATCCACATAGAGGGTGTTTTTTTTCATATTGTTGTTGTCTCTTTATTATTGTAATCGCGTAGAAATTCGCCTCGTGTTGACGACTAGGTCTGGGTAGGACTTAGGGCAGAAATTTGCCTTGTATTGGTAACTAGGTCTAGGGTGTAGATCTAGGTGGTGCTCGAGGCCATATCCGGGTAAGGAATGGCAAGAGCGGCTTGAGGCCGTATCCGGGGAAGGATATGCTAAAGCCACCGGTTCGTGGGGATACGAGTCGGGATAGAAAATGAAAAAGTCGTTTTACTATTCGCCTTTGATTTATAGCGTCATAAGACATCAAATTTTGTAATCCTAAATTTCATATTAATAAAATCATGTCTCTATTTTACTTCACTTGATTTAATTTGGTTTTGCATTATTTAATCACTTAGCTTTTCAAGTCATTCAAAATATAATATAAGTTCTTAAAACCCTTATTCACCCCCCCCCCCCCCTCTAAGGGCGCCTACAGATCCAACAAGTGGTATCAGAGCCAGGTTTATTCCAAACGGTCTAACAACTAGGAATAAATGGTGTCTTATGATCTCGCTTTTCCGGAGGGTCAGGGTGTTAGTTGTCCACCTTTTTATAATGGGTCAGATTTCAACTACTGGAAACCTAGGATGATGTGTTTTCTTATGACCATGGATATAGAAGTATGAAACATTGTAGAAGTTCGGTACTCTCCTCCTACAAGTGTAGTGGGAGAGGTTACTATAGAAAAACCTAAGGATAAATGGGATAAAAACGATAAACTCAAGCGCAAAAATAATGCTAAAGCAATGAATGCTTTATATTGTGCATTAAATAGAACTAAATTTAATAGAATTTCTGCATGTGTGACTGCTTATGATATTTGGAACCAATTGGAAGTTACTCATGAAGGAACATCGCAGGTGAAGGATGCAAAGCTATTCCAACTGGAGTCGGAATATGAAAAGTTCGGGATGAATGCTGAAGAAGACATCAACTCAATGTACACACGCTTCACTAAGATCGTCGACGCTTCAAAAGCCCCTGGAAAGATCTACTACGACGGTGACTTGGTCAGAAAGATTATTTGCTCTCTACCTCTGAGGTTCAATCCAAAGATGACGGCCATCTCGAAGTCACACAATCTGAGAATGCTTCAGATTGAGAACCTCATTAGGAATCTCAAAACCCATGAGGTAGAACTCCAGATTCAACATGAAGAGTATAATATGGATCCGAAAATGAAAGCATTGGTGCTGAAATTAAAAACTAAGGCCAACGACGAAGAACACGATAATGAAGAAGGTCTCTTGGTGAAGAACTTCAAAAGACTCATGCGAGATCCCGAAAGAAGAAAAACCTTTCTAAAATTCCTCACCAAAGCGTCCAACAAGCAAGGGTCATGGAAGAACAAGGCAAGCCATGATGATGTGGAGAAATATCTTCCAGAGTGCTTCAACTGCAGGAAGCTCAGACACGTCTGAAGTAAGTGTCCAAAAATTCTAGAGAAGGAGAAGGAGAAGAGGCACAAAAAGAAGGACAAGAAGAAAAAGTATACGTCTTATGAGGAGTCAAGCACAACAACTTCAAGCGACGATGAGGAAGCAAACATATGCTTCATGACAAAAGGCAACGATGACGACACCAGTGTTCTTATTGACACTGGGGTAACTCCTCCCACCTTCGAAGAATTTTTTGATGAATTTGTTCAAACCTGTAAAGCATATGATAAAAGTATAAAAGATAATATTATTTTAAATCATGAAAATGAATCCCTCATCAAGGAAAATCATAAGCTTACTAAGAAATTAATTTCCTTAGAAAAGAGAAAGGTTTCATGCCAAGAGTGTGAACACTCCTTATGTAAGGCACAAGATCATGAAGTTTCTCTTTCTAAGGCCCTCTCACAAATCAAAACTCTTATAAGAGAAAAGGGAGACTTAGAGAGAAAACTAGAAACCCCTCTCTTACAAATTGAAAATAACAATAAGGGATTTGAAAATAAATGTGTCATGCTTATAAAAGAAAATTCAATGCTCAAAATCAGGGTCATTGCCCTACTTTTTTCTAGTCTTGGCCATGAATTCTTCTGCAAGCATGGCACCTTCTCATTTTCTTCTTGTTGCAAGTTGAGCATCTTGTGCTATCTTTGCTTGAGATTCAAGATCAATATCTTCTGTTCTGAAATTATTAAGCAGAGGAAGGTTCAATGTTATTCTTGTTCCTTGCAGAACTTTGAGGGCCAACTCAGAATTGGTTTCAACATTGGCCACCTCCCCCTTTCTGTCTTCTTCTACCACCTTTTGTTCTAAGCTTTGGGAGGCAACAGCAACAGACCCAGATAGGGTTTGGAAGGCATTTTCTAAATCTGATTTTAATTCATCCTTCATCTTTTCTGTCTCTCTAATCATTGTTGTTGCAGTAGACCATACATACTCTTCAATATGATTGGAGGCCTTCTCTATGACCTCATCAGTCTTACTCACATAGTTCTTGACATATCTCATGTCTTGCCCAAAGAGTTGCAGTTGTTTGTCCATTGATCTCAGTATTGTATTTTTAGCTACAACTGGTTGTTCTGCAAGATCAAACCATTTTGTCATCTGCCTATTATTGTAAGAAGTTTCTTTCATAATTACTTGAATTTCATACATTACTTCTTTCTTCACTGAAGAGACAGACCTATCAATATAACCCTTTATTGAAGTCATATGACCTTCAATAATTTTACTTAATGAACTTAGGAAAAGTTTATTTGATACTGCAGATGTGGAGGGATGGACATCAGGTACCACAGTGAATGGCTCCATTGCATGCTCTTCATTCTCCTCCTCAGCCTGAGCAGGGATATGCTCATCCTCAATTACATCATCAATCTTGGCAGCATCATTATCTCCTGTCTCCTTACTTTCTTTTCCAGCCGAGCCTACTTGTTCCCCCTCATTTGGAGCATCCTTATATTCTTCATCAGATGAGTCATTCTGTTGCTCCCCCTCAGATGGTGCACTCATCCCTTCTTGATCATCTCCCCAGTAGTCTGTAGGTTCAAATGGGATTATTTTAATTCCCATTTCTAGAATTAATATAAATAAATCAATCTTACTTTGTAAGTCATCAGCCGTGTCCAATTGTTCCTCTTCATGATCTTTTGAATATGAGGGCACATACAATGCATTGTTATTAGCTGCTAGAGAGTTAGGAGCATCACTTTGAATGTGATCTCCTCCATGTTCATCGGGCTTTTCTTTAGTATTAACAACATCTTCATCCTTCTCATGCTCCTTAGCAACAGCATGATCTTCATGTCCTTCAGTGTCATGGTCTTCATGAACATTTCTTATTGGACTGCTGGCATGACCTTGATTTTCCTTAGTAGGGTCATTTTCTGCAGCTTCTGACTTAGAATCAGAACAAACCATTCTGGTCTTCTTTAGTCCTTTGACTAATTTCTTTTCCTTCTCCTTTAGCTCAGAGGGATGACTCATTGGGAGCACCCTTGAGAACCTGTACAAGGTCTTTATGTCCATTCTTTTTATGTAATGAAGGTTGGATCCTTTTGACTTATCAAACTTCTTTTATCCTTTGGAAAATTACAGCAGCCCAGTAAGTCTTTTTCATCAAGATCACTCTTGTCATCAATTCAAATATGTGTTTTGATATTGCATCATGTGATCGTGGCTTGCATAGCAATGTCTTGCCTACTATATCAGATAGCAGCTTTCCTTTTTGATAGAAGAACTTCCTCTTCAGTGAGCCAGTTTTTGCATCAATGTACTCACACCATTTGAGGACCTTTTCTTTGTCCTTTTCAGATGCACCATCTTCCTCATCATGACTGCATGATGGTAGGTGAAATGCTTTCTCCATCTTTCTTGGAGATATCTTTGTCTTCAAGCATCGAATCTTGGACATTAATAATGAGTTGGAAGATGATAGCTTTGCATTGTGGTATAATTCCATAACTTCAGTTCTGAGAATTACTGATGACTCTGATAGAAGGTATTCTAATCCTTGATCATGAAGAAGTTGAATCACTTCGTTAATCGCAGATTGGGCATGTTGGAATCCATTCCTTATGATCTCATAGCCTTCTTGGAGATCCTTTGACATTTTTGGCGTCATTTCTTCTAAAAGACGAGTCGCTGAGACGGGAGGGAAGATGGTTCATCTCGCCTGCTAGGGTGAAAAGATTTGTAAGTTATTTAACCAACATTACTCTATTTATAGAGGCTTGGCTGAGATTTTGATTTTCCCTAATGATAAATATAGATTTGACTTATCAATTTAATTAATTTTATATTACTGAATTTTCAATTAAGACAAAATTTAATTGAACCAGTCCGTCTCAGCAGAACCACTGAGACAGAGTGACAACCCGCTGGGACAAGGTATTGTTAACCGCTATGACTGTTTTAGCCGTCTCAGCGATTCAGCTGAGACTTTCTCAGCTGTCTCAGCGGTTCAGCTGAGACTTTCTCAGCTGTCTCAGCTGTCTCAGTGGTTCAGTTGAAACTTTCTCAGCTATTTTAGCTGATCTTACTCCCAAGTAGTGACTCATTTGTAAATTTGATTGTCCTTCCCCCTAATTATGTCACTAAATGTTCTGAGGCATTATTTTTTACTAGCAAAGCTTAGGAAATAATACAACAAGTATGGTAGACAAAATGAAATGTTTAAGGCCTATTCTAAGTTAAACATTCCTAGCTCAATTTTGAAAGAATTAAATTTAGCCTCATCCAATGGCTTTGTAAAGATATCAGCTACTTGATTGTCAGTGGGGATAAATTCAAGGCAGTTATCTTTACATTCTACATTCTCTCTTATAAAATGATACCTTATCTCTATATGCTTAGTCCTGCTATGAGAGGTAGGATTCTTAGTTATAGAGATAGCACTAGATGAGTCACAATACAATGGAGAGTGACTTATCTTGAGGTAATAATCCTCTAGCTGGTGTTGTATCCACAATAGTTGTGCACAGCAACTCCCTGCAGCTATATATTCAGACTCAGCAGTGGATATAGCCATACTAGTCTACTTCATGCTGCTCCAAGAGATCAACCTCCTTCCTAGGAATTGACAAGTCCCACTTATACTTTTCCTATCTTCTTTGCATCATGTAAAATCTGCATCTGAAAAATTAGTCAGTTCAAAATCATTGTTCTTAGGGTACCAAAGGCCAAGATGTTGACTGCCTTTAAGGTATTTCAAAATCCTCTTTGCAGCTGAGTAGTGAGATTCTTTAGGGCATGCTTGGTACCTAGCACAAACACATGTATCATACAAAATATCAGGTCTGGTAGCAGTCAGATACAACAGGAATCCAATAGTGCACCTATACATGGATTCATCAAAGGGCTTACCCTTCTTATCCTTATCCAGGGAAATGTTGGACCCCATGGGAGTCTTCATGGTGGAAGCATATTCCAACCCAAACTTCTTGATAAGCTCCTTAGTGTACTTGGTCTGAGAGATGAATATCCCCTCATCAGACTGTTTCACATGGAGGCCTAAAAAGTACTTGAGTTCTCCCATACTGCTCATCTCAAACTCCCCCTTCATAATGTTGGCAAACCTTTTGCAGAGGTTATCATCAGTAGACCCAAAGATTATGTCATCAATATAAATGCAGACTAGGAGACATTTGCCCTTTGTTTCCCTAAGAAACAATGTACTATCTACCTTTCCCCTCAAGAACTTATTCTTGATGAGAAAGCTAGACAAGGTCTCATACAAATCCCTAGGGGCTTGCTTTAGACCATATAAAGCTATCCTAAGTAAATAGACATGAGAGGATAGAATTCGATAAACAAAACCTAAGGGTTGCTCAACATATACCTCTTCCTTCAAATCTCCATTTAGGAAGGCTGACTTGACATCCATCTAGTATACTTTGAACCCCTTGTGGGCAGCATTGGCAAGAAATAGCCGTATTGCTTCTAACCTTGCAACTGGGGCAAAGGTTTGATCATAGTCAATACCTTCTTCTTGTCGGTATCCTTTGGCCATCAGTCTAGCCTTATTCTTGATGATGATGTCATTCTTGTCTAGCTTGTTTCTGTAGATCCATTTGGTGCCAATGATGTTGTGTCCTTGAGGTTTTGGCACCAACCTCCATACCTTGCACCTTTTGAATTGTAGCAGCTCTTATTGCATTGCTTGAATCCAGAAGGTGTCTTCATTTGCTTCTTCAAACTTCTTGGGCTCCATCTATGACAGAATGCTCAAGAATAGAGCTTCATTATGAGCCCTGCTTCTGGTGACCACCCTTTGGTTCTCATCTCCAATTATCTGGTCTCTTGGATGATCCCTCAGGTGCTTGTTTGCTGCAGGCAATCTGTCAGCAATCTGCAGCTCTTCTTCTGGAGCAAACAATTCTTCAGCAGCCTGCTAATCTTCATCTTCAGGAATAGCAGCATCTGAGTAGATTCTGTTGGTGCTGGGTATGTCTTGGATAGACATGTCTTGCATCATCTGTTCATTACCTGTCAAAATAGGAGAACTAGACCAGCCCTTATGAAGTAGGCTGGTCTCATCAAATACAACATGCATAGACTCTTCTACAACAAGAGTCTTCTTGTTGAATACTCTATAGGCTCTACTATGTGAGCTATATCCAACAAGAACCCCAACATTGCATTTTTCAGTAAACTTTGATAATTGAGATTTTCCATTATTTAAATATAACATTTGCAACCAAAGATTCTAAAGTATGAAATTGTTGGTTGTTTACCTTCCCGAATCTCATAGGGTGTTATTCCAAGGGCCTTATTGATGGAAGCTCTGTTGAGAACATAACAAGCAGTATTGACTGCCTCAGCCCAAAAATATTCTGGAAGTGAGGATTCACTATGTAATGTTCTCTCAGCTTCTATCAAGGTCCTATTCTTTCTCTCAGCCACACCATTTTGCTGTGGAGTCATTGGGGAGGAGAATTCTTGGGTGATACCAAATTCTTGATAAAACTTTGGCATGTCCCCAGATTGAAATTATGTACCATGGTCAGTTCTAGTCTTGACCACAGTACATTGTAGTTCATTATGGATTGCCTTGACATGGTTTATGAAGATATCTAAAGTATCAGATTTCTCCTTAAGGAAGAATACCCATGTATATTTTGACTGATCGTCAACAATCACTAAAGTATACAATTTCCCACCTAGGCTCTGAATTGGCAAAGGACCAAACAAGTCCATATGCAACAGATAAAGACATCTTTCAGTGTCTTTGGAGCCAATTCTTGTAAAGGTGGCCCTAGTCTGCTTGCCCATTTGGCATGCATGACATGGACCACTTTTAATACATTTCAATTTTGGACTATTCCTAACAAGTTTTTTAGAAAATAGTTTATACATTGTCTTGTAGTTAATGTGGGCAAGTCTCTTGTGCCATTGAACATAAAGAGACTCACTTTCATTAGCCATAAGACACACATGGGATAAAGAATTATTGCAAATAAAATCTAAGCAATAAACATTCCCACTCCTAGAGCCTGAGAGAATGATCTCTAAGTCATTTGACTTTTTGATCTAGCACTTGTCATTGTGGAATTCAATGACATAGCCCAAGTCACATAGTTGACTTGTGCTTAAAAGGTTGTGTTGCAACCCTTCAATATAAGCTACCCTTGTGATTGAGACTAAGCCATTTGAGATCATACCATATCCTTTGGTGACTCCTTTTTTAGAACCTCTAAAGATAACTTTAGGTCCATTCTTCACAGCAGTGTAATCCTGTAGAAGATTCCTGGTACCTGTCATGTGCCTTGAGCACCCACTGTCCAAGTTCCATATTTGCTTTAGGATGGTACTTGAACAATCATGCAAAATGCAATTCATTTTCCCTTAGGAGCCCTATTGATTTTGGGTCTTATGCCTTTGTTAGCAAAATAAGACTTGCTCACACCCGCTGTAGCCTTTGCAGGAAGGCTCCTCTTTGCATTGGGCACATTGGGATTGTGCCAACAATCTATGGCAAAGTGTCCCACTTTACCACAACACCAACATTCATGGATGTTGTATCTTCTTTTATGAACACCCTTTGAGGTGGAAGGAGCATCAATATGCTTGTGTTCAGCTGACTGCATTCTTCCTATTCCTATTAGCAATAACCTTGTTGGTTGACTGCCTATAGTTAGTTTTAGTAGACTTTATCTGAATGACATCAGCCTGTCTTAGCTTGGCAGCTAAGCAAGAGTTAATGGCATCAAGACTTGCCTATAGGCTTGACAGCAACCATGTGTTTTGCTAAGAGGAATTTGGAAGAACCAGTTTCCTTATCCTTGAATGAAGGGGTTGAAGTACCAAATACAAATGGTCCAGAATGGGCCATTTGAATCTCTTCATGGGGAGCTTTCAAAGCACTCATCCCTATACCCTTTCTTCTACTATAGTAAGGAGTATTTTCCTTTCTATAGGAACTTCCATTCTTCTAGTAACCATACATGTTGTCCTGGTAATACCTGTTGGAGGGAAGCAACATGATGGCGCAAATCTCACACACCGCTATAGGCGGCAGCTCGACTGCGACACGAAACGTCAGTGTGCCGATCGTTCAAGTAATATAAAACGAGGAGTAATCCCCGAGTATCGAATCTCTCAAGGAACACAGTAAGGTGGAGTTAACGTTCGAGGTAGGACTTGAGATTGAAGTCCTTAAAGTCGTATGGAATGCGGGGGAGTTGGGTTGGCTTTTGGAAAATAAAATAAAAGCTATCAACTACTCCTATGCAATGCCGCTATGCAAAGCTTCGCTTGGCGGGATGGAGACTAGGCAGGCCTTGAGCGCGCTGCGTCGCAAGGGCGGATGGACGAGAAGGCAAGCAGAATTGAACTATGCAGGCCTTGAGCGCACTGCTTCGTAAGGCGGGATGGAATACGGGCCGCGATGCCACGCTTCGGTAGGCGGATGGACGAGTAGGCTAATGGATCGAACTATGCAGGCCTTGAGCGCGCTGCTTCGTTAGGCGGGATGGAATACGGGCCGCGATGCCATGCTTCGGTAGGCGGATGGGCGAGTAGGCTAGCGGAATGAGGGTCGTAAGCACCTCTTCGACAAGCAAGCCACTAGCAATTGCTAGTGCGGCACCGGACACGGTGGTGGAGTGGAAAAGGGATGGTGGCGCACCTCATAAACACATAAACCACAAAAGCATTTCACAACATTATGAAATATATATAACTAAAAGCAAGTTTAAGTGCTCTTCATCAAAATACACAAGATCTAGCTATTACAACAATCAATAAGAGAAGAATAAGGCAAGAAATCGACCGAATCCGAAGGCTCATTGTAGATTAACGGTTGGAATCGCCGGGTTGTCAATCCGCGTCCAAGCTCGGTCCGCAACTACGTCCGGGGTAGAGAGAGCTGTCACGACTCTCCAATGGACCCGTCTTCTTCGTGTCACGATCCGATGGAGGTTGCAAACTTCCTCTTGCTTGACGGTAATGGCGGCTAGATCTCTCTTTGGAGCTCTTGGATGAAGGAGGAGGCCGAGAGGAGACTCCGGCTCAAGATTGGCGTGAAGAGCAAGCCCGGAGCACCTCCATATGGTGGGCGACGGTGGAGGGGCGAAACTGGGCGGAACCGGGCGGAAAACGGCGGCTGAAATTCGGGCCTCCGACCTAAATCGCGAGCAGGGAATTTATAGGCGCTGGAATTAAACAGTGCGCACGGTCATTGGCGCACGACCAGTGGTCGTGCGCACTAGAATCCTGTGATCGTGCGCTCTGCCTGGACGGAACCTGCAAAGACAGAAATTATGAAATAACATGTTCGCACGACCAGTGGCGCACGACCGGTGGTCGTGCGCACTGGAGTTGATGGTCGTGCGCAATACAGCAAACAGAACTCAGAATTTTAATGATAAGTGCGCACGAGCAGTGGCGCACGACCGGTGGTCGTGCGCGCTGGCGTTGATGGTCGTGCGCACTACACCAAACAGAACTCATAAAAAGGGTTAGGTGCGCACGATCAGTGGCGCACGACCGGTGGTCGTGCGCAATAGAACCGGTGATAGTGCGCAGTGTTCCTGTGCAGAATTGCACCGGAAACACCTGCACGACACCTGTTCCAGCGTACGACACCAGTCTAGCCACTGAAAGTGGCACTTAACACAGCATGACAACTAATAACAATGATAAACAAGAAATAATCACCAACACGGGCCAAGACGTGCACCTAGCATGAAATATAAAATATGAACTAAAACAGGGCTAAAGTGCGGTGAAATGACAGGAAAAATGGCCCGGATGAGTCCAAATATGTGTATATGATGAGGACTCATCACAACACCTTTTGAAAGGTGGTATGAGGTTTAGCTTTAGCCTGCCCCTTTCCTCCATTCTCAGCACCAATGCCACTTTATTGAACCCTAGCCCTCTCTTATTGGTTTCGGAGGAGAAGGTGTCAATGATGGGCAATATGGATTTGGATTTGGAGAATTGAGCCACCAAGCTCTTCTCTTTGAGAAGCTTCTCCTAAAGGTCCTTGATGACCTTGTTCTTTTGGCTGATGGTGCATAATTGGAAGATTGTAATTCTCTTCAGTTGTCATATTTCTCTACTCATCTGAGCCACCTGGGTAGATGACTCAGTGCAATCATGCTTTGTCCTCTGAAGGGAAGCAATTTCTTGAGCTTGCCTCTTGGCTTGCTTCTTGCTCCTTTTTAGAGCTTCCAAAAGAGCATCATACTTGTCAATCAACTGATTGACATCCACTTCAGGTTCTGAACCATTTTCATCATCAGACGAGCATGCTTCATAATCTGGTATTGACTCATATTGAGAAGAGGGGAGAAGAGGAGTTGATACCTAATCAGGATGATCCTGATTTTCTTCATCATCTGATATGACCATTAAGCCATAACATTCTTTGTCATCTTCATCCTCCTTTATGTCACTATTTGAGTGTGACAAAGGGGCCCTAATGCCAACCTTAGCAGTAGGATTGTCTTCATCCTCTTCAGCTGCAAACAACCCAATGTAGGCTTCCTTTTCTTCTTCTGAATCTGAGGATGAAGACTCAGATTCACTCCATCTTTTCTCCTTCTTTGCTAGGAAGGATTTTTCACCCTTCCTTCCATTATGGTGATGAGGCTTCTTATCACCTTTTTCCTTTCTCATGACAGGACAGTCAGCTATGACATGTCTAGGCATGCTATAGCAATAATATATAACAATATTTGAAATATGTTTAACATGTTTAGGGTCTTACCTGTCACCCTTGGGGTACTGCCTTTCTAATCTGCTGTGATCCTTCTTGGGATGTGAGGAGGAGGAAGGTTTGTTCTTCCATTGCTTCCTCCTCATCAGCTTCTTGAAGTGCTTTGAGTAGGCAGCAAATTCCTCATTAGATGAGGTGTTGTCTGATGTGTTGGGCTCAGAATTTTCTGAGTTACTAGCCCTTATTGGTGGAGAGGGCATTCTGGCTTTGCTCTTCTTAGAGCTTTCAGCTTTGAGAGCCACAACTCTCTCCCTTGCATAAGGCCTGGTGGATGTGTCCTCCTCCTTCCTTGCAGACAACGCATCTCATAGGAGAGCTGTGTAACACCCCAAATTTTATTGTTCTGTGAGCTAACGCGGTGTGACAATGCTACGCTCGGAGTGGGGGGTTGGGCCATTGATTATAGCCCAATAGGCCACTGGTCATGCGTGATTGTTCTCGCATGATCAGGCGCACGACCACTGGTCGTGCGCATTGCCCATTTTCCTACCCGAGTTTGTTCGCACGTCCACAGGCTTTGTTCTCGCACGACCACTGGTCATGTGCCTTTGATCGTGCGCTATTTTTGGCTTGCCATTCTGCTACAAGTTGTCCTCGCACGAGCAGGAGAAATCCTTCTCGCATGACCACTGATCGTGCACCACTGATCGTGCACCCTATTTGTTCTGCACCATATTGAAATGCTGAACCAGCGATCAGAGCGGTCAAATCCTTTAAATCTTGATCTGACAGCTGAGAGATATTGCTGGAATGTATTAGGTCTTGACCTATGGCTATTTCCCCTCATAACTTTAAGTCATTTCTCTCTCCCAAGCTTGAGAAGGAAGAGAGGAAAGGAGTAAGAAGAAGCTCTTTCGGCCATTAACGGAGCTCCGAAGCTCCGAATCGTGAGGGGTTTCCAGATCTGTAGAGAGCGGACCGGTGCGGTTCTTTCTATCCGATTGGAATCTCAGATCTATGGTGCCGAGGAAAGCTCCAAGGGTAACGATCCTTCCTCCCGATCTTAGGATGTGTTTTGTCCTCTCATTCCTTTTTCTAGGCTTGCATGAGGTATCCCTTTCACCAAATGGGTGAAGTGTAGGATTTCCTCCAGTTCTTTGGAACTCCGGGTTGATTGTGTTCGTCCCTCGCATATTGCATATAGAGATCTGGTAGACATACGGATTTAGGCATTATGTGTGAAGCTTATTCGTGGCCGTGAGCCCGGATCGGTAATGCTTGATTTGTGACGTTGCATTTAGGTTAAGCCTAAAATGTGTGCCGGAGAATGACTCCGTGAGATTTACCATCGTAATGCGGGTCTTGAGTTTTAGGTGCCTTTCAGAGAGCCTAACGGAAGCCCCATGCTTGGGTGGTTGAATGCAAACCTTCACCACTCTATTTGAAGAGGAGTTGTCTTGTACCTCCTTCTTGGCAATGTGAAACCTAGATCCTCATTAAAGGATTAGGTGCGTAACTTAATTTTGTGGGCACTTGTTGTGCTAAACCCTTACGGGCCGAGGCGAAGCCGTACCCGCATCGTGTGATAGATCACGATGATTAGAGCACGAGAAAAGCTGAGCCGAACCCGTTTCCATGCAGATCGGTGAGAGGTCCCTCCTCTTATAAGCTGTGTGATCAAGGGAGAGGCAGTGGAAGGTGTTTTACTTAGACTGGCCAAATGCCCTTTTCCCTCCTAAGGTGGTGTTCCTTAGGGTGGTGTTGATGTTGAAGAATTGATGTTATGTTAGCCTCATGCGGTTGCTTAGGCGGTTGTGTGAATCCTCCGGGTGAACCCAACCAACATCATGTGCATACCTAGGTTCCCTTTATATTGATGCTCAACCTTGAAGATTGACAGTGCTTGAAACCTCACCATGTGTAGTGGTAGTTGCACTTTCTTTTATGATTACATGTTGCTTGTATGGCTGGCTTGCAGGTTAACAGTGACACACCCCTGAGCCAGCTAGATGGCTGGGGGGTGGGATCATTATGCGGTTTGTGGTCAGCTCATAGCTGACCCTCGTTTACCTCTTATTGGATGTTGTTTGCAAGTGTTGGTGAGCCTAGTGGGCTATAGCGGGCGGTGGCCCCTTTTTATTGAGTTGGCCCTCGAAGATCAGCCTCTTTTCTGCTTTTCATGTATAGCCAGCCTGCGTGCCGATGTATGCTTTGAGTTTAGTACATTTGGATTGAATGTAAGGCCTTAAGGCCGTAAATCTATCTATTGTTCATTCCTGGGATAGTGGACAGTTCTAAAAGATGTATTAAATCAAATGCTTCCGCTTATGCATTTTGTGCTCTCGTGTAGTTGTAGTTCTTTTCTGTTTATCACCTTATAATTTCTAGCTAGTGTGTATAGTATGGTGTGGGGTTGCGGCCGGACCTACTATTATATTATTTGTACTGGCAGGGTGTTATAATTTGGTATCGGTCTTAGGAGTCGATCCGTAGTTTACAGAATTCGAGGCCGAATTCCTTTTAAGGGGTGGTGTGCACCGGTTGTGCATCCACCTAAAATGATAAAAACTTAATAAGAATGTCCACTTAGGAATGAAAACACACTTGTTTGTGGAACATGAGCGTTCCTTGATTGTTGTTTGCTATGTTTTCGGTCACTAAATTGTGTATTTCACGATTATAGGTAACTAGGAGTGGTGCGGGGCAGTCTCAACCCCATTACACTGTAGAAAGTAGTGTGTCCGCTGAGGTACCAACGACCACTCCTTCTGCTGAGATGGTTAGATTAGTCGCTGAAGCGGTCTTCGCGATGATCAATAATCAAATTGGGTGGCTTGCACAGCCTATTACCCCTACTCCTGGTGTGTCCCCGGTGCCTGTGGCTGCAGTGGAGCCGAGAACGTAACCTGCAGTAGAGCCCAGGGTGGATCATAGAGTTGAACAGGTAGCTGTGGGAAGAGCGCGTGACCAGCAGTTGAAGCACTTTCTGAGCTTCAGCCCTCCAACCTTTTCGGGGATCAAATCCCCAACAGAGGCAGAGGACTGGCTGTCAACGGTAACGAAAACGCTAAGAGAGACGGCAACTGAAGAAGCTATGATGGTCACCTTAGCCACTTTCCTTTTTAAGGGAGAGGCAGTGCTTTGGTGGGAAGAGTTGGAAGCACACAAGTTGGCTGGTAGAGATATTACCGATGTCTCGTTGGCAGAGTTCTCAAAAATGTTCCTCCAGAGGTTTATCCCCTTTGCCCAGCGCATTGTGTTGCAAAATCAGTTTTTGCAGTTAACTCAAGGCGATCATTCGGTTGACGAATACATGCATGAGTTTACCAGACTGAGTCTCTACGCGGGGTCTTTGGTGGAAGATGAGGAAACGAAAACGAATAAGTTTTATGAAGGGCTTCGAGATGAGTTGAGGTTGCTCCTAGCAGGCCCAATGACTTTTGGTTTCCATGTCATGGTGAAAACTCTCAGATCCCTTGAGTTGTATATGAAGAGAGTACAGAGCGCAAAAGGGCTCAAGGAGAAGAAGCCTGAATTCCTTGTGCCAGCCTCTCAATCCAAATCTGAATTAAGGAAGAACAAAAGGAAGTTCAAGCCTGGAGAACCAACTCGCTCTAACATGTCAGGAGCAACGACCGCACATGGTCCTATTACATGTTTCACTTGCGGAAAGGTGGGACACAAAGCACGTGTGTGTCGAAGTGGTCCCCCGAGACCAGAAAATCGAACGATGGACTATGCTCGTGTTGTGGGTCATGCGGAAAAGGGCAAAGTTGCGGAGTCTTCTGCTTCCCAGCATGTTCCGACCCAGCCGAGAGTTTACTCGCTTGGCCAAAAAGAAGCTATCCGACAAACTGATGTCATTACAGGTATGAATTAGAAATTAGCTTTTGCAGCCATATGTGATTTATACCTTGTGCGACTTTATGTTTGTTTTGTGTGCATTTAGGCTTTGTCCAAATTTACAACTATCCGGTGAGAGCTCTTTTCGATACAGGAGCGTCGCACTACTTTCTGTCCAAGGACTTCGTGGTGCGAATCAGAGTGCTATCTACATTGGTAGAAGATAGATTGGAGGTAGTGCTGCCCAATGGATCTAGAATGAGCGCGGATAGGAAGAGCCGTGTAAAGGTGCGGATCAGAAATTAGGATTTTGACTTGGAAGCGTCGTTATTGCCGCTAGCTGAATTCAACGTGATCTTTGGCATGTACTGGCTCTCGGAGCAGCGAGCATGCATAGATTGCAATTCGAAGGAGATTACTTTTGGGAGGAACACCGGAGACGAAACCACTTTTGCGGGTATACGAGGAGTGAGCAGAACGCTGATGTATGCTCTCCAGGTGGTTAAGTTGGTGAGAAAGGGCGCGGAGTTGTTCTTCACTTTGTTGGAGTCTTCAATGCCTAAGCCCAGTATAGGTGATGTCCTGATAATGGCAGAGTATGCTGACGTGTTCCCTGACGAACTCCCTGGGTCTCCACCTCAGCGGGAGATCGATTTCTATATTGAGTTGGTGCCAAGTGCCAAACCTGTGTCACGCTTACCGTACCGAATAGTGCCAAAGGAATTAGCAGAACTGAAGGTTCAATTACAAGAGCTGTTAGTGCAAGGCTATGTACGTCCAAGTTCGTCACTTTGGAGTGCACTGGTCCTCTTTGTGAAAAAGAAGGACAGGAGCTTGCGTCTATGTATAGATTATCGAGAGCTGAATAAGCTAACCGAGAAGAACTGTTATCTGATTCCAAGAATTGACAACTTATTCGACCAACTGTTGGGTCGACGGTATAAGCTAAGTTAGACTTAAGGTCCGGCTATTATCAGCTTTATATAAGGGAATGTGATATTCCAAAGACAGCGTTCAGTACCCGGTTTGGACACTAGGAGTTCACGGTTATGCCGTTCGGTCTCTCCAACGCACCATCAGTATTCATGGACTTAATGAACAGAACGTTCTGAGAGTACCTGGACCAATTTGTGATCGTGTTCATCGACGATATATTGGTATACTTTCAATCGGAAGAGGTGCAGGCAGAGCATCTGCACGCAGTTTTGAGCACCATGTGGAGGAACCAACTATATGCCAAGTTCTCCAAGTGTGAATTTTGGCTATCGTCAGTAGCATTCCTGGGTCATGTTCTTAGTGGCAAAGGAATCGCAGTCGATCCATCGAAGATAGAAGCGATCCGAGCGTGGCCTATGTTGAAAAAATATAGCAGAAGTCCGAAGTTTCTTAGGACTTGCTGGATATTATAGGCACTTTGTGGAGAAATTATCGAGGATTGAACTTCCACTCACTAAACTGACTAGGAAAGATGTGAAGTTCGTTTGTTCGCTCGAGTGCGCACGAGCTTTTGAGGAACTGAAGAGCCCTCTGACCACGACGCCCATTTTATGCTCGCCATGTGGAACGGAAGGCTACGAAATATATAGTGACTCTTCGGGGAGTGGCTTTGGTTGCGTCTCAGTGCAATTCGGAAAGGTGATTGCCTATGGCTCCCGTTAGTTGAAGGTACATGAGAGGAATTACCCGGTCCATGACTTTGAGTTAGTGGCCATGGTATTCGCTCTTAGGCTTTAGAGGCATTACTTATATGGTGTGAAGATCGACATATTTACGGACCACAAAAGCCTCAAGTACCTGCTGGATCAAAGAGAATTGAATATGAGACAGAGGAGATGGATGGAATTCCTTGGGGACTACACCTTTGACATACGTTACACACCCGAGAAGGGAAATGTTGTTGCAGACGCGTTGAGTCACTGGGCTCCCGCGCAAGCAAACTGGATTTTGATGCATGATGAGCGTCTAATCTGTGAGCTAGAGTCCTTGGAGATCATTTGTGTCGATAGGAGAGCATCTACTATAGCATGCTTGAACTGGACGGAGGTTCAATATGACCTAGCCGACCGAGTTCGACAAGCATTGGAGCTAGATGTGAGCATGAAGCATTTCAAATTAGAGACTATTGATTGGTCAAACAATGATTTCTCCTTTGAAAATGGTCTTATATAGAAAAATGGCAGATTGTGTGTCCCAAACGTTGGTACATTACGGGCGGAATTGATGAACGAGGCTCACTTTACCAAGTACTTGATCCACTCTAGGAGCACAAAGATGTACATGGATATGAAGAAACTCTTCTAGTGGCCAGGAATGAAGAAAGACATTGCTCTCTACATGGACAAGTGTCATACTTGCGCGTTGGTGAAGGCTGAATGTCAAAGACCTGGTGGGTTTCTCAAGTCTTTACCGATCCCGGAATGGAAGTTCGACGATATCTTGATGGATTTCGTGCACGGATTGCCGAGATCGCAACATGGAAACGGTGCCATTTGGGTGATCATAGATCGTTTAACGAAAGTATCGCACTTTATTCCGAACCTGAAAGATGATTCTGTGGAAAAGCTAGCAAAGTTATACATTGATAATATCGTACGGTTGCACGGGATTCCCCGTAGCATTGAAATTGATCGTGACGGGCATTTCACATCGAAAGATTGGAGGCATATCCATGAACTGTTGGGCACTAAGATGAGGTTTAGCACGACCTTTCACCCGCAAACAGATGGACGGACCGAGAGGACCAACAGGACTATGGGGGATATGCTCTGAATGTGCGCTCTAGATTTTAGAAAGAAGTGGGAAGATCACCTCTACATGATTGAGTTTGCCTATAACAATAGCTACCAAGCAAGTATAAAGATGGCCCCTTTCGAGGCTCTTTATGGTAGGAAATGTCGTACACTGTTGTCTTGGGCTAAAATGGGCGACACGAAGTTGTTGAAGTGCAAGGATGTTGATGAATCGAATACATCGATTTGGGCGATATGAGAGCGGTTGCTCATTGCCCAGGATAGGCAGGCAAAGTATTACAATGCGAATCACCGGAACGTTGAGTTTTTTGTTGGTGATTGGGTTTATTTAAAGATCAAACCGTTCAAGGGAGTATCGAGGATCCGACGCTTGAAAAAGTTGAGTCCAAGATACGTAGGACCGTCTGAGATCTTGGATCGCATTGGTGAAGCTTACTACCGGCTTATCTATCTATGGAGCTAAGCGTACTGCACGATGTATTCCATATTTTTGTATTGCTAAAGGCTGTCAAGGAGCCTGCACATGTTGTGGCGGTCAACGATGTGTCGGTGGATAGTGGGATAACGACGAAAGTCAAGCCCATTCGCATCGAAGACACTGAGGTAAAGCAGATGCGGAATAAGTCCATCCAGATGGTAAAAGTTCGATTGGATAACTATGGAAGAGAAGAACTCTCTTGGGAAAGAGAGCAGGCAATGCTTCCGGAGTACCCTGAGCTATTTTCCCAAGGTATACTTTAAGTTGCTGTTATACTATTTTCATAATTTCGGGACGATATTCTTTTAAGGGGGGGGGGGGGGGGTGGAGTTGTAACACCCCAAATTTTACTGTTCTGTGAGCTAACGCGGCGTGGAAATGCTATGCTCAGAGTGGGGGGTTGGGACATTGATTTTAGCCCAATAGGCCGCTGGTCGTGCGTGATTGTTCTCGCACGATCAGGCGCATGACAACTGGTCGTGCACATTGCCCATTTCCTTACCCCAGTGGTTCGCACATTCACAGACTTTGTTCTCGCATGACCACTGGTCGTGTGCCTTTGATCGTGTGCTATTTTTGGCTTGTCGTTCTGCTACAGGTTGTTCTCGCACGAGCAGGAGAAATCCTTCTCGCACGACCACTGATCGTGCGCCCTTTTTGTTCTGCTCTATATTGAAATGCTGAACCGGCGATCGGAGCGATCAAATCCTTTAAATCTTGATCCGACGGCTGAGAGATGTTGCTGGAATGTATTAGGTCTTGAACTAAGATTATTTCCCCTCATAACTTTAAGTCATTTCTCTCTCCCAAGCTTAAGAAGGAAGAGAGGCAAGGAGGAAGAAGAAGCTCTTTCGGCCATTAACGGAGCTCCGACGCTCCGAATCGCGAGGCATTTCCAGATCTATAGAGAGCGGCCCGGTACGATTCTTTCTATCCGATTGGAATCTCAGATCCATGGCGTCGAGGAATGCTCCAAGGGTAATGATCCTTCCTCCCGATCTTAGGACGTGTTTTTGTCCTCTCATTCCTTTTTCTATGCTTGCATGAGGTATCCCTTTCACCAAATGGGTGAAGTGTAGGATTTCCTCCAGTTCTTCAGAACTCCGGGTTGATTGTGTCCGTCCCCGACATAATGTATATAGAGATCTGGTAGATGTACGGATTTAGTCATTGTGTGTGAAGCCAATTCGTGGCCGTGAACCTGGAACAGTGATGCTTGATTTGTGAAGTTGCATTTAGGTTAAGCCTAGAATGCATGTCAGAGAATGACTACGTGAGATTTACCATCGCAAAGCAGGTCTTGAGTTTTAGGTGCCTTTCGGAGAGCCTAACGGAATCCCCATGCTTGGGTGGTTGAATGCAAACCTTCACCACTAGATTTGAAGAGGAGTTGTCTTGCACCTCCTTCTTGGCTATGTGAAGCCTAGATCCTCGTTAAAGGATTTGGTGCGTAACTTAATTTTGTGGGCACTTGTTGTGCTAAACCCTTACGGGCTGAGGCGAAAACATACCCGCGTCGTGTTATAGATCACGACGATTAGAGCACGGGCAAAGCTGAGCCGAACCCATTTCCCTGCAGATCGGTGAGAGTTTCCTCCTCTTGTAAGTCGTGTGATCATGGGAGTGGTCGTGGAAGGTGTTTTACTTAGACCGGCCAAATTCTCTTTCCCTCTTAAGGTGGTGTTCCTTAGGGTGGTGTTGATGTTGATGAATTGATGTTATGTTAGCCTCATGCGGTTGCTTAGGCGGTTGTGGGAATCCTCTGGGTGAACCCATCCAACATCATGTGCATACCTAGGTTCCCTTTACTTTGATGCTCAACCTAGATGATTGATTGTGCTTGAAACCTCACCATGTGTAGTGGTTGTTGCACTTTCTTTTAAGATTACATGTTGCATGTACGGCTTGCTTGCAGGTTAGCGGTGACACGCCCATGAGCCGGCTAGATGGACCGGGGGGGGTCATTACGCGGTTTGTTGTCAGCTCATAGCTGACCCTCATTTACCTCTTATTGGATGTTGGTTGCAGGTGTTGGCGAGCCTAGCGGGATATAGCGGGCGGTGGCCCCTTTTTGCTGAGTTGGCGCTTGAAGGCCAACCTCTTTTCTGCTTTTCATGTATAGCCGGCCTGCATACCGATGTATTCTTTGAGTTTAGTACATGTGGATTGAATGTAAGTCCTTAAGGCTGTAACTCTATCTATTGTTTCATTCCTGGGATAGTGGACAGTTCTAAAAGATGTTTTAAATCAAATGCTTCCTCTTACGCTTTTGGCGCACTCGTGTAGTTGTAGTTCTTTTTTGTTTATCACCTTATAATGCCTAGCTAGTGTGTATAATATGGCGTGGGGTCCTGGCCAGACCTACTGTTATATTATTTGTACTGGTAGGATGTTACAAGCTACTTTCCAAACAGTCTATGGGGAGGAGTCTCACCCAGCTTTTCCACTTCTCTGATGCCACAGATCTTTGTATCCCAATCTCTTGTTAGAGATCTTAGGAATTTTTCATTCAGCTCATAAAGACTGAAGACCCTTCCATAGTTCCTTAGCTCATTTACCACTCTGAAGAATCTCTCATAGCAATCAGCTATGCATTCCAGGTTATGTTTCCTGAAGGCTTCATACTCCTGATTAAGGAGAGATTTCCTATCATCCCTCACTTTTTCAGTACCTTCCATATACACTATGAGTGTATCCCACATATCCTTGGCAGTATCACAATGCACCAAGTTTTGGAAGGTGGAATCATCAATTGCATTTACTATTATATTTTGTGCTCTCTTATCCATGGTAGTAAGTGCAATTTCATCCTTAGTCATTTCAGCATATGACTTGTCCACTTGCCTTGTAGGATCAATAGTGGAGGGATTTGTGAAGACAAAGGGACCCTCCTTGATAGTAATATATATCCTAGGGTCCGAGGCTTCCATGAACTGCCTTACCTTTTGCTTCCATATGCCAAAAGTCTCCTTTTTGCATATGGGCAACTTCATAGACCCCCATCTCCTTCTGACCTCCAGTGGCTGCCAATGAATTCAGATTTGACTACTAATTTGTAAGATCTGGTCAGACTGTTAAGTCCTTATTGACCAACCTACCTCTGATACCACTTGATAGTTTATATGGTAGTAGTCTAATGCACCTAGAGGGGGGTGAATAGGTCACTTTGATTTTTCTTATTAACAACTAGCTTGTTAGATAATATGCAAAGCAAAGGCACAAAACAGAATGCACACAACCTTTTATAGTGGTTCCCCAAGACAGTGTGTCTATGGGTAGTCCACTTTCCCTCTACACCTTTCTAACAGTGTGTTATAAAGGCAACCTCCTCCAAACTCAGCTCCAAGAGCTTACAATACAGATCTCACAGGATCTCTCAGGTTTGCTCCAAACCCTACCTAAGGACCAAATATCCCTACCTCTCAGAGTGCTTCAACTCCCACACCTCAGAAATCCACTGATTTTCTACCTCAGGCCTATCAAGAAGCCTTACCTCAAATCTTCATAGAGATCCTACACCTCAAGCTGGGAGTACAGCTCAACAAGTTCAGTCTTGACAACCCTACACACTCAGGCTCAACAACCTTACTACTCAGGCTCAACAACCCTACAACTCAGGAAAAATGCCCTACAAACTCAGAACACTAATATTCTTACAGAGGTTATAATATATGCTTACAACAGAGGACTGTAAAGATGTATCCTTCAACTTTTGACTTTTGTTGTTGATTTACTGTCGGTGCTGTCTTGAAGCAGTGCTGAAAGGCAATAGCTTCAGTCCTTTCTCTTCAGTAGATGAAGAAAGATCACTTTGCTCTTCTTGAATGAATTAGGAAGAGCAATCTTCTCTCCTTGTATCTGCTAATAGGTTCAGGAAGCAAGGAGAGATCGCTTGTGGAAGTCGTCCATAGAACAGTGTTTTCCTTCAGATTTGTTTTCCACTTTTCATCACCCTCTCTACAATGCCCTAACATGTTCTTTCATACCTCTTTCATCTACAACGGCTCTAAGGAGGGCCCTGACACATAATGGAGGGGAATAGAAAACTTTATCTAGCTTTACAGCCACTTGCGCCAAAAGCAGATCCTGTCTGTTCTTTATTCAAATCTGAATCTGTCTCAGCGGTTGGGCTGAGACAGTCTTCAGTCTCAGCGGCTGAATATATCTTCATCTCAGCGGATCCGCTGAGATAGATAGTCTTCTCAGCGCATTCTATCTAAATGCAGCTCAACTGAGACAGACTCCTTCTCAGCGACTCCTGGCCTCTTCTCAGTGGTTCTGCTGAGACAAAGATGTCATCTCAGCGGTTTTGACAGCAAGACCACAAAACTATTCCATTGTTTGGAATAACCTCACCCTTCATATACATGATGAACAAGAGGGTTTATCAAATACAATATGTACTTAGCATTGATTGTGGTGTCTCTTCAAATCAAAGAAACATTGAGGGCAATATTCCCAACAAGACTTTACTTTGAGAAGATGTCAACTTACGTCGATAAGTAAAATTGCAGGTGTCGACGTACGTCAAGAAGTATGCATGCAGATCAACATACACTAAGAAGTTCAACTATATACTTTGACTATGAGCTATCATATATTATCAATGAAACATTGAGATCTACTCTAGAGAAGTAAGAGTATAAGTATAAAGGCATACATTGATATATCCTGGTTGTATAAATATATTTGCTTATGTTGACAAGATCTCAGAGTTTAAAAAGACTTATACCAACTTCTATGAAGAATAATTTCAAATGATGATTGAAGAAGATTAAGGTAGAAAATCAAATTTAATTATAGCCGTTGAGATCTTATTAAAGAAGGTCCTTATTCTAAATAAAGCACATCTGGAAAAAGATGATTCCAGCCAATTATATATATAATTTCCTATTAAGAAAACAGAAGAAAAGTATATATAAAGCTATTGTGAAGAAGTTGTTGTAAGTTGTGGGATTCATCTAATCAACACCTAGAGAGGGGGGGGGGGTGAAGAGGTATTGTTGCCTTTTTATAAACTTAGTGCGAAATAAAGAGAGTTAATGCCACAATCACACAATCACAGAAAAATCACAGCACAGACAAAGAAAACAATAGTGGTTCCCTGAGTTGAGTACGTCCACTTTCCCCCTTCGCCTATCTATCCATGAGCTAGCCTCGGCAAACTCCAACCAAAACTTAGATCCTCAGATCCTATAACTCATAGACCAAGTCTCCTACCTCATAGGTGCTAACTGGCCTCCTACCTCTGATCACAAGGACCCTACAACTCAGAAGATCTAGCTGGCTTCCTACCTCAGGTCATATAAGACCATGCAACTCAAAATATATGGCTAGCTTCCTACCTTTGGTCATACAAGACCCTACAACTCAGAAGCTATGGCTAGCTTTCTACCTCTGGTCATACTAGACCCTACAACTCAGATTCAACAAATGAATCTATAGCTCGGATATCAGAGAGATCCTACAGTTATATAAGTTTTGATTCAAAACCTGATAGTTTATAGGTTTGTAGTCTAAATCACCTAGAGGGGGGTGAATAGGTTTCTTTTATTTTTCCTCTAAGTACCCTAGCTGATTTCTGAGTTAGTTTAAGCAAATCAACAAACACAGAAAGCACACAAGAATTTATAGTGGTTCCCCAAAGACAGTGTGTCCTTGGGTAGTCCACTTTTCCCCTTCACCCTTCTAACAGTGTGTTAGACAGGGCCAACTCCTCCAACTCAGCTCCAAAAGCTTACAACTCAGATCCATCAGGATCTCTCAAGTTTTCCCAACCCTACCTCAGGCTCAGCAGCCCTACATCAGATCAGCCCTTGATCCTACAACTCATACCACAGCAGGTCCTATAGCTCAGGCTAAACAGCCCTACAAACTCAGATCAGCTCCTGATCCTACAGCTCAGACCCCTTCCAGGTCCTACAACTCAGAGGAATCCTCCTCCTACAGCTCAGGCTAAAAAGCCCTACAAACTCAGATCAGCTCCTGATCCTACAGCTCAGTCCCCTTCCAGGTCCTACAACTCAGAGGAATCCTCCTCCTACAGCTCAGGCTAAAAAGCCATACAACTCAGGCCTTCAGCCCTACAACTCAGATCCACAGATCCTACAATCTCAGACCAAAAGGTCTTACAACTCAGGTTGTTAAGCCCTACAGAAAGATGAGTATAAAACTTACTACAGATGACAGCAAGTCCCTTGTAGTTCATGCACAGCTTGTGCTTCCTGTAGCTGGTGATGTTGATGGCAGCTACTAACTGATCTTCTTCTTCAGATGAAGGTTGGAAGATCTCCTTGCTCCTTCTTGCAAAGGAGCTAACTTTTTCTCTCTTCTTCTTCTTGCTTGTTCAGTGAGCAGTAGGAGAGAAAACAAGAGCTTCTTCCGTCAATGGAATAGTAGATTTTCTTTTTCACGTGACGACGATTCACTGCTTCATAAGTGCCCTAATTTATTCTTTTATACATCTCAGATCTTCAGCGGCTCTTAGCCGACCTTCTGACAAGCATGTGAGAGACTGGTGGACCCCGCACAGCTTTTCTGTAACTTGCGCCATGGGCAGAACACGCAATCTGCATTCGACAAACACGTTGTACTGTGTTTGACGAACTTGCCAAACTCCGCGTTCGACGATCTTGCCAAACTCTGCATTCGACGAACTTACCAAACTTTGCGTTCGACAAACTTGCCAAACTCCGCGTTCAACGATCGGCACTCTGCATTCGACGAACACGCCCTTTGTGCCTTCTCAGCGGCTCCTTCTCTGGTCTTGTCTCAGCGGTCGACGAACTGAGTTCTGTGTTTGACGAACGGCTCTCTACGTTATACGAACAAGCCCTTTGTGCCTTCTCAGTGGCTCCTTCTCTGGTCTCGTCTCAGCGGTCGACAAACTGAGTTCTGCGTTCGACGAATGGCTCTCTGCGTTCGACAAACATGTCATTCTTTCCAATCTGCATGCTGCTCCTTTCCCGTCTCAGCGGATCCGCTGAGACAACGATCTCGTCTCAGCGGATTCTTGGCTATCTGCAGCTCAGCTTGCTTATAAGCTTTCTCAGCGGCTCCTGTTCTGGTCTCAGCGGTTCCGCTGAGACAGTAGGCTCATCTCAGCGGTTTTGACCCTTTGTCTCAGCGATTCTGCTGAGACATCTTCATCTCCTTGTAGATGAATTCTCCTCATCTAAGGGCACGTTTGGCCCTTCCTTTTGAGTCACGTGTGCATGTATATCCTACACAAGTATAGCTTTATCAAATACAATATGTCCTTAGCATTGTGAGTGATGCCTCTTCAAATCAAGGTAATATTGAGGGAAATATTCCCAACAATCTCCCCCTATTTGAAGAAGGTAGAACATTCCCAATGCTAAGGTACATGACCAACAAAAACATTTCACAATAATGATCTATTTAGTATGGGCCCTAACACCCTAAGCATTGGCCCTATCTAGCATGAGCCCTAACACCCTAAGCATTGGCCCTATCTCCCCCTTCCTAACTCAGATTATATTATTCATAATCACTACCTCTGATAACTTTATTAGAGGGCTTACTCTGATTTAGTCCTAGCATTGACCATCTCCCCCTTTCTGGTTTCTTCAATTATTTTTCCCTTAGGAATTGGGAGGGAACCACAACTGCATTTGCCAACTCCCCCTCAATCTGAGCAGGAACTTGCTCCCCCTCAAATTGAGAACTATTATCTTTAATAGCTGATCTTGTTCATTTTGAACAATCCATTTTAGCTCCCCCACTCATTTGGAGCATATCTATTGATCTTATGATATAAGGGAAACCTAAAGCTCAGTTGATCCAGATTTTCTGATTCAGCTGATCATTCTACTATATACTATCCTACATTCAACATACATAGGGAGATTGTATACCATATCATATGGCCTATGCCTACTGTAAATTTGATCAGTTCAGATGTCAGTATATCCTAATAGTACATGTTGTCAGTACAGTTTATCAAGGCAGATGAGAATGTAAGCATGTTAACAGCAGATATTTATTTATATAAGAACTCATTCTAAATTTAACATTCCTAATTCAATTTTGAAAGAATTGAATTTAGCCTCATCCAGTGGTTTTGTGAAGATGTCAGCTACTTGATTGTCTGTGGGGACATATTCAAGTTTGATATCTTCACATTCTACATGCTTTCTTATAAAATGATACCTAATTTCTATGTGCTTGGTCCTGCTATGGGAGACGGGATTTTTAGCAATAGAAATTGCACTGGTTGAGTCACACAGCAGGGGAGATTGACTTACCTTGATGTTGTAATCTTCCAATTGATGTTGGATCCATAGTAGTTGAGCACAACAGCTGCCTACTGCAATATTCTCTGACTCAGCTGTGGATATGGCCACACTGGTTTGCTTTTTGCTACTCCAAGAGATCAGCCTTCTCCCTAGGAATTGACAAGTACCACTTATGCTTTTCCTGTCTTCTTTGCACCCTGCAAAATCTGCATCTGAATAGCCTATTAGTTCAATGTCATTGTTACTAGGGTACCAAAGGCCAATATTTAGGCTGCCCTTGAGAAATCTCAAAATCCTCTTGACAGAGGTGTAGTGAGATTCCTTAGGACATGCCTGATACCTAGCACAAACACATATAGAATACATAATGTCTGGCCTACTAGCAGTCAAGTACAACAGGGATCCAATGATACACCTGTGCATGGACTCATCAAATGCCTTCCCCTTTTCATCCTTGGCTAATGATGCATTAGATCCCATGGGTGTTCTCATGGTGGGGGCTGATTCCATCCCAAATTTCTTGATGAGCTCGTTGGTGTACTTAGTCTGGGAAATGAAGCTTCCATCATCAGACTGTTTCACTTGGAGCCCAAGGAAATATTTAAGTTCACCCATACTGCTCATCTCAAACTCCTCCTGCATTCGATTGGCAAATCTCTTGCAGAGGTTACCATCAATAGACCTAAATATTATGTCATCAACATAGATTTGTACTAAGAGACACTTGCCCCTTGTTTCCCTAAGAAACAATGTGTTATCTATCTTTCCCCTCAAGAACTTGTTCTTGATGAGAAAGCTAGTTAATGTCTCATACCAAGCCCTAGGGGCTTGCTTAAGACCAGACAGAGCTTTCCTAAGAAGATAAACATGAGATGAGAGAGTAGGATGGACAAAACCTGATGGCTGCTCTACATAAACTTCCTCTTTCAGATTTCCATTTAGGAATGCTGATTTGACATCCATCTGGTATACCTTGAAGCCTTTGTGTGCTGCATATGCAAGGAATAGACTTATGGTCTCCAACCTTGCAACTGGGGCAAAGGTTTGGTCAAAGTCTATTCCTTCCTCTTGCTTATACCCCTTTGCAACCAACCTTGCCTTGTTTTTTATGATTGTCTCATTTTCATCCATCTTGTTTCTAAAGATCCATTTGGTGGCAATGATGTTGTGTCCCTGTGGTTTGGCACCATCTTCCATACCTTGCATCTTTTGAATTGCAAGAGTTCTTCCTGCATTGCCTGAATCCAGAAAGGATCCAAGTTGGCCTCTTCAAACTTCTTAGGCTCTACCTGTGACAGGAAACTGAGGAACAAAGCCTCATTATGAGCTCTGCTCCTAGTTGTCACCCCTTGTTGGATGTTCCCAATAATCTGCTCCAAGGGATGATCCCTTAGATGTCTTGTAGCAACAGGCAGTCTCTCCTCTACATGCTGAATTTCTTCCACAGGGTCAGCAGCTTCTTCAGCATCTTGCTCCTCTACATCTTCTGGAATTGCTGCATCAGTATGTGTCTTACTGCTGCTGGATGGTTCTTGCATAGATAGTTCTTCCATGGCTCTTTCACATCCTGTCAAAACAGAAGAACTGGACCAGCCCTTATGAATAAGGCTGGTCTCATCAAATACTACATGCATGGACTCTTCAACTACATGGGTTTTCTTGTTATATACTCTATAGGCTCTACTATGTGAGCTATAGCCAACAAGAACTCCCAAGTAGCATTTTTCAGCAAACTTGGTTAGTTGAGTTTTTCCATTATTTAGAATGTAGCAATTTGATCGAAAGATCTTAAAATATGAGATTGTTGGTTGTTTGCCATTCAGAATCTCATAGGGAGTAATTCCATGAACTTTATTGGTGGAAGCTCTATTGAGAACATAACAGACAGTATTGACTGCTTCAGCCCAGAAATATTCTGGGAGTGAAGAGTCAATAAGCAATGTTCTCCCAGCTTCTATCAATGTTCTATTCCTCCTCTCAGCCACCCCATTTTGTTGTGGGGTCCTTGGGGAGGAAAATTCTTGAATGATACCTAGTTCTTGACAGAACCATGTCCTAGCTTCATATTGAAACTCTGTACCATGGTCAGACCTAGTTCTCACCACATAACATTGCAAATCATTATGAATGGCCTTGACATGGCTTATGAAGACATTTAGAGTATCAGATTTCTATCTAAGGAAAAATACCCATGTATATCTTGAGTGATCATCAACAATCACTAAGGTATACAACTTACCTCCTAAGCTCTGAATTGGCATAGGACCAAACAAGTCCATGTGTAATAAATAAAGGCACCTTTTAGAGTCTTTGGAGCCAATACTTTTAAAAGTGGCCCTTGTTTGCTTGCCCATTTGGCAAGCATGACATGGGCCATTTTTAACACATTTTAAATTAGGACTATTTCTAACCAAGTTCTTAGAGAATAGTCTATGCATTGTCTTGTAGTTGATGTGGGCAAGTCTCTTGTGCCATTGAACACATAGAGACTCACTCACATTTGCCACAAGACACACAGGAGAGGAAGATGAATTACAAATAAAATCTAAACAGTAAATATTTCAACTCCTAGTGCCTGATAGTATGGTTCCCAAGTCATTAGACTTTTTGATTAGGCACTTATCATTGTGGAATTCAATGACATAGCCAAGATCATACAGTTGGCTTATGCTAACAAGGTTGTGCTGCAACTCTTCAACATAAGCCACTTTAGTGATGGAGACTATGCCATTAGTGATCATACCATAACCTCTGGTGACTCCCTTTTCTGAACCCCCAAAGATGACTTTGGGTCCATTCTTCACTGCTTTGTACTCCTGCAGTAATCCCTTGGTGCCTGTCATATGTCTTGAGCACCCACTGTCCAAATACCAAATCTGCCCAAGGCTGGTATTTGAACTACCCTGCAAAACAAAAAATCATTTATCCTTAGGAGCCCAAAAACCTTTGGGTCCTAGGTGCATGTTAGCCGGATGAGAGAATCTCCCCCTAGCTGCACTCCTAGCAGGAAGGCTCTTCTTTGCATTAGGTACATTGGGATTGTACCAACAATCTATGGCAAAGTGTCCCACTTTACCACAACACCAACATTCATGAATGTTATATATCCTCTTCTGAATATTTCCAAAGAAATTTGCATTACTTAGACTGTGTTCAGGAGGGGAGACAACTGCATTCTTCCTATTTCTCTCAGCAATGATTTGACTGAAAGTCAATCTAGGTGTTGTCTTGATGCTCTTTGTCCCGATGTCATCAGCCTGCTTTGGCTTGGCAGCCATACAAGATCTGATAGCATCAGACACTGAGCAACAAGACTTTTCAACAGATTTGACATCAGTTATGCTCTTTGCTGAAGCATATTTGGAAGAGCTTGCACCCTTATTCTTGACTGGAGGGGCTGAAGTATCAAATACAAAAGGTCCAGGTTGGACCAGTTGAATTTCCTCATGGGGAGCCTTCATGGCACTAAATCCCATCCCCTTTCTTCCACTATAGGAAGGAGTATTTTCCTTCCTATAGAAACTCCCATTCTTCTAGTGACCATGAATGCTTTCATGATCATACCTGTTGGAACGAAGTAACACCTTTTGAAAGGTGGTTTGAGTCTTAGCCTTCCTCTTGCTCTTCTCTCCACTCCCTTCTCCTACTTCCATTTTATTGAACCCTAGTCCTATCCTATTGGTTTGAGAGGAGAAGGTGTCAATAATAAGATGCACAGATTTGGGCTTGGAGAATTGAGCCACCAGGCTCTTTTCTTTCACAAGCTTCTCCTCAAGGTCCTTAATGACCTTGTTCTTCAGGGAAATAGTGCATAATTGCACAATTGTTAATCACTATAAGTGACTAATCTCTCTACTCATCTGAGCCACCAGGGAGGTAGGTTCAGTGTAGTCATTTTTAGACAACTTAAGGGAAACAATTTCCTGGGCTTGCCTCTTGGCAAGCTTCTTGCTCTTATTCAGAGCTTCCACAAGAGCATCATACTTGTCAATGAATTGATTTACATCTACCTCAGCTTCTGAAACACTTCCCCCAATTGAAGAAGGTGCTTCAGATTCTGGACCAGTCTCATAATCAGAAGAGGATATGGAATGGATTAATACATGCTCATGTTCTGAATTGTTGTGGTTGTCATCATCATCAGTTAGAGCCATCAGCCCATAGTCATCTTGAATGGCTTCATCGTCCTCTATATCACTGTCTGAATGTGAAAGAGGGGCCCTGATTCCTGTCCTGGCAGCAGGATAGTCCTCTTCCTCCTGAGCAGCAAATAGCCCTATGTAGGCTTCCTCTTCTCCATCTGAATCTGAAGTTGAAGATTCAGATTCACTCCAGCTCTTTGCTTTCTTGGCTAGAAAGGATTTTTCTCCCTTCCTCTCCTTCTGGTGATGAGTCTTCTTGTCATCTCTTTCTTTTCTCTTGACTGGACAGTCAGTAATGACATGTCCAGGCTTACTGCAGCAATAGCAAATGATGTTATTTAAATCATATTTACTAGATTTAGAATCATACCTGTCCCCTTTGGGGTGCTGCCTTTCAGATCTATAATGATCCTTCCTGGGATGAGAGGAGGAGGAAGGTTTGTTCTTCCAATGATTCCTTCTCATCATCTTCTTGAAATGCCTTGAAAAGGCTGCAAACTCTTCATCAGAGGAAGAGCTTCCTGAGGTGCTGACTTCAGGTTCAGCACTTCTCCTCGGAGGAGACGCCATCCTGCTCTTGATTTTCTTGGAGCTGTCAGCTATAAGAGCTATAGATTTCTCCCTTGGCTAAGCCCTTGCAGAGGTGTCCTCTCCCTTCCTTACAGACAACTGCATCTCATAGGAGAGCAATTTTCTAAACAATGTGTGAGTTGGGGTCTCACCTAGCTTGGCCACTTCCCTTATTGCACAAACTTTTGTTTCCCAATCCCTAGTAAGAGATCTAAGGAACTTATCATTCAGCTCATAATTTGTGAATACTCTCTCATAGGTTCTTAGTTCATTTACTATCCTAAAGAACCTTTCATAGCATATGGAAATGCTCTCCTGGCTCATCTGCCTAAAGGCTTCATATTCTTGGTTTAGAAGTGACTTTCTATCATCTCTCATTTATGCAGTCCTTTCCATATACACTACTAATGTGTCCCATATTTCCTTGGCAGAAGTGCAGTGTACCAAGTTTTGAAATGTAGAATCATCAATAGCATTCACTATGATGTTCTGGGCCCTCTTATCCATTGTAGCCAATGTTATTTCATCCTTTGTCATTTCAGTGATGGGCTTGCCCACCATCCTAGTAGGATCAATGGTGGAGGGCTTTATGATAATGAATGGCCCTTCCTGAACAGTGATGAAGATTCTGGGGTCAGATGCTTCCATGAATAATCTAACCCTCTGCTTCCATATGCCAAAGTTTGCTTTTTTCATATGGGCAGTTTCATGGAGCTCATCTCCTTCTACATTCCACTAGAGGCCATTTCAGCAGAAAAGTCAATACCCAATTAGGATCTGGTCAGACTGTTAAGTCTTTCTTGACCAACCTCGCTCTGATACCACTTGATAGTTTATAGGTTTGTAGTCTAAATCACCTTGAGGGGGGGGGGGGGGGGGGGGGTGAATAGGTTTCTTTTATTTTTCCTCTAAGTACCCTAGCTGATTTCTGAGTTAGTTTAAGCAAATCAACAAACACAGAAAGCTCACAAGAATTTATAGTGGTTCCCCAAAGACAGTGCGTCCTTGGGTAGTCCACTTTCCCCCTTCACCCTTCTAACAATGTGTTAGACAGGGCCAACTCCTCCAACTCAGCTCCAAAAGCATACAGCTCAGATCCCTCAGGATCTCTCAGGTTTTCCCAACCCTACCTCAGGCTCAGCAGCCCTACCTCATATCAGCCCCTGATCCTACAACTCAGACCACAACATGTCCTACAGCTCGGGCTAAACAGCCCTACAAACTCAGATCAGCTCCTGATCCTACAACTCGGACCCCTTCAAGGTCCTACAACTCAGAGGAATCCACCTCCTACATCTCAGGCTAAAAATCACTACAAACTCAGATCAGCTCCTGATCCTACTGCTCAGACCCCTTCCAGGTCCTACAACTCAGAGGAATCCTCCTCCTACAGCTCAGGCTAAATAGCCATACAACTCAGGCCTTCATCCCTACAACTCAGATCCACAGATCCTACAATCTCAGACCAAAAGGTCTTACAACTCAGGCTGTTAAGCCCTACAGAAAGATGAGTATAAAACTTACTACAGATGACAGCAAGTCCCATGTAGTTCCTGCACAGCTTGTGCTTCGTATAGCTGGTGATGTTGATGGCAGCTACTAACTGATCTTCTTCTTTAGATGAAGGTTGGAAGATCTCCTTGCTCCTTCTTGCAAAGGAGCTAACTTTTTCTCTCTTCTTCTTCTTGCTTGTTCAGTGAGCAGCAGCAGAGAAAACAAGAGCTTCTTCCGTCAATGGAACTGTTGATTTTCTTTTTCACGCGACGGCGATTCACTGCTTCATAAGTGCCCAAATTTCTTCTTTTATACATCTCAGATCTTCAACGGCTCTTAGCCGACCTTCTGACAAGCGTGGGAGAGACTGATGGACCCCACACAACTTTCTGCAACTTGCGCCACGGGCAGAACACACAATCTACGTTCGACGAACACGCTGTACTGTGTTCGACGAACTTGACAAACTCTGCCTTCGACGATCTTGCCAAACTCTGCCTTCGACGAACTTGCCAAACTCTGCGTTCGACAAACTTTCCAAACTCTGCGTTCAACGATCGGTACTCTGCGTTCGACGAACACACCCTTTGTGCCTTCTCAGCGGCTCCTTCTGTCGTCTCGTCTCAGCGGTCGATGAACTGAGTTCTGCGTTCGATGAACGGCTCTCTGCGTTCGATGAACATGCCCTTTGTGCCTTCTCAGCGGCTCCTTCTCTGGTCTCGTCTCAGCGGTCGATGAACTGAGTTCTGCGTTCGACGAACACGCCATTCTTTCCAATCTGCACGCTGCTCCTTTCCCATCTCAGCAGATCCGCTGAGACAGCGATCTCGTCTCAGCGAATTCTTGGCTATCTGTAGCTCAGCTTGCTTATAAGCTTTCTTAGCGGCTCCTGTTCTGGTTTCAGTGGTTCCGCTGAGACAGTGGGCTCGTCTCAGTGGTTTTGACCCTTCGTCTCAGCGGTTCTGCTGAGACATCTTCATCTCCTTGTAGATGAATTCTTCTCATCTAAGGGCATGTTTGGCCCTTCCTTTTGAGTCACCTATGCCTGTATATCCAACACAAGTATAGCTTTATCAAATACAATATGTCTTTAGCATTGTGAGTGATGCCTCTTCAAATTAAGGTAATATTGAGGGCAATATTCCCAACAAAACCTTTCTATAGACTCAGAATAATAGTACTTGATACATCTGGAGTCTTCTTTATGCTTGATATGGATTGGCATCAACTTTAATCTTCTTGCAGAGGACTTTGAAAGAATCTTTTTCTGTGAATAATGTTTCCTCTGAAATTTTGAAGATCCTTCCTCTTCTTGCTGATAGATGAATTGGCTTTTAGTAGATCATCAAGATGAGTCAAACTCTTACTTCTTGAGATGAAAAGATTTGCTTCAAGGAATATCTTCTTCGTTCTTGAGCTTTTTGATGAATATGCCTCTTTTTGAAGATGACGGAGACAAGCTCTTTCTTTTTGATAATATGATTATTAGTGTTAGATGTGGCTCATCGCATCCCTTTTATATGGTCATTTTATAATGGTAGAATCCTCGGACTGTCTTTATGTCAAAGATCTTTATTCTTTAAAGGACATATCTGATTGGCCCAATCTGTGACAACATTAAATGAGATAATACCACAATTGCCCTTTAATTTGAATCCTTGCCTTTATTGCAATTCGACTAGAAGTCTGGTCGAGTCATCTTGATGTCTAGTCGAATGTATACTTGATATTTTCACGAAAATATTGGCACTATCTAGATGATATTGTTCTCGACGATATTGGCATTGTCTAGACGATATTCTTCTCAATGATACTTGTAGTCTACAAGATGATATTTGACTGCCAGTGTCTTCTAGCTGAATGTTAAGCTTATCAAGCCAACTTCTGAAATGTCGTGTAGGCTTCTCGATGATAATTGGTATAATCTCGACGATAAAGGACTTAGCCAAATTCTTCCTTCAATGAGAAGTCTTACAAACATCTTGTTGATTATCTTCAAGACGATATGAGGGTAGTTGATCCTTGTCACGATGATATCATCTTGGATAGTGTATTACCAAGATGATATTTGGATGTTGATATACTTCTTGTAATCAAGACGATATTAGACTTCTGCTAAGAGCCTACAAGACGATATCTTGAAGCTTAAGGTCTTTAAGCTGATATTAATACCACTTCAAGATGATATTTGGGCTCTCCAAGACGATATGACTTAGTCATTTTCTGATCATCCTGAATTCATTTCCTTTGCTCTTTGCAACTTGCTAGACCTTTCTTCCTGATATCTAACCGACATAAAATTTTATTGTCGAGATCATCTAGCTGATACAGCAGTGGTCTAGACGACATCGTCTAGATCATCTAGCCGATATTTCCCTCAGCCAATTTTAGGCTTAATCCAACTTATTGGCATTCTTTGCAGCTTCATTTCCAGACCTTTTCTAAATGACTTTTCCTTGATAGTCACAAGTCTAATATAATGTCAGAGCATAAGTCAACATGTGTTTTGCACCATGAGAGATTACATAGGCAAAATACAATTTGAGTGACCATAAGCCTAACCCTACATTAGCCATGCACTTTTGTTATACCTGTCACATCAAACTAGAATAGAGCATCAAATACAAAGTGTGTTTATCCTTGACTTGAGGACTTCTTCAAATCAGGAATATTGTGGGCAAAGTCCCAACAATCTTCTCCTATTTGAAAAAAATCAGATCATCAAACAATGAAGTAGGAACCTCAACCAATGATAAACAACACACAATAAAAATATCCAAGATAGGAATCATGTGCTTTGGATGAGGGGATTCAAAGTACCTTAAATAGTACCTCACATTGTTACCTTCTCCCCCTTTATGACTTTCAACTTCTGTTATGCTTGAGGAGAAGAGTTTTGAAATGTTTTTCCCTCTTTGACTTCTTAATGAGTTGATTGAAGAAAATATTCTTGTGCTTGATCTACTAGGGCAGATGACTATAGATGAGTCTCCCCCTCAACAACTGCTAATACTTCCAGAATTCTTCATGAATCTCTATCTCTTAATTGCTGCTTGGACTGAGAGCTCATTATGAGTCTCCCCCTCAACTAAATCCATATCTAGTGTTGTTTGATTTCTTTCAAAGTTGACTTCTATAGCAGTGAACTTCATACTTGCTCCCCCTTAATATTTGTAGTAGGGGTAGAGCAATGATGGACTTTCCCCTTTATTACCAGCATGAAAAGTTTAGAGATAAGTCCTGAAGATGTTAAAAGATTAGGGGTTGTCTATAAACTACACCTAGAGGGGGGTGATTAGGTGTTTGCTACTTTAAATGTTTATCAATCACAGCATACAAGCATCACAGAAAACACACAATGATTTATAGTGGTTCCCAACTAGACAATGTGTCTAGAGGTAGTCCACTGTCCCTCCCACCAATCTAGAAGTGTGCCAGACTAGGCAACTTCTCCAACTTAGATCTTTTCACTAAAATCAGATCTTACAACTCAGGTTCACATAGAACTCTACAAAGCTCAAACTTTACAAGTCCTACAAACTCAGATCTTTAACAAGATCCTACCATAACTCAGGTTCACCAATAACCCTACCAACTCAGATCTATCACAAGATCCTACAGCTCAAACTCACAAGGAGCCCTACAAAGTAATTCAGAGATGTTGAAGAAAAGAAGACTTTAGAAATTGAAAACTTGAATTGCAGATCTTCTTCTTCTTGTAGCAATAGGCCCAAAGATCTTGTGGATTAGTAAGCCTTTCTTTAGAATCTTCTAGAGAACTTTACAGCATAGCAGCAATAAAGACTTCTTGTTTTTCTTCGATTCTTTTCTTTCTCTCTTCAGGAATATGCATGAGAATAATACTCGAGAGAATACTGAAAAGTGTGTTCTGTAGATAAAATTATCTCCTTTTATATCCTCTACAATTTTGTATAAAACCCCTTATTGATTATGCCATAATCAATTTCTTGATTTAAAACGTGTTGCAGAATTGGCAATTCTTTATCATGATTACTAGCCTTTCTTGGAACTTGCAGAATATAGAAATGATAAATTTCTTTCTCAAATACTGAGTAACAACTATATTTTGTAGAGAATATATCATTTATTGCTCCTTGTTTGTGCGCAAGATAGGCAGCGTGCACATTCCCTGATTGTTCATTTCCAAGAAAGTCTGCTCATTAAATGTTGTTTTGCACTTTGTCAAGACGATATTAATCCTTCAAGACGATATCGTCTTGATCAGTATATATGTAATATATACTTTACGACAATATCGTCGATATACTTTCTTCTTCACGGCTCTACTTAATATCAGAACGATATTACTCCTTCTAGATGACATCGTCGAGATGTTACTTTCATTTGTACTTAGACTTATTCATCTGACAGACAGTATTTCTTCAAGATGATATCGTCTTGATCTTTTAGACGATATAAGATCTTCAAACCGATGAACCTTTCTTCATGAACCTTTCTGTTAACTTAATGAGTTCTGTCATTTAGCTCCATGGCTACATTCTTCTTCAAGACAATATCGTTGACATCTGATCTTAACTTTATCGACGATAAGTTTCCTTCAAGACGATGTCGTCGACATCTGAACTTAGCTCTATCCTTGATAAGCTTTCTTCAATACGATTTTGTCGAGATCTGGATTTGGATTTATTCACGACAAGCTTTCTTCAAGACAATGTCATCGATAACTGGTCTTAGCTTTATCCACGAAAAGCTTTCTACACCCTTCAAGACGATGTGTCTTCATCAAGACGATATTGTCGAAATTATTTCAACGATATGATACTTATCTCCATGATTCTTCTGCTGAGTCTTGAGACGATATTTTACTTAGTTAATTTTTATTATTTTTATCGTCTATATACTGATGATGTAGCTTTGATGCATTTGTCATAACATGAACTTAAACACAACATCAAAGACAAGTTAGCTTATCTATACTTGTGTTCCTTCTTCAAATCTAGAGACATTGTAGGCACAATACCCAACAATCTCCCCTCTGTGAAGAAGCCAGAACATACAAGTATAAATAGGTCTTTTTAACAAATAATGATTGACAATAATATGGCATTTGAACACTGCAAAGATTAATAACAATCCAATACATTAATAGTATATATCAGATACAAAAATGTAAAGCATAAGAGTGTGCAAGTGATTTCTAGAATCCTTCTTCTTTTCAATCCTTTTGAACATCCTTGCTTTTTCCAGAAGGTCCTGCTTTCTTTGACTACTCAGCCTCATCCTATTTTTGCTTTTGTATTTCAAAGTAGTTATAGGGCTTGGGGTGATATCTGAGAGGTGCATGTGCAGGTACTGATGTATATCCCTTTTTGATCTTGTTCCAATAATCCCTCCTACCAGCTTCATACATTTCATATTTTTGTCATTCTTCTGGGCTATAGAAGGTGCCCCTATCATGCTTTCCTTTTGGAAACAGGTTCCAAGTGTTTAGAATGATATCTCTAGAGCAAGGGCTCCATTCTTCAAAGTTTGGATTTCTTTTGATCTCTTCCATTTTCCTCCTTTTAGCTTCTTGCTCTTCAGGGTCAACAGAGTGCCTTTTGCTTTTCCTGATTTGCCCACTTCCACTTACAGGCTCATCAACAAAATACTCTTGGTATCTCTCAGGCACTTGATATTGTTCTTCAGGGGCTTCAGGCATTGCACATTGAGGAGGTTCTACAGGGAGATTGCCTTCAGGAATTGGATGTTTATTGGCAATCCCATAGTCAATAGGGTTAAGCTCCATGGATATCCTGACTTCATTTGTTAGCCACATAGCATGGTGGCCTGACATTATCTCCCCTTTCCTAGCTTCTGAAAATATTTCTTTAGAGATGGATGCCTGAAAAGCTTGAAGTTGTCTGGCCAGGAGGTTATTCAGATTGTCAATGGCATCCATGAGAGTTCCCTGAGATGCTCTTACAGCTTGATGGAAAGAGTTTGACAGATGATCTTGGGTTACTTGAAACTGGTGCAGCAATGTTTCCCATATATTATGCACAAGCTCGTGAGTTACTTGAGCAGAGGTGGATATTCTTTGAAGGACAATGTTGATGGCATCCTCAAAATCATGGAAAGTCACATCTTGGTTCTGGATGATGGACTGTTGGTTGCCTCTTAGGGTAGACAATCTATCAAGCACAATGTTTAGTTGTTGTCCAATTAGATGGGTGGCTTGATTTATATGGGCTATTTCAGTCCCAGTATTTTCTACAGCAGTTGCAGCGTTTGATATACATTGGAGTTTTGATGGTTTATGTGGTTGATGTCTTCTTGGAGGGCATCTATCCTGGCAGAGAGGTCATTTTTGCAACCTATGACAGCCTGATTTATATAGGCTTCAAATTGTTCTCTTTGTCTGTTCAACAGGCCTTTCATGTGAGACATGAAATAAGGTAATGGAACTATGGGAGTTGTATTGGGTAGAGGATGTGGGTCAACTTCTATTATTAGCGGTGAAGCCTGCATTGTTGAATGCCATGTATGCTCCCCCTCCATTGGTGCTGGGGTTTCTGAGTGGTGCTCATGATATTCTCCTTCTGAGAATGTGTGCAGTTAATCATTGAGGAAGTCATGTAAAGACCTGTCAGAATGATCACGGTCTTTATTAGTTGCAGGACTACTTGGTTTTCTTGTAGGCATCTCCAAATGAGTTGTATCCACTTCCTCTTGAGGTTTAGGAGAACTATCCATTCTAGGAGATTCTTGTCCAACAGGCTCCCCCTCAACAGGAGTCAGGGGTTCATGAGGAACTTGATGTGTTGTGACTGGGGTCTTTGTGCTTTGAGCAGAGGGTTCACCTGTATCTTTCTTTGTGAACATCTTCTCCCACGTACTCACGATTCTCACATCAATCTTCTTGAGGTAGTGGAGAGGAATTGCTTCTGAGTCTTTGAGGAGTTGAGGGATAGTATTCTAGAGATACAGGGATAGGATTCTTCCAAATTTTGGAGAATTGATGTTTTCCGTAATCATGTCGAACATTAACTTACCCCAACCAGTCCTTTTGTTTAAGATAACTCTGACCATTATCTCAAACATTCCTTTTGAGACTGGATCATGTGAGCCTGTCTTACAAAGCAGTTCCTTTCCAATGATGTTTATCAGTAGTTTGTCTTGCCTGTTCATCTGCATTCTCTGCAAGCTACCATAGGATTTGGTTTCAAAACCGCACTACTTCAATCCTTCATAGACATCTGCATCCGTGACGTCTTCTTCTGTCTCATCCTTTTCAATGGCAGTAAGTTGTAGAATGTTGGATAGACTTTTAGCAGTCATTTGAATGTGTTTCCCAGCCACAACAGTTCGAATTTCCGTTTCTGATTTGTGAAATTCCACGTTTTCAAAGAATGCTGAGACGGCGGAATGGTAGATACGGGTTGGCTCTGTGAGGAGGTATTCTAACTCAGATGCGTATAGTAGGGTTATGACCATATCCAGGTCCTCTTCAGTCTTCTCAAACCCACCTTTCAGAATTTCTCCTCTGGAAGGGATTTTCTCATCGTTCTTCTTCGGCGCCATTCCGTTTGCAGAGAGTTGTCGTAAGGAGGAAGAAGAAGAAAGAATTCTAGGGTTTTGTGTGTGCGTGATTTCTATGCTTACACAATGTCTAATATATAGGGTAATGCATTGGGAAGGCAAAGAGGCGTGTACCTATTCAAATCCTTCTGTATCGTTTTGAGAATCTCATAATTGCAGCGCAATCATGACGATGTCGATCTGGAGTGTCTTCAAGAGTATCTTTATCGTCGATATTATCACGAGATGCCTTTATTCTTGTCGTCGAGACTTGGTTGTTATCGTCGAGACTTTATCAATGTGGTCGTTATCATTTAAGACGATATTCTTTATAAGGCTGTTTTTCTCTAGACGACTTTAAGTTGTGCCTTCTGGTGTTCCTGTCTTCAAAATCTAACATTGTCAGATCACTTTAAGGTGGACCTTGTGTGAGATCCAGCCCATTATCAAAATATTTCACACTTAGTATAAAGAGAATATCATAGATTCAACATACCCAATTTCAAGAACTTAACATCCCCAATTCAGTTTTGAATTGATTGAACTTAAACTCATCAAGGGGCTTAGTGAAAATATCAGCTATCTGCCCCTCAGTATTAACATACTCAAGGAAGATGTCCTCCTTTTCGACATGCTCCTTAATGAAATGATATCTAATTTAAATATGCTTTGTTTTACTGTGTGCCACGAGATTTTTGGCAATAGAAATGGCACTTGAGGAATCACAAATGAGAGGTGTTCTCTTGATGTGCAGATTGTAATCCTCTAATCGGTGTTGAATCCACAGGATTTGTGCACATCAACTGCCATCAGAAATGTATTCTGATTCAGCTGTGGAGATAGCAATGCTATTTTGCTTTTTGCTACTCCAGGACACAAGCCTTCTCCCCAGGAACTGAAAAGTTCCTGAAGTGCTTTTTCTGTCCTCTTTGCACCCAGCAAAGTCAGCATCAGAATATCCACACAGCTCAAAATCATCTGACTTAGGATACCAGAGCTCCAGATTTGGAGTACCCTTCAGATATCTCAGAATTCTTTTCACAGCTGAGTAATGGGATTCTTTGGGGTTCACTTGATATCTTGCACAAACACATGTAGCAAAAATAATGTCTGGCCTACTAGCAGTGAGGTAGAGCAATGAGCCAATTATGCTTATATACATGGATTCATTATAAGGTTTCCATTTTTCATCCTTGTCTAGAGACACAGTTGAACCCATAGGAGTTCTCATATGGGTAGAGTTCTCCATACCAAAATTTTTATGATATCCAAGGTAAATTTGGTCTGAGAAATAAAAATGCCTTCCTTAGATTGCTTCACTTGGAGACCTAAGAAATATTTTAGCTCTCACATACTGCTCATTTCAAATTTACTTTGCATGAGTTTAGCAAACTTTTTGCAAAGGCTCCCATCTGTTGATCCTAATATAATGTCATCAACATATATCTGGACCAAAAGGACCTGGCCCTTCAACTCTTTCAAGAAAAGAGTCTTATCTATTTTCCCTCTTGAGAATTTGTTTTCAAGGAGAAAGGTAGACATTGTCTCATACCAGGCCCTTGGAGCTTGCTTTAGCCCATATAAGGCATTCTTGAGGAAATATACATGATCAGGAAAGTTTGGAGAGATAAAACCTGGTGGTTGATCTACATAGACTTCCTCTTTTAGATTTCCATTTAGGAATGCTGATTTGACATCCATTTGATAGACTATGAACCCCTTGTATGCAGCATAGGATAGAAAGAGTCTGATGGCCTCCAATCTAGCAACAGGTGCAAATGTCTGATCAAAGTCTATGCCTTCCTCCTGCATGTATCCTTGAGCTACCATCCTTGCCTTATTCTTTATAATCAATCCAGCTTCATCTATTTTATTTCTGTAAACCCACTTTGTCCCAATGATATTATGCCCTTGTGGCCTTGGGACAAGTTTCCATACCTTGTGTAAGATCTCTTTTTCCAAAACCCGCTCGGGTACTTGAAAACTCGGACCTCTCCCGTATCACATGGTTGAGGTGGACCTTCGCCCAGAATCGCTACCTTGCGGTGTCACCAACACTCGGGTTGACTAACACCGCTCAGCACCAACCCTGCCGGCTATACGATCATAAGTAAAATATGCCAAAAAGTAAGTACATAAAAGAAGGCATGTCCACAATCACAGCATTATATATATATATATATATAATGAAAACAGAAAGTCCATAAGAGAAGTACAACTAAAGGGGCTTAAGCCCGATACATATGCAAAGTAATGTACTATCTCTCTCTCTCTACAACATGCGGAAGTCTTCAACAAAAGCTCTCAAAAACGGAAGTCTAACTATCTAATCATCAACCTACGGCGTCGTGGTAGTGCGCTGCATCTGCTGCTCAGGTCCTGCCATCTCGTCCTGCTGCGCGCGGAATGACTCCGTCTCCTCGGACTCCTGCGTTCACACCGACCGTTAGTCATAAAGACTAAGCCGTTTTGTCCTCGCCTCCCTCCACGACTCCTAGGCACCGAGCGGGAGGAAGAAGCAGAGGACAAACAAGGGGTAAACAAGAAGGTGGTGACATGGCACTACTCTAGCAGGTATAAGTAAAACAATAAAATCTAGCTAGCAGTATAGTGCAGGTATAAGGCAGTAAAGTAGAGCAATGAAATAAGCAGTAAATAGGAAGAAAATGCAGTGCAGTAAGTAAATCTAAACTACCATCATAGATTCGTACCTTAACTTATATGAACGTCCATACGACATATAAGTTAAGATGTCCAGGTAACCCATCATATAAAAGAGCTCATACTAATTTATATGATGGGGGTATGCTATGTGTATGTTATGTTATGCTATGGTTATGATGTTTTAATGAATTTATGCAATGTGACTCACCCACACGACTCTATGCGCACAGACCTTTATAGTTCCCAATTTGTTTGAAAGGAAGCCAACCTTTCGGGTACCGACCGTCGTGGCTCACGGTGGCAGTGGATCGGGCACTCCACATCCTAGGCGGGTATGGTCACTACCAAGCCTAGACCTCATGTACGCCTCAACGCTAATAACACAACAGCAGAGCTCCATGCGTACTCTTGCTGGAATCCACCAGACTTTAAGGTCGGGGTGGGTTATTAGGGATCGTCCTCCAGACCGCGGTACTCAAACTTACCGGCCCTCTAAACCTCACCCTCACCTGAGTCAACGTACTATCGTCGGTGACACGACTAGCCTAGTACCGAAGACTCGCCACTAATTGAATAAGTAACATGTGTTAACATGTCCACCCGAGCTTCCGGCTCAGGGACTAACACACAAGTTGATCCAACCCATCTCCTTCCCGGAGGAGATCCATACCAGTCTGCATACCCACTTAGGCTACTCTTGCCTATAATTTAATTCGTGTTATATTTAGGGTGAATCTTGGACTTCCAGTGGTGTACTCCGTATGGGGCCCCTAACGGTACTACAGATCGATTGGCTCAACCCCATCGTCCTCTTCAAGACAATTACTTTAGTTGGTGGTTAACATTTGGTTCACCCTCATCATTTCATATGCTTAGTGTGATTTAGCTCCAGACCCGTCTGACCCTATTGGGTTGGACGTACCTCTTTTCCTTCTACATTAACCCTAATACAACCTCACAACCAACCCTAGGATTGACCCTCCTTGAATCATGGTGTGATATAACTCATTTACTGATTGGATATAACTTCTAAACACTACTTAGGGATCTGAATTATCAAAAACTCAAAATTCTGTTTTTACTAAACGCAGACCACCAAATTGAACTATCCATCAATCCCACAAGTGAACCCTTCTAAAAACTCATCACCAGGGTCTGGCATAATTATCCTAGGCTCCCACTGACCTCAATAAGCTATGATCAAATTTCCATAATTTTCCATATTAAATTGGTATTTATTAAAATTTAATGTAGTTAAGGTCTTAAGCCAATTTACACATGAACTACCCCAAAAAAGATTCATCAAGCTACATGGGAGTTATCAGTAAGGTAATATTCCATATAATGGTGGTTAACTGAGTATCATGACCCTAGGATGTCATTTGTCCTACCATATCATCATAATTGTATAATTACCAAAATGCCACTATAATTAGGAAAAATAGTGATTCACTTCTGAAAATTCCACAAATATTACCAAGTGTTCCTATGGGTACCTAGAAGCCTATGCTAAATTATTGTGTCAATACCATGAGATTTGATATTTTAAAAAGGATTAAACACCAAAGGTGGCAATTATCAATTTCTACATGAAGTACAAGAAATATAAATCTACAAGCTTCCAAACTGTTGTCATGGGCACATATTAAGATAAAATGACAGATTCTCAAGTATCATAACATTGCCCTATGATTTGATATTTTAAAAGGATTAAATACTTTTAAGCTAGCAAGCACTTAAAACTTCTCATACAAAGAATAATGCTTCAACAAGTCATAACAAAATTACCATAACCTTATTTCACCCTAATACATCCACTGATAGTATATCAAGTCATACAAGTTCATATGACCTTGCATTTTATTTTATTAAGGAAAGGGGGCACTTTCATTTATTAGGAAGAAATACACCTAAATACCCCTAAAAATTTTCATTTAATTTACTAAGTCAATTTATGCTCCTACAAACATATCTACAAAGTCCCAAGCCATGGCAAGAACATTTGATCCTATGTTCTTCACAAAACCCAACATGCACCCTTAAGGGTTTACCTTTAGGGTTTTAGGTCACACCACCCTAATGGCTCCAAATGGACCATTAGGGTGTGTGACAAGCATTGTCATATCCATGCCAACATATCCCAACATGATGGGAAGAGGCTAACACACTCCATTCCTCAAAATGACCTAAACCTAATTTGACCCTTAAAGGCCCTCATTAGGGTTTCCAATTTTCCATATCAAATCAACTCCAAATAAAGTGATATTTTAGGTAGGCACTACTCATGTACAAAACAGTATGCCACCAAAGTTTGGTGTCATTTGGACATCATATGCTCCAAAAATCAACATAATTTAAATAATCTAATTTTCACAAAAACCCTATGAAAAAGTGGCCACCAAGGGCTGTCCCTTTGACAGAGGGTGCCCCTAGGGTATACCAACCAATGGTTAAAAGCACAGATCCAAAGATGGAGGGGTTTGACCTAGGCAAATTTCCTAATGGGCTGACCTAGTGTAGGACCAGTCCTAGCAAAACAGCTCCCTAGGGAGCTGCAGGTCACCAAATGACCCAAACTTAAAGACAAAAGAAAGTTAAGACCTAGGCCTACAACTTTCATGTTGGGCACTTTTCCAAATCAGCCCCTAAGAGGCCTTAATTAATTGTTTAATTGGACTGAATGAAATAGGCAGAATATCATAGCTTTTGAATTAATTAAACACAAGAATTAAATTAAAAACCCTAGGGATTTTTGCTCCCAAAAATCCCTCTTATCCCAAGGATGATGAAGAAAACCCCATGGTGAACCACCATGCACAATTTCAGTGGCACATAGTAAGCTAAGAAGGGTCAAATCAACATAATGCCCATTCTTGTTATTGGCACACCAAGAACAATAACCCTAGGCTCTTCAATGGTGAATCCGCCCATGACCAGAGATCCTAAGGGTCTCAATTTTATACCAGAGCCTACACAAGTTCTAACCATCACTTAACCCAAATCTTGGGGGTAGTTGGGTGCATATAGCCAACCATATACCATTAATTTCATTTTCTAATTTAAGATAAAAAACTATAGAAAAGTTAACTCCAAAAATTCTGAGATTTTGGCATAACCTAGCTCTAGGTCAGATACATCTATGTTTCAAATATCAAGTCAGTTGGATGGTTAAATTTGTGTGGGCAACCATTTTAATTTCTGGATATCACAATGACCAGCCTCACTAAATGGAGTGTTGTAGTCAGGCCACTTAACCAAATGAGATGATTAAGGTGTCAAATTAAAGAGGACATCAAGCCCTACAATAGTTGTCTCAGGCATATTTTTGATTTATGGCCTCTAAGGCCTTCAAAATCTAGCTTGAAGTTAACTAAATAAGTGTGACATTAATCAGCACTATTCATTTATTTAAATCCACATGAGGTATAGATTAGTCTATCATACGGCGCACGAATCTTGGCGCAGATCAAGGGCAGGCGCATCGTCTTCCTCCTTGAGCCGACGGCCAGGATTGGACCGTGCTGGGCCGTCTTTCTTCCTCCTTTCCCGGCCACCTGGTGGCCATCACGGCCGGCCACCACCGCCACCACCTTCGTGGTGGTCGGGGCTATAACTCTCGGCGACATGGCGGCCAGAGGAGGCGTTTCCCGGTGGTCCTGGGTGTCACAAATTGAGCCAAAATCCATGGATTTCGGAGATGGATCCGGGCTCAATTGAGCCCGATCCTTCAACATTATGAGAGGGAAAGCTAGCATGGGGGGAGGGGAGGAGAAACGAACATTTGGTGATGCGTGGCGGCAGCTCCGGCGGCGGTTTGCCATGGAAATGTCTAGCTCCGGCGATCCTGCTCCCGATCCCAATTCTCCAGCTCCAGCTCCACTCTAAAGCTTGTTTCCGTCTGCTCTCAGAGCTCTGAAGCTAATGGAATGGATAGATTGCAGTGAGGAGGGCTCCTTGGTTGGTTTTGAGCTTGGGCCTCCTCGGTTCTCCCATGGCTGCCACCCTCCTGCAGCTGCCAGCCTCTTTGCTTCCACCTGGGTCAAGGTCAGACCCCCAGCAATCAGGGAAGGGCCTTAGGTTGATTGGGGATTGAGTGTGGAAGGGGGATTGCTTTTGCTTTAGCTTTATGCTTTTTGAACCACTTTTTGTCCCCTTATCATTTGGCTAATCAAATCATGTTAGGGTTCAGACCTAGGGCTGATGGGCAAGGCCTAAGGTCCAAGTATAATGGCTAATTAAGGGGTGTTAGGGTTCTTTTAAATCTAGGCTTGAAAATTCACCTTTAATGGCCTATGTTGACCATGGTTGACTTTGGTCAACCATGGTGAGTGGGTTGACCCCACTTGGGGGTCATGGGTCCCTTAACCTCACACAACATAGGTTGGTCCATGGTGGGGCTCCAATTGGGTTAATTTTGCCTTAAGGTGTGATTTTGACCTAAATTGAGCTAAAGTTAACGTTGGTCAACTTGGTCAAAAGGTTGACCAAGTGATCGGGCTTTTGGGTCCAATGAGTTCCTTAAAGTGTTTAGAGTGTGGTGGTAAGGTCAATTTGAACATTTGAGGGTCAATTGAACCCTAATTGACTTAGTTTGGTTAATGTTGACCTAATGTTGACTTTGGTCGATTTCATGCAATTGGGTCCCACCCAAGTGCAATTCTCATGGTAATGGTCTTCCTTAGTGGTTAGGGTGGCATGGTGGAGGTCAGTTTGGTGAATTGAGGGTCAATTGGTTTAAGGGGGTGGTATTGGGCTATGTTGATTTTGTGCCCTTGGTGTGCACTTAGCACACTCCACTTGGCCCAAGGGCCCTAGTGGTCACTATACACACCACCCATGCCCTGACACCATCTAGGGGTCTAGAAGGATTGGGGATGTTACACCTTGCACCTTTTGAACTGATTTAGCTCTTCTTGCATAGCCATAACCCAGAAGTGTCTCTGTTGGCCTCCTTAAATTACTTTGGCTCAAGTTGGGATAGAAAGCTAAGGCGCAATTTTTCATTTAATGCATTTCTTCTGGTTCTTACTCTGTCAGTGAGCTCACCAATTATCTGATTTGCTGGATGATTTTTATGATGTCTCACAGCAATAGGTATTACTCTTGCAGGTTCTCTAATTTCAGCAACTTCTTCAGCTCCTACTTCATGGTTCTCATTTAGGGGATTTGGCTCCTCTGTAGACTTTTCTTATTATTCTGGAATAGATTCCATTATGGAGTAATTATTCTTCTCAAGTGGTTCTTCTTCTCTGATTTTGAGGTTCTCTAATTTTTCTTCAATTCCTGCATTGGATAAACTAGAAGAAGGATTATACAGCATGTTGCTCTCATAAAAAATAATAAGGAAAGATTCCTCAATTGTAAGAGCATTCTTATTGAAGTCTCTGTAGGCCTTACTGTGCTTGCTATATCCTACAAAGACACCTTCATAGCTCTTTTCAGAGAATTTGGTAATATAATGCTTATTATTTTTCAGCACATAGCATTTACTTCCAAAGATTTTGAAGTAAGCTAGTGTTAGCTTCTTACCCTTAATTAGCTCATAGGGAGTCTTATTATGGTTCTTATTGATGAGTGCTCTATTTTGCACATGACCTGCAGTGTTAACTGCCTCAGCCCAAAGGTATTCTGGGAGTGAGGAGTCACTTAGCATGTTCTATTAGCTTCAATAAGTGTCCTATTTTTCCTCTCAACCACCCAATTTTGTTGGGAAATTCTGGGAGAAGAAAACTCTTGTAGGATACCTTCTTCACAGAATTTGGTCATTGACCCAGACTGACATTCAGTTCCTTGATCACTTCTGATTTTGACCACAGAGTTGTTTACTTCATTCTGAATTTGTTTGACAAAATTCCTAAATGCACTTAGAGTATCAGACTTGTGTTTCAAAAAGAACACCCAGGCAAATCTAGAATGATCATCAACAATAACCAATGTATAAGGCATTCCTCCTAGGTTGTGCACTGTCATAGGACCAAATAAGTCCATGTGCAGTAGGTATAAGCACCTAGTGAATTCTTTGTCCTGTATGCTTCTAAATGAAGTTCTTGTTTGCTTGCCCATTTCACATGCATGACAAGGACTCATCTCTAAGCAATCCAGCTTAGGAGCATCTCTTACCAAGTTCTCTGTCCTTAATTTCTTGAGAGACTTGTAGTTAATGTGGGCTAGTCTCTTATGCCACTTTACACAAGCAGACACTCCATCATTTGCTACAAGACATACAGACTCATTTTTCCTAATGCAAATGAAATTTACACAATAAATATTTCCACTCCTAGTTCATGTTAGAATGGATTCATTCTCACAGTCCTTGATCTGGCACTTATCCTTGTGGAAAGAAACAGCATATCCCAAGTCACATAGCTGACTTATGCTTATAAGGTTATGTTGTAACCCTTCCACATAAGCTACTCTTGTGATAGTGATACTGCCATTTGTGATCTTACCATAGTCCTTAACTACACCTCTGTCAGATCCTCCAAATTTAACTTTGGGTCCATCTTCTACAGGTGCAAACCCCTTCAATATGCTTCTTGTTCCAATCATATGCCTGGAACATCCACTGTCCAAGTACCACACAGGAGTCTTGGTGGTTTTTGGACATACCTGCAAGACAATTATATTTCCTTAGGAACCCATTCTCTTTTGGGTCCTAGGTGCTTGTTAGATGATGAATTAGCAATTTGCCTTTTTGTTGTCATGTGAGAATGATTCTTAACAGTTGGGTTGAACCAAAAGTCTAAGGCAAAATGCCATACTTTTCCACAACAACAGCATTCAAATCTATTTTGTCTAGATTTTCTTGTGGTGATTGGTCTGACTTGATTATGTTGTTGTTTAACATCTAACCTTCCCTTCTTGGAGGCAGAGGGAATTTCTCCAACATGGCAACTTCTGCAGGCTTTTACTGGGGGATTCTTTTGGGGTGCAGATAGTGCACTCTTCCCAAGGAGAGTTTGTCTCTTGCTTAGCCAGGTAGAAGGCAGCTTGATATTGCTGTCTTATTTCTGGCTTTCTTTGCATCCATAGATGCTACTGTGATCATATGATTTTGTGGGTATGATCAATTTTCTAAAGATAGTCTTTCCTTGGGTAGATTTCCCATGGTTTTCACCTGGATTGTAGCCCAAATCTTGCTTATTTGTTTGTGAAAAGCTATCAATCAGGGGTAGACCCTTTTGTGTCTTGGAATAACTAGCCACAATTTTCTTTTCTTTTAAAACTATATCCTCCAGCTCTTTAATTCTAAAATTCTTGTGCTTTATTACTTCAATCAAGGTGTTGGTGCTCAGTGGAGGGATAGATAATTTGGCTTTCTCTTGAGCTAGCTCAGTTACTTTCTCAAGAAGTTCATCTCTCTTCCCACTCAAGGAGATGATCTCTACAGCTTGTGCCTTATAGAGAGATTTTGCTTTCTTAAGAGCATCAAGCAGTGCACCAAACTTCTCTATGTATCCAGTGTCAATTTCTTCTTCTGTTGAAGATGAGCTGACATCTGAATCTGTGTCAGAGAGGGTAAGAGATGCTTTAGGGATTACCTATTTGTGATGAGTTTCATCATTGCATTCCTCATCTGAGAGAGCCATAGCTATTATGTGGCTGTCTGATTCTGATGAGGAGCAATTAGTGTCACTATCACTGAGCGTCTTCACTTTCTTTGTCGCAAGGATTTTCTCTGACTTCCTGTTCATTGAGTGCTTTCTATCTTCACTCTTCTCTTGTCTTTTGGTTGGACATTCAGCAATGACATGTCCAGGCTTGTTGCAGCTGTAACAAATAATGTTAGAAGAATTGTGTTTACTAGTCTTAGAATCATACCTGTCTGATCTGTGTTTTCTTCTGGGCTTTTCTTCTCTCCTGGAGCTAGAGGGTGAAACTTCATATCTTCTGTTCCCTCTTTTTATATTTCTCATCAGTTTCTTAAGCTGCCTGGTGAACAGTGAGAGATCTTCATCAGAAAGTTCTGAGGTGGAGTTGCGTAAGTCTCTTCCTCTGAAGCATAGACAGGCACCACTGTCTTGTACTTTCTGGAAGCTTCAACTTTAAAGGCTACTGCATTTTCTCTGTTGTAAGCCTTGGAGTTTTCTTCCTCTGCCTTCCTGGTATTTAGCTGCAGTTCATATGATAGGAGCTTGCCATACAGCTATCTAGGCTCCATTGCTCCCAGATTGCCAACTTCTCATATTGCACACAGCTTGATGTCCCATTCTTTGTTCTGGGATCTTAGGAACTTGCTATTTAGTCCATAGTTTGTAAACTCTCTTCCATAAGTTCTGAGTCCATTGCCAAACCTGAAGAACTTCTCATAGCAGGCAGTTATGTCATCCTTCTAATCTTGCTAGAAGGACTCATACTCCTAATTCAGGAGGGATTTCCTGTCATCCATAACTTCCTCAGTTCCTTCCATGTAGAAAACTAAGGACTCCCACATCTCCGTAGTTATTTTGCAATGAATTAGATTTTGGAAGGTTGAATCATCAATTGCATTCACAATGATGTTCTTGGTCCTTTAATCCACAGTGACCAGGGCAACTTCATCTTTGGTGAAATCAGATAATTTCTTAGGTGTGGGGACAACTGTTGGATCCACAGGAATGTTCATGGGGATATAAGGTCCCTCTTCTACTGCCAGATAGACTCTAGGGTCTGAGGCTTCCATGTACAGCCTAATTCTTTGCTTCCAGATGGGGAAGTTCTCCTTGGTACAGATAGACAGCTTCATTGAGCTCATCTCCTTATGATACTCACCAGCCATTTGTTTATCACAACCCACTAGATTTGTAGATCTTGTTCTAAGCTGTTAAGCCTTTGAACTTAACCTCACTCTGATACCAATTGAAAGATTATGAGTTGTCTATAAACTACACCTAGAGGGGGGTGATTAGGTGTTTTCAATTTGTTTGCTACTTTAAAGGTTTATCAATCACATCATACAAGCATCAGAGAAAACACACAATGATTTATAGTTGTTCCCAACTAGACAATGTATCTAGAGGTAGTCCATTGTCCCTCCCACCTATTTAGCAATGTGCTAGACTAGGAAACTTCTCCAACTTAGATATTTTCACTATAATCAGATCTTACAACTCAGGTTCACACAGAACCCTACAAAGCTCAGACTTTACAAGTCCTCCAAACTCAGATCATTAACAAGATCCTACCACAACTCAGGTTCACCAACCACCCTACCAACTCAGATCTATCACAAGATCCTACATCTCAGACTCATAAGGAGCCCTACAAAGTAATTCAGAGATGTTGTTGTAGAAAAGAAGACTTCAGAAATTGAAAACTTGAACTGCAGATCTTCTTCTTCTTCTTGAAGCAATAGGCCCAAACATCTTGTGGATCAATAAGCCTTTCTTTAGAATCTTCTGTAGAACTTCACAACACAGCAATAATGAAGACTTCTTGTTTTTCTTCTATTCTTTTCTTTCTCTCTTTAGGAATATGTATGAGAATAATACTCGAGAGAATACTGAAAAGTATGTTCTGTAGATAAAATTATCTCCTTATATATCCTCTGCAATTTTTCATAAAACCCCATATTGATTATACCATAATCAATTTCTCGATTTAAAACATGTTGTAGAATTGGCAGTTCTTTATCATGATTACTAGCCTTTCTTGGAACTTGCAGAATATAGAAATAATAAAACTCTTTCTCAAATAATGAGTAACGACTATATTCTGTAGAGAATATATCATTTATTGCTCCTTGGTTTGTGCGCAAGATAGGCTACATGCACATTCCCTGATTGTTCATTTCCAAGAAAGTCTGCGCATTAAATGCTGCTTTGCACTTTGTCAAGACGATATTAATCCTTCAAGACGATATCGTCTTGATCAGTATATACGACATATATACTTCACGACGATATCGTCGATATACTTTCTTATTCATGGCTCTACTTAATATCAGAATGATATTATTCCTTCTAGACGACATCGTCGAGAAATTATTTTCATTTGGACTTAGACTTATTCATCTGACAGACAACCTTTCTTCAAGACAACATCGTCTTGATCTTTTAGACGATATAAGATCTTCAAACCGATGAACCTTTCTTCATGAACCTTTCTGTTAACTTAATGAGTTCTGACTTTTAGCTTCACAGCTACATTCTTCTTCAAGATGATATCGTCGACATATGATCTTAGCTTTATCAACGATGAGTTTCCTTCAAGACGATGTTGTCGACATCTGAACTAGTTGTATCCATGAAAAGCTTTCTTCAATATGATGTCATCGAGATCTGGACTTGGCTTTATTCACGACAAGCTTTCTTAACTAGACTTAGCTTTATCCACGACAAGCTTTCTACACCCTTCAAGATGATGTGTCTTCATCAAGACGATATCGTCAAAATTATTTCGACGATATGATACTTCTCTCCACGATTCTTTTGCTGAGTCTTGAGATGATATTTTACTTAGTTAATTTTTATTATTTTTATCATCTATATACTGATGATGTAGCTTTGATGCATCTGTCATAACATGAACTTAAACGCAACATCAAAGACAACTTAGCTTATCTATACTTGTGTTCCTTCTTCAAATCTAGAGACATTATAGGCACAATACCCAACAGATGTCCCCTTGTTCCAGTCATTTTCCTAGAACATTCTTTGTCCAAATGCAAGATAGGCTTTTTGGTCTGCTTTTGGACTATCCTGCAAAACAGATTAGTTTACCTTAGGAACCCAAACAGGTTTGGATCCTTAATACTTGTTAGTCATAAATACAGGATGCTTCATAAAGGATTGCTGTCAAGCCTTATATTCTTTTCCCTAGGCATTGTTGGATTGAACCAACAATCTAAAGCAAAGTGGCCAATTTTATCACAACACCAACATTCAAAAATACTATACCTCCTCTTATGTGTCATATTTTGTGTGGGATGTTGATGTTGATGAGCAGAACATGCTGCTGTATTTCTAGCACTTCTTTGATCAATCTGTTGGATGTGTGCATGATGAAACATTTGCTGCACAGTCACCTGATTCTTCTTCTAAGGAACTGGCTTTTGAGTGACAACCTTCCCCTTACTTTTGGATGTTGTTGTTGTAGATCCAAATACAAATGATCATTGATATTTCATCTGGATCTCTTTGTGAGAAGCCTTAAAGGAACTCAGACTTAAGTCTGCTCTATTCCTTGAGGTTTGTGGCTATGTTCCACTTGTAGAACATTCATTGGGTAGAAAGCATGTTTGCATTGGAATGCAAAATAACCTTTCTGAATAATGCCTGATCAATGGATTGCTTGCCACTATTTGCCTAACTAGTGCAACACCACCTCTATATGGTGCAGAAAACATGTTTATTATTGGCAACACAGTTTATGTCTTAGAATAGCTAGCCACAAGCTTCCTCTCAACTAGCAGCTTATCCTCAAGATCCTTAATGATCTTGTTTTTCTGACATAATGAGATCACTTGGGATTTTGAGATTCCTCTAAGCTTACTTAATTCTTCACTCACTTGAGATAGCTTTCCAGCCTTCTCTAGGAGTTCAGATTGAGTCTGCTTGTGGGATTCTATTTTCTCAGCCTAAGCTTTTGCCAGCTTCTTGCTTATCTTTAGATAATCTAGCAAAGCTCCGAACTGACTCAGTATGTCAGCCTCATTCTCATGATCAGGCTTTGATGAGGATTATATTTCTGACTCACTATCATACAAAAATTCCACTTCTGATTCAGATTCAGTAGAAGAAAGAGGATCTCTAATTATTACATAAGCTTGTGAGTTGGACTCATCCTGGTTGTCTTTAGTGAAAGACATGAGCCTAATAAGAGCTTCTTCATCAGATTCACTATCTACATGGAGAGGGTGCCCTTATGAACACCTTGGCATCAGGATAATTAGCCTCCCACTCATCATCTGAAATTGCAGTGTCCCAATATAGGCCTCCTCCTCTGATTCAGATGAGTTGTTGTTGCTATCACTTAGAGTCTTGGTCTTCTTTCCAATGAAGCTCCTCTCATGTTTCTTTCCCTTATGAGATCTTTTCTCATCAGGCTTGGCATTCTTCTTTTCTTTCCTCCTTACTGGGTAATCAGTAATTATATGACCTGCCTTTTGACACCCATAGCAAACAACATTAGTAGAAACATGTTTTTTATGTTTAGAGTTACCTGTCCTCTTTGGACATGTGCTTAGGTCTATCATAACTCTGATCAGACTTTCCAGTACTTGAAGGAGAAGCTCTATGCTTGTCTTGTCTTTTCTTTGATAGCAGTCTCTTGAATTGTTTGCAGAGAAGATGTAACTCTTCATCAGAAAGTTCAGATCCTGAAGTGCTGGCTTCAGATTCATCATATTCAGTATTTTCTCTTGATGACTTGGATAGTCTTCCATGTACCTTTTTGTACTTTCAGCTCTGAAAGCTACTAACTTGTCATTGCTGCATTCCTCTTTAGTCTTTCTTGTATTTAGCTGTAGCCCATGGGATAGCGGCTTGCCATACAGATTTTGGTGTTGGATGTTAGCCAAGTTCCCCATCTCCCTTATTGCAAAGATCTTGGTGTCTCATTACTTATTTAGTGATCTGAGAAACTTGTCATTCAAATCATAGTTGAAGAACTCTCTCCCATATGTTCTCAGACCATTCACCAACTTGAACAACTTCTCATAACATTCTGAGATAGTGTCTTTCTTATCATGTCTGAAGGCCTCATACTTTTTATTTATATGTGATTTTATGTCATCTCTCACTTCTTCTGTGCCTTCCATGTAGACTATCAGAGAGTCTCACATTTCTTTGGCAGTTCTGCAGTGAATCAGATTCTGGAAAGTGGAGTCATCTATAACACTCACAATTATATTCTTAGCTCTTTTCCATGTTGGCCAGAACTACTTCATCCTTGGTCATTTTAGAATATTTCTTTGGGACTTGCTTGACTGGATCTATAGTCGAAGCTTTCATAGGGATGAAAGGACCTTCTTCCATTGTTATGTAGATCCTTGGATTAGAGGCTTCTATAAATAGTCTAACCCTTTCCTTCTAGATTCCAAAGTTCTCATTTATGCATATAGTTAACTTCATAGAACTTCGTTCTTTGTAGTTTTCCCCAGAAGTCAAGGTGGTTAGACTTTGAATCCCTTTTAGAGATCTAGTTCAAGCTGTTAAGCTTTCTTTGAACAACTTATCCCTGATACCAATTGTAAGTTATGGGATTTGTCTAATCTTCACCTAGAGGGGGGGGGGTGGATAGGTATTGCTGCCTTTTTATAAACTTCGTGTGGAATAAAGAGAGTTTCTGCAATAATCATGCAATCACAGAAAAGTCACAGCACGGAAAAAGAAAACTATAGTGGTTCCCCGAGTTGGGTACATCCACATTCCCCCTCTGCCTATCTATCCTGGAGCTAGCCTCGGCAAACTCCAACCAAAACTCAGATCCTTAGATCCTACAACTCAGAGACCAAGTCTCCTACCTCATAGGTGTTAACTGACCTCCTACCTCAGGTCACAAGGACCCTACAACTCAAAATCTCTGGATGGCTTCCTACCTCAGGTCATACAAGACCCTACAACTCAGAAGCTATGACTAGCTTCCTACCTTAGGTCATATATACATGACCCTATAACTCAGAATCTATGGCCAGCTTCCTACCTCAGGACATACACAACCCTACAACTCAGATTAAACAAATGAATCCTGCATCTCAGATCTCAGAAAGATCATACAGTTATATAAGTTTTGATTCAAAATATTTCTATAGACTTAGAATAATAAATCTTGAAAAATCTGGAGTCTTCTTGAAGCTTGATGTGGATTGACTTCAACTTTGATTTTCTTGCAGAGGACTTTAAAAGAATTTGTTTCCGTGAAGAATGTTTCCTCTACACTTTTGAAGATCCTTCCTCTTCTTGTTGATAGATGATTTGGCTTTTAATAGATTAGCAAGATGAGTCAAACTCTTACTTCTAGAGAAGAAAAGATTTGCTTCAAGGAATATCTTCTTCGTTCTTGAGCTTCCTGATGAATATGCCTCTTTTTGAAGATGATGGTGGCAAGCTCTTTCTTTTTGATATTATGATTATTAGGGTTAGCTCTGTCCCATTTCATCCTTTTTATAGGGCCATTTTATAATGGTAGAATCCTCAGACTGACTTTATGTCAAAGTTCTTTTGTCTTTAAAGAACATATCTGATTGGCCCAATCTGCGATGACATTAAATGAGATAACGTCGTAATTGCGCTTTAATTTGAATCATTGCCTTTCCCGCAATTCGAATAGAAGTCTGGTCGAGTTGTCTTGGTGTCTAGTCGAATGTATACTTGATGTCTTCACAATGATATTGGCATTGTCTAGATGATATTCTTCTCGACGATATAGGCATTGTTTAGACGATATTCTTCTTGATGATACTTGTAGTCTATAAGGCGATATTTGACTACCACTGTCTTCTAGCCGAATGTTAATCTTATCAAGCAAACTTCTGAAATGTCGTGTAGGCTTCTCGATGACAATTGGTATAATTTTGACGATAAAGTACATTGCCAAATTCTTCCTTCAATGAGAAGTCTTCCAAACATCTTGTTGATTATCTTCAAGATGATATGCGTGTAGTTGATCCTTGTCAAGTCGATATCATTTTGAATAGTGTATTACCAAGATGATATTTGGAAGTTGAGCTGCTTCTTCTAATCAAGATGATATTAGACTTATGCTAAGAGTCTACAAGATTATATCGTCTTAAAACTTCAGGCTTTCATGTCGATATCGATAGCACTTCAAGATGATATTTGGGCTCTCTAAGACGATATGACTTAGTCACTTTCTGATCATCCCGGACTTAGTTCCTTTGTTCTTTGTAACTTGCTAGACCTTTCTTCATGATACCTAGCTGACATAGAATTTTATCGTCGAGATTGTCTAGCCGATACAGTACTGGTCTAGACGACATAGAATCCTTGTCGTCTAGATCATCTAGCCGATATTTTCCTTAGCCAATTTTAGGCTTAATCCAACATATTGCCTATCTTTGCAGCTTCATTTCCAAACCTTTTCGAAATGACTTTTCCTTGATAGTGACAAGTCTAATATAATGTTAGGGCATAAGTCAACATGTGTTTTGCACCACGAGGGATTACATATGCAAAACATTGTTTGAGTGACCGCCTAACCCTATATTATTCATGCACTTTTGTTATACTTGTCCCATCAAACTAGAATATAGCATCAAATACAAAGTGTGTTTATCCTTGACTTGAGGACTTCTTCAAATCAGGAACATTGAGGGCAAAGTTTCCAACAACCATCTCTCAACTCTCTCATCTCCTTCTTCTTCTTCCTCTTCCTTTAGAAGTTTTAAAAGTAGAACAACAGTCGATAAGATCATCTTCTTCAGATCAAAAGACTGATTACTTGGAGAGATTCAAAAAGGCTTCATCAAATTTTATTTCTCAACAGATTCAAATCTTCTTTATTTAATCTAATTTTTTTGGAGGAATCAATAACAAGTTCTATCTTTTACAACAGGTTCCATATAATGCTTTTAAAGAACCAAGTCCTTAGAGATTGTTAAAGAGAACAACAATTGTGGAAACAGATTTATTGCATCAACTTTTTTTGTACATCAACTTTTTAATAGAGTTCTTAGAATCTCTCTTCAAAAAATCCAGTGATTTAAGATCAACCTTAACAAAAGGATCTTGGAGTGATTTTGAGTCTACCTTATCAAAAGGCTCTTTTATTGGTTTAGCCACCTTATCAACATGATGTTGGTTGGAGATACCTTATCAAAATCTCCATGATTTTTTGAATCTCCTAATCAAAAGATTCAGTTGTAATTGGTTCTAAGAGACCCCTTATCAAAAGACTTAGCATTGTTTAGTGGATATCTTGTCAAGGAGTAGAAGAGGGGACGTACACAAATTTGGGAAATCTCTATAAAATTATTTGTCTTTTGGATTGCATAGATCTTTATAACTTTATCTATTTTATTTATTTACTTTATTATTTTTGTTGCAAATACAAACTAATTTGTGGTATGTGATGTGAATGATTAAAAGATATAGAGAAATTTTAAATACTTTATATCCCCTCTAGAGTAATTCTTAGCATTCTACCCTACCTTTCAAGCTTTTTTAGAGTCCCGGTAGGATCTTCGTAGTTAGATGGATAGAGGTGTTGAAACCGAGACTTGAGAACAAGACTTAGTCTCTGTGGAGTTCGGGCCCTCAACAAGTTGAGGGGTGACCAACACTTACCCCCCCCCCCCCAAGGGAGAGCTCTAGGCTAAGGGGCAACGGAACTAGGAACAAGACCAAGGGCTTAGCGAGGAGGTCCCACCACACACCCGGAAGATCTTAGAGCGCTTCCCCTCCCAAGCCAATGCTAAGCTTGGGCACCCTTTGGAGGCTCTCCTCACCCACTAGAGAGATTTGGGGAGAGAGATAGCCAAAAGAGAGATCTCAAGATGAGTCCTTCCAAATGGTTCCCCCTTGGTCCTATTTATAGGATTTTGAACTTGGTCTACCAATAACCACAATCTGGCCTACGAGATTACGAAAATACCCCAGATTTGGCCTGCGAACAGCCAAATCCCGCCATTCTGAGGCGCTAAACGCAGACCGACCCCTCCCCCTAGAACTGGGCGAGAGGGCGTACCCCCCGCGGGGGCTGGGCGAGCTCCCTAACTAGGGCGGCGAGACCCAGGGGTCGGCCCCCTTGCTGGTCTCGCCCCCCATGCTGGGGCGGGGGTGGGGGGGGGGGGGTGTTGGATCGTATGACGCCCTTAGAGGGGGGGGGGGGGGTGAATAAGGGTGTGTTTAAATTTGTAATTTTTTTTCTTCTTAATTTTATACAAATTTACTTTAATAAAAAGTTACTTAAAAATAATTTTAAACCAATGCAATTTTTGTATAACACCAAACACAAATTTCTAAGATAAAGATTTAAGCACACAAATTTGCAATTAGTGAAAGGATCATAATTTTATATATCATGAAATTTGCATACAAATAAAAATGATCTTAACAATGCTTAAGATCAAGGCACAATTATGATAATAAAAATACAATAATTTTGGTTTACCAATCCTTCTCTCAAGGATCGGAAGGCTATCGCTTGTCTCTCCCAAGATCAAGCCCAAGCCTATCCTCTAGATCTTCCCAAGATCTAGACGTAGCACACAAGGCCACGATCTCCCACCAAGCCACGCAAGGACTTGGACGCTCCGCACAAGGAAGCGATTTTCCCTTAAGCCGCGCAAGGACTTAGACGCCGCACGCAAGACGACGATTTCTTTCCCAATACAAAATGAAATATGAGTAAATGAAAATACAATATGAAAAGGACAACTCCCTAGAAATTCAGATCTCTGAATGGATTGTTGAAGCCTCGAGATGATCGTTGATGTAGAAGCTCGCCCGATCTCATCTTCAATCTTCAATCCTTCTTTGCACAAATGGGAGTTGAGGAGGTTCTGGAGCTCTCTGGTTCGTATGCACTCAGGAAGGAACTGGAATTCTCAAAAGCTTGGAATGCACGAACCAAAGGAACCATTTTATAGAATTTCATTGTCGCCTGGGCGACAGTGACTGTCAGAATTTTCCGACAGCGCTAAACTGCCGCTGTCGTGTCGTCGAGCCGTCGTGCGGGCAGTTGCTGGAATCGTGGAGCTGTCGCCTGGGCGACATCGATGTCAGAATTTCTGACAGCGCAAAACTGCCGCTGTCGTGGGTGAAGTCGTGGGCAGTTGGTGTAACCGTCGAGCTGTCGCCTGGGCGACATCGATGTCGGAATTCCGACAGCGCAAAACTGTCTTTCGTCGATCTGCCGTGGAGGGAAGTAGTTGTAACTTCTCTGCTGTCGCCTGGGCGACAGTGGCTGTCGGAATTTTCCGACAGTGAATTTTTCCCACATGCAATTTTAGCTCCAGCAGCAATGTGAACATCACATACCTGTTATCTGCACACCATTAATGAAAATAGAATCAAATACAAAAGGGACTTTGTTATTATCAAACCGGAGGAGTGCGAAACGCATGCTCCAACAATCTCCCCCTTTTGATAATAACAAATCCGTATAAAAAGAAAACATGTCTATTTAGATTGTTGATTTTAGACATTTGGTGTGTGCACAAATATAACATGATATATTTCTCTTAAAATAAATAATCTCCCTTGATATATTTCTTTTAAAATAAATACTCTCCTTTTAGGTGAAGGCTCCCCCTAAATGAATGCTCCCCCTAAATATATGCTCCCCCTTAATATATGCTCCCCCTTAAATATATGATGTAATGTGTAGGTGGAATATTTAGGAGTGATAGATTTGTGATTTTTCTTTTTATACTTTAAATTCTCCCCCTTTTGGTATTAGCAAAAGTGAATATGAAATAAAAGAGTAGCTTTTAAGGGATATGATATAGAATTGTAGAGTAAGCGGAAGCAATTTGATGGTAATAATTGAAGTCCATGAAATAATAGGAATATGCCATAGTATGAATAAGCCCATGAAGTGACGGTATAGCCATATGAAGTAATGAAAGAAAATAACTTCAACATGAGTAAGGTCATTTGAAAGTATCATAGAAAGACACAAGAGTGTATAGATATATGGAATATTTTCGGTCCAATTCTCATGAGATGAATGTTTATATAACATAATGATGTGTACATGTGATACTTAGATCAAACATATGAAGTTATTTAATTTACATGATCATTAAAATGTATAACATAATAAAAGCATATAAAGGCAACTTTGACGTTGAAGATATAGCACAAGATGAATAGAAAACCATGTTTCTTTTGCACAAGACACTTTACAATTCTTTCCAAGGTGCTTAACCTCACAATGCTCATTAAGACTTATCAGGAGGGTAAGTAGTGCTTGGTGGAGTATCCTTGTCTTTATTTTAAATTTTTTTTTTTTTTGGTTTTATCACAGATGATGTGATATCTTAATTTTGATATATTGATAATTTTTTTAAATTGACCAAGGATCTCCGAATTCACTTGAATCGCAAAAGATGGTGTATATTTTGTTGTGCTAACAAATCAATGTTGAAAGTTGTATTTAAGAAGTGCTATTGTATTATGTGAAAACAAATATGATCCATGTATATTTTAAATAAAACGACATACGTATTGACCAAAAGAAGTGAACGTGATAGTTCATTATGATAGATAAACAATTTCTCATACTTAGAGGCATGCGAAAACAATTTCCAATGGTCTAAACAACTAAGTAGAAGTGTCAATACGATGATAGCTTGGAAATATAATCATATAAACATGTAAGTCATTTTTTTTTTGAATAAATAACACATGGTTTGTCATCAATTCATGAGGTGAAGCATTAATAATGACATATAACTATTGTAAATCATCAAAGGGACCCAAAATTGAAGTTTTTACAAAATTGGAGCTGTCGGAAATTTCCGACACTCACTGTCGCCTGGGCGACAGCCAAAAATATAAATAGGGCTGGGGACCGAGTCAAACCCTATTGTGCATTATTTTCTGGAGTTAAAATCGAGAGCAAGCTGTCGGAAGTCGGCGACATCCCTAGATCTAAGGTATGGGTTTTTGATTTTGGTGTTTTTAACTCAAAAATTTTTAGGGTTTTGTGATTTTGATAGGAGAGAAGAAAGAAAATGTAGTTTTCATGTTGATTTTTGTTGAATGGTGTAGATTTTGAAATTTTTGATTTGAAAAATGTAGATCTAGTTTAAAACAAGGGGATCTTGGTGGATCTTTGCTAAAAATTTTTTTTGTTAAATTTCTTTGTGATTTGGTGATGAAGGTTTCTATTTGTTCATTTTCTGAAGTATTTTTGTAGATCTAGGTTAGGGAAGAAGGTTGAAGATGATGAATAGTAAAGGATTTTGAGAATATTGTTTATGAAAAATATGTATAAATTTTTTATAAACTTGATGTTTAAATAATATTGATTTTGAGTAGATCTGGAAGTGTATGTAAAAATTTTCGAGAAAACTTCACTTGGAGAGCTGTCGGAAAATTCCGACAGTCACTGTCACCTGGGCGACAGTGTTCCAGTGCACAATGTGAAATTATTTTTAATCAAAATTTTTGAATTGTATTTGCAGAATGGCTTCCAGTTCCAAAGCTCGAAAGAGTACTTCGGAAGACGCACATAGTTCATATCAAGTATTTCCGGGGGTGGAGAAGGCTATTGTTGGAATAGCGAAGTATGTAGAATTTGAGTTGCCAAAGCACAATCATATTTATGATCGGCTTGCAAATGCTGGTATATTATCAATAATCACCCCAGATCCGTTTTCATCCTTTTTGATAAGAGAATTTTATAACCATTTGGAAGACCCAAATGTCACTGAATTGGATGGAGGAGTAAGGTCAAAAATTCAGGGTCAACATGTGGAAATAACACATGTTGATCTAAGAGAAGAATACGGATTAGTGATTAGTGAGAATGTACCGGATATAGTGGAGAGCTATAGGAAAGACCGAGATTGGACCCTTGTAAACATGAGTTTACATGGGAATCAAAAGAAAGCTCTCACCACTGAAGTTTCGTCACTAACTCCGGACGCATTCTTAGTGCAAGATATCCTAAGAAATTCAGTGATGTTGAAGAGTGGAGATACAAAAAGCATTACGGCCCAGTTGACTCTCTTCACTTACTATATTATGGAGGATGAGCTCTTCGATGTGGCGGACTTCATACTATCCCAAATTAGGTATGCGTATAGGTTAAAACATCCAAAATGGGTGAAAGTTCATACGCTGCCAATGGGGGCGATAATACAACGTATACTCTATAAGAAATACGGATGGATAGTGCAAGCTTATTATTTGGATGATTGCTATCCGGAGATTTATTATACGGGTTCGATGAAAGTGAAAAGAACGCCGAAGAAAGCCCATTCGGGAATAGAGATTCGAGAGCCTCCAATGCCTAGGTCAGGTTCACTAAGGGAGTCCATTGAGGATCTTCGAGATTCATTAGAGGATCACAAGAAGGAGGTGAAGAAGGACCGTAGTCGAATGCAGAAATTCATGAAGTTTCTTGTGAGAGGTCTGAAGTTGAAGCCAACTCCGGAGGAAGAGGCCGAATGGCAAGTACCGGACGAAGAACCGCCGCGCCAATCGGTGAGGCGGACTCGCCGAGGCAAAGCCGTGAGACGAGGACCTCCAGAAGATTGTCCAGAGAGCAGCGGGGCTGGTTATGAAGATTCAGAGTAGTTTTATGTTGCTGCTGCTGCTGGGAGCTGTCGGAAAATTCCGACATCCACTGTCGCCTGGGCGACAGTGAACCTCTTTAAATTTCTATTTTGTTTAATGAACTTGATCCTTAATTTGTTTCTACTGTTTTTATTTGAACAATATTGATGTAATATTAATGGTGTTGAATTTTTGTTGAGGCTTTTGAAATTTTATGTTTTGATATTTAGAATTTTGTCTTTTTGTTTTTACATTGTTTATGTTTTGTGATAATAAATTTTTTTTTAATTTTATAGGCTTTAAATTGTGATATATTCATTGTGAAATGTCTAGAATGCCCAATTCTAGCCTAAGCATAGAAAAACGGGAATCCGGTAACGGCTTAGTGAATATATCCGCTAGTTGATTTTCCGTGCCTATAAAGTTGATTTTTATATTACCCTTCTTAATATGATCCCTTATAAAATGATGTCGGACATCTATATGCTTAGATCTAGAATGTAATACGGGATTGTTAGTTAAGTCGATAGCACTTTTATTGTCACACTTTAATTCTACACTACTTTGTTGTATGCCAAAATCTTCTAAAGTTTGTGACATCCAAAGAGCTTGGGCACAACAACTACCTAGTGCAATATATTCGGCCTCGGTAGTAGAGAGAGCAACAGAATTATGTTTCCTACTCGACCATGAAATAAGTGAAGGGCCGATAAAGTGACAAGTGCCACTAGTGCTTTTCCTATCTAAAGAACATCCCGCATAATCAGAATCCGAAAAACCATGCAAAATAAAAGAATCATTTTGAGGATACCATAAACCTAATTTTGATGTTCCAATGAGATATCTAAAGATACGTTTCACCGCTTTTAAATGTGACTCTTTAGGATTAGCTTGAAATCTAGCACATAAACAAACGGCAAACATAATATCAGGTCTAGATGCGGTTAAATACAATAAAGACCCTATCATACTTCTATAAAGGGTTTGTTCAATTGAAACTCCACTTTCATCTTTTCCTAATTTTAGTGAAGTACTCATAGGAGTGTTTGCATGCTTAAGGTTTTCAAATCCAAATCTTTTTAACATATCATGAATATACTTGGTTTGACATATAAAAATTCCATCATGTTTTTGTGTAATTTGAAAACCTAGAAAATATGAAAGTTCTCCAACCATACTCATTTCAAATTCATTTTTCATAATTTCAACTACTTCATTACTCAACTCTTCATTAGTGGCTCCAAAAATAATATCATCAACATAAATTTGCAAAATAACTAAATCATGATTAATTTGCTTAATGAAGAGTGTAGAATCAGCACTTCCTATTTTATAATCGTGCTTTAACAAATATTGAGTTAATCGATCATACCAAGCACGAGGCGCTTGTTTTAATCCATAAAGCGCTTTATCTAATTTATAAACAAAATTTGGATATTTCTCATTTATAAAGCCAGGGGGTTGTTCTACATAAACTTCTTCTTTTATATACCCGTTAAAAAATGCGGTTTTGACATCCATTTGATATAATTTAAATCTTTTAAAACAAGCAAATGCAAGAAATATTCTAACCGCTTTTAATCTAGCTACAGGTGCAAAAGTTTCATCAAAATCTACCCCTTCAATTTGTGCATAACCTTTTGCAACTAATCTGGCTTTATTTCTAACAATTCTAGATTCATTATCCATTTTATTTTTGAAAATCCACTTAACACCAACTACAGGACGATTTTTGGGTCGTTCTACAAGATTCCAAACCTTATTACGTTCAAATTGATTAAGTTCTTCATTCATAGCTAAAAACCAAAATTCATCATTTAAAGCGGTGGAAACACCTTTTGGTTCTATTTCAGAAACAAAACACAGGTTTGAAAATAAAATATGTAGCGATGAACGAGTACTAACCCCTTTTTGCGGATCTCCAATGATAAGCTCCTTTGGATGATCCTTTGAGAATCTCAATTCACTTGGAGGCACATATTCTTCTCTTTCTTCTTCTCTTTCTTCTTCTCCTCCTCCTCCTTCTTCTCTTTCTTCTTCTCTTTCTTCTTCTCTTTCTTCTTCTCTTTCTTCAAGTTCATCATCATTCTCCACCGATGGAAGGGGTTCATCTTCTTTTCCTGTAGTTTTCTTTTCTACACATGAAGAAAACTCATCAAACCTAACATGAATAGATTCTTCAACTATTTTTGTTCTCTTATTATAAACTCTATAGGCCTTGCTAGTTGAAGAATAACCAATGAAAATTCCTTCATCACATTTCTCATCAAATTTGCCTAAGTTATCTTTTGTATTCAAAATAAAGCATTTACAACCAAAAACTTTAAAGTAAGATACATTTGGTTTTCTTTGAAAATAAATTTCATAAGGAGTTAATTGTAATGTGGGACGAATCATGACACGATTAATAATATAGCATGCCGTACTGACTGCTTCGGCCCAAAAGTATTTTGGCAATTTAAATTCACACAGCATAGTCCGTCCTAATTCTTGAAGTGTTCTATTTTTCCTCTCTACTACACCATTTTGATGTGGTGTGCGTGGAGCGGAAAATTCATGTTTTATCCCAAATTCATTACAATATGAAATAAATTTTTCATTATCAAACTCTCCTCCATGATCGGATCTAATGCATTTTACTTTTAGATCAAGTTCATTTTGAATACGTGAAATTAGTTTTACAAATTCATCAAAAGCATCAGATTTTGAATTTAAAAACAAAGTCCAACAAAATCTAGAATAATCATCAATAATAACAAACGTATATTTTCTACCTCCTAGACTTTGTGTAGAAATTGGACCAAACAAGTCCATATGTAACAAATGTAAAGGTCTAGTGGTAGAAATGACATTTTTGCTTTTAAAAGATGATTTTGTAAATTTTCCCTTTTGGCATGGTGAACATAATGAGGATAGCTTTCCATTCAAATTTGGTAAACCTTTTATTATTTTATTTTTAGAAAGCTTTACTATGCGTTTAGCACTAGAATGTCCTAGTCTCCTATGCCATAATTCAAGTTCATCATTCTTTGAAATAAAACATTTAAGTGTAGAATGAGATAAATCATGAAAAGTGATCGTATAGACATTGTTTATTCTTGGTGCAGTAAGTACGATTTCGTTTGTTTTAGAATCAATAATCTTGCAAAGGTTTGAGCTAGAGTCAAATAAAACATTTAGTTTTTATCACATAGTTGACTAATAGAAATTAAATTATGTTTCAAACCTTTAACATATAAAACATTTGAAATTTTAAATTCTTTGTTACCAACTACTCCAATGCCCTTGACTTTACCCTTTCCATTATCTCCAAATGTCACTATTCCACCTTTCTTCATCTCTAGGCTAAGGAACTTTGATTTATCGCCCGTCATGTGTTTTGAACATCCAGAGTCCAAATACCACACGTCTTCCTTGTTCCTAGCCTGCACGCACACCTAAAAAGATGATGAGAGTAAAGATCTGGTTACCCAAGTGGTCAATCCCATTGTATAGGTGGACGCCTTAGGTACCCAGATTTGTTTAACATTAGCTTTTCCTTTCTTCCAACATGAGCCCGAGATGTGACCAAATCGATGACATTTAGCACACACAATGAATGGTGAGGAACCATTTTTCAATGGTTTCTCTGGACTCTTGCTGGTGGAAGCATCTTTATGTGTGGACTTAAGAAAAATTTGTATTTTGAGAAATTGGTTTTCTGAACCTGGAGCTGTCGCCGGTTCCGACAGTAGCTGTCAGAAATTTCCGACAGCCTCCAGAGCTTCCAGAAATGTATCCTAGTCCAAATTTTGCTGTACCATGGCATTGGTTGGCTAAAAGCATATCCAGAGATTTTTTCCCAACACCAAATTTCCCAATTGCCATGTTCAACTCATTTACTTTGGATTTTAAAATTGAATTTTCTTTTACTATCATGCCACACCTATTTGCAAAAGTTTTCTTATAATTCTCTAATTGAGAATGAGAGGTTTTAACAACTTTTTCTAAGTCCTTTTTTTCTTTTACAAGTAGATCAAATTTTTGATCGGACTTAGAAATAGTAGTTTCAAGTTCTTTTATCCTTGTCGAAGAATGATCACACTCTTGACAAAATACCTTCTCCTTCCCAATAGATTCCAACTCATTTGATAGTTTTTTATTTGCTTTTAAAAAGCCTTTATTTTCAGATTTTAAAAAATCAATTTCCTTTAAGCATTTATCCAAAACTTTGCATGTTTTCATAAATTCAGAATATAACTCATCATAAGATGGAGGCGTTACCTCAGTGTCGCTTTGGACACTGCAGTCGTCATCAGATGTAATGTTCCCTTTTGCCATCAAACATAGATTAGCCTCCTCTTCCTCCTGTGTTGAGGGATCACTTTCTTCACCAGACGAAGAATCATCCCAAGTCTCTGCCTTTAACACTTTCTTCTTGTAACTTTTATCGTGCCTCTTTGCTTTTTGCTCTTTCAGATATTTTGGGCACTTGCTTCTGATATGACCAATCTTCTTGCAATGGTAGCACTCCGGTGGCGGACGCTCCTCTTCATTCTCCATTTTTCCTTTGCCTTTTTGGTAGGCAAAATCCTTCTTTTTGAAAAACTTTTTAAATGAGTTTCTCCTCTCCGGATTTCTCATAAACTTCTTAAAATTTCTCACAAACAGTCCTTCTTCATCTTCATCACTTTCTTCAGTCTCACTCTCAATTTCCTTTTTAGATTTCAACGCCAAGCTTTTCTTTTTGGGCTCCAAATTATACTCTTGGCTTTGAATCTTCAACTCCACTTCATGGGTTTTTAGATTCCCAATGAGACTTTCCAATTGTAAGGTCTTAAGATCATGTGACTCAGAAATTGCAGTCACTTTTGGATTGAACTTCGGGGGAAGTGATCTTAAGATTTTTCTAACTAAATCTCCATTTGAAAAAACCTTACCCAACACCTTTGAATCGTTCACGATTTTAGTGAATCGTGTGTACATTGTGTCAATTTCTTCATCCACCTCCATTTTGAATCTTTCGAACTCTGACTCCAATTGAAATAGCTTTGAATCCTTTACCTGCGAAGTACCTTCATGAGTAATTTCTAAAAGATTCCAAATATCAAAAGCAGTATCACAAGCACAGACTCTATTAAACTCAGTGCGATCTAGTGCGCAAAATAAGGCATTCATGGCCTTTGCATTGTTTTTGCATTTTAATTTATCATTATCATCCCACTTGTCTTTGGGTTTTTCCATAGTTACATCTCCTAGAACAAATGTTGGAGAAGTGTAACTAGTTTCTACCATATTCCAGACTTCTATATCTAAAGCAATTAGAAAACAACGCATACGTGTTTTCCAATAATTATAGTCCGTGCCCGTGAAAAGTGGTGGCCTACTAATTCCTTGTCCCTCAACGAACGCGTGATCGTTGTGCGCCATTACTCCCGGTGGTAAAACCGTTTTGGAGTAACCTCGCTCTGATACCACTTGTTGGATCGTATGACGCCCTTAGAGGGGGGGGTGAATAAGGGTGTGTTTAAATTTGTAATTTTTTTTCTTCTTAATTTTATACAAATTTACTTTAATAAAAAGTTACTTAAAAATAATTTTAAACCAATGCAATTTTTGTATAACACCAAACACAAATTTCTAAGATAAAGATTTAAGCACACAAATTTGCAATTAGTGAAAGGATCATAATTTTATATATCATGAAATTTGCATACAAATAAAAATGATCTTAACAATGCTTAAGATCAAGGCACAATTATGATAATAAAAATACAATAATTTTGGTTTACCAATCCTTCTCTCAAGGATCGGAAGGCTATCGCTTGTCTCTCCCAAGATCAAGCCCAAGCCTATCCTCTAGATCTTCCCAAGATCTAGACGTAGCACACAAGGCCACGATCTCCCACCAAGCCACGCAAGGACTTGGACGCTCCGCACAAGGAAGCGATTTTCCCTTAAGCCGCGCAAGGACTTAGACGCCGCACGCAAGACGACGATTTCTTTCCCAATACAAAATGAAATATGAGTAAATGAAAATACAATATGAAAAGGACAACTCCCTAGAAATTCAGATCTCTGAATGGATTGTTGAAGCCTCGAGATGATCGTTGATGTAGAAGCTCGCACGATCTCGTCTTCAATCTTCAATCCTTCTTTGCACAAATGGGAGTTGAGGAGGTTCTGGAGCTCTCTGGTTCGTATGCACTCAGGAAGGAACTGGAATTCTCAAAAGCTTGGAATGCACGAACCAAAGGAACCATTTTATAGAATTTCACTGTCGCCTGGGCGACAGTGACTGTCGGAATTTTCCGACAGCGCTAAACTGCCGCTGTCGTGTCGTCGAGCCGTCGTGCGGGCAGTTGCTGGAATCATGGAGCTGTCGCCTGGGCGACATCGATGTCGGAATTTCCGACAGCGCAAAACCGTCGCTGTCGTGGGTGAAGTCGTGGGCAGTTGGTGTAACCGTCGAGCTGTCGCCTGGGCGACATCGATGTCGGAATTCCGACAGCGCAAAATTGTCTTTCGTCGATCTGCCGTGGAGGGAAGTAGTTGTAACTTCTCTGCTGTCGCCTGGGCGACAGTGGCTGTCGGAATTTTCCGACAGTGAATTTTTCCCACATGCAATTTTAGCTCCAGCAGCAATGTGAACATCACATACCTGTTATCTGCACACCATTAATGAAAATAGAATCAAATACAAAAGGGACTTTGTTATTATCAAACCGGAGGAGTGCGAAACGCATGCTCCAACAGGGGGAGGCCTCCTCCCCTCGCCCCGCTGTTGGGGCGGGCGAGACCCAGGGGTCGGCCCCCCTGCTTGTCTCGTCCCCCTGCTGGGGCGGGGGCGAGGGGGGCCGGAGGCCTCCTGCCCTCTCCCCCCTGCTGGGGCGGGCGAAACCCAGGGGTCGGCCCCTCTGCTGGTCTCACCCCCTGCTGAGGCGGGGGCGAGGGGGGCCGGAGGCCACCTCCCCTCGCCCCCCTGCTGGGGTTGGCGAGACCCAGGGGTCGGCCTCCCTGCTAGTCTCGCACCCCTGCTAGGGCGGGGGCGAGAGGAGCTCGCCCCGCCTGGAGTGGGCGGGGGTGAGAGGGGGGCCTCGCCCCTCCTCCTCTCTCCCACCTTGCTCGCCTCCTACATGAGCTAGGCGAGCGGGAGGTCTTTACTTCCACCGCTCGCCCGCCTCTCTCCCTGCCTTGGGTCATACTGAAAAATGATGTTCTAAACGACCTCTTGGGTCCCAGGAACCCACTCGGAGAATACATGGTTGTACACAATCCCCGCTCTTTTCGAGCGAGGTATACGCTCGAAATGAAATGTCCAACCCTGTATATTCGGCGAGTGGCGCTAAGAAAAAATGAGAAGCCTCCACATCATCCTGGTGAAAGGTTTACCCAAGCTTCCCTGAGAGGTCAACCTGCCCTGCCGGCTAAAGAGAGCCCGGTCAGCAGAACCATCCAAGGGGAAAACCACTTACCCCCCCCCCCCCCCCCCCCTGGGAGGTCAACCTGCCCTGCCAGCTAGAGAGATCCCGGTCAGTGGAACCATCTGAGGGGAAGACCACTTACCCCCCCCCCCTGGGAGGTCAACCTTCCTTGCCGGCTAGAGAGAGCCCGGTCAGCGGAACTGAAAGTTAAGGTTTAGTTCTTATTTATCTTATTAAAAGATCTTGTTTAAGTTTTTCTTTAAAGTAATGATATATATATAAGTGAATTTGCTGATTTCTGTATGAGCAATAAAATCAAACAGTTAGAGTGCATATAAATAACAACACAAATAAAAATAGAAATAAACAAGAAGCACAATCCAGATGACACAAGATGTATAGTAGTTCCCCTCAACTGGGTACATCTACTCTTCTACCCACTGGTAGGAATCCACTATGAGGTTGTTGATAAGGTGCCCTCACACCAGGTGAGCTGTTGATAAGGTGCTCTAACCAAACTGCAGGTTTTTGCTAAGGTGACCTATCACGGGGAGTTAACTTTTGAAGGGAGTTATAACCCTGTACAGGATGGGGTAAAGGAAGTAAGAATAAAAATAGAAATTATATTGTTCTTCTCTGTATAAGACGACTCTTGTAGATCCTGGTTTGAGATTGAATGGATCATGATGAAGATGTTTGAAGAGCTCCCCCTGTCTTATGAGAGTTGATGACAGTTCTGGAGTCCTCTTCTCTTGATTGTACAAATACTTCTTTCTTCCTAGGCAGAGATGATCCTGAGCAAATGATTGTGATTGGTGTCTCAGGATATATGTGATCTGCAAGAAGATGTTAGCAAAAGAAAAATGATATACAAGAATAGATCTTCCTTTCTTTGTATCTGTGTGTGCTACTCTACGTGTGTTGTCCTGCTTTGTACTCTTCTGTAAGTTCCCTTTATAATCTGAGGACCCTTGCTCTTAATTTGAATTCTCTTCTCGGGAAGAAGAGAAGAGCTAAAGTCTCTATCATTGATTTGACTTTTCGGGAAGATATCCTGCTGTTACTATTCATTAAAGCTGATCTACAACGGCTATAATATTTATTGATCTGCAACGGCTAAGTTAAATATTATAAAGAAAGAGAGCATAATAAAATAATATTTGTTGACCTTCTGGTTAGAATTTGTCGAGCGCTGAACGTCATTTGTCGAGCGCCTTTCTGAATGTTTTGTCGAGCTCTTCCACTTTTTGTGATTCGTCGATCGCCTTTCTGAGGCTTTGTCGAGTTCTTCCACTTTTTATCGAGGGCCGTTCAGAGAATAATTTGTTGACCGCTGAGACTGGCTGTCTGGTGAGTTGTTAATGAGATGACAGATTCATCTAACATCGTTCGACAAATGTCGAGCTCCGTTCGCCAAAAACCGAGAATAAATATTTTTGTTTATTTAATTTTCTCTGATTCGATCGCATCATATTTAATTTATGTTAATGTAGATTGATCTAAATTATTAGATGACTTATTAACAAAAGGATGGATCCTAACTCAAATCAAAAGCTATGGTTCCAACAATCTCCCCCTATTTGAGTTGGGATCCTTAATCAAATCAAAACTAGTGACCTGGTGGTCTCCCCCTATTTGGTTTAGGATGCCGACAATTTTAATTTTTGTATTCTCCTTTTCTCTCTCACTTGGTTTCTCTGAATTTCTCATTTTCTCTTTCACTTGGGCTTTAATAATTTTTTCATCCTTTTAAAATTATTTGAGCAACTCTGATTTCCTAGATTTTAATTTCTTAAGATCTGAATTAAAATTTTCAATTGCAGCAGCCTTTGTAATTAGAGAGATTAAGTTTTATTTTGGGGTTTTGAGCTTCTCATTTTCTCTCTTACTTGGTTAATTTTATTATTCTAGAAGGATTTTAATATATAAGTTGCTACAGCTATTAATGAATTTTAAGGAATGTTTTAGATTATAAGAACATTGTCAGACATCTTCGTTCTCATAGAGTCCCTTTTATTAGAAGAAACTCACACTCAGTGCTATGATCATTACTGATCAATGCAGCTACAGTAGAATGTTCAAACTGACTTGGAGAAGTCTGTAAGAATACAAAGTTGTTTTAATATTGTTTTTATAATGGAAACAATCCATGTAAATTTTAGATTTGCTGTTTGAGTTGGGATGGAGTTTAATGGTGAGAAACTTATTAATAATTAATTAGAAAGTTTCTTAAAATATATTAGCCTTTTTATTTCATTAAAATATAAGTTTGAAGATTTTTGTTGATCATGATTAATTAATTTCTCCTTAGAAAGTTGTTCAAACTTTTTGGCCTGCATTTTGAGATTTCTCCCATTAGTTGTGCTTGCCATATAAAATTTGTTTTTAAGAGAAATAGTCTGTTCTTCTGAAGATTTCAAATTTTCTTGAAGTTTATTATTCTTAGGAGTTAGAAAATTTATATTTGTTAACTCTTTTAATGGTTTATTTTCATATTTTATTAATTCTGTAAATGTTAATTTATGATTAGTTTTATCTTAGTAGAGGTAAAATTATAAGTTGGAGTTACCTCAGTTACCTCAAGCTTTTTCGATTCGATTTCTGCATCTGGAGTTTGAGATGAGCCTTCATATATGGCCATCATGCAGAAAGCTCTAGCTCTAAGTTCTTCTTCCTGTTCTTCTTCACTTAGATTTGTTGATGGTTCTGCATCAAAAATATAGTTAGTTGAAGAGACGGAAGGAGGTTCACGTTGTATTTCGGCAGTTTTCTTTGAAGAAGATATATCAGCGCCAACATAAACAGGCCCTTTCATTGCTCTCGAAGGAGACTTGAGACCCATGGAGCTAGGTAATGCAGGTGTAACTGCCTTTGATGATATGAGGGGAGGTCCTGTCAAAATAAATTTGTAAGTTTCGTCATCTGTGGTATTTGTATATATCTTAATTCTATCTTGCCATAAAGTAGATCTATCTAGATTACAAACAAGTGGATATGAAGATAAAAGATCTTGTGTCATTTTTGAAAAACCAAAAAAATAAGAACTAGGTGATCTTTGTGATTTCAGGTGTTAACCTGTGTGACAAATCAACCTGCTTTGATACCAATTGAAAGTTGAGGTTTAGTTCTTATTTATCTTATTAAAAGATCTTGTTTAAGTTTTTCTTTAAAGTAATGATATATATATAAGTGAGTTTGCTGATTTCTGTATGAGCAATAAAATCAAACAGTTAGAGTGCATATAAATAACAACACAAATAAAAACAGAAATAAACAAGCAAACAAGAAGCACAATCCAGATGACACAAGATGTATAGTAGTTCCCCTCAACTGGGTACATCTACTCTTCTACCCACTAGTAGGAATCCACTATGAGGTTGTTGATAAGGTGCCCTCACACCAGGTGAGCTGTTGATAAGGTGCTCTAACCAAACTGCAGGTTTTTGCTAAGGTGCCCTGTCACCGGGAGTTAACTTTTGAAGGGAGTTATAACCCTGTACAGGATGGGGTAAAGGAAGTAAGAATAAAAACAGAAATTATATTGTTCTTCTCTGTATAAGAAGACTCTTGTAGATCCTGGTTTGAGATTGAATGGATCTTGATGAAGATGTTTGAAGAGCTCCCCCTGTCTTATGAGAGTTGATGACAGTTCTGGAGTCCTCTTCTCTTGATTGTACAAATACTTCTTTCTTCCTAGGCAGAGATGATCCTGAGCAAATGATTGTGATTGGTGTCTCAGGATATATGTGATCTGCAAGAAGATGTTAGCAAAAGAAAAATGATATACAAGAATAGATCTTCCTTTCTTTGTATCTGTGTGTGCTAATCTACGTGTGTTGTCCTGCTTTGTACTCTTCTGTAAGTTCCCTTTATAATCTGAGGACCCTTGCTCTTAATTTGAATTCTCTTCTCGGGAAGAAGAGAAGAGCTAAAGTCTCTATCATTGATTTGACTCTTCGGGAAGATATCCTTCCGTTACTATTCATTAAAGCTGATCTGCAACGGCTATAATATTTATTGATCTGCAACGGCTAAGTTAAATATTATAAAGAAAGAGAGCATAATAAAATAATATTTGTCGACCTTCTGGTTAGAATTTGTCGAGCGCTGAACGTCATTTGTCGAGCGCCTTTCTGAATGTTTTGTCGAGCTCTTCCACTTTTCGTGATTCGTCGAGCGCCTTTCTGAGGCTTTGTCGAGTTCTTCGACTTTTTGTCGAGGGGCGTTCAGAGAATAATTTGTTGACCGCTGAGACTGGCTGTCTGGTGAGTAGTTAATGAGATGACAGATTCGTCTAACATCGTTCGACAAATGTCGAGCTCCGTTCGTCGAAAGCCGAGAATAAATATTTTTGTTTATTTAATTTTCTCTGATTCGATCGCATCATATTTAATTTATGTTAATTTAGATTGATCTAAATTATTAGATGACTTATTAACAAAAGGATGGATCCTAACTCAAATCAAAAGCTATGGTTCCAACAGGAACCATCCTAGCGGAAGACCACTTATCACCCCTGGGAGGTCAACCTGCCCTGCCGGCTAGAGAGAGCCCGGTCAGCGGAACCATCCGAGGGGAAGTCCACTTACCCCCCTGGGAGGTCAACCTGCCCTGCCGTCTATAGAGAGCCCGGTCAGCGGAACCATCCGAGGGGAAGACCACTTACCCCCCTGGGAGGTCAACCTGCCCTGCCGGCTAGTGAGAGCCCGATCAGCGGAACCATCCGAGGGGAAGACCACTTACCCCCTCCCCCTGGGAGGTCAACCTGCCCTGCCAGCTAGAGAGAGCCCGGTCAGAGGAACCATCCTAGGGGAAGTCCACTTAGCCCCCCTGGGAGGTCAACCTGCCCTGCCGGCTAGAGAGAGCCCGGACAGCGGAACCATCAGAGGGGAAGACCACTTACCCCCCCCCCCCCTGGGAGGTCAACCTGCCCTGCCGGCTAGAGAGAGCCCGGTCAGCAGAACCATCCGAGGGGAAGACCACTTACCCCCCTGGGAGATCAACCTGCCCTGCCGTCTAGAGAGAGCCCGGTCAGCGAAACCATCCGAGGGGAAGTCCACTTAGCCCCCCTGGGAGGTCAACCTGCGCTGCCGGCTAGAGAGACCCAGGTCAGCGGAACCATCCGAGGGGAAGACCACTTACCCCCCCCCCCCCCTAGGAGGTCAACCTGCCCTGCCGGCTAGAGAGAGCCCGGTCAGCGGAACCATCCGAGGAGAAGTCCACTTACCCCTCTGGGAGGTCAACCTGCCCTGCCGGCTAGAGAGAGCCCGGTCAGCGGAACCATCCGAGGGGAAGACCACCTACCCCCCTGGGAGGTCAACCTGCCGTGCCGGCTAGAGAGAGCCCGGTCAGCGGAACCATCCGAGGGGAAGACCACTTACCCCCAGGGAGGTCTACCTGCCCTGCCGGCTAGAGAGAGCCCGGTCAGCGGAACCATCCGAGGGGAAGTCCACTTACCCCCCTGGGAGGTTAACCTGCACTATCGGATAGAGAGAGCCCGGTCAGCGGAACCATCCGAGGGGAAGAACACTTACCCCCCTGGGAGGTCAACCTGCCCTGTCGGCTAGAGAGAGTCCGGTCAGCGGAACCATCCGAGGGGAAAACCACTTACCCCCTAGGATGTCAACCTGCCCTGCCGGCTAGAGAGAGCCCGGTCAGCGGAACCATCAGAGGGGAAGTCCACTTAGCCTCCCTGGGAGGTCCACCTGCCCTGCCGGCTAGTGAGAGCCCGGTCAGCGGAACCGTCCGAGGGGAAAAGAACACAGCCTCCCTGGGAGGTCAACCTGCCCTGCCGGCTAGTGAGAGCCCGGTCAGCGGAACCGTCCAAGGGGAAAAGAACATAGACTCCCTAGGAGGTCAACCTGCCCTGCCGGCTAGTGAGATCTTGGTGATGCGCGTTCGGCAAGTGCACCGGTCGCTGTCAAGTAATAATTATGGGAATAGTTTCCCCGAATGTCGATCTTTTGAGGAATGGAGGATGTGGTGAATGAATTGCGTTGTGAGCCAATTATTACACGAGCGAAGAAAGTAAGAACAAAGGAGTGTTGTGATTGGTGTCCTAAGCTATTGCAGAAATAAGAGAAATGCTGGCCGAAAGCACCGCTTCGCAAAGTGGGGGTGAGTGCAGCGGCCGCGATGTCACGCTTCGGTAAGCGGTTGAAATGGCCACAGAGCGGGGTTTTGCGAGGGTCGTATTCACCTCTTCGCCAACATCACCACATCTAATTTTTAGATGGCTTCGCATGCAAACAACTCAGAATATCACAACGAAAAGCAAAGCGATTCTCACAACCATAGCATCATTGCACATGAACATCACAGAAAGGATCTATAACAATAAACTAGCAAGAGTTCATTACAACAACACTAAAATAAGCACAAGCTCAAGGTTTAGAAAGGACCCAACAGAAGATGTCACCGTATCCTGGGTTCTCGGCTGGAATGAGAGGTTGTCGGTCTCTCTCCGGTCTCGGCCCTCAGATGGTGTGCGGACTCGAAGGAGGCTGTCACTTCTCCAGTGATCTTCAGCGCTTCTATGGCCTCCAAGACGAAGAATGCTTGAACTCGTGGTAGAGAAAGCTTGCAAATGATCCCTGATGGAAGTATGGTGGAGGAGATCACCGAATGTGGTCTCCTATGGTGGAAAGGGTGAAAATGGCGGGCTTCCCTGACTTTTCCCGCGAGAGGGATCGTCCTCCCCGGAAATTGTCCCTAATGCTGCAGATTTCCTGCTTTAAATACTAAACAGGCGGAATTTTAGTCACGCACGGGCGAACGCACAGTCGTGCGTTGCCCGTGCGTTATTAAACGATTAAACTTGACTTGAAGAAGAAGCAGAAGCACCCGTGCGTCTTACTCACGCACGGGCAAATCCGCCCGTGCGTAAGAACGCACGGACAAACTCTGTATAGCTAAAATCAAGAAGAAACAGGTGATCGTGCGTTTTACTCACGCACTGGCAAACCGTCATTGCGATAACACGCACGACCAAAGTCAGATCACCGGATTCCTTCCCAGATGAGAGCGCACGATCGCATTTGACCGTGCATCAATAAAACGCATGACTGTGCGTTATACACAGTCATGATTTCTGGAGAACGGGGTGATTCAACCACCTGCAAGCAAAGCAAATCAGCTGGGAATACACCTCCAACACCAATCAAACACAGAAAAAGGATTGGGGAGCACCATGTGCTTACCCCCAATGACAAGGAGCGCAAATGCACACCAAAACAGGCCTAAGAGTGCAGTTAGCATGGAATAATGAATATGATTGAAAACGTGCTTAAAGTGTAGTGCATAGACTCGATAATCGGCCCAGATGAACCCATAAATGTGTATATAAATGGGACTCATCACACCCCCAGACTTAACCATTTGCACGTCTCGGGCAAACTACTCAGCTCTCCTGTCGAAACAGTTGGGTGTTAGAGTGAGTTTGAGCGGTATAGACCCATGCGAAGTCGCATGCTCACGTACGTAGAAGTACGTTAGAATATATTTTAACTCAAGATTATATTTAACTATTTCTAGAATAGTAATTTGAAATCCAGTTTACTCGGATGGTGAATCCCGGTGAGTCTTTCAGTCGCGCACAAGGGAAAATAGCGAGACTAATGAGTAGAGTATTACTCGGATCAAAGCTCGGGACAATCTCCTAAGAAATCCATCAAAGTCGGTGTCCATAGGCTTGCACATTTGCACTCTCTCTACTGCATGAGATGACTCATATCAAAAATCAATAGGACTTATAGGTTAGGATTTGGCTTAGGTTGAGTTCAGGTTAGATAAGTAGAAGAACGACGGGCGTCGCACGCAACATAGCTTGAACACTCACGAGGGTAAAATCACCAAAACAACAAATTGAAGAACTACACAACACCCCCAGACTTCAACTGGACACTAGGTGTGTGCTAAGCCGACACACATTATTTTGTCGAGAGATTGCATTTGAAAGTTAATTTTGTACCAAGTTTTTTTTCTTTTTTTTTCTTTTTCTCTTCTCGACAAATAAATCTTTTATAAGCACTTTATAAACTTCTCTTTTAGCATTCTCAAAGCTACCAAACACATCAAAGATAACACCAAACGTGATAGAAATATAAATCTCATTCAAACACATATGTTGGTGCGAATGTAGGTTTGGTTGTATGGCTCTGGTGAAATTTAAGTGGAGCTAAGCAAGAAGGATAGGTAGGCTCAAATGGGTTTGCAAAGGTGATTACATTGGTTAGGATTTCAAAAGCACAAACGGATCAAGAAACGGCCTACATCACGCTTTAAAATGAGTTATTCAACGCAATCGTTTCAAGAGTCGCCTGGTGCAAGTTCTAGCCACCGAGAAAGGTTATCCTTCCTTCTGACCCTAGAAATAAGCTACTACTAATCCAGCGACACTCGACCCTATGCTAACGTTGGATTCACCGGATTCACCACTAGAGTAAAATGAATTGCAACTACTATAATAGAAATAATTAAATTATAACATTGGTTTTTATTCTACTCTAATTGAATTTCTAGGCGTGACGGGAGCACTCGACTAGAGCACTACTCGAGTCGACATTTTTCTCCACCCCTCACTCCTACACTAACAATCCAATTCTTACGAGCAGGGAACCTCGCAGCAATACCCATTAAGCGTGTGTGATCAAGTACGCGTGAACTAGGTGCAAGTGTATGCAATGTATGCAACAAAATTAAAAATCCTAACTCAGCACATTCTAACATGCTATGCAAAGTGTGTGCACGTCCATAATCGATCTCTCCCCCAGACTTGATCAAAATTATATAAAATAAAAAGTTCATGAATAAGGAGAAAAGGGGTAGAGTAGACCTATGCTCATGAATGAGCATGCCAGAAGTGCAGTCAAATCCATCTTTAAGGTTCTCCTTCCTCTTCCTCCAAGCGAGTTCACACCTGCATTGTTAGCATAAAAACAAACGAACAAAACATAATAGAGATTAAATAAGCACATGGAACCGGGTGGTTCCCATGGGTTCTCTCCCAAGAAGCCCTTTTGTTTACTGTCCTTAAGGTGGACTAAATACATGTATCAAAGCATAGTTCATAAAGTCTAGGAATGAGCAAAAGCTAATAAATCCTAATTATTATTACAAGCTCAAAACAAATCAGCTATAAGCTGATTTGAAGTAGTAACAACTGATGAAAGAAAAAGGTCCGGGGACCTGGTAGTAGGGGTGGAAATTAAGTAGGATGCTCAGCTTCCAACCCCAAATCTCCTCCTTTTCTTCTCCTCCAGTATTATTTCTTCAAAGAAAAACCGCTTGCCCCCCTGTAACCAATCCTCAAGGGGAAGCACCCACGATGATGAGGAAACAAGATGTTCCTTCACTGTACCTTCCTCATCCCGCCAGGCTTTCGGCTCCTCCATGCATAAGGTCTGGTCAACCGGAGGAGGGGCATCCTGCATCCTTGTACATAAAGAAAGGGGGTCGGGAAATAAATTGGAAGAAAAACTAAAAGAAATCTCATCTGAGGGGATAATCCCGGCTTCATCCCCCATAGGGTGCGGCAATGACAAACTGATGATATCATCGAAGATTTCACTAGACTCAACAACGCACGCAATGGCCTCCTCTATAACTTGGACTTCCTCACACTGGACCGAAATGGTTGTTTCAGCACAATCGAGATTGTCCTCCTCTATAAGAGTGAGCACGACACTGCGCAGGTCTGCAACATTCTGCAAATTAACCTCAATGATAACATCAAAAACAGATGTAGTTTCGTGTGTAGTGGGAGAAGACGTGCTTCTTAAGAGTTCGGGCTCACTCTCCACACAAGGGCACAAATCCATGCAAAGTGGTACGTGACCCGAAGAGGTATGGGGGGTCGCATCAGAAACAGAGTCATGAGGGACACTAATGCACGTGTCAATTCCAGAGACTTCAAGCAGTGAAGGTGGAAGGGACACGTAACCAGATGAAGGAGCTGTGTTCATCGAATTCGAGGATGGGACGATCCGGATATCCGTCTCATCGTCATCCGCCAGTTGGCGAAGATAATCTGCAGTCCTTTAAGGCATGCTCTCTACTTTTGCAAAATAAACACTGCTTTACCGGCTTTGCCGGCACCCAAGGTGCGGTAGCCGCGTAATAGTGCGACAACTGAGGCGCAGTAGAGGAGACAAAAGATTTATGGGCTCCGTACGGTTTCTGAACAACACTATACTCTTTGGGACACCTATCACTAGCGTGGGATGTGTCCCCACACCAACGACATCAGATATTCAATTGTGCCAACATGATACAGAAGAAGAAAATAGCATGATAAAGAATAAATAAAAAGGAATAACAGACTCAATCGCAAATAATCGATTCACAAGCAAAATCTCATCACGCATGCATTCCCCAGCAACGGCGCCAAAAACTTGATGAGCGTTCGGCAAGTGCACCGGTCGCTGTCAAGTAATAATTATGGGAATAGTTTCCCCGAATGTCGATCTCTTGAGGAATGCAAGATGTGGTGAATGAATTGCGTTGTGAGCCAATTGTTACACGAGCGAAGAAAGTAAGAACAAAGGGGTGTTGTGATTGGTGTCCTAAGCTATTGCAGAAATAAGAGAAATGCGGGTCGAAAGCCCCGCTTCGCAAAGTGGGGGTGAGTGCAGCGGCCGCGATGTCGCGCTTCGGTAAGCGGGTGAAATGGACACGGAGCGGGGTTTTGTGAGGGACGTATTCACCTCTTCGCCAACATCACCACTAGCAATTGCTAGATGGCTTCACACGCAAACAACTCAGAATATCACAACGAAAAGCAAAGCGATTCTCACAGCCATAGCATCATTGCACATGAACATCACACAAAGGATCTATAACAATAGACTAGCAAGAGTTCATTACAACAACACTAAAATAAGCACAAGCTCAAGGTTTAGAAAGGACCCAACAGAAGATGTCACCGTATCCTGGGTTCTCGGCCGGAATGAGAGGTTGTCGGTCTCTCTCCGGGCTCGGCCCTCAGATGGTGTGCGTACTCGAAGGAGGCTGTCACTTCTCCAGCGATCTTCAGCGCTTCTATGGCCTCCAAGACGAAGAATGCTTGAACTCGTGGTGGAGAAAGCTTGCAAACGATCACTGATGGAAGTATGGTGGAGGAGATCACCGGATGTGGTCTCCTATGTTGGAAAGGGTGAAAATGGCGGGCTTCCCTGACTTTTCCCGCGAGAGGAATCGTCCTCCCTGGAAATCGTTCCTAATGCTGCAGATTTCATGCTTTAAATACAAAACAGGCGGAATTTTAGTCACGCACCGGGCGAACGCACGGTCATGCGTTGCCCGTGCATTAGTAAACGATTAAACTTGACTTGAAGAAGAAGCAGAAGCGCCCGTGTGTCTTACTCACGCACGGGCAAATCCGCCCGTGCATAAGAACGCACAGACAAACTCAGAATAACTAAAATCAAGAAGAAACAGGAGATTGTGCATTTTACTCACGCACGCGCAAACCGCCCGTGCGATAAAACGCACGACCAAAGTCAGATCACCGGATTCCTTCCCAGATGAGAGCGCACGATCGCATTCGACCGTGCATCAATAAAACGCATGACCGTGCGTTATACACAATCATGATTTCTGGAGAACGGGGTGATTCAACCACCTGCAAGCAAAGCAAACCAGCTGGGAATATACCTCCAGCACCAATCAAACATAGAAAAAGGATTGGGGAGCACCATGTGCTTACCCCTAATGACAAGGAGTGCAAATGCACACCAAAACGGGCCAAAGAGTGCACTTTGCATGGAATAACGAATATGAATGAAAACATGCTTAAAGTGTAGTGCATAGACTCGATAATCGTCCAAGATGAACCCATAAATGTGTATATAAATGGGACTCATCACGCGGTCAGTGGAACCGTTCGAGGGGAAAAGAACATAGCCTCCTTGGGAGGTCAACCTGCCCTGCCGGCTAGTGAGAGCCCGGTCAGCGGAACCGTCAGAGGGGAAAAGAACATAGCCTCCCTGGGAGGTCAACCTGCCCTGCCGGCTAGTGAGAGCCCGATCAGCGGAACCGTCCAAGGGGAAAAGAACATAGCCTCCCTGGGAGGTCAACCTGCCCTGCCGGCTAGTGAGAGACCGGTAAGCGGAACCGTCCGAGGGGAAAAGAACATAGCCTCCCTGGGAGGTCAACCTGCCCTGCCGACTAGTGAGAGCCCGGTCAGCGAAACCGTCCGAGGGGAAAAGAACATAGCCTCCCTGGGAGGTCAACCTACCCTGCCGGCTAGTGAGAGCCCGGTCAGTGGAACCGTCCGAGGGGAAAAGAGCATAGCCTCCCTGGGGGGGGTCAACCTGCCCTGCCGGCCAGTGAGAGCCCGGTCAACGGAACCGTCCGAGGTGAAAAGAACATAGCCTCCCTGGGAGGTCAGCCTGCCCTGCCGGCTAGTGAGAGCCCGATCAGCGGAACCATCCGAGGGGAAAAGAACATAGCCTCACTGGGAGGTCAACCTGCCCTGCCGGCTAGTGAGAGCCTGGTCAGCGGAACCGTCCGAGGGGAAAAGAACATAGCCTCCTTGGGAGGTCAACCTGCCCTGCCGGCTAGTGAGAGCCCGGTCAGCGGAACTGTTAGAACAACCCTATTACTCATTTGGGCTAGGATCACTATGTTTTAACTAAGGATCAAGTTGACCCCATTGTATAGCTTAAGGGTCAAGTCTTTAGGCTGATTGATTAGCTAGAACTTAAGTGAAAATCTAAGTTCCCAGCGCTCGACAAATGGCTATCAGTGCTCGACGAATTTCATCCAGCGCTCGACAAATTCTGTATAGAAGCTCAGATCGACAAATATTGATTGCAGATCAGTTAATTCTTCAATAGCAGTTATTTGTAAATTCTCTGAACACAGATCGACGACCTTAACAGATCTATTCAAGTACTTTTGGACGTATTCAGTCAGTTTAGTAAGGATATCTTATTCATTTATTATATTCTTTTATTCCTTCTATTTCAAGAAGAAGAATAGTCGTTGACATTTAATGCTAAGGCATCTTTCACGACAAAGGAATCAAAAAGGACCTGCCAAAATCGTTTTGGTGGTTGTTACAGTTCCAAGAATGATTTAAGTGAGAGAAATATATTCCTTAAATACAGATGATTTGAATTTCAAATTAGAAAGCTATCAAAGAAGGAAGCATATACAAAAACAGTCGTACTCCTTTACAGAGATATTTTTTTCCACAGTTATTATATTTTTTGTCTCTCAGAAATACAGTTCCTCAGAACAACAAGAACACAAAAGGATTAGAGAAAGGAGAAGAAGAAGAAAACACATACAGAGAGCATATACTTTCAGTCTTCTTCTTCCTAAAAGCAACATCTTCATCTCTCTGAGAACAACATTCATTCTCTCAGATCTGCTGCAAGTTCAAGTCTTCCAAAGAGCAATAACAATCTGAAGATTTACTTCTTCCAGATTAATCTGCTACAGAAGATTTCTGTTTTAGAGAAAGCTTCATCCTCAAGCTATCAACAACTTCAATCAGACAGGGGGAGCTTTCATCCTCAACACCTTTTGTCTTCTCTCAGAAATATTGACAGAGAAGAACACTCTAAACCTTCTTACCTCATCTTGTATAGGGTTAATTCTCCCTTCAAAAGTTTACAGAGTGGTGGCAAGACACCTTATCAAAAAATCCTTGTGTGGTTTTTAAGCACCTTATCAAAAGCTTATTGGTGTGTGGACACCTTATCAAAAAAACCCTGGTCTTGAGCACCTTATCAAAAGCTCTGTGGTGTGTGGACACCTTATCAAAAACTCCTAGTGGATTCCTACCAGCTATGGTAGAAGAGTAGACGTACCCAGATTTATTGGGGAACTACTATATTTCCTTGTGTCCCCTGTGCTTGTGATTTTCTGTATTGTTTCTGTGCTGTGTGCTATTTTCTTTATTCAAATTATATAACACACTTTGCATTACACATATATATACATTAGTATTTTAATTTCGCTCTAAAAACTAATAAAAAGTTTTAATACTCTATTCACCCCCCCCCCCCTAGAGTAACTTAAGATCTAACCTCCACTTTCAGGAACCGTCCGAGGGGAAAAGAACATAGCCTCCCTGGGAGGTCAACCTGCCCTGCCGGCTAGTAAGAGCCCGGTCAGCGGAACCGTCCGAGGGGAAAAGAACATAGCCTCCCTGGGAAGTCAACCTGCCCTGCCGGCTAGTGAGAGCCCGGTCAGCGGAACCATCCGAGGGAAAAAGAACATAGCCTCCATGGGAGGTTAACCTGCCCTGTCAGATAGTGAGAGCCCGGTCAGCGGAACCGTCCGAGGGGAAAAGAACATAGCCTCCCTGGGAGGTCAACCTGCCCTGCCGGCTAATGAGAGCCCGGTCAGCGGAACCGTCCAAGGGTAAAAGAACATAGCCTCTCTGGGAGGTCAACCTGCCCTGTCGGCTAGTGAGAGCCCGGTCAGCGGAACCGTCTGAGTGGAAAAGAACATAGCCTCCCTGGGAGGTCAACCTGCCCTGCCGGCTAGTGAGAGCCCGGTCAGCGGAACCGTACGAGGGGAAAAGAACATAGCCCCCCTGGGAGGTCAACCTGCCCTGCCGGCTAGTGAGAGCCCGGTCAGCGGAACCGTCCGAGGGGAAAAGAACATAGCCTCCCTGGGAGGTGAACCTGCCCTGCCGGCTAGTGAGAGCCCGTTCAGCGGAACCGTCCGAGGGGAAAAGAACATAGACTCCCTGGGAGGTCAACCTGCCCTGCCGGCTAGTGAGAGCCCGGTCAGCGGAACCGTCCGAGGGGAAAAGAACATAGCCTCCCTGGGAGGTCAACCTGCCCTGCCGGCTAGTGAGAGCCCGATCAGCAGAACCGTCCGAGGAGAAAAGAACATAGCCTCCCTGGGAGGTCAACCTGCCCTGTCGGCTAGTGAGAGCACGGTCAGCGGAACCGTCCGAGGGGAAAAGAACATAGCCTCCCTGGGAGGTCAACCTGCCCTGCGGGCTAGTGAGAGCCCGGTCAGCGGAACCGTCCGAGGGGAAAAGAACATAGCCTCCCTGGGAGGTCAACCTGCCCTGCCGGCTAGTGAGAGCCCGGTCAGCGGAACCGTCCGAGGGGAAAAGAACATAGCCTCCTTGGGAAGTCAACCTGCCCTGGTGGCTAGTGAGAGCCCGAGCAGCGGAACCGTCCGAGGGGAAAAGAACATAGCCTCCCTGGGAGGTCAACCTGCCCTGCCGGCTAGTGAGAGCCCGGTCAGCGGAACCGTCTAAGGGGAAAAGAACATAGCCTCCCTGGGAGGTCAACCTGCCCTACCGGCTAGTGAGAGCCCGGCCAGCGGAACCGTCTGAGGGGAAAAGAATATAGCCTTCCTGGGAGGTCAAACTGCCATGCCGGTTAGTGAGAGCCAGTCAGCAGAACCATCCGAGGGGTAGAAAACTCAGAAAAAACTTTTATTACATTAGTCACCTGGTTACATGCAAGAAAAACTAAGTAAGGAAATAAACCATCATACCACGTGGATTTAAAGAAAAAAGGCTAAGCACGGAGACCGGGGCTCGGACTCCTACTCCCAGGCATGGTCCTCCTCGACCTCTTCCGGTTGCTGATGTTGCGACTTCGGACGCCTTGCCTCCCTCACTTCCAAGAACTCGGGGCAGGTGGATGTCACGTGACCCTCCTCATCGTGGAAGTCATAGTAAGGTAACTCCGCCCGAACTCCTCCTCTTCCTCTCTTACGATTTCTTCTTCTTCGGCAGCCTATCGCCATGGCTTGCTGGGGTGGTGGAGAGGGTGCCTTCGATCCCTGCCTCCACCCTTGGAGGTCGGGCCCCTCTTCCTGGAAGTTGTCCTCCTCTTGGTCGAACTTCCTCTTGGGAGCCCCTACCGTCCCCCCTGCTGCCTTGCCTCCGGCTCACTCAGCTTGGCCAACCTTCTTGCGAACTCCGGGTTGGCCTCCTCACTCTCCACTTCTTCCGCCACCCTTTCCATCAACTCCTCAAAAGATAAAGGAGCTCTCCTCTTGAGGTCCCTTTTGAAGAATCCCCCCTGCAGCCCCACGATTAAAGCGAGCTGGAGGGTGTAGCTAGGCACCTCTTGGGTGAGGAGAAGCTCCTCCTAGAACCGGTCAACATAGTGAGCCAGTGACTCCCCTGGCTCTTGCTTGATCTTGAAAAGTGCTTTGGCATCTTTCTTCCTCTTCCTTGACGTCGAGAAGTGTAGCAGGAAACCTCGACGTAAGTCTTCGAAGACATATATGGATCCTGCAGGGAGCTGGTGGAACCAATCTCTAGCCTTCTCCTTCAGAGTTGTCACGAAGAGTCGACACTTGAAAGCGTCCGACATAGGCCTGATGGAGACCATGTCCTCAAACCACTGCAGGTGCAGGATGACGTCATCCTTGCCGGAGTAGTGAGACATCTCTAGACCTCCGGACCCCTCTGGAACCGGGGTCGAGAGGATCAGCTCACACAAAGGACTTCCTATGCTTGCCCCCTTTGGGACTGGGCGAGATGGGGTATGACACCTCCCCACTCGCCCCCTTGGGGGGGCGAGTGGGGGTCTGGGACCTCCCCACTCGCCCCCTTGGGGCTGGGCGAGTGGGGGTCGGGGACCTCCCCACTCTCCCCCTTGGGGCTGGGCGAGTGGGGGTCTGGGCCTCCCCACTCGCCCCATCCTAGGGGACTGGGCGACTGGGGGCCGAATGCCTCCCCACTCCCCCCATTGTCACATACTTCCTGGATTGCTGGTCGAGAGTGCTCTCGCCCACCTGCTGAGGCGAGACCTCCAGACCACTTCCACTCCTGCCTTGGCATATCGTGGCGAAAGTTAGCTGCAAGGTCTGCAGGACCTCCCACTTGAAATTTTCAAACATCTTCAACGACACTCCAACCACCGGAGGCTGCGAGTGGCTTGGGTCAGATCCTCCACCTCCAGCCATGGAGCTCATCTTGAGAGTTTCTTGAGTTGGTCACTCTCCACGCTCACCGCACCATAATGTTGAAACCGAGACTTGAGAACAAGACTTAGTCTCTATGGAGTTCGGGCCCTCAACAAGTTGAGGGGTGACCAACACTTACTCCCCCCAAGGGAGAGCTCTAGGCTAAGGGGCTAAGGAACTAGGAACAAGGCCAAGGGCTTAGCGAGGAGGTCCCACCACACACCTGGAAGATCTTAGAGCGCTTCCCCTCCCAAGCCAATGCTAAGCTTGGGCACCCTTTGGAGGCTCTCCTCACCCACTAGAGAGATTTGGGGAGAGAGATAGCGAAAAGAGAGATCTCAAGATGAGTCCTTCCAAATGTTGCCCCCTTGGTCCTATTTATAGGATTTTGAACTTGGTCTGCCAATAACCATAATCTGGCCTACGAGATTACGAAAATACCCCGGATTTGGCCTTCGAACAGCCAAATCCCACCATTCTGAGGCGCTAAACGCAGACCGACCCCTCCCCCCGGAACTGGGCGAGAGGGCGTACCCCCCGTGGGGGCTGGGCGAGCCCCCTAACTGGGGCAGGTGAGACCCAGGGGTCGGCCCCCCTGCTGGTCTCGCCCCCTGCTGGGGCGGGGGCGAGGGGGCCAGAGGCCTCCTCCCCTCGCCCCCCTGCTGGGGCGGGCGAGACCCAGGGGTCGCCCCCCCCCCCCCCCCCCCCCCCCCCCCCGCTGGTCATTCCCGCTGCTGGGGCGGGGGCGAGGGGAGGCCGGAGACCTCCTCCCCTCGCCCCCCTGCTGGGGCGGGCGATACCCAGGGGTTGGCCCCCCTGCTGGTCTCGCCCCCCTGTTGGGGCGGGGGCGAGAGGAGCTCGCCCCGCCTGGAGTGGGCGGGGGTGAGAGGGGGGCCTCGCCCCTCCTCCTCTCTCCCCCCTTGCCCGCCTCCTACATGAGCTGGGCGAGCGGGAGGTCTTTACTTCCACCGCTCGTCCTCCTCTCTCCCTTCCCTGTATCATACTGAAAAATGATGTTCTAAAAGACCTCTTGGGTCCCAGGAGCCCACTCGGCGAATACAGGGTTGTACAAGAGGTATTTTCGTATTGCATCAACAATGAATAGAAATGTCAGTGTTGGGTGATCCCATAGGGTTGCCTGAAACCATCTTGAGGCTATCTTATCTAGGTGCAAGGAGGCAAGAATTATGTAATCTTGATGCCTTACATTATTAAATTCAAAATGCAATCTTAATTCATAAATCTAGTCCGTAGGATCTCCTTGGGAGAATCTTGGACATTGAACATGTACTAAATTATCGGATCATGTGTTTACAACCTGGTTTGTGGGTGTTATGGGTGTTGGACCCAATATGTTGTTGGATGATTGCGTAAGATAGGATTCTTGGAATCAATGCATGTTCTAGTTTGCAGGTGTTAGATAGGCTGCTTGGAATCGATGCATATTCTGGTTTTCGATGTTCTCCATTGTTCGTTGTAGATTACTGAATTGTCCCATCATTTCTTATTGTAAATTGACGATTGATGAGTCCCGATTATATACACATATATGGACTCATCTGGGTCGTTTATCTAGTCATTCCACTGCACTTTAGCCTTGTTTTAGCTTATATTTGTTATCACTTGCTATGTGCACTTCTAGGCCCATTTTGGTGTTATTTCGTATCTTTCTTTGTTATTAGTATTCTTGCGATGTTAAGTCCCACTTTCAGTGGCTAGACTGGTGTCATACGCTGGAACAGGTGTCGTGCAGGTGTTTCGGGTGCAATTCTGCACAGGAACACTGCGCACGATCACCGGTTCTATTGCGCACGACCACTGGTCGTGCGTCACTGATCGTGTGCACTTAACCCTTTTTTATGAGTTCTGTTTGATGCAGTGCGCACGACCATCTACGCTAGTGCGCACGACCATCGGTCGTGCGCCACTGTTCGTGCGCGCTTATCATCAATTTCATGAGTTCTGTTTCAACCAGTGCGCACGACCACCTACGATAGTGCGCACGACCACCGGTCGTGCGCCACTGGTCGTGCGAACATGTTATTTTATAATTTTTGTCTTTGTAGGCTCCGTCCAGGCAGAGCGCACGATCACAGGATTCTAGTGCGCACGACCACTGGTCGTGCGCCAATGACCGTGCGTACTGTTTAATTCCAGCGCCTATAAATTCCGCTGCTCGCGATTTAGGTCGGGGGGCTCGCTGTTTTCCGCCGTTCCTGCTCCAGTTTCGTCCGACTTCGCCCCTCCACCGCCGCCCACCATCTGGAGGTGCTCCGGGCTTGTTCTTCACGCCAATCTTGAGCCGGAGTTTCCTCTCGGCCTCCTCCTTCATCCAAGAGCTCCAAAGGAAGACCTAGCCGCCATTGCCATCAAGCAAGAGGAAGTTTGCAACCTCTACCGGATCGTGACACGAAGAAGACGGGTCCATTGGAGAGTCGTGACAGCTCTCTCTACCCCGGACGTAGTTGCGGACCGAGCTTGGACGCGGATTGACAACCCGGCGATTCCAACCGTGAATCTACAACGAGACTTCGGATTCGGTCGATTTCTTGCCTTATTCTTCTCTTTTTGATGTATATGTAGCTAGATCTAATCATGATGATGAAGTGGCACTTGAATTAGTTATATTTACATATATATTTCATGTCTATGTGATTGTGTAATTTATCTATTTGAGTTGCTTGAGGTGCGCCGCCGTCCATTTCCATCCCGCCGTCACGTTCGTGCGTCGCACTAGCAATTGCTAGTGGCGTGCTTGTCGAAGAGGTGCTTGCGACCCTCACTCCGCTAGCCTACTCGTCCATCCACCTACCGAAGCGTGGCATCGCGGCCCGTGTATTCCATCCCACCTAACGAAGCAGCCCGCTCAAGGCCTGCACAGTTCGATTTCGCTTGCCTACTCGTCCATCCGCCCTTACGACGCAGCGCGCTCAAGGCCTGCCTAGTCTCCATCCCGCCAAGCGAAGCATTGCATAGCGGCATTGCATAGGAGTAGTTGATAGCTTTTATTTTATTTTCCACAAACCAAATCAACCCCCGTGTCCGCAATTCATCCGACCCAAAGGACTTCGATCTCAAGTCCTTCCTCGAACGTTAACTCCACCTTACTGTGTTCCTTGAGAGATTCGATACTTAGGGATTTACTTCCTCATATTATTACTTGACAACGACCGGTTCACTGCCGTTCGGATCGCAGTCTCGCTACCGCCTATAGCGGTGTGCAGGATTTGCGCATCAAGTTTTTGGCGCCGTTGCCGGGGAACACAGACGTGTGAGTTTTCTGGAGAGGGAGAGTCTGAGAGAGAAGCCCTTCCATTTGTAAATTGCATCCCTTATTTTATTTCTGTTCGTTTTATTCCTTTTTCTTGTTTTATAGTAGGTTGCTTTAGTAAATTTTTGTTAGGTGTAGTATTTCGCACAATAGTGTTCGTCTTTTTGAATCGTTTTATCTTCGCACTATGTGGGCACATCTTAATTTCCGTTGCCGTTGGTGTGGAGCTACCTCCCACTCTAGTGATGAATGCCTTACGGAGAATAGTAGGCATAATTCTTATAGCCCAGCATATGGAGCACCGACTTCGTCTGGTACTCCATATGGTGCGCATAAGTCTTATGGCTACTCTGCTGAGCCTTTACCGTCATACTTCTTTTCGGCTTCAGCACCCGCTGTGCCAAAGAAGCCTGCTAGGCAGTGCCAGTTTTGTCGGAGCACAGATCATGCCCTGAAGGATTGTGTTGCTTATGTTCGCCAATTGGATGAGGATGACGAGCCGGATATCCGGATCGTCCGGAATCCTAACTCTGGCGGCACACCTTCAACATCCGGTTATGTGTCTTTGTCACCTTCACATCTTGAAGGGTATGGCATGGACACGGTCACTGGATGTGTGGCTGATCTGGGCATCGACATTGCTGAGCCTATTCTCCCGGTGCATCCACCACCTCTAGTGGATTCGATTCTTTGTGGGAATCGGTGCTCGACTTTTATCCGAGCACTACTCCTCTCCCTGTTGTGCATACTACACTCGTCTCTGACGACATTGTTGATGATGTGTCGCAGGAGGAGGCGGTTGATCTGAGTGTTGTGTCTATTCCTATGGAGGAGGACAACCTTCTAGGTGAAGAGGAATTTTCCCCAGCACCGGTGGAGGAAGTCCAAATCCTAAGCCTGGCCACCGTTGATCCCGCCGAATCTTGTAGCATTGATGACAATGCAAACATTATTTTACTTCCCCAACCTAATGGGAGTGAGACCGGGACCACTCCCCCGATTTTTGATTATCTATGTTCTTCATCTTGTTTATTTCTCGATCCCCCCTCTTCACCCGAGCCTGTGCAGGTTGAATCTTCACAGGTACTTCAGGAGGACTTGGAGCTTTGTGCTCAAGTCAATGATGAGTGTGTCCTTTTATGCGAGGAGGTTGATCCCTCCTCCATTAAGGAAGCCTAATTCGTTGCCTTCTCCTCCTGCGGACCTGCTGTGGACGATACCTTGCTGGGCAAGGATAGTTTTGTTGAAATGAGTGAGGACCAGGCCTCCTCCTCTTCTTACTTTCTTTTCCCTCTACCTGTGAGGAGCAAGTATTTATATTCGGGTAGAGGCGTGACTGTTCTTTCTCCGTATAGGTACCCGCTACCGACACGGATATTAGGCCAGTTACCTGTCCACTTCTCCTTCCATAGGCCCATTAGCTAGAACTCTTAAAGTTTGAATAAGTCGTGCTGGGAGGACAATAACCCCAGTAGTTATCTTTCTTTTCTGCATTTTTATTTCATCTAATCATGTTTAGTTAGTAATATTTCTTTTCAGTTTTCTATTTTCTTTTGTTTTTTGCGGAGCTGACCCCTGCAGGTATCTTTTCTGGATGGCGGATGCTGCAGCTTCATTTTAGCTTACACGCCAATCTTCTGGTGTGCTCATTTCTGAGCACTGGGTACTCTCTTTCCCTAGCCTTTCCTGATTTTCATGTCATATATTCTGTGGATTGTTTAGTTTAAGTCTGGGGGAGAGTAGTTTTGTTTACCCGCTCACGTGCACTATTGCACTGCATACTAGAAGATTTCATTTAAAATGTTTTGTTTATTTTCATTGCACACCACAGCACCCACTTGAGCGCGTACTCATCTGTATGCAAGCTCTGTAGTGAATTTAATTCTTCTGCTTATGTGGGAAAATCTAGGTGATGGCTTAGGACTATGTAGCAGAGTAAAATGTTGACTCCCGTAGTGCTCCTAGCCGAGTGCTCGGTTGCATAGAAATTTGTGTAGATTAGACTTCTTTTTATATTTATGGTTTTATCTTTTTCTATTAGTGTAAATGTTGTTTACTTTACTCAAATGGTGAATCTGGTGGAATCAAACGGTAGCGTAGGGATGTGTGTAAACGATCGCTAGACTCGTATTGCTTGAGTCGGGAGAAAGGAGAATCTTTCTCGGTGGCTAGAACTTGCCCCAAGCGATTCTTGAAGCATTGGCATAGGATAGTTCTAGTGCGTGAGAATGACGTAGGCCATTATTTTGGCCCGGTTGAACTTTTCATTTCATGCCTATCGTCTACCCTTGCTAGCCCCTTTGTGCCTACCCTTTTCTTGATTCAGCTCCACATTTATCTCACCAAAGCCTAAAAGCCTAGCCTAGTCGCACACCCAAATCTGAGCTTTAGTTGTAGTCTCATTTACATTTTGGGGGGGTGTTGATTATGGTGTCTATTTTGTGAATCTGTGGATGTGCTCATTTGAAAATTTTGCTGAAAGAAAAAAAAAAGACAAGAAAAAGAAAGATAGAAAGAAAAATGAAAAAAAAAAAATGAGTTTTATTGAAAAATCATGTAGAAATATTATGTATTGGGAGTAGGCGGTGCACACACCTATGTTGCAAAAGTCCAAGTCTGGGGGTGTGGTGCACTTGCATTCGATTTTGGTGCGCGGGTAGTTATTTTTAAAGCTCATTTGGGTTATGTGTTTAAGCCATTTTGTTTATCATTGTTTACCTCACCGTAACCCAAGCCCAATCTCTAACCTAAAGTCCTACCGACTCGCGCTATGAACCAATCTAGTGTCGTGGAGAGAATGTGTCCGGGCAAGCCTATGGTCACCGACACCGATGGATTTCGGTGGAGTTTACCCGGCACCCCAATCTTGAGCAATGCTCATCTCAGCGTTTAGTTTACTTTCTCCGTATGCATGACCGAACGATTCACCGTAGTTCACCATTTTGAGTAGTTGTAATATGCTTTTACTCTTTTAGAAATATATAAACTGTTTATATAATCAGAAATCTTCTCTACTATTCTTCTTATGCACGCGAGCATGCGACTTCGCATGGTACTCTGTATTATAGTTTTAAGCCATCTACTTTTCTTTCCCCGTTCGCATGGAATTTGTTTGCTCGGGACGCGCAAACAGGTAAGTCTGGGGGTGTGATGAGTCCCGATTATATACACATATATGGACTCATCTGGGCCGTTTATCTAGTCATTCCACTGCACTTTAGCCTTGTTTTAGCTTATATTTGTTATCACTTGCTATGTGCACTTCTAGGCCCATTTTGGTGTTATTTCGTATCTTTCTTTGTTATTAGTTTTCTTGCGATGTTAAGTCCCACTTTCAGTGGCTAGACTGGTGTCGTACGCTGGAACAGGTGTCGTGCAGGTGTTTCCGGTGCAATTCTGCACAGGAACACTGCGCACGATCACCGGTTCTATTGCGCACGACCACTGGTCGTGCGTCACTGATCGTGTGCACTTAACCCTTTTTTATGAGTTCTGTTTGGTGCAGTGCGCACGACCATCTATGCTAGTGCGCACGACCACCGGTCGTGCGCCACTGTTCGTGCGCGCTTATCATCAATTTCATGAGTTCTGTTTCAACCAGTGCGCACGACCACCTACGATAGTGCGCACGACCACCGGTCGTGCGCCACTGGTCGTGCGAACATGTTATTTTATAATTTCTGTCTTTGCAGGCTCCGTCCAGGCAGAGCGCACGATCACAAGATTCTAGTGCGCACGACCACTGGTCGTGCGCCAATGACCGTGCGCACTGTTTAATTCCAGCGCCTATAAATTCCGCTGCTCGCGATTTAGGTCGGGGGGCTCGCTGTTTTCCGTCGTTCCTGCTCCAGTTTCGTCCGACTTTGCCCCTCCACCGCCGCCCACCATCTGGAGGTGCTCCGGGCTTGTTCTTCACGCCAATCTTGAGCCGGAGTTTCCTCTCGGCCTCCTCCTTCATCCAAGAGCTCCAAAGGAAGACCTAGCCGCCATTGCCATCAAGCAAGAGGAAGTTTGCAACCTCTACCGGATCGTGACACGAAGAAGACGGGTCCATTGGAGAGTCGTGACAGCTCTCTCTACCCCGGACGTAGTTGCGGACCGAGCTTGGACGCGGATTGACAACCCGGCGATTCCAACCGTGAATCTACAACGAGACTTCGGATTCGGTCGATTTCTTGCCTTATTCTTCTTTTTTTGATGTATATGTAGCTAGATCTAATCATGATGATGAAGTGGCACTTGAATTAGTTATATTTACATATATATTTCATGTCTATGTGATTGTGTAATTTATCTATTTGAGTTGCTTGAGGTGCGCCGCCGTCCATTTCCATCCCGCTGTCACGTTCGTGCGCCGCACTAGCAATTGCTAGTGGCGTGCTTGTCGAAGAGGTGCTTGCGACCCTCACTCCGCTAGCCTACTCGTCCATCCGCCTACCGAAGCGTGGCATCGCGGCCCGTGTATTCCATCCCACCTAACGAAGCAGCGCGCTCAAGGCCTGCACAGTTCGATTCCGCTTGCCTACTCGTCCATCCGCCCTTGCGATGCAGCGCGCTCAAGGCCTGCCTAGTCTCCATCCCGCCAAGCGAAGCATTGCATAGCGGCATTGCATAGGAGTAGTTGATAGCTTTTATTTTATTTTCCACAAACCAAATCAACCCCCGTGTCCGCAATTCATCCGACCCAAAGGACTTCGATCTCAAGTCCTTCCTCGAACGTTAACTCCACCTTACTGTGTTCCTTGAGAGATTCGATACTTGGGGATTTACTTCCTCATATTATTACTTGACAACGACCGGTTCACTGCCGTTCGGATCGCAGTCTCGCTACCGCCTATAGCGGTGTGCAGGATTTGCGCATCAACGATCAATTTTGAGGCTTGTTCTCGAGTGTCTATGATTTGTTGTACCAAGAGGTTCTGTTGGGAAAAACCGACCTCTTGATTTTATATACAGTTTTAAGAGTGATTAATTAGGACATTAGCCATATTGTATAGAAGGGTAATGTATGTTATAAGGACTTAGTATCTATGATACAAATCTGTGCCCTAAGAAAGCAGCAGAAGAACTCGGGTTCAAAGTTGTGTTTAATCAAAGTGCTCTCAAAGTAGCGTTGAAATATAGTCAACACAACATCAAGAGTAATCAACGCAATGTAAGAAAAAGGTCTTAAAAATATTCTCAAACTCAACACCACGACAATCCTCTTTGTAGCGTCAAAATATTCAAGCAGCATCAAGTTCTCTAAACAAGGCTGAATCTGTCAAAAAAATGTCGAAACATTCAAGAAGCGTCAAAATCTCTAGATAGCGCCGAAACAGCCAGAGCAACGTCGAAATCATGAAAATGAAGCTGACTTTTCCAAGCAACTCTAATGTCTATTCTCCTATATTCAGAGCATACGCCGAAAGATCCTTGAACGACAACTGACGTCGACATTCTTATGAAATCCTCCAACGATCATCTTTCCAAAAATGAGCCACAACAGAAAGCATCGGCATAATGCAATCGTTGAATTTCTACTTTTAGAAATTGATATCCAAGCCTATAGAAGTAGCATCCAGGGTAATTAATGCTGAAATTTTTGAAACAAATTCAATACAAAGAACATATATAAAGGATCTTCAGATAAAAGAAAAGAAGAAAGCAGTAAGAAAACTGCTAATCATCAAGAAGAAAAGATCAATCCCTTCTCAGTGTTGCGTTCTACCACTGAAGGAGATTTCCACTCAGAAACTCCAATTGAAGATAAAAAAGAATCTTCTCCTACTCCTGAAGATTCAAGTAGAGAACCCATTGTCTTAAGGGTCATTATTGAAGAATCAAGATTCAACCTTCTCCTCCAGAATCTTGGTCAACAAAAAAAGCTTTTGCTCACTCCCTGTCTGTATCCACACAACACTGCAATAAATCAGTTCCTTCAAAGATCTGCTCTTGAAGGACATATTGTGGAAATGCTGATTCAACCTGCTGAATGAGTTCTTGAATCTCTCTCTCAAAGACTCTAACTGGTTGTGCATCCTTATCAACAACTCACTCGGTTTCTGAGAGACCTTATCACAACTCCTGATTGAGCTTTCTTATCAACAACTCACTCAGTTTTGGAGAGACCTTTTCAACAACTCCTGATTGTGCTTCCTTATCAAACTCCCTATATCGTAATAGTCGAATCCTACTTGTGGGCAGAAGAGTAGACGCAACCAGATTTATTGGGGAACTACTATAAAAACTTCTGTGACATTTGTGTTGATTCTTTTTGCTCTTTCTTCTTCTCTAATCAACTCTATATTATAACTGTGGCATGTATGTTGATTGCTTGTGCCAAGGAAAATCCAAATGTAAGAGAGTTCATAAGATCTAATCAGTTTGAAGAAAAATTAAAAGGGCTTAAATTACTCTATTCACCCCCTCTCTAGAGTTCATCTCAAGTGATTACCGCCCCTTTCAGGTTCTCTTTGGTTATAGTTCGACACTGAAATTCTAATCGGGATCCTCAATTTGTATATTTCTAGATTGTTGTTCTTCTTGTAGTGCATTCTTGAGTTCATGGATTCCATCTCTAGAACATGTCCCATCGTTCGTGGTGTTTGCGGTGAAACATTTCTCTCAACGAAAGCACTAAAAATGTAGAGACTGGGCTACGACAACTTAGTCTAACGAGATGAACTGACCAAGGAGAGGGCCTGGGGGTCGGGAAAGAAGAAAAGGGAAGGTGGAGAAGAAAAACTAATTACTTTATATTAACAAAATTATCATTACAAGTATTGTTGGGTATTGTAGCCACAATTACCTTGATTTGAAGAAGTGTTCCTTTGAACTAAGTTGAATTGAGTTGTATTTGATGTTGTTCTCTAGTTATGTGTTTACAGGTTCTAAATTGCTAAGTGCACACCAAAGTCAGGTTGCAATGGATCACCAAACACAGTTCTAGACAATGTAATCCCTCATTGTGTAGAACAAAGTGTTGGTCCATGTGTAATCTCTCTATTGGGGTGTACTTCATATACTCATAACTGAAGGTTTTCAAGTTTGAGGAGTGGAGCAGGTTTTCAGAAGAAAAGAAATTTTTGCTGAGTCAATTCGTCGAGATGTCTCGTGAAGTTCCGATGAATCTCGACGAATCCAGACAGAAGCCAAATTTCTAGTTTGAAGAAGAAATTTATGCGGCTAAGTCTATTCGTCGAATGTTCTCATGAACTCCCGACGAATATCGACGAACGCAGACAGAAGTCAAAAAGACAGACTTGTGAAGGAAAATGTGCGGCTAAGTCAATTCGTCGAATGTTCTCGAGAACTCCTGACGAATTCCGACGAATGAAAACAGAAGACAGTTTTCAAGCTTTGTTCAGTATTTTTCAATGGCTAAGTCAATTCGTCGAATGTTCACGTAAAGTCTCGACGAATGATGGACAGACGGATTTCAAATTTATGTTTCGTTTTTGAAATTTTGGGTTGGCCTCCATGTACAGTACACGTGGTGATCCCTCCTCGTTTGTCGCCCGAGCCGTTGGAGGTCTCCCTATAAATAACCCGATTGTGAAAGAAGAAGCCAGCCGTTTTCTTTCTCCCTTGTTGAAAAAGTTTCTGAGATCTAAAGTGCGCCGCTCAAGATACGTTCTTCAGTGTTGCTAGAGATTTCTCAGATAAGAAGGCCTTTGATCTAGTTGCTGCTCTCTATATTGAAGATCTTTTCAAATTAATCAAAGGGCCTACTCAGATCAGGTTTGTCGATTATTCATTCTTCCTAATCCTTGAAGATTCAAGCTTTCACTCTAAAGGAAGAAGAAGATTTTGTCTCTCCAGATCTGAAGTTGATCTCTATTGAGATTCAAGAGAAGTTTTGTTTTAAACTTTATTCAATTCCTGTAGGAGTTTTTACTCCGAGTTATTTTGTAGGAGTTGTTTACTCCGAGTTGTAGGAGTTGTTTACTCCGAGTTGTAGGAGTTGTTTACTCCGAGTTGTAGGAGTTGTTTACTCCGAGTTTGTAGGAGCCGTTGTCTCCGAGTGTAGGATTTGTTGATAAATCCGAGTTTTGGTGAAGTTGCTGACGCTAGCCCGAAGTGCTAGATAGGCGGAGCGGGAGAGAGGAGTAACCACCCTTGGGGAACCTCTATTAATCTTGTGTCTCTGTGCTGTGATATTTATTGTTGTGTGTGTGTGCTAAATTTTTATTCCGCAATCGCAGTAGAGATCACCTATTCACCCCCCCCCCCCCCCCCCCCCCCCTCTAGGTGTTTTAGGTAGACAACGATTTCTTTCAATTGGTATCAAAGCTAGGTTATCTTTAAGAGGTTAACACCTAGATTAAAGATCCTTCAACGTTGTCAAGATCTCTATCTATGGACAGAGGCATGGAAAGGTTTTCCTCCAAGCTCCCAGTTTGCACTAAGGAGAACTTCCCAATGTGGAAAGAAAGAGTTATCTTCTACACGGAAGCAAATGATCCCCGAATCTCCCAGATAGTTAAGGAAGGTCCCCATATTCCCATGGTTGCTTCTACCATTGATGCCACCAAACAAGTGCCAAAGAAAGTGATGGACATGACAAAGGGTGAATTTGCACTTGTCACTCTGGACAAGAAAGCAAAGCACATCATAGCAGGTGCAATTTATGATTCAATGCTACAAAATCTGATTCACTGCAAGTCTGCAAAAGAGATGTGGGATTCTATTGTGGTTTTGATGGAAGGTACTGAAGAAGTTCGAGATGACAGGAAGTCTTTGTTGAACCAAGAATACGAAGCCTTCAAGCAACAAGGCAAAGACACAATTTCTGACACCTACGAGAAATTCTTCAAGATTGTAAATGGTCTGAGAATTTATGGAAGAGAATTCACCGTGGGTGAACTAAACGATAAATTCCTTAGATCCCTGTCTAAGGAATGGGACCCCAAGGTGATAGCTATCCGGGAATTTGGAAAGTTGGCTACTACGGAGCCACATATTCTATATGGGAAGCTGCTCTCCCATGAGCTAAAGCTGAGTATTAGAAAAGCTGAAGAATAAGGATGCTCCACTTCTGGAAGGGAGAACTCTGTGGCACTGAAGGCCAAAGAGTCAAGAAGAGGTAAAGCTAGATCATTTGAAAGGACACAGCCGTCAGATGAAGACGATGAGTCTGTGGATTGCTCATCAAGCTCAGACATGTCCGATGGAGAGTTCTCTTCACTCTCCAAGAAATTTAAGAAATTGCTCAGAAAAAGGAGCCAAAGAAGATCAAGGCGTGATGATGAACATCACAAGAAAGAACACAACAACGACAGGTATAAAACCAAACCGAATAAACATGTTTCGACTGATATTGTCTGTTATTGTTGTAATAAGCCAGGACATATAAGTACGGAATGTCCATACAAAAAGAAGAAAGAGAAGAAATCCTTCAAGGGGAAAAGGAAAGAAGAAAAGAGCTTCTTAGCAAAGAAGACTAAGACTCTGAGTGATAGTGACTCAAATGAGTCTAACTCAGATGAAGAGGCATTCTTTGGATTGATGGCTCAACCTGATACAGAAGACCAATTTGGTCAATATAGAGGAAAAGGTCTCACAGAAGACTGCTTCTACAGTCTAATGGCCATGTCAGATGATGACAAAGATATTGTTCCTTTCACCGGCCAGGTTTCTACACCTCTTTCATGTTCAGAAACGACATCTGATGCTAATGAAAACTACTATTCGGAAGAGGATTCTGAGTTGACTGCTAAGTATGAGGAAATGTTGAAGGGGTTTAATAAGTGTCGAAAGCTTGTTAAAACTCAATCAAAGGAGATTCAATCCCTAAAGGATCAAGAATCAAACCTGAGAAGGGAGATTGAAGAATCTAACCTACTCAGGGAAGAAATCTTATCCTTGAAGATTGCACTCTCCGAGGCCACTTCAGCAGGCATTCAGAAGAGTGAAATTATCAATGATTTGACGAAACAGCTTGAGGCTGAAAAGAAGATCACAATGAACTTCTCTAAGCCCAAGACAGTTTTGCCTATCATAGACACTTTCACTGCTGGTTCTGGTAGTAGTGGTTTGGGTCATGTTGCTGAAAAGAGCCTAAGTAAGTCAGCCAAAAGAAGAGCTGCTAAAGCAAAGAGTAAGGGTCCACAGTGTGCTCCAACTTTCAAGAAGGTGATTCTTCCTACGAACACCTATGATTTTGAGAGCATTTATGGTCACTTCAGCAGACCAACCCATGTTGAGCCTGCCAAGGTGAACTCAGTGTGGATCAGACCCAGAAACTTTGGATCTAGCGCCCTCAAGGCTCCTTATGAGGAAGTTCAATTGAAGCATCATGGACCATTCGTTCATGGATCAAATGCTAAGAAGGCACCGCAGGTCAAGCCTATTATACCTAAGAATTGTGTATGTTGCACCAACGAGGCTTCTACCTCCAAGGTTGCTTCTCCTGCAAAGCCACCCGTTCAAAAGGCTCAGCAGAACACAAAGAGGAGATACAATAGATTTGAATGCTGGTGTTGTGGCAAAATTGGTCATTTTGCCATAGATTGTTGGTTCAATCATACTGTGCCAAGAACTCCACGAGTTAACAGTGCAAGACCGACCACTTGCAAAGTTAATGTTCCAAGTGGTGTTGATCTAACCAAAAACCTAGGACCCAAATCCTTTTGGGTTCCTAAGGGAAATTAATCTATGTTTGCAGGTATGTCCAAAGGCCAACAAAAACTCTAATCAGGCATTTGGACAAGTGGATGTTCATGGTACATGACCAAAACATAGAAGAAATATAGTAAGGTTGCTGAAAAGCTTAGGAAATCAGTCCAGACACTGAAATTCTAAGGGGGAGATAAGACTAAGGGGGAGAAAATATTGAGGGGGAGCTGATTCTACATATACTCCCAAATGTGTACTCCTATGCAGTTGCTGAGGGTGAGCTTTGAGCTCTCATGCTTTTTCTTCCCTATCTGAAGTAGTCAGAAAGGGGGAGAGAAGTTGAAATTGCAAGATAATTTGAAGTTGGGAGGAATTGGCAAAGTTAGAATTTGCAAAGTTGTAAGAGAAAGTTGAAAGGGAGAGAAAGTTGAAAAAGCTAAGTTTTTAACTCTCCTTATCTATTTGATATATATTTATTTAAGTGCAATTCAACTTAGTACATAGGTTCTGACTTCTTCAAATAGGGGAGATTGTTGGGTATTGTAGCCACAATTACCTTGATTTGAAGAAGTGTTCCTTTGAACTAAGTTGAATTGAGTTGTATTTGATGTTGTTCTCTAGTTATGTATTTGTAGGTTCTAAATTGCTAAGTGCACACCAAAGTCAGGTTGCAATGGATCACCAAACCCAGTTCTAGACAATGTAATCCCTCATTGTGTAGAACAAAGTGTTGGTCCATGTGTAATCTCTCTATTGGGGTGTACTTCATATACTCATAACTGAAGGTTTTCAAGTTTGAGGAGTGGAGCAGGTTTTCAGAAGAAAAGAAATTTTTGCTGAGTCAATTCGTCGAGATGTCTCGTGAAGTTCCGATGAATCTCGACGAATCCAGACAGAAGCCAAATTTCTAGTTTGAAGAAGAAATTTCTGCGGCTAAGTCTATTCGTCGAATGTTCTCATGAACTCCCGACGAATATCGACGAACGCAGACAGAAGTCAAAAAGACAGACTTGTGAAGGAAAATGTGCGGCTAAGTCAATTCGTCGAATGTTCTCGAGAACTCCCGACGAATTCCGACGAATGAAAACAGAAGACAGTTTTCAAGCTTTGTTCAGTATTTTTCAATGGCTAAGTCAATTCGTCGAATGTTCACGTAAAGTCTCGACGAATAACGGACAGACGAATTTCAAATTTATGTTTCGTTTTTGAAATTTAGGGTTGGCCGCCATGTACAGTACACGTGGTGATCCCTCCTCGTTTGTCGCCCGAGCCGTTGGAGATCTCCCTATAAATAATCTTTTATTTTTAGGGCAAACCAAGAAGAAAAAGATATAACCCGATTGTGAAAGAAGAAGCCAGCCGTTTTCTTTCTCCCTTGCTGAAAAAGTTTCTGAGATCTAAAGTGCGCCGCTCAAGATACGTTCTTCAGTGTTGCTAGAGATTTCTCAGATAAGAAGGTCTTTGATCTAGTTGCTGCTCTCTATCTTGAAAATCTTTTCAAATTAATCAAAGGGCCTACTCAGATCAGGTTTGCCGATTCTTCATTCTTCCTAATCCTTGAAGATCCAAGCTTTCACTCTAAAGGAAGAAGAAGATTTTGTCTCTCCAGATCTGAAGTTGATCTTTATTGAGATTCAAGAGAAGTTTTGTTTTAAACTTTATTCAATTCCTGTAGGAGTTTTTACTCCGAGTTATTTTGTAGGAGTTGTTTACTCCGAGTTGTAGGAGTTGTTTACTCCGAGTTGTAGGAGTTGTTTACTAGGAGTTTGTAGGAGTCGTTGTCTCCGAGTGTAGGATTTGTTGATAAATCCGAGTTTTGGTGAAGTTGCCGACGCTAGCCCGAAGTGCTAGATAGGCGGAGCGGGAGAGAGGAGTACCCACCCTTGGGGAACCTCTATAAATCTTGTGTCTCTGTGCTGTGATATTTATTGTGGTGTGTGTGCTAAATTTTTATTCCGCAATCGCAGTAGAGATCACCTATTCACCCCCCCCCCCCCCCCTCTAGGTGTTTTAGGTAGACAACGATTTCTTTCAAGTATTACAGGATTAATAGGGTATTTATAGAGTTTAAGCCCAATGTTACCGTTCCAACAAAGATAAACTATTATAAATACTGATATGTGCAGTTGAAAAGCTTTTTAATTTGGACCGTTGAGTTTGTCGAAATGATTTGACGAGTGGAAGAATCTAGCTCGTTGTATGGAAGGCAAAGAATATCCTCCCTTAGATGACTGCAACAGTCACCACCCTTCTCATGTTTAATTTTGAGTGTTGTTATTAGTAGTCCATTTTTTCTATTCGCAGTCCATTGTTATTTGTAGTCCGCAAATTATATTCATAGTCCACATGTTTAATAAAAAAGACCCATTTGCAGCTAACACAGGAGTGTCCAGAAGGAAGAGGGACCATATCCCATGTCTGGTTAGCCCATAGGGCGGTCATTTCGTCATCCATGGTTGTCCGCCAACCTGGATGGTGAAACGCCTTCTGCACATTGTTAGGAAGAGAAATGGAAGAAAGAGACGTGGCAAATTGTTGGAGGTGGGGGGGGGGGGGGGGGGGGGAGGCGATGTAGAGATGCGTAGTTGGCCAAGGGATGTGCCGTAGAAGTAGTCCTTGGATCAACCATTGTTGGAATGTCATTGGCATCAGAAGACAGTTGTAAGAGAGCATCCTTGGATTTGCGACGAGTATAAACATGCAGAGGAAGTGGAGGTGACACGGAAGGGATGTGAATCGAAGGCGGAGTTAGCGGTAGGGACGGAGTTGTGACTGGGATGGCTGGTCGAGGAAGAGGAGTCTGGAATGATGGAGAGTAATGAGAGGTAGGGGAGTGAAAAGGTCGGTCTTCAGAAAAGGTTGCATCAGCCGAGACCACTATCTTGTCGTCAGTGGGAGAGTAACATACATAACCTTTCTGAGTCCGTGAATAGCCAACAAACATATACTTGATGGCGCGAGCAACAAGTTTGTCGGTGGGAGTACCAAGTAGATGAGCATAACAGACACATCCGAAGACGCGGGTGTGAGCGGGAAAGGAGAAGTGGAGGGAAAAAGAAGACTAATCGGGGAGGCAAACTCAAGGACGGATGAGGGCATGCGATTGATCAGATGACAAGCAGTAGAAACCGCAAAGTTCCAATATTCTGTGGGAACCTGCATTTGAAACATAAGAGACCGAACTACAGCGATGAGGTGTCTGTTCTTACGTTCGGCCACTCCATTTTGTTGGGGAGTATAAGCGCAGGAGGTTTGATGGATGATACCGAACTCGGAGCAAAGATTAGAGAAATTGCGGCCGGTGTACTCACGAGCATTATCAGTAGGGATGATTTTCAAAGGAGTAGAGAACTGTGTACGCATCTCAGTTATAAAGGTGCGGAACATAGAAGTTAATTCAGTGCGGTCATGCAGTAAATATAACCAAGTAAGCCGTGAGTAATTATCAATAAACGTTACAAAATATCGATAACCAAAAATACTAGGGACTTTATAGGGACCCCATATGTCAGAGTGAACCAAAGATAAAGAAGTACTACTCTGGGTACATGTAGAGGGGAAAGAAGAACAATGTTGTTTGCCAAAAATACATGATTCACAGGTAAACTTTTGTAAGTGAATACCAGGAAGAGCTTTCTTGAGAACGGGAAGGGGAGCATGCCCAAGGCGTCGATGCCAATCAGTGGTGGAGATAGCAGAGAGAGCGGTAGGTGGGATATCCAAGAGATACAATCCATTTTGCAGCCATCCTTTACCAATGATATTCCGCGTTCAGCGATCCTGCACAATAAACGCTGAAGAGGAAAAAGTAACAAAACAGTCAAGTTCCTGTGTTAGATGACTAATAGAGAGTAAATTGAAGGGAGAGCCCGAAAGATGAAGAATTGAGGAAAGAGGGAGATTTGGAGTGAGGCGAAGGTCCGCTGCGCCAGAGACCGGGGTAGTGTCGCCATTAGCGACAGTGATGAACTGAGGATGAGCCTTCTGTATATACTTTGGGGGCCTCTGGGAGATGATGTGATGAGTAGCACAAGAATCGGCAATCCAGTGGGGGCTATGAGAGAGACAGGTTATACTATACCTTCGGGGGAAAAAGAGGCACTCGTGGCAGAAGAGCGGTTGAGAGCACCCTGGAGCTATTGGAGTTGGGTGCGGAGCTCACTGATGTCTTGGTGGGTAGTAGAGGCAGAATCTTGTGAAGGCTGCCCGACAGCAGTGGAGTGAGTAAGGTGAGGAGGCAAGCCATGCTTGCGGTAACAGGTGGCTTCAGGATGTCCTTCGCGGTGACAGAAAGTACCATGCAGAGTGGAGCGGCCACCACGTCCTCATCCGCGAGACGAGTGGCGGCCTCCCCTGGTTGAGGAGCCACGAGAAGAACCAGGGGTGGGTTCGCACTCCATTTTTGTTGTAATTACATTAGAGACCAAAATTTATAAAAAAATGTAAGATATACATGATCAAGCAACAAAAAATATGAAAAGGGCCACCTTTTTACTTCATTACAAAATCAAACAACTAAAACTAATATTAATAATTACAACATTAAGCAACCAAAACTAATTATATCAGTACAATATAAAGCTACCAATGGTAAAAGTGTTGATTTTTAATCAACATCGTCATAGTGACGATCTGCAAAAAGAATGCAACAATTAATCACTAACTAAATCAGTGTATTATAGAGAAGAATTTCACACAAAAATTATAATATTTTCAACTTTATACCTTAGAACATGATAAAATATATGATTACAAATGTAATTCTCCAAAAAAGTGCATCCATATCGTTTGCATCTGTATGAAGTGAACAGTCTGTTCAAGGAACAAAATGGAAAGAAAATAATAAATACAAGTTGTGTTTGTGGAACTCGTGCACACAATTTCACTGTTATAATGTAAAATCGAGATTCTAAATCACAAAACAATTGGTAGAAAACAGGGCAATTGATGTATTCACGGATGCACTGGTTCGGCTACAAGATGTTGAGAATGTTTGAGTTTTGAGCTTTGGAGACAAAAAATGCCTTAATATTGTTGACATTGCTAAAATAACTGATGTATTCTGATTTTACCTTTGCTGGAATTACTCCTTATACTTCAGAAAGTGATGTATCCATGCCTCATTTTTTTAAACCAGTTTATCTTAGGATAATTATGAGAAAATAAGGGCATAATTGTTCAAATTTTCATCCAAATACTCTCAACTTTCTCCATCTATTGCCATCCAAAGCACACAGGATACTAAAACTGAATGAAGCCCAAGTGTGCTTACATATGTAAGCAATTAAAGGCTTAATTTTCAAAACACAAACTCCACTATAATATCAGTTTTGCAACTAAATGCTTAAATGCCTCATTTTCTACATTAAAACAAAACACAAAGTCCGCTCTAACTAGTTTGACATGAGCATTCTTTTACATTTTATCCCTAGTAAATTAGAGCGTGTTTTAGCATTCATTTCATATGCAAATTCGGGTCTATGCATAAATGTTGATATGGTATAGACATGCCATTATCCCTAATTTCATCCATAATAGGGCAAGCAATGGTGATGGAATCAACTCACCCAAACACTTTATATGTGACACAAATAAAATGGAACTATTTCATTGAATATCATTTAGATGTCCACGTGATTAAGATCAATGTTTGGTTCAGTGTTATTATTTAAAAACATCTAAAAAACTGAACTGCAATGGTGTGCAAATTACAAGATGTTAATTTTCAGTGTCAGCTGAATTTGTCCATGATTTGCACGTCCTTTGAGGACAATAATGTAATTTGAAAAATGATAATTTTAAGAATATAGCATTACCAAATAGCCCATTCAACCAATTCCTCTCTTCTATCAAATATTGTGTTTGTAGCAAAGTGACTCCCAACATCTGCTTGTGAAGGAAATTTCTCAACCACAAGATCCATTAAAATTATCCACGACCAAATGATTAACAATTCCCTAGTAGCATACAAATTTATAAACTAAATATACAACAATTATATCACAATTTCATTATTTCGAAGAAATGAGGAGAAACAATACCTGCAACGTGTTTGATTCGGTCAAAAAATAAAATAAAATTTGGCTTGCTGGAATTCTTAGTGAAGAAGCAACCACTTTAGAGTTGCACGTTTGAGTCAACTGAAGCAAAGAAAAAGATGTAATCAGTTGAAGCAACCGCATAAGAATTCACAATATTAGGGTTTACAACACTATTAATTTTTCGGTCATCAAAACGCTAGATTTCCCATCGAGTGAAGACCGTGGTGGGCGAAGAGATGCCGGAGAAGTTGGAGTGCGTGAGGTCTCATTCCCGCCTCTACCTCCCTCAAGATCTCGTCATCGAAATTATCTTAAGGCTCCCAGCGAAATCAGTAGGCAGATTCAGATGCGTCTCCACCGTTTGGCTATCCATATCCACAGATCCATCCTTTATCCTCGCCCACACTCATCGCATCTCAAAACCTTTGGTCTTCCATTTCATTCCTCAGGATCTGCCGCGCAGAAAACCCGTGGAAACTTTCCCACCACCCCAAAACGAACTGTTCACCGTCTGCATTGGCAAGCGAAAATTTGGCGATATTGCCCATCTACCAGTGAGCTCCTGTGACGGGCTGGTCTGCTTTAGGGAAGAAATATTTGGATGTCCGACGTACCATTATGGTGCGGGTTTCCCCTCACGGGGTGCCTCCATAAAGTATGTACTGAATCCCCTCACTGGTCTGCGCATCGATATCCCCAGCCACTCTGTAGACAGATTTGGAAGCAAAAGTTCGGCATGCGAATTATACTACCACAGGTGGACAGGTCAGTATCGGCTTTTAAATGCTCATGGTGGCACATTTGGTAACCCTCTTTATGCTGAGGTTCTGAGCTTGGGGGGCGCCATGAATTCATGGAGGCAAATTAATTCTACTGCAGAACCCGATGTTTGGGTTTTATGGGAAAAGAGTGTTCTGGTGAATGATTGTTTGTATTGGATCTGCAAGAAGCTTCTTCAAGACAACGCCATATTGGTTTTTGATATCTCAGAGGAAGCCTTTAGTTTTATGGAGCTTCCTCCTGATGTTGTGGGTTGCATGGCAAACATTGGTTTGTTTGACATTGAAGGGAAGTTATGCTGTTGGATGGTTTCCAGCGATGAGAACCTCATAGATAACTACCTTATCAATATTTGGGTTGCAGTGGGGGGCAGTGAAAAGTGGAGGAGCACTTACTCCCTGTTCTTGGCTGATGAATGGGGTCGCTCAATCTATCCTTCTCCATGTTATACTTTGATAATGTTCGCTTTTTTCAGCAGAGGCGGGATTTTGTTCCTAGTTTGTGGAAGTGGTATACCATATTTGCTTTCCTGGGATCTTAAATCAGGTAATCACTATATAATACAGTTATCTAATCAACGTGATATGAAGTTTGATCCAACTCTTATACACGGAGAGACTCTCATTGACATGGCAACAATTATGTAATATGCTTAGCGATTCAATTGGGTTCCAATTGTGCAAACATCTTAATTTTTAATATTTTTGTAGGATTTGTGATGCGCCCCGTTAATATTTTCTATTTATTTATGCATTTTATTTTATGTATTTTTCAGTTTCTCATTTTTATTTGGCTCATCGGTTTGACCACCCGATGAGACCCTCAATAAAAGGGTCCGGTATTATTAGTAATAGGACGGGATAGGCAAGCCCATAAGTAATTTAAAGAAGAAAATCTAAGTAGAATCCCGCACATTAGGACGAACGGCGAATATAGCAAGAGGTTCACCCGTTGAATAGGAAGGAAATAAAAACAAAATAACGTCTGTCTCTCTGCCCAAACCGGTCACACCAGCCCCCCCCCCAGCGCCGCAACCAGAGTTCCTGCTCCCGTTCGCTGCCATAGGACTGCCGTCGGAACTGCTCCCAGCCGCATCCTGCTCGTCGCCGGTCGTCGTCGACTTCGACCTCCTATTCCGACGACCTAGTCGGTCCGAAACTGCTCCCAGCCGCATCCTGTTCGTCGCCGGTCGTCGTCGACTTCGACATCTTAATCCGACGATCTAGCCGGTGTCTTGGCCGTCGACCTCGACACCTCCCCGGCCAGCACCCTGTCCCGTTTAATCCAGTCGGGTGCCTTCCTCCCTTACGCTGCCGGCTCGCACGGACAAGCTGCCCCGTTCCAACCGTGGTATACTCGTTCCCTCTCCCTGCATTAGTAACAGTTTTATGAGTTTCTTTAAAATAATTATGGGCTTGCCGTTGCGTTTTATTGCTTTTAATATCGCTTATCCATAAATTGTTGTCTCCGAATTTCGCTTGTGGTTGTACGGCCCCGTGGACGATTTGAAACCAAAAACGCGTAAGAGAGCCACTCGAATGAAATTAACAAATCTCTTATTCCACATCGCGACGATTTGTACGCGCGCATAAAAATTGGGTTTTGGTCGCTCGACCCGTATTAGTTTTTTCAAAAAAATCAATTTATTTTCAAAACCCTAGGTTGAGTCTACATCAGTTTGGTATCAGAGTTGGTTTTTGGTTCGCTCCTATCGCGAATCAAGCGATCCGTATATCTTTCAAAAATCAAAATCAAAATCAAAATTACTCTTTCTACCCGCTCGGGTAAACGCTCGTTTTCAAATATTTCTGAAATTTTAATTTTCTTAAAGTGTCCTACCTTTAGAATAAAATATTAAAAAAAAAGGAATTTAATTATTTCTGTTAAAATTTTAAAAAAAAAATCAAGTAATTTTTTTATGGATAAACGTGTCGATCACTTAGAAACTAGCGTCGGAGATTTAGCCAAACGAATGAGTGAGTTAATGAAAACGGTAGAGACTCTCACCACGGGCATAGGCAGTGTCACACACGTTATGAATGTGTTGCATACTTCGGTTAACAATATCGAAGCCACCATACACATAAACCGAGCACCGGTGAACGAAGTAAACCCGAACCCAGGGCCGCTAGAGCTTGCACCACCTGAGCCCGAACCCGAACCCGAGCCACTTGACGAACCTCATGACCGTCCCCGATGGGATTGGGGAGTCAAGTTAGATGTAGGTGACTTTGAAGGGTATTTAGAACCTGAATGTTGCTTAGATTGGTGTGCCAGGATGGACCGCTACTTGGCTTGGAAGCAAATGCCCCGAGCTAGGCAGGTTGAGTACGCCACTATGAGACTAAAAGGTCCCGCGTTAGTTTGGTGGGAACAAATAGAGCGAACTAGGTTTAATTTAGGCATGCCGCCCGTCACCACATGGGCAGAATTTAAAGAACAAATTCGAAAGCGGTATGTGCCTCCTGATTACATGCAAACCCTATATCGTAGGTTCCACAACCTAAGGCAAGATAAGTCCACGGTAGACGAGTATACGAACGAGTTCCTAGTACTCCAGTCTCGCCTCAATCTCTGAGAGGACGATGACATGGTTGTCTCTCGATATCTGAACGGATTACGATATTCCCTTAGAGATCAACTGGAGTTATTTGACTATAAGGACTTAGGAGAAGTTTCGAGTCGCGCGCGTAGAGCCGAGGCCTCGCAGAAGAGGACATCCGGGTTTAGGTCTACTGATAAACCCCCATCCACCCACACTTCCACTACGGTGACTAGGACTGCCGGACCCCCTCGTCCAGCTTTGCCCCCGAACACTCCTGCCTTACCCACCACATCCACTAGAGGTAAGGAGATTGTTGGTTCTAGACCGCAGGCTGGCACCTTTAGATGTTTTAAGTGTATGGAGCCGGGACACAAATCTTCTGAGTGCCCGCGACGCCACTTCGTCGCCGTCATTGATTCTGAGAGTGGGTTAGAACCTGAGTATGGGGTCTTCCTTAGTGACTCCCATCCTGACCCGACTCCTGAGCCCGAGTTAGAGAGTGAGTACGAAGTTGAGGGAGAGCAGCCTGAAACGCTAGTGTGCGTTCTCCAACATATTCTCCTAACGCCCAAAGCTCCCACTGACGACGAATGGTTGAGAAACAACATTTTTCGTACGACCGCACGCATTCAGGGGCAGTTCTGCTCCATCATCATTGATAACGGTAGTATGGAGAACTTTGTTTCTCAACGTATGGTAGATAAGCTGAAACTGAAGTCACAACCGTTAGGAAAACCTTACAGTCTATCTTGGGTCACGAGTAGCACGACTATTCCCATCACACATCAGTGTCTCGTAGAGTTTTCCATCGGTAGCACCTATCAGGACACTGTTTGGTGTCATGTCGCCACTATCGAGGTCTGTCGCATCCTATTGGGGCGGCCTTGGCAGTACGACAGACGAGTTATCCATGATGGAGTGAAGAACTCTCACTCTTTCGAGCGCAAAGGGCACAAGATCGTTCTTCTTCCCCAGAAGAACAGTCTTGTTCCTAGAGCCCCTGAGAGATCTTCACCCCCTACACCTACCGTGTCAGCCATATCCTTCCCCTCCGCCACGATGTTACTGACCGGGCCCCAATTTCAGGAGGAGATGAAGGATAGTGAGGTCGTTTATATGTTGTCTGGTCTAGATACCTCCCCGACCATAGCTGATATCCCTAGTATTGTCCGCCCACTGACTGATGAATATGCCGAGATCATGCCTGAGGAGTTACCCGATCAGCTCCCTCCGATGAGAGACATCCAACATTGTATTGACCTTATGCCTGGAGTCAGTTTACCTCATCTTCCCCACTATCGCATGAGTCCGAAGGAGCACGAAGAACTCCATAGGCAGGTGACCGATCTGATCTCAAAGGGTCACATTAGAGAGAGTATGAGCCCGTGCGCCGTCCCCGCATTATTAGTTCCTAAGAAAGATGGGACTTGGCGTATGTGCGTAGACAGTCGAGCGATTAATAAAATAACAATCAAATATCGCTTTCCCATTCCCCGTTTGGATGACATGTTGGATATGCTTATTGGATCCCGTGTATTTTCTAAGATAGATCTGAAGAGTGGATATCACCAGATTAGGATACGCCCCGGGGATGAATGGAAAACTGCTTTTAAGACGAGAGAAGGGTTGTATGAGTGGTTGGTAATGCCATTTGGGCTCTCCAATGCCCATAGTACTTTCATGCGCGTGATGAATCAAGTGCTTAGACCACTTATTGGAGTTTGTGTAGTGGTTTATTTTGATGATATTCTGATTTATAGCCTGGATTCTGATCAGCACTTAATTCACCTTAGACAGGTCCTAGATATCCTACGAGAGAATAAATTATATGTAAATTTGAAGAAATGCACATTTATGACTGATAGCCTGATCTTCCTAGGATACATCGTTTCATCAGAAGGTATTAAGGTTGATAGAGAGAAGGTCAAGGCAATAGAATCATAGCCTAGCCCTAGGACGATCACGGAGGCTCGAGGATTTCATGGGCTAGCCTCCTTTTACAGACGATTTATTCAAAATTTTAGTACGTTGATCGCCCCTGTGACTGATTGTTTGAAAAAAAGGGACTTTTATCTGGACTGAGGAAGCGGAGCGAGCATTTTTGTTAGTGAAGGATAGACTTACGAGCGCTCCTGTGTTAGCTCTCCCTGACTTTGAGAAGATCTTTGAGGTTGACTGTGACGCATCGATTATAGGGATTGGAGCCGTTTTGAGTCAGGAAGGTCGTCCTGTAGCATTCTATAGCGAGAAGCTGAACGAGGCAAAAACTCGATACTCCACGTATGACATAGAGTTTTATGCCATCGTACAAGCTCTCCGTCATTGGCGACATTATCTGATCCAGCGCGAGTTTGTGCTAAATACTGATCATGAGGCATTGAAGCACCTGAACTCCCAAAAGGAGATCAGGCGTCATGCCAAGTGGGCTGCTTACCTGCAGGAGTTCACTTTCCATCTGAAGCACAAACCTAGTGTCACAAATCGAGTAGCAGACGCACTTAGTCGTCGTTCCCACTTGTTGGTCACCCTTCAGCCTCGTATCACCTCTTTATACTCACAGCATGACCTATACCCGACCGACCCCTACTTTGGAGACATTTGGCGTGTAACACCCCAAAAATCGTGGTTCAGCGAAGTAGGCGGAGTGGTAGTGCTGCACTTGAAGCAGGCTAAATCTTCCCTTTCTGCTCTTAGCGCACGATCAGTGGCCTCATCGCGCACGACCGGCGATCGTGCGCCAGCGATCATGCGTTAATTCAGAAGAGAATCGAGTTCTGTCTCGGACAGTGCGCACGACCATTTCCCTCTTCGTGCACGACCAGTGATCGTGCGCCAGCGATCGTGCGCCCTGTTTATTCTGTTCCGCGATTTTGAGCGGAGAAGAAGATCGGACCGTCCAAATCTTTTGGAAATTGATCCAACGGCTAGGTTTAGTTGCGGGAGACCTTTAGGGCTGATGAGAGGGGGTTAAACCCTCATATTCTCTAAGCCATTCTCTCTCCAAACCCTAGAGAAAGAAGGAGGAGCCAAGGAAGAAGAAGGTAGATCCCGCCATTGACGGAGCTCCGGAGCTCCGTTTCGCGAGCCGTTTCCAGATTTGGAGAGTGCGGCCCGGTGCGGTCGTTTCTCTCCGTGTAGAATCTCGGATCTATGGCGAAAAAGAACGCGTCTAGGGTAACGATTCTTCCTCCCGAACTTTGGACTTGTATTTGTCCTTTCATTCCTCTTCCTATGTTTGCATGAGGTATCTCTTTCACCAAATGGGTGAAGTGTAGGATTTCCTCAAGTTCTTCGGAACTCCGGGTAGATTGTGTCTGTCCCCGGCATTATTGCAAGTAGAAAATCCGGTAGTCGTGCGGATTTAGGCATTTTGTGTGAAGCCTATTCGTGGCCGTGAGCCCGAATCGGTGATGCTTGATTTGCGACGTTGCATTTAGGTTAGGCCTAGAATGCGTGCCGGAGAATGACTCCGTGAACTCACCTATAGTATTGCGGGAACTAAGTGTAGGCGTCTTGTGAAGATCCTAACAAAAGCCCCATTCTTTGAGTTTTGGATGAAGGCAAACCTTCACCACGAAATTGATGCGGACTGTATTGCACCTCCCTTGATGAGTATTCGTGAAACCTAGATCCTTGTGAAGGGGTTAGGTGCGTAGCATATATTTAGTGTAGCACTTGAAAGTGCTAAACCCTTACGGGCCGAGGCGAAGCCGTACCCGCGTCGTGCGATAGATCGCGACGATTAGAGCACGGGCAAAGCTAAACCGAACCCGTTTCCATGCAGATCGGTAAGAGGTCCCTTCCTCAGGAAAGCCGTGTGATCATGGGAGAGGTCGTGGAAGGTGTCATTCCTAGACCGACCAAAAGCTCTTGTTTCCACCCAAGGTTGTGGCCCTTACGGTGGAGTGTTTTGTGAAATGGATGTTATGTTAGCCTCATGCGATTGCTTAGGCGGTTGTGGGGAACCTTCGGGTGAACCCAACCAACATCATGTGCATACCTAGGTTCCCTTCTTTTGATGCTCAACCTAGAAGATTGATTGTGCTTGAAACCTCACCTCGTGTAGTTGCACTTTCTTTATATTTAGTACTTGTGCTAGTATGGCTTGCTTGCAGGGTAGAAGCTCCGCCACCCCGGAAAAGGGGTGGGGTCGTTATAATTTGGTCAGCTGTGCTGACCGTTACTTTGTTTGCCACCGCTTGGTGGAATGTTCTTATGCAGGTGCAGGTGAGCCTAGCGGGAAATAGCGGGCGATGGCCCTTTGCAATGTTGGCCCTCGAAGGCCAGCCCTTTTCCTGTTATTCATGTATGGCCGGCCTGCGTGCCGATGTATGCTTATGGAGTTTTGTGCATTGGATGAATGTAAGGCCTTAAGGCCGTAACTCTTATTCTGGATACATTCCTATGATAGTGGACAGTTCTATTTGAATGGTTTAATTAATGCTTCCTCTTACGTTTTGTACTCTCGTTTAGTTGTTTCTTTTCTGGTTATCACCTTTTAACTCCTAGCTAGTGTGGTTTGTATTGCGTGGGGTCCCGGCCGGACCTGCTGTTATACTCTTCGTACTGGCAGGATGTTACAATTTGGTATCGGACTTAAGGCGTCGATCCGTAGTTTAGCGAATTCGGGTCGAATTCCTTTTAAGGGGTGGTGCGCACGGGTTGTGCATTCACCTAAAACGACAAAAACTAATAAGAATGTCCACTTAGGAATGAAAAGAAAACATACTTGTTTGCGGAACCTGAGCGTTCCATGAGTGATGTTTGATATGTTTTGGGTCACTAAATTGTGCTTTGCATGATTATAGGTGACTAGAAGTGCTGCGGGGCAGTCTCGACCCCGTAACACCGCTGAAAGTAGTGGGTCGGCTGAAGTGCCAGCGACCACTCCTTCTGCTGAAATGATCAAATTAGTCGCAGAAGCGGTCTTCGCGATGATCAACGCTCAACCCCAAAGGCTGGTCCAGCCTGCTACTCCTACTCCGGATGTGGCCCCTGAGGCTGTTGCTGCAGTGGAACCTGCGGAGGAACCAAGGGTGGAGGCCCCTGTGCCTGTAGCTGCAGTAGAACTTGCGGTAGCGCCGAGGGTGGAACCTCAAGTTGCGCAAGTAGTTGCGGGGCGAGCGCGTGACCAGCAATTAAAGCATTTCCTGAGCTTTAATCCTCCTACCTTCTCGGGATCTGAGTCCCCAACGGAGGCAGAGGACTGGTTGTCAAGAGTTAGAAGAACTCTGAGGGCGACAGCGACGGACGAAGCCATGATGGTCACCTTAGCCACTTTCCTTCTTGATGGAGAGGCTGTGCTGTGGTGGGAAGAGCAGGAGCTGCATAAAGTTCTGCGGTAGAGATATTACTGAAATCCCAATGGCTGAGTTTTCAAAGTCGTTCCTCCAAAGGTTTATCCCCTCTGCCCAGCGCATTGCGTTATAAAACCAGTTCTTGAGGTTGACACAAGGTGATCGCTCCGTTGACGATTACTTGCATGAGTTTACCAGACTGAGTCGCTATGCGGGGTCCTTGGTGGATGATGAGGAGGCAAAGACAAATAAGTTCTATGAAGGGCTTCGGGACGAGTTGAGGCTGCTCCTTGCAGGCCCTGTGACGTTCGGCTTCCAAGTGATGGTGCAAACTGCCAGATCTTTGGAGTTGGACATGAAGAGTGTACAAGCAAGGGGTGTTGTAAAGAAACCTGAGTTTCATGCGCCGGCCTCTCAGTCCAAGTCGGATTTCAGAAGGAACAAAAGGAAGTTCAAACAGGCGGAACCCGCTCCTTCAAATGTTTCGGGAGCCACGACCGCGCGGACTCCTATTACGTGTTTCACCTGCGGGAAGGTGGGACACAAAGCTGCGGTGTGTCGAAGTGGTCCCCCGAAGGCTGGTAATCGAGCGGTGGATTATGCTCGTACTGCGGATAAGGGAATGTGACATTCCAAAAACAGCGTTCAGTACCCGCTTTGGGCACTATGAGTTCACGGTGATGCCGTTCGGTCTGTCCAATGCACCGTCGGTATTCATGGACTTAATGAACAGGACGTTCCGTGAGTATTTGGATCAATTTGTGATCGTCTTTATCGACGACATTTTGGTATACTCTCAATCGGAAGAGGAGCATGTAGGGCATCTGCACGCCGTTCTGAGCACCTTGAGGAGGAGTCAGCTCTATGCCAAGTTCTCCAAGTGCGAGTTTTGGCTACCGTCAGTAGCATTCCTTGGTCATGTCGTTAGTGGAGATGGAATTGCAGTAGATCCATCGAAGATAGAAGCGATCCGAGCGTGGCCTTTGTTGAAAAATGTAGCGGAAGTCCGAAGTTTCTTAGGACTTGCCGGCTATTATAGGCGCTTTGTGGAAAACTTCTCGAGGATCGCACTTCCTCTCACAAAACTGACTAGGAAGGATCATAAGTTTGTTTGGTCGCCCGAGTGCGCACGAGCGTTTGAAGAACTGAAGAGCCGTCTGACCACGGCGCCCATTCTATGCTCGCCACAAGATACGGAAGGCTACGAAATTTATAGCGACGCTTCAGGAAGTGGTTTGGGTTGTGTCCTAATGCAGTTCGGGAAGGTAATTGCATACGGCTCCCGGCAACTGAAGGTTCATGAGAGGAATTACCCGGTCCATGATTTGGAGCTAGCGGCCGTGGTATTCGCTCTTAAGCTTTGGAGGCATTATTTATATGGCGTGAAGATCGATATCTTTGCCGACCACAAGAGCCTCAAGTACTTGCTGGATCAAAGGGAGTTGAATATGCATCAAAGGAGGTGGTTGGAGTTCCTTGGGGACTACACCTTCGACATCAATTATACTCCCGGTAAGGGAAATGTAGTAGCAGACGCGCTGAGTCGTCGGGCTCCCGCTCAAGCAAATTGGATTTTGATGCACGATGAGCGTCTAATCCGTGAGCTAGAGGAAATGGAGATCGTATGCATTGATAGGAGAACGTCTACTTCAGCATGCTTGAACTGGACGGAGGTTCAATACGACCTTGCCGACCGAGTCCGACAAGCATTGGAGCTGGACGAGAGCATGAAACGCTATAAAGCGGAAACCGTTGAGGGGTTAAATGCTGATTTCTCCTTTGAAGACAACCTTATGTGGAAATAGGAAAGGTTGTGCATCCCAAACGTTGGCACTCTACGGGCGGAGTTGATGTACGAGGCTCATCATACCAAGTACTCGATCCACCCGGGGAGCGCTAAAATGTATATGGATTTGAAGAAATTGTTCTGGTGGCCGGGTATGAAGAAAGACATTGCCCTTTACGTGGCCAAGTGTCATACTTGCGCGTTGGTTAAAGCGGAATGTCAACGTCCCGGTGGGTTTCTGAAGTCCTTGCCGATTCCGGAATGGAAGTTTGATGATATTTCGATGGATTTCGTGCACGGATTGCCGAGATCGCAGCATGGAAACGACGCCATCTGGGTGATCGTGGACCATTTGACGAAGGTATCACACTTCATTCCGAACAGGAAGGATGATTCTGTAGAGAAGCTAGCAAAGCTCTATGTAGATAGTATTGCGAGACTGCACGGTGTCCCCCGTAGTATCGTCAGCGATCGTGACGGGCGTTTCACATCGAAAGATTGGAGGCTTATCTATGAACTGTTGAGCACGAAATTGAAGTTCAGCACGGCCTTCCACCCGCAAACGGATGGACAGACCGAGAGAACCAACAGGACTATGGAGGATATGCTCCGAATGTGCACTCTAGATTTTGGAAAGAGGTGGGAAGATCATCTCTACATGATCAAGTTCGCCTACAATAATAGCTATCAAGCCAGTATAAAGATGGCTCCCTTCGAAGCCCTCTATGGTAAGAAGTGTCGTACGCCGTTGTCTTGGGCGGAAATGGGCGATACTAAGCTATTGAAGCGAAAGGATGTTGAAGAAGCAACTTCGACAATCCGGACTATACGTGAAAGGCTATTGGTTGCCCAGGATAGGCAAGCAAAGTATTTCAATGCCAAGCATAGGAACCTAGAGTTTGCCGTCGGTGACCGGGTTTACTTGAAGATCAAACCGTGCAAAGGGGTATCAAGGATCCGACGCTTGAAAAAGCTCAGTCCAAGGTACTTAGGACCGTTTGAGATCGTGGAGCGTGTTGGTGATGCGGCTTATCGGCTTGCACTATCTGCAGAGCTGAGCAGTCTGCACGATGTGTTTCACATTTCAGTGTTGAGGAAGGCAGTGCAAGAGCCTACTCATATCGTTGCGGTCGGCAAAGTTCCGGTTGATAGTGGGTTGTCGACGAAGGTCAAGCCCTTACGCATCGAAGATACCGAAGTAAAGCAGCTGCGGAACAAGTCCATTCGGATGGTAAAAGTCCGGTGGGATAATTGCGGCCGAGAGGAGCTCTCTTGGGAGAGAGAGCAAGCGATGCTTGCGGAGTACCCCGAGCTATTTCTCTCAGGTAAATTATAGCTGAATTTCTTGCTATTTCTGTTTTATAAATTTCGGGACGAAATTCTTTTAAGGAGGGTGGAGTTGTAACACCCCAAAAATCGTGGTTCAGCGAAGTAGGCGGAGTGGTAGTGCTGCACTTGAAGCAGGCTAAATCTTCCCTTTCTGCTCTTAGCGCACGATCAGTGGCCTCATCGCGCACGACCGGCGATCGTGCGCCAGCGATCGTGCGTTAATTCAGAAGAGAATCGAGTTCTGTCTCGGACAGTGCGCACGACCATTTCCCTCTTCGCGCACGACCAGTGATCGTGCGCCAGCGATCGTGCGCCCTGTTTATTCTGTTCCGCGATTTTGAGCGGAGAAGAAGATCGGACCGTCCAAATCTTTTGGAAATTGATCCAACGGCTAGGTTTAGTTGCAGGAGACCTTTAGGGCTGATGAGAGGGGGTTAAACCCTCATATTCTCTAAGCCATTCTCTCTCCAAACCCTAGAGAAAGAAGGAGGAGCCAAGGAAGAAGAAGGTAGATCCCGCCATTGACGGAGCTCCGGAGCTCCGTTTCGCGAGCCGTTTCCAGATTTGGAGAGTGCAGCCCGGTGCGGTCGTTTCTCTCCGTGTAGAATCCCGGATCTATGGCGAAAAAGAACGCGTCTAGGGTAGCGATTCTTCCTCCCGAACTTTGGACTTGTATTTGTCCTTTCATTCCTCTTCCTATGTTTGCATGAGGTATCTCTTTCACCAAATGGGTGAAGTGTAGGATTTCCTCAAGTTCTTCGGAACTCCGGGTAGATTGTGTCCGTCCCCGGCATTATTGCAAGTAGAAAATCCGATAGTCGTGCGGATTTAGGCATTTTGTGTGAAGCCTATTCGTGGTCGTGAGCCCGAATCGGTGATGCTTGATTTGCGACGTTGCATTTAGGTTAGGCCTAGAATGCGTGCCGGAGAATGACTCCGTGAACTCACCTATAGTATTACGGGAACTAAGTGTAGGCGTCTTGTGAACATCCTAACAAAAGCCCCATGCTTTGAGTTTTGGATGAAGGCAAACCTTCACCACGAAATTGATGCGGAGTGTATTGCACCTCCCTTGATGAGTATTCGTGAAACCTAGATCCTTGTGAAGGGGTTAGGTGCGTAGCGTATATTTAGTGTAGCACTTGAAAGTGCTAAACCCTTACGGGCCGAGGCGAAGCCGTACCCGCGTCGTGCGATAGATCGCGACGATTAGAGCACGGGCAAAGCTAAACCGAACTCGTTTCCATGCAAATCGGTAAGAGGTCCCTTCCTCAGGAAAGCCGTGTGATCATGGGAGAGGTCGTGGAAGGTGTCATACCTAGACCGACCAAAAGCTCTTGTTTCCACCCAAGGTTGTGGCCCTTACGGTGGAGTGTTTTGTGAAATGGATGTTATGTTAGCCTCATGCGATTGCTTAGGCGGTTGTGAGGAACCTTCGGGTGAACCCAACCAACATCATGTGCATACCTAGGTTCCCTTCTTTTGATGCTCAACCTAGAAGATTGATTGTGCTTGAAACCTCACCTCGTGTAGTTGCACTTTCTTTATATTTAGTACTTGTGCTAGTATGGCTTGCTTGCAGGGTAGAAGCTCCGCCACCCCGGAAAAGGGGTGGGGTCGTTATAATTTGGTCAGCTGTGCTGACCGTTACTTTGTTTGCCACCGCTTGGTGGAATGTTCTTATGCAGGTGCAGGTGAGCCTAGCGGGAAATAGCGGGCGATGGCCCTTTGCAATGTTGGCCCTCGAAGGCCAGCCCTTTTCCTGTTATTCATGTATGGCCGGACTGCGTGCCGATGTATGCTTATGGAGTTTTGTGCATTGGATGAATGTAAGGCCTTAAGGCCGTAACTCTTATTCTGGATACATTCCTATGATAGTGGACAGTTCTATTTGAATGGTTTAATTAATGTTTCCGCTTACGTTTTGTACTCTCGTTTAGTTGTTACTTTTCTGGTTATCACCTTTTAACTCCTAGCTAGTGTGGTTTGTTAAAATTTTTGATTGGACCGTTTAGGAGTAAGCAGGAGTTGTATCAATAAGAGTTATAGCCAAACAACCACAATGCCAAAACCAGCAACACAAGAAATCTTTATTGAAATAATACTGCTTTACAATGCGAGACATACATGGCGAGACATGATTCATAAGAATCACGGAGACGAGAAGAACAAACACACCAAAAAACAGAAACCGGCGGTCTGCCAGAAAGAGACCGCACGGATTGCAACAAAGGTTCAGACCGCCCGGGTTGTTCTGCTGTACTCCCAGACCGCTTGCACAGTCAGACCGCAGAAACACCTTGAGACCGCACGAACAGGAGCAGACAAACTGCACTGCCAGACCGCAATCTCAGCCCGCACGAACTGAAGCTTATTCAAATGAGCAAAGAACTGAAGCTGTCGCCAGAACGAACTCAAATCGCCTAACCGCTGAAGGTCGCCTGATCGCTGAGTTTACTGCGAACAGCACAAGAACAATAAACCAGTTCGCTGACAAGCCGCAGACGAACTGTTTATTTGAGCCACCGGAAATCACCAAGGAAGGAGACCGAAACCTGCTGACCGCAAACCTGCGAACACAACAAACGGTTAACTCGCAACCAAGCCGCGCGAACTCAAACTTGAGACCGCAAGAATCTATCCGGGCTCTTGTTCTTACAGTTCTCGTTATTAAAGACGGGCCATGCACCCCTATTTATAGGCGGGTGGACGGATGTCGTCACCGCACAAACCGGGATACAGTCACCACCCATCAGCTCGCGAACGGTCTCCAAAACTAGACCGCGCGAACACAGCACTTGGACAAAATTCAGTCCAAGACCGAAGTCAGCAGCAAGCCGCGCACAAACCGCACGGACACAGCGATCACCCTTCCTGAGATCGCCAACACAGAGAAGCAACTAGCCGACTTGAACCAAGTCGCCAGAATAGAAACCAAGCCGCCCGGTCTCATCGGTCAACCAAGAACAGACCGACTAGAACAAGACCGGAAACAACCCGCAACAGGTCGCCAGAACCAGCGACCTAAACCAAGAAGCAAGCTGGCCGATCGCACCAGATCGCCAGGAACAAACCGCCAGAGCACCAGCGCAGACCGCGCGGTCTCTGCGGTCTCCAGCCTTCAAACCGGCCGGACTCCTATCCACTTCACTTCAACAATTTCAACACTCCCCCTTGAAGTGGGAAGTGGAAACTAGCCCGAGCAACTCCCTTAACCGAGTAAACGGTCCCTTTGCCAGCGGCTTTGTGAAGATGTCTGCGACATTGTCCGCACTCCGAACATGCTCGACCTTAAGAGATCCTCCCAACACCTTTTCACGAATGAAATGGTGCTCAATCTCTATATGTTTGGTCCTCGCGTGACAAACTGGATTATTAACCAGCTTGAGAGCACTCTCATTGTCCCCGCGTAGCATAGTGGGACCTCGAACCTCCTGATGAACGTCCTCTACCAACCTCCTGAGCCAAATAGCTTCCTGAGCTGCCAAGGCCGAAGCCTTGTATTCTGCTTCCGTGGTAGAAACAGACACCGAGTCTTGCTTTTTGCTGCACCAAGAGATAGCTGTGGGGCCCGTCATAAAGACATAACCCGACGTTGATCTCCGATCATCCACGTCTCCCCCATAATCAGCATCCATGAAACCATGCAACTCCAAGCTTGACCCTCTCCTATATAGGAGACCCAAATCAGAGGTCGACTTCACATACTTCAGTATGCCTTTAGCCGCCAGAAGATGGGTTTTCCGTGGTTCCGCCATGTACCGGCTCACCTTGCCAACTGCATAAGCAATATCCGGCCTTGTGATCGTCAAATAGATCAAGCTCCCAACCAGAGCTCGGAACACCAACGGATCAGATAAGATTCTCCCCTCATCCTTCCGAAGCTTATGATGTTGCTCCAAAGGTATAGAGCTGCTCTTCCCTTCCTCCATGCCAAATCGTTTCACGATTCGCTCTGCATATCCTTCCTGAGAAATGAGCACTCCGCTCTCCCGTCTCTGGACCTCGAGTCCAAGGAAATGATGAAGCTCCCCTAGATCCTTCATCTCAAACCTGATAGCAAGCTCAGCCCTGAGTCTTGCAACAGCTTCCTTCGAGTTCCCGGTGACAATCATGTCATCCACATACAGCAGCACAATCACCCGAAGCACCCCTTCCTTCTTGATGAACAAGCTAGAATCAGAGTCTGAAGCAACGAATCCACAGAATAAGAGATATTCTGCAATCTTCCCGTACCACGCCCGAGGCGCTTGCTTCAACCCGTACAGGGCCTTCTTCAATTTGCAAACATAGTCTGGATACTCCTTCGAGATGAAGCCTTGCGGTTGAATCATGAAGATATCTTTGTCAATCTCGCCGTATAAAAAAGCATTCTTCACGTCGAGTTGCCAAATCTCCCAACCACTCGAAGCCGCCAAGGCAATAACAAATCGAACCGAAGTCATCTTTGCCACTGGACTAAATGTTTCATCATAATCTTCTCCGTACTGCTGTGAGAACCCACGAGCTACAAGGCGAGCCTTGTAACGCTCGATACTACCGTCAGCTTTTTTCTTCAGCTTGAAGACCCACTTGCAAGTGACAGGAGTAGTGCCCTTGGGCTTGGGCACAAGAGACCAGGTCTCATTCTTCTCGAGAGCTGTCATCTCTTCCTGCATAGCAATGTCCCACTCCTTCACACCTCTGGCCTTCTCAAAGCTCGACGACTCCCTTTCATCTAAGGTACCAGCAAAGAAACAAGAAACAAAGTTCACCATGTTTCCTCCTGTGTATCGATCTGGTGGTTGAATAGTCCTCTTCGACCTCCTAAGAGGTTGCTCCTGACTAACCACCTCCTCAGCCGCTTCTTCTGTGCAAGCTTCTTTCCCAGATGAACATGGAGCATCGCTCCCCCTGCTTCCAGAACCTGAAGCCTCCATCTCAGAGGTTGACACACCTGGAGCTCCTGGTGAAACAGGCAACTCCACTTGAAGACTTCCTGCAGCTTTTCCTCCTTCATCAACCCTGCCCTCTGGTAGTTCAACTCCTGAGCTCCCCTTGTAGGAAGTTACTTCATCGAACACCACATCCCGAGAAACAATTGACCTTCGTGTCTCAGGATCCATGCATCTCCATCCCTTCTTCCGCTCATCATACCCAACAAAGACTAGCTTCCTTGCTTTCGCATCAAGCTTTGTTCGAAGAGCATCAGGAATATGCACATAGCAGGTTGATCCAAACACCCGAAGGTGAGCAACACTCGGCTTCTCCTTGAACATTAGTTCGTGAGGGGTCTTCATGTTGATAGGACTTAGAGGCAATCTGTTGATGACATAAGCTGCGCAAGACATTCCCTCCGCCCAGAAGGACTTTGGAATACTCTTGGCATGAAGCCAGCATTTGCAAGTTTCCGTCAGATGACGGATCTTCCTTTCGGCAACGCCATTCTGCTGTGGAGTATGGGCACAAGTGAGCTCTCTCCGAACGCCGTGTTTCCTGCAAAAACTTGAGAACTCACCAGAGGTGAACTCCCCACCATTGTCAGTTCTCAACTTCTTCACCCGCAGGCCTAAACGACCTTCCACCAGCTCCTTGAACTCCACAAATTTAGCAAAGGCTTCTGACTTCTCTTTCATGAAATACACCCAGACATATCTGGTGTAGTCGTCAATCAACACCAACATGTATCTGTTGCCTCCAAGGCTTGGGGTGGCAGTCGGTCCCATCAAATCACCGTGGATGCATTCCAACGGCACTTTGCACCTTGTTTGCGATTTGTCAAATGGAAGTCGATGAGACTTACCAAACTGACATCCTTCGCAGACATGACCGTCTCCATAGGAAGACAAGCTAGGCAAGCCATTGACAAGGCCCTTTACAGCCATAGCCTTTAATTTGTCCATGCCTACATGCCCCAACCTTTCATGCCAAATGGCCGCGCCATCGTTTGTCCTCATCTTATCAACATAGGTACTTGTCGATAAAACGAACAAGTCCTTCACCCGCTTGCCGACATGAAAAACTTCTCCCTTTATCTCCGGTTGAGTTTTGAGAAACTTCACTTCTGTTGGGCCAAACAGAACGTGATAACCGGCATCGACCGCGTTGGTCACAGAGAAGAGATTTTTCTTCATACCAGGCACGTGATAAACACTCCTCAACGTGAGTGGACCCTTATCACTGCTCAGAGAGACGACTCCTTCGTGCTCTACTGGATGAATAGAATTATCAGCCGTAATGATAGCATTATTACCTGAGTAAGGCGCCAAAGAAGAGAACTTTGATCCATCTCCGGTGAGATGATGTCCACACCCTGAATCAACAATCCAGTCCTCTTCATAGTTGATGGAAGCCAAGGCTTTAACGGGCATCGCCGTTATATTAGACACAAAGGCTCCTCCCCATCCAACTTCACCAGACTTTGGCATCTCCTTCTCCACTACATGTCCCGGCTGAAGATTCACTCGACAATCTTTCTTGAAGTGCCCGGTCTTGTTGCATCTAAAGCACTTTGGTCCCTCACCTTTCTTCTTCCCATCAGACTTAGGAGCATAGCCCCTATCTTGCTGACCTGAAGTGGAGGGTCCATCATGACCCGGCTTCTTCTTCTCCCATTTCTTCTTCCTCTTCCCAGAGAACATCACATCACTTTCTCCCCCGGAGATAGAAACCCCCGCCATCTGTCTTGCTAAACTTTCTTGCGAAGCAAGAAGGTTCTCCAGCTCCAACAACGACGGTTGATTTGCCCAACCCTGAACTGAAGTCACAAAGGCAAGATACTCCTTCCGCAACCCGCGAATGATATGCCTCTTCAGTTTTGCCTCAGAGATTGGCTCATCAGGGTCCAAAGCAGAAATTTCTGCCGTGAGATTCTTCATCTTGAGGAAGAAGGTAGAAATAGAAAGATCACCTTGAGAGGCTTTAGCCAACTCATTTTCAAGAAACTGTAGCCTTGCTACATTCTTCTTATTGAACAATCCATCCAAGGATGTCCAGATCTCCGCAGCAGATTTACATCCGATAATATGATCAAACAGCTCTGGTGAGATAGCCCTCTTGAGAGTGAACTCTGCCTTAGCATTCAACCTCCTCCAAAGCCTCACCTCTGCCATATTATCACCTGCTGGAAACACCTCCTGTGTGTCTTCTCCGCCGACTATCTCCCAAAGATCCTCGCCAATCAAATAACTCTCCATACATGACTTCCACTTTTTGAAGTTAGTCGATGTGAGGAGTTCAATACCAAGACCTCTTGCGAAACTGCCTTCCATGGCAATCAATGTGGTCTCTTCTTCACAAAGACGATGGCAACTCTAGTTGATCACTGCTTATCCACTCCAGGAACCTGGCTCTGATACCATGTTAAAATTTTTGATTGGACCGTTTAGGAGTAAGCAGGAGTTGTATCAATAAGAGTTATAGCCAAACAACCACAATGCCAAAACCAGCAACACAAGAAATCTTTATTGAAATAATACTGCTTTACAATGCGAGGCATACATGGCGAGACATGATTCATAAGAATCACGGAGACGAGAAGAACAAACACACCAAAAAACAGAAACCGGCGGTCTGCCAGAAAGAGACCGCACGGATTGCAACAAAGGTTCAGACCGCCCGGGTTGTTCTGCTGTACTCCCAGACCGCTTGCACAGTCAGACCGCAGAAACACCTTGAGACCGCACGAACAGGAGCAGACAAACTGCACTGCCAGACCGCAATCTCAGCCCGCACGAACTGAAGCTTATTCAAATGAGCAAAGAACTGAAGCTGTCGCCAGACCGAACTCAAATCGCCTAACCGCTGAAGGTCGCCTGATCGCTGAGTTTACTGCGAACAGCACAAGAACAATAAACCAGTTCGCTGACAAGCCGCAGACGAACTGTTTATTTGAGCCACCGGAAATCACCAAGGAAGGAGACCGAAACCTGCTGACCGCAAACCTGCGAACACAACAAACGGTTAACTCGCAACCAAGCCGCGCGAACTCAAACTTGAGACCGCAAGAATCTATCCGGGCTCTTGTTCTTACAGTTCTCGTTATGAAAGACAGGCCATGCACCCCTATTTATAGGCGGGTGGACGGATGTCGTCACCGCACAAACCGGGATACAGTCACCACCCATCAGCTCGCGAACGGTCTCCAAAACTAGACCGCGCGAACACAGCACTTGGACAAAATTCAGTCCAAGACCGAAGTCAGCAGCAAGCCGCGCACAAACCGCACGGACACAGCGATCACCCTTCCTGAGATCGCCAACACAGAGAAGCAACTAGCCGACTTGAACCAAGTCGCCAGAATAGAAACCAAGCCGCCCGGTCTCATCGGTCAACCAAGAACAGACCGACTAGAACAAGACCGGAAACAACCCGCAACAGGTCGCCAGAACCAGCGACCTAAACCAAGAAGCAAGCTGGCCGATCGCACCAGATCGCCAGGAACAAACCGCCAGAGCACCAGCGCAGACCGCGCGGTCTCTGCGGTCTCCAGCCTTCAAACCGGCCGGACTCCTATCCACTTCACTTCAACAATTTCAACATGGTTTGTATGGCGTGGGGTCCCGGCCGGACCTGCTGTTATACTCTTCGTACTGGCAGGATGTTACATGGCGGTCTTGTAATCACACTGGGACCGACCCCACTACTCAGTATGTTGTGAGCGAGGGATATCTATTTAGAGGCTCCCGCCTTTGCATCTGTGAAGGTCCACTTCGAGAAACCCGACTTAGAGAGCTGCACTCATCCGGGTTAGGAGGACATATTGGTCAAGCCAAACTATTAGATCTCGCTAGTGCACGATATTATTGGCCAAATATGAAGCGCGATGTTGTCGATTTATTTAGGCTGTGCATGACATGTCAGTTGTATAAGGGTCACGCACAAAACACTGGATTATACATCCCCTTGCCAATCCCTGAGAGACCGTGGGATGACATTTCGATGGATTTCATGGTAGGACTTCCTCGCACTCAGAGGAAAGTTGACTCTATTTTTGTAGTCGTTGATAGGTTTTCAAAAATGGCACATTTTATACCATATCGAAAAACATCTAGTGCCGTACACGTCACTGATTATTTTTTTAAAGAAATTGTTCGCCTACATGGTATCCCTAAGTCTATTACTTCTGATAGGGATACCCGTTTTATGAGTTATTTTTGGAAAACACTGTGGGCTCGATTGGGGACCAAACTCGAGTTTAGTAGCGCATATTACCCTCAGACCGATGGGCAGACTGAGGTCGTTAATAGGAGTTTGGGGGACCTTCTTAGGTGTTTGACGGGAGAAAATCCGAAACAATGAGATCTAATGGTGCCACAAGCTGAATTTGCATTCAATAATTCTATTAATCGCTCCACCAGTAAGTCTCCTTTCGAGATTGTTTACGGATTCCCTATTCCTCATTTACTAGATCGCACCTCCCTTCCGGTTCACGGACGTATCTCCTTTGATGCGCAAGCCCATGTTGATTATTTAAAAGAATTACATAAAAATATTGCTAATAAATTGAGAGAGACTTCTGAAAAGTATAAATCCATGGCCGATCGCCATCGCCGGGAGTTATATTTTTCAGAAGGAGATTGGGTATTTGCTTATTTCAGGAAGCAAAGATTCGCTCCGGGTTCATACCATAAGCTGCAACAGCGCAAGTTTGGTCCTTTCCAAGTCCGGAAGCGCATCGGAGAGAATGCATACCTCCTGGATCTGCCCGTTGAATTTGGCATTTCGCCGATATTTAACGTGGCCGATCTCACGCCGTTTCATGGGGATCCTCCTAGCTCCAGCCCGCGTCCACCTATTGCGGCCCCAGAGATTCCACCCGACTTAGTTCCAGCACCGACACCCACCACTGAGGAGATAGACCAGGTTCTTGATGTATGAGAGTTTCGTACTCGCCACGGGACTTACCAGCGCTACTTGGTCTCCTGGAAGGGTCGAGACATCACAGATAGTTCCTGGATCAGCACGGATGAGCTACGTCGTCGCCGCCTAGACCTCTCTGTCGCCAGTTTTTGCAAATTCTCGCCGGGGTCGAGCTTTTTTAACCCCGGGGGAATTGATGCGCCCTGCGACGCATCTTAATATTTTCTATTTATTTATGCATTTTATTTTATGTATTTTTCAGTTTCTCATTTTTATTTGGCTCATCGGTTTGACCACCCGATGAGACCCTCAATAAAAGGGTCCGGTATTATTAGTAATAGGACGGGATAGGCAAGCCCATAAGTAATTTAAAGAAGAAAATCTAAGTAGAATCCCGCACATTAGGACGAACGACGAATATAGCAAGAGGTTCACCTGTTGAATAGGAAGGAAATAAAAACAAAATAAGTTTATTATTAAAGGTAATATTTTTAAATGAATATAAAGGGGGGAGATCGTATGGAGAAAGGGAGAACCGGTTAAAGCAGAGAAACGTCTGTCTCTATGCCCAAACCGGTCACACCAGCCCCCCCCCCCCCCCCCCCCCCCCCCCCCCCCAGCGCCGCAACCAGAGTTCCTGCTCCCGTTCGCTGCCATAGGACTGCCGTCGGAACTGCTCCCAGCCGCATCCTGCTCGTCGCCGGTCGTCGTCGACTTCGACCTCCTATTCCGACAACCTAGTCGGTCCGAAACTGCTCCCAGCCGCATCCTGTTCGTCGTCGACTTCGACATCGTAATCCGACGATCTAGCCGGTGTCTTGGCCGTCGACCTCGACACCTCCCCGGCCAGCACCCTGTCCCGTTTAATCCAGTCGGGTGCCTTCCTCCCTTACGCTGCCGGCTCGCACGGACAAGCTGCCCCGTTCCAGCCGTGGTATACTCGTTCCCTCTCCCTGCATTAGTAACAGTTTTATGAGTTTCTTTAAAATAATTATGGGCTTGCCGTTGCGTTTTATTGCTTTTAATATCGCTTATCCATAAATTGTTGTCTCTGAATTTCGCTTGTGGTTGTACGGCCCCGTGGACGATTTGAAACCAAAAATGCGTAAGAGAGCCACTCGAGTGAAATTAACAAATCTCTTATTCCACATCGCGACGATTTGTACGCGCGCATAAAAATTGGGTTTTGGTCGCTCGACCCGTATTAGTTTTTTCAAAAAAATCAATTTATTTTCAAAACCCTAGGTTGAGTCTACATCAATTTGTTTATTATGATTTTTCAGATTGTGTCTTTCCTTGCAAAAAGTAAGATAAAGAAGAAAATTAGTAGTCTTCTCTCAACATACTGGAAGAGTTGTAATGGATCTTTGTTTCTGCAACTCTTATAGACGGAGAGACTCTCATTGGCATGTCAACAATTATGCAATATGCTTAGCGATTCAATTGGGTTCCAATTGTGCAAACATCTTAATTTTTAATACTTTTTGTAGGATTTGTTTATTATGATTTTTCAGATTGTCTGTCCTTGCAAAAAGTAAGATAAAGAAGAAATTAGTACTCTTCTCTCAACATACTGGAAGAGTTGTAATGGATCTTTGTTTCTGATGATGTTTAAATGAATTTTTAATTTTAATGAGAACGAATTAGCACCACCCCTTTTCTATTTACCTTCTTTTTTCATTCTTTCTCATTGCTTTCTTTTATACATTATTAACATTATTTGATGTTTTTGAGTGACAACCTTTTCCCCTCCAGCGAGCAACCCCTCTGTGTTACGCCGACATCCATTATGTGCATCTGGTGCATTTTGTTAGACAAAGAAAACCAAAAGAAAATAGTCAAATTCAAAATGGAAGAACATGTCTCATTTCATTGCATATTCAATCTCAAACACCTGATACTTATATGATCCAAAAATGACGTTACATTTTCCGCATTAATTAATAAGGCTACATTAAGTTTGTCTTTTAGATTTTAGGAATAGGCGTTCCAGATTCCACACGTTATTACTCTCAGCAGCTGCCCAGATTGCAAGGTACATCAATATCCCCCCTCAAGCTGGACGGGAGGAGATCAAAATGTTATTTCTGATCTCAAAGAACCTGGAGGAGATGACTGCGAGCTGCTCCTCAGTTCGGTAGCAATTAAACTTAATCTTCTTCTTTTCGACTTGTTCTCCAATGAAATGAAAACGTAGGTGGATGTGCTTGCTGCGATTGTGAAACCCAGGATTTTTTGCCAGCTATATCACTGAAATGTTGTCCCAGTTTAGGATTAGGTTAGCCGAATCTTCTTCCTTTTCTTCCCTCTTCATGAATTTTAGGGCTTCTTCCAACCAAAGCGCTTCACAGGCCGCACTGCTCAAGGCCATGCACTCAACTTCAGTTGAGGACAATGTCATTGTCTGTTGCTTCCTTGAGCTCCAAGATATCAGGTTGTGACTTACATGAAATATGTATCCCCCAGTGCTCCTACGATCATCGTTGCAACCTCTCCAATCAGAGTCATATTAACCCATGATTTGTCCTGTTAATTATGTGTGTAGACGAGTCCAAATGAGGTTTTCCCTTGTACATAATGGAGGACCCTCTTCGCAGGCGAGTTTTATGCCTGGTCTAGTATTTGTGAAGTATATCAAAGACCCGACCAACGACCGATAGATTATTTAAGTTAAATTTCTCTTCACCTTCCTTTATCTTCTCCAATTTTCACTGGTAGCCATGGGTGTAATTGAATGATATGCTTTGTCGAGATGAAATCTAGTTAAGAGGTCTCAAGCATATTTTTCCTGGGATAAGTGAATGTAGTTGGGATGTTGAGTTACTTGCATCTCCAGGAAGAATCTCATGAGGCTGAGATCGGTCATTTCATAGTGTTCTTTTAGGCTTGATTTCATCTTGGCGTTTATCTCAGGCGATGATCAAATCATCTACATAAAGGGGTTGTAGAATGATTTCACCATGATCTCTTTTTGCATATAGAGCTGGCTCAACTGGGCACCAATTAAAACTAGATTTGTTGAGATATTGATCGATGTTGCTAATCCAAGTGCACTGAGTGTTTCAGGCTCTAGAGAGCTTTCTTAAGGCGATACACTTTACTCTCTTCTCCTGGTATTTCGAACCCTTGGGGTTGTTGGACATAAATTTCTTCCAATATTGTGTCATTTAGGAACGCAGATTTTACGTCTAGCTGATGAATGAGGTATTGGTTTTGTATTGCTACTGCCAAGAGCATTCTGATTGATTCCATGTTGGCTACAAAAACAAACGTTTCCCCGAAGTCCCGTCTAGGAATCTGGGAGTAACCTTTGGCAACAATTTGGGCTTTATGAAGAATGGCTTTTTCTTCTTCATTTGTTTTTACTTTGTAGATCTATTTGAGCTCAATGATATCTTTTTGTGGAGGGCATTCGGTTAGCACATGATAAGTAGTTTTTATATGAATTTTTAGTATAGATTTTAGTATTTATTCAATATGAATTTTTCTTATTAATGTCAATTTTAGTTTATAAATAGTTCTTTTATGCAATTTAAATCTAATTTAGCATATTTCTACTTTTGCAGTTTTTAGGACAAATTGGGTCAAAAATGTATGTCATGCCCTCGGTCATGCCCGTGACCAAGGGTGTGTAATTTTAATGCATGTCCGGTGTTGCTGCGCGCGGTTTGAGCTCATTTCCGACAAGTCACGCTCGCGTTCCATCACACGCTTTTGGTCACGCCCGTGACCAAGGGCGTGCCAACTTAAAGATCACTCCCAGCTGCTGTCGTGTCCAGGTGGAAATTTCGTGCAGGTTTGTCCAAGTCACGCCCGTGTTCCTGCAAATCACGCCCGTGACTCTCCCGCGTGATCTCTGACTTTCGCCGCACCGCCACTCAAGCCCACGCTGCATTTAATGAAGTCGCCAATGTATACGGCCGTGACCCTCTTGTCACTGGCGTATAATCTCAGAATTTTTGGTCACGGGCGTGATCGAGGGCATGTAACTTGAAATTTTTTCCAATTAATTCTAGAGGTCTCCTTGAGTCCACGGTTTAGAAGTTTTGAGTAGGGGAGGTGCTGTTAGAGCTGTTAGTTGCTGTTTTTCATGTCTTTGTTCTTTATGTTCTTTCTCTCTCTTCCTTTCAAGTAATGTTCTAGTTTTCTTTCATGCAATATTATCTTAAACTTGTAATATCTCTTTCGCTAGTGTTGTAATCTTCACTTAATCTTGTAATCACTTTTGTTTTCAATAAAAATTTTAACTTTTCTTTTCTTCATTTCTCTCTCTACTTTAATTAATTTCTCATGCAATTTTATTTCATGTCTTTCTTTTTCCCCTCCACCATGATTAACTAAACTCTCATTAGTGCTCGATCGAGATGTTCTGATGATGAGATAATCAAGTTATGATCTTTTAGCTCTCTTTTTCCATTTACGTAAACACTTTTGATTTACCCTTGATTTTTAAATAGTGAGACCATATTTTTCGATATATGGTTTTAACTTAGGTTTTCATACTTAGTTAATCGAGAGACTCAAAGTATGAATCGATCACTCAATGGTAAAGAGAGTTGTATGCACCCCTCGAGAAAAGATGACGTAAATCTCCCGGATTGGAGTCAAATCCAATTGTGGGGTTCACAATGTAAAGCAAGTTTTAGGAATTCGATTATAGAACGAGAGTTCGGTCGATTTTTTCTTAACTTAGTTGGACATTTTCTCGAGAGAGGCATGTTCATGCTTCGGGAACCTCCGCGGTCAAGTTGTTTACTTAAAATGAATTAGCTTTATTTTTATCTTCTTATGATTATTCTCATGCCAAGGTGATTCAAGATCGCGTACTAATCTTTTAATCATTATCTAGAACTTTCCTTAATTTTGCAAGTTATTTCTCTTCTTTTTAGTAAGTAAAACAAACCCCAAAATTCAATGATAAGATTATAGTTTTCTCTTCGAAGTAGAAGTAATCAACGTGCACCGAGGAATACGACTTTGGTATTTTAAAATATTCTATACTATAGACGATAAAGTACATTTGCCTTCATCAGATATAGTTTGGAGAATATCATCACATAAACCCCTTGCTTTGCTTTTCCAAATCAAATCCCAAAAATCACAAACACATGATGAATAAAATTTGTATTCTCCAATCTATACTCGATTAAGGCAAGTGTACCTATCGAAATATAGCATAGGATATTAAAAATATCAAGGTCGTATTAAAACTCGGGGCTGTCGAGTACTTCTACTCATGCAAATTAATATTAATTTATCGGAAAAATATTTAAAAGGTTTTTATAAAAGAAATAATTAAAGAAATGAAACATTTGATCGAGAATCCTTCTTAAATAAAATACTCCGTAAAACTAAAATTCATAAGAAATGGATTTAGACAAACTTGACTGTGGAGGTTCCCAAAATATGATAGAGCCTCTCTCGAGAGAACTACCACCTAACCTTAGGTTGATCGATTAAGACCCCTCGGCCAGTCGAAACCCCTAAGCTTGCTTTATGCGGTGAGCCCCACTATTGGATTTGACTCCAATCCGAAAGATTTGCGTCACCCTCTCTCGAGGAATGCATACAACTCTTTTTACCGATGAGCGATCTACCCGTAATTATGGATCTCTCGATACACTAAAATACGGATTAAACTTGATTATCATACCCTAGAAATATGAAATCAATAATTGAAAATCAACGGTAAATCTTAGTTTCCAAATCCAAACTATGAAAAAGAGATTACAAAATAAAACTACTTAAGAATTCATTTGATCAAATGTAATAAAATTAGCTACTCATGATTAAAGAAAAGACAATTTTATAACTAAGTAAAGAGAATTACAATTGCAGGAATTGGAAATCTAAACTATGAATTGAAATTTGCAAAACATAAAGTAAATCTGCATAAAGAAAATACAATAAGAACATGCTGAAAAACTAATCTAAAAATGACCCAATCTAAGCTAGGATCAGATCCCCTTTTTACATTGGCAGCAGCTGGCTTTTATAGGCAGAAAATTGGTGAGTCACGCCCTTGGTCACGCCCGTGACCAAGGGCGTGTAAGCTGCGTAACTGCGTCTTGAAAGCCCGGGAACATTGGGGAAGAAAAACCGCCAAAATTGATCATCTCGACGGGTCACGGCCTAGGTCACGCCCGTGACCTAGGGTGTGTCTTGACCGAGTAAGGAAACGACGGGAAACGACGCGATCTGGAGTTAATCTGGCAGTTGCGGGAGAAGTCACGCCCCTTGGTCACGCCCGTGACCAAGGGCGTGTAAGCTGGAACGGCTCGGCGGCGGAAACTGCTTGAATTGAATGCTTGTCGGGCGAGTCACGCCCGTGACCTGAAAGTCATGCCCCAGGTCACGCCCGTGACCTAGGGCGTGTGTAATCATAAACCGACGTGGCACTGATTTCTGGGAGCGGAAAATGGAGCACGGCCGTGACCATGGTCACGCCCCCAGGTCACGCTCGTGACCTGGGGCGTGTACTGAGGATTTTTGCAGATTTGTTCTGGAATTTCCCCTGAACACGGTTGTGGGCTTGAATTGGCTATTAGCAGCCCCAGATTACCTGAAAACACAAAATAAAGTAAATTAGATATAAATTAAACTAAAAGTATATAAAAACTAATTAATTACTACTAAAATACTATATAAAAATAACTATAAATAATGCACTATCAAATATCCTTATACTTAAGCTTTTGCTATTCTAGAGCAAAAACGAATTTATAAGTATGAGAAGAATTTATAGGACATTTTCAAAAAGATTTACCTCTAATTATGTACTTCAAATCTTATAAAACTCATGTCAAAATAAGTTAAGAAATTAAAATTCAGATTTATAAGAAATAATTAATAATTCATAAATTGAAATGAGTAGAATAAATGTTAGTTTTGAAATTCTCTAACTAAATTTTCATAAACAAAATTGCATTGAATTAAGCAAAATATTCCAAGATTAAAATTATAGAAACTTTACAATCATGAGAAACTTTTAGAAAACTACAAAATATTAACTATGCTCTCTCAATAATATCTTGGATAAACAAGTGAACTTGGCTAAATTGGGTAAAATTGGCATTGAAGAAGTTAATTTGTATATGGGAAATGATGAATTTTATCCTCTCATTTCCATATTTTTTTTAATTTCTTCTTCTTTTTATATCCCAAATGTATATGTTTAGGAATGATAAATTTTATCCTCTCAACTCCATGCCATATAATCTTTTACTAATTTGGGTGCATATGTTTAGGAATGATGAATTTTATCCTCTCATTCCATGACATATGATCTTTTCAAAATTTTTTTTAATGTCAAACAACGGGTTTAACAAAAAGGTAGGGGAAGGGCTAGGGTTTAAAGGCTAAACAAATTCCAAAGATACATTTTATGAGCATAGAAAATAATTTGAGCAATCTTTAAGAAACCATGGGTTAAAGTTAATATAAGTAAAATCTAGAGATATTTAACACAATTACTACAAAATTGAATCATGACATTTTAATGAGAGAAAGTAAAACTAAGAAATATTCTAAACAAATCAAGATAATGAAAAACTCATTAAATCAAATTCATCTAAAAATTAAATCTAACATATTTTGAAGAGAAATATATGATTTAAAAATTCATAAAAAGAAAACTCTTTAAAAACGCCTAAAAAGACAACTCATAATTAAAATTAATTTTGCATAAATGAAATTTGGAGAAATTTAATAATACAAAATTTATTTTATTAGATTTTTGGATTTTTTTTTATATTAAAACAAATTTTTTTTTTTAATATTCTTGGACTTCCCAAGGGCTACCCAATGACGGGCTCGCAAGGTACTAGGAGGTTTTGTGGGATGAAAACCACACGGCCCTTTCGCAAGAAATTAAATTTTTATTTTTATTTTTAAATTTTTTGGAATTTTTAAAGAAAATAACACACAAAAACATAAAAATTTAAATGAAAACATTTTTTTTGAATTTTGTAAATTTTTATAACAAAATTGAAAATCATTTTTTTTATATTTTTGAAAAAGATTTTCTAATTTTTTTTGGGATTTTTAATAAAAACTGAAAATAAGAGAATACACTCCCATACTTAAAAATAAACATTGTCCCCAATGTTTATAAGCCAAGTAGGAGGGTAAAGTAAATAAAATTCATAAAAAGTAAATTGCAAGAAAAATAAAGATAAGCAAGGGTGCCTCCCAAGAGCGCTTTCTTTTTCCCGTCTTTAAGCTAGACGGTTATTGTTAGGAAAAAGGAAAATAAAATTGAAAATGCATAGACAACTCCCTTAATTCACGCTCAGGTGAGCATGCCGAAATTCGTTGCCCGTCGACTCCTCCGCTATACTCTTGATTCTTTCGTTCTCCGTTAGCGTGAAATTGTGAATCCAAATTACCTATACATACCTTAGGTAATTTGGATTGTTGGAGATGAGCGGCAAATGGATCGGTAAAGACGTTTGGTTGCAACGGCTCATCCTCTACATGACAATCGTTAGAATCAAAAGAATCAAAATTTAGCGAGTCAGAAATTTTTTCACAAGGAGGAGTTTCTTGTGAAAATTCATGATTAAGCTCTGGTTGTTTATTTTCAAAAATAAAATCATTATCTGAAAAATTAATACCAATGGGAGTAAATTCACGGGATACAATTTCTTCACAAATTATAAATTCATGAGAAAGAGAAGAAAGGGCGGGCGAAGGAGAAGAAGAAAATTTTTCATTTTCTTATTCACCCGGTGTCTCCATGTCTTTGCGAAATTCTTGGTACAAATGCTCTTCTTGATCATGAGAATACGCATTTAAAGTGGGAGAAATAAAATTCGGAAAATTTTCAAGATCAGAAGAAGAATAACTTTGCGGAAAAGGCGATGAATGCAAATCATGATTGAAGGAATTTTCTTCTTCGCACTGAAAGCTATCTGGGTGACCTTGCCACCATGAATAATCAACATCAGTGCAAGAAGTAAATTCACCCGCATCATTATTTAAAGAAAAATAATTTTCATCATAAAAATTATTATTTTCATTATAAAAAATAATTTGATTTTCATGAGAAAATTTTTTAAATGAAAAATAGCATTCCTCGCTAGAATGATGATCCCCACAAAAATGACAAATAATTTGGCGCATTTGTGCGGCTTCCAAAAGATTAACTTTATTTTGAAGCTCGGCAACTTTTGCGGCCAACTGTGATAACATCATTTTTAAAAAAAAAGAAAAAAACAACCGTTACTTAATAGAAAGGAATTAAAAAAAAACAAAAAGAGAAATGGGGGGTGGAGAAAGAGAATGATAAAAGTAATACAATTTACGCTTTCAAAATATCAACAAAAAGTAATCCCCGGCAACGGCGCCAACAACTTGATGAATAAAATTTGTATTCTCCAATCTATACTCGATTAAGGCAAGTGTACCTATCGAAATATAACATAGGATATTAAAAATATCAAGGTCGTATTAAAACTCGGGGCTGTCGAGTACTTCTACTCACGCAAATTAATATTATTTTATCGGAAAAATATTTAAAAAGTTTTTTATAAAAGAAATAATTAAAGAAATGAAACATTTGATCGAGAATCCTTCTTAAGTAAAATATTTCGTAAAACTAAAATTCATAAGAAATGGATTTAGACAAACTTGACCGTGAAGGTTCCCAAAATATGATAGAGCCTCTCTCGAGAGAACTACCACCTAACCTTAGGTTGATCGATTAAGACCCCTCGGCCAGTCGAAACCCCTAAGCTTGCTTTATGCGGTGAGCCCCACTATTGGATTTGACTCCAATTCGAAAGATTTGTGTCACCCTCTCTCGAGGAATGCATACAACTCTTTTTACCGATGAGCGATCTACCCGTATTTATGGATCTCTCGATACACTAAAATACGGATCAAACTTGATTATCATACCCTAGAATATGAAACCAATAATTGAAAATCAACGGTAAATCATAGTTTCCAAATCCAAACTATGAAAAAGAGATTACAAAATAAAACTACTTAAGAATTCATTCGATCAAATGTAATAAAATTAGCTACTCATGATTAAAGGAAAGACAATTTTATAATCAAGTAAAGAGAATTACAATTGCAGGAATTGGAAATCTAAACTATGAATTGAAATTTGCAAAACATAAAGTAAATCTTCATAAAGAAAATACAATAAGAAAATACTGAAAAACTAATCTAAAAATGACCCAATCTAAGATAGGATCGGATCCCCTTCACATTGGCAGCAGCTGGATTTTATAGGCAGAAAATTGGTGAGTCACGCCCTTGGTCACGCCCGTGACCAAGGGCGTGTAAGCTGCGTAACTGCGTCTTGAAAGCCCGGGAACGTTGGGGAAGAAAAACTGCCAAAATTGATCATCTCGACGGGTCACGGCCTAGGTCACGCCCGTGACCTAGGGCGTGTCTTGACCGAGTAAGGAAACGGCAGGAAACGGCGCGATCTGGAGTTAATCTGGCAGTTGCGGGAGAAGTCACGCCCCTTGGTCACGCCCGTGACCAAGGGCGTATAAGCTGGAACGGCTCGGCGGCGGAAACTGCTTGAATTGAATGCTTGTCGGGCGAGTCACGCCCGTGACCTGAAGGTCACGCCCCAGGTCACGCCCGTGACCTGGGGCGTATAATCATAAACCGACGTGGCACAGATTTCTGGGAGCGGAAAACGGAGCACGGCCGTGACCATGGTCACGCCCCCAGGTCATGCCCGTGACCTGGGGCGTGTACTGAGGATTTTTGCAAATTTGTTCTTGCGACAGCTGTCCACGCTCTTCAAAGATGCTCACACCCTTGTGAGTACTTGCGACAGCTGTCAGCGGTCGGGTTACATCTCCCGCCGGGATGAGATGCTCCAAAATATCTTTCTAGAATGCGAAATTTTTGACCTTTGGTGTATCGATTTTGTTGGTCCTCTCCCTCTTTTTCAAACAAGTATGTTCTTGTTGCAGTCGACTACGTATCGAGGTGGGCAGAAACACAAGCTCTCCCAACCAATGATGCGAGAGTCGTCGCAAATTTCCTAAAAAATTATTCTCTCATTTTTGCACGCCGCGCGCTATAGTTAGTTATAGGGGTACCCATTTCTGCAATAGCCAAATTCACTAAAATTTTAGCAAAATATGGTATCACGCACAAGATCTCTGCTGCTTATCACTCACAAAGAGCGGCAAAGTTGAATTCGTGAACCGACATAAAAGACCGTCATCGGTTATACACCGTATCGATTGTTTTATGGCAAGGCTTGCCACCTTCCGGTCGAGTTAGAGCACCGCACATTCTGGGCGTTTAAATTTTTAAACATCGATTCAACTTTAGCAGCCGAGCAAAGAAGGTTTCAAATAAACGAACTCGATGAGTGGAGCGCGAATGCGTACAAGAGCAACAATTTTATAAGGAGCGAACAAAGTTCTACCATGATAAAAATATAAAAAATTCAAAAACTTTTTCGCCGAGCGATCTCGTTCTCCTTTATAACTCTTATCTTTGCCTTTTTCGGGAAAGTTGATATCTCGATGGTCCGACCCCTTTATCGTTAAAGAGGTTTGGTCATATGGGACAATTCTCATCTCCCACCCGGAAAAAGGTTTCTTTAAAGTAAATGGACACCGTCTTAAGTTTGTATCTTCCAGGAGAAATATTGAACGAGAAGAGTGAGTCAATTATACTTCCACCTATTAATTGAGCGTCAAATGGGTCAAGTTATGCAACCTTAAACAAATCACTTTTGGGAGGCACCCCAAAGTTATCTTTTCGTTATTTTTGTTTTTTGTTTTAACATGTTTTGCAGGTACCCCCCCCCCCCCCCCCCCCCCCCACACACACACACCCCCACAACTTCATAATCAGGGAAGCCCTTTTTCCCCACTTCTTTCTCTTTTATCCTTTATTCTTCTTCTTTAGCATGCACTTTGTTTTCTATTTCTTTTATTTTCTTTTTACTTCATACTTTGTTTTACACATTGGGGACAATGTGTAACTTTAAGTATGAGGGTGTAATGTAGTTTCTAAGTTAGAAAATCCTCATAAATATTTTCTTTTACTTTCTCTATTTCAAGCACTTACAAAACCCAAAAAATAAAAGAAAAAATAATCGAAAATTTAATATCTTGGAAAGAGAAGTTTGGGCTATCATCCAAGCACACCTCCTAGTACCGGTGAGAACCCTTCACGGGGTATACCTCGGGAAGTCCAGGAGTTAAAAAAAGGATTAAAACTAGTTTCTTTTATTTTTATTAAAAATAAAAAAAGGTTAATATCAAAAATTCCAAAAAAAAGATAATATCAAAATTCCAAAAAAAATACGAAAAACTTAGAATAAAAATAATTTTTTTTTATAAAAACCATACTTGTTGTTTTTGTTATATCTTGGAAATCTATTTGAGAATGCTTATAAGCATTTTTATGTTTTAATTGCCTAAAATTTTGTTTTATCATAGTTCGTTAAATTTAAATTTTAAGTAATCTTGTTTTAAGAATCATTTTATGATTTTAATCTGATTAGAGAATCTATTTAGCGTGACTTCTCTTTTTAGTTTAAATGACTTCGTTTTGTAGTAAATTTGCTAAACATCCTTAGATTTCTATTATATTTTCTTCTAGTTTTTTAGTTCTTAGGGAATTTCAATTTTTTAGAATTTGCTCTCAAAATAATTTAACTTATAAGCTAGAAATTTTTCTCTACTCTACCCCTTTGTTGGCATAAAAAATAGTATTAAAAGATCATATGTCATTGGAATAAAAGGATAAAATTCATTATTCCCTAAACATATGCACCCAGAATTATTTAAAAGATTATATGACATGAAGTAAGAGGATAAAATTTATTACTCCTAAACATATAGATTTTGGGTTTCTTAGAAGAGAATTTTAAGATGTATTATAAAATGTCTCGTACTTTTGCTTTGGAATAACAAAAACTCAAGTATGAGGGTATTTGATAAGTAGTTTTTATATGAATTTTTAGTATAAATTTTAGTATTTATTCAATATTATTTTTTCTTAGTTATGTCAATTTTAGTTTATAAATAGTTCTTGTATGCAATTTAAATCTAATTTAGCAAATTTTTATTTTTGCAGATTTTTAGGACAAATTGGGTCAAAAATGTATGTCACGCCCTCGGTCCAAGGGCGTGTAATTTTAATGCATGTTTGGCACGGTTTGAGCTCATTTCCGGCAAGCCACACCCGTGTTCCATTACACTCCCTCGATCACGCCCGTGACCGAGGGCCTGTCAACTTAAAGTTCACTCCCAGGTGCTGTCGTGTCCAGGTGGAAATTTCGTGCAGATTTGTCCAAGTGACGCCCGTGTTCCTCCAAGTCGCGCCCGTGACTCTCCCGCGTGATCTCTAACTTTTGTCGCGCCGCTACTCAAGCCCACGCTGCATTTAATGAAGCCGCCCATGTACACGGTCGTGACCCTCTTGTCATGGGCGTGTAATCTCGAAATTCCGCGACGCCATCACACATGCCCCACGCCGTCGTCCCAACTGAGCAATAATTACACGCCCTTGATCACGAGCGTGACCGAGGGTGTATAACTTGAAATTTTTTCCTATAAATTCCAGAGGTCTCCTTGAGTCCAGAGTTCAGAATTTTGGAGTGGGAGAGGTGCTGTTAGAGCTGTTAGTTGTTGTTTTTCATGTCTTTACTCTTTATGTTCTCTCTCTTCTTTTCAAGTAATATTTTAGTTTTCTTTCATGCAATTGTACCTTAAGCTTGTAATCTCTCTTTTGTTAGTGTTGTAATCTTCACTTAAGCTTGTAATCACTTTTGTTTTCAATAAAAAAATTAAATTTGCTTTTTTTCATTTCTCTCTCTACTTTGGTTGATTTTTTATGCAATTTTATTTCATGTCTTTCTATTTCCCCTCCAGCATGATTAACTAAACTCTCATTAGTGCTCAATCGAGATGATCCGAGGATGAGATAATCAAGTTATGATCTTTTAGCTTTCTTTTTTCCATTTACGTAAACACTTTTGATTTACCCTTGATTTTTAAAGTAGTGAGATCATATTTTTGATATATGGTTTTCACTTAGGTTTTCATACTTAGTCAAGATGATCAAAGTATGAATCAATCACTCAAGAGTAAAGAGAGTTGCACGCACCCCTCGAGAGTGGATGACGTAAATCTCCCGGATTGGAGTCAAATCCAATAGTGGGGTTCACAGCCTAAAACAAGTTTTAGGCATTCGATTATAGAACGAGAGTTCAGTCAATTTTTTCTAAACTTAGTTGGACATTTCCTTGAGAGAGACATATTCATGCTTCGGGAACCTCCACAGTCAAGTTGTTTACTTAAAAGGAATTAGCTTTATTTTTATCTTCTTATGATTATTTTTATGCCGAGGTGATTCAAGATCGAGTACTAATCTTTTTAATCATTATCTAGATCTTTCCTTAATTTTGCAAGTTATTTCTCTTCTTTTTAGTTAAGTAAAATAAACCCCAAAAATCAATTGATAAGATAATAGTTTCCTCCTCGAAGTAGAAGTAATCAACGCGCCCCGAGGAATACGACCTTGGTATTTTAAAAATCCTATAATATAGACGATAATGCACACTTGCCTTTATCAGATATAGATTTGGAGAATATCATCACACAAACCCCTTGCTTTGCTTTTCCAAATCAAATCACAAAAATCACACACACACCAATTAATCATATCAGCACCCAAGTGCCATTTTTGTTAACAATTTCTAATTCTTCTTTCATTGCATGAACCCATTTTTTCTGTGATGCTACTTCTTCATAAGTGGATGGTGAATATGGGATAGTTGCAAGGTTGTAGGTTTGGTAAATGTCTTCTAAGCTTTGCATTCTTTGAGGCAACGATGAGTCAAGACTACAAACATTTTGATCTTCTTGATCTTGAGCTTGAGTCTCATTCTCAGTTTGGATGGGGCTGGTGCCATTGCTTGGCTCAACCACAGGAATGGACAGATATGAAGCCTTATTGGAATTTGATTCTAAGCTCCAAGCCCACCACTGAGCCTCATTGAAGACAACATCATGAGAGATAAGAAGCTTATTGCATACTGGATGATACAACTGATAAGCTTTTAAGTTGATGCAATATCCAGCGTGAATATATATTTTTTGTCTTTTGCTCCAATTTGTCTGTTCGATCCTTCAAAGGGTAAGCTATGCATCCAAAAATTCTTTGGTGTGAGAGATCAAGCTTCCTACTGTGTAATGCTTCATAAGGTGTGGATGAGAGAATGACTTTTACGCAGCTTCGCTTTAGACGATAGAGTTGCAATCTTCTGCCCAAAATGACTTGGGAATTTTTGTACTGAACATCATGGCCTTAGCCATCTCTAGGATTGTTCGATTACAATGTTCTACAACCCATTTTGATTCGGGGGATCTAGGTGTCGTAAGATCTCTTTGAATTTTTTGCTTTAGGAAATATTGACAGGAGTTTGAGAAGAATTCTCCCTGTCTATCAGTCCTTAGAGTCGAGCTGGGTACCCAACTTGTTTCTCAATTTGAGTTTTGAATTGTTTGAATATGTCAAAAGCTTCATATTTGTGCGATAAGAAATAAATTCACAAATCTTGTGATGTCATTAACGAGGAGAAGATGGTACTTCATTTTGCCAATGGATTTGGTAGATGCAAAATCCCATAGATCTGCATGAATGAGTTCAAGTGGGTGGTGGCTTTGCTTGATGAAAAAATGCGGGAAAGGCAGTTTGTGAGCTTTAGCTGCGGTACAGTCTTCACATAATTCCTTCTGAAACTTAAAGTTCGGAAGTCCCATGACAATCTTTTCTTGTATCATTTTGTGAATGTCGTCTTAATGAAGGTGACCCAGCCTGTGTTGCCATAGGACATTGTCAATGCGACAACCTTGATTACTGGTGAAGGCCCGGTGACCGGAACGATTCAACTTGATTGTAAAAATTTTGTTTTGAGACATTGATGATGAGGAAATGTCGTCACCAGAGGTGTTAGTGATGAGGCAGTGATTGTCACAAGATGTAGCAACATGACCCTTTTAATTAATTGATCGATGCTCAGAAGATTTTGAGCAAGTTCTGAGACCCATTGAACATTGGTAATCATTTTTGATTTTAGTGTTCCTCTCCCCTTTATTTTCTTTGGATTTCCATCCACCAAAACACTTCTGATTTAAATGATTCGTCGAGGGAAGAAAATACTTATTTGGAGTAGCACATGTGACTGGAACATCCATTGTTGATGATCCAGTCATTGCAGTTTTTGGTTTCAGTATTTAAGTATGTGAAGAACATTGGTAATCAATTTTTGCTTCCTTAGGTTCTCCCTTAGCTTCTTTAGATTCTTTTTCACAGATGCTTACTTCTTCTTTTTGGTTGAACCAACGATCCTTCTCAAAGTGGATTTCCATCTTGCATCTTTTAGATTTGAAAAAATAGTCATTCAGCTCATCATTAGTCCTCTTACATAGTGTGCAGTATAAACCTGGTTTTTCTTCATTCTGTGGGGACGATCTCCCTCTGCCCTGACCTCCGATATTTGATCTCCATTGAGGTGGTGTTTTGGAGTTAGAGAGAGAATCATACTTTCATTTATGTTTGTTGAGTTAAATTTTCATTTGAAAAGCAGTTTCTAATGAGTCGGGGTTCTTCATGAACCTCTCTTTGTGAGCCAACGATGATCCTTGTAGTTGTGCAAGAGAGAGGGATGAGAAGTCCCTTACCTCTTCTATTGTAGTAATGGCAGGATCAAAAGTAGGAGAAAGACTCCCGAGGCATGTAAGTACAATTTTGGTATCTTCAATAACCTCTCCCATATTTCTCATTTGGTTTACTAATGTGTTAGTTCTTCCAAAGAAATATTTATCACATTCTCCAGCCTCCATATGGAGATTTTCAATTTCTCTCCAAATAGCCTGAAGTTTACTGAGTCCCAACAAAATTTTCTTTTAGTATGTCCATGCCATTTTTGTAGAGGTAGCACCTATGTTTCTTTGGAATATGTCATTTGACACGCTTTGTTGAAACAGTAGCAATGCGCGCGTGTCTTTCATCCTATTTTCTTTGCTGGCTTTTGGGGGTTCTCCCTCTGCAGCTTTGTCGTTAGTGACAATGTCGTTGCATATAGTTTCCCACAGGTCATGTGAATTGAAAAATGTTCTCATTTTGATGCTCCAAAAATCATACATGACACCTGAGAATACAGGGACAATGGCGTGAGACGAGGGGGTATTCATGGTAGACGATGACACCATTGGGCATCTTGATCTAAAGATGAGAATGATAGTCCAACATTAGCTCTGATAGCAGTACAGAAAAACAGGAGAAAAACTACGGAATTCAAACCGGAAGAAGTCTCATTTCATTGCATATTCAGTCTCATACACTTGATACTTATATGAGCCAAGAGTGTTGTTACATTTTTTGTATAAATTAATAAGGCTACATTAAGTTTGTCTCTTAGATTTTAGGAACAGGATTTCCAGATTCTATGCCTTATTCCTCTCAGCAGCGGCCCAGATTGCAATGTGCATCAATACATTTCTCCTTCATTGGCTCATCTCCATCGACTACTTGTGTCGGCGAAGTATACATTTCGCCCAGCTTTTCTTCTCCCCAGTATCGTAGGAGCTTTTCTGCTCCCCAGTATCGTAGTTTCAAATTCAAGTGATGTATACGTGTTTGTTAGTTAACAAAAACCCTCATGTTGTGTAGAATAGCTTCCTCCCCATTTTCATGTTGGCTTTTTGTAGCCAATTTTTCCTAGATGGAAAAGCAAAGTGCATAGCAGTAATTTTATGGAAACTTGGGATCAATAATAGTCCTTTAATCAAATATGTTCTTTACGAATTAAAAGCTAGATTAAATTTGTTTATAAGTTATGACATGCACTTTGTTATAGATTATTAACTGTAAATATTTGTGATGTGGAACGGCGACGCGGACCCGCAACAAAGGATGAGTTTTGGGCTCGTTCGAGGCCGAATGACCACCTACTATATGGCGTCTCCGGATCGATGATTCGACTCTGGGGATGCATCCAGATTTTTCTTTACATATTCTTTCATATATAACTTTTTGTATTTTCAGTCTTTATTTAGTGGAATCGGGCACCTCACACTCTCGGCCAATGTTCTTTTATTATAAATAAGAATAGGGGGCTGCCATTTGGTTCATTGCTGATTTTGGAGAAAAGAATTCCCGGAATCCGGCGATATTTCGTTGTGCGACGCCACGAATCCCTAAGGTGGACTCTTTAGGTCTGTATCCTTATTTTCTTTGTTCATCCTCGCAGCAGCCCCATCCATTTACCTACCTCTCGTGAATCCCAGCAACCATAACTATCCCCTTGACTTTTCACGGTATTTCCCCTCTAACCCACGCCTCCAGCAAGCCTTAAAAAAGTCGCCTCCTGTTTTGTTTCATTTCCCATAAGTAAAGCCCAAGACACCTAAAACCTGAATCCAGTGACTCCCTTTTTCATTCCACCTTCCTGTAAATCCAGCCCAACACTCTACAGCCAACCCCTTAGGGTCCGTTCGTTTCACAGATATTGATATTGAAGTATTAGCTTTGAGAATAAGAAAGTCATTTCTGTTGTTCGTACCAACAATTGTAGAGTGGAATTGGCTTTCTGGTGGAAAGTCGACAATATTCACCATAACCTAAAAACCTATTGATCCAATGTTTATCTCCAGGGGTGGATATTGAGATCGCCAACTCCGACTTTCCAAAAGGATATCAAATTTTTTTGGCCCGCACATGATTTTTTCGCCCGTACGCCATTTTTTGGCTCCATAATATTTTTGCGAGAACGCGGAAATTTCGCCTGATCGCAATTTTTTCGCCCGGACACAATTTTTTCATTCGGATGCGATATTTTCGGCCGAACACGATTTTTCACCCCTAACGTGATTTTTTTGCTCGGGCGCGATATTTTCGCCCGGGCGCGATATTTTTGCCCGGGGGCGATATTTTCGCCCAGGCGTGTTTTTTTCGCCCGGACGCGATTTTTTCGCCCAGGAGCGTTTTTTTTTGCCCGGGCACGTTTTTTTAGCCCGGACGCAATTTTTTCGCCGGGACGCGGTTTTTTCGCCCATACGTTTTTATTTTCGCCCGTGCGCGTTTTTTTTTCGCCCGGGCGTGATTTTTTCGCCCGGGCGCGTTTTTATCGCCCGGGCGCGTTTTTATCGCCCGGGGGCATTTTTTTCGCCCGGACACGGATTTTTCGCCCAGACGTGGATTTTTCTCCCGGGCGCATTTTTTTTGCCCAGGCGGTTTTTTCGCCCGGGCTGTTTTTTCGCCCGGCCGGGTTTTTTCGCCCGGGCGCATTTTTTTCGCTTGGGCGAATTTTTTTCGCCCGGGCGCAATTTTTTTCGCCCGTGCGCGATTTTTTCGCTCGGGCGCGCTTTTTTCGCCCGGACGCAATTTTTTCGCGAGAAAATTGCTCCTTTTTTCCCGAGTGTGTTTTTTCGCGCCCGGGCGAAAAAAAATTTGTCCGAGCGAAAAAATCTCGCTCGGGCGAAAAAAACGCGCCCGGGCAAAAAAAATGTGCCCGAGGTGAAAAAACGCGCGTGGGAGAAAAAAATGCGTTCGGGGTAAAAAAAAAAAGCGCTCGGGCTAAAAAATCGCGACTGGGCGAAAAAAATGCGCCCGGGCGAAAAAATCGTGGTCGGGAGAAAAAATCGCGCCCGGGCGAAAAAATTGCGCCCGGGCGAAAAAATCGCGCGCCCGTGCGAAAAAATTGCGCCCACGCAAAAAAATCGTTCCCGGGCGAAAAATCACGCCCGGGAGAAAAAATCGCGCCCGGCCAAAAAAACCACGCCCGGGCGAAAAAATGCGCCCAGGTGAAAAAGTTGCGCGCCGGGCTAAAAAAACGTGCTATTGCTTATGATAATTTGCTGGAATAAGCTTAGAAGCTCAACATTGATGAATGTCAATTCCTATGAAAGAAAGCATTTAGAAGCTCAACATTGATCAATGTAAATTCCTATGAAAGAAAGTCTTTCTGGAAACGAACAGTAAAAAGTAATGAATATTAATTCCTATGACAGAAAATCATCATACAGACGAACAAAAGAATTGGATTTAAACTTAATGTAATTTCCCGTATGTATTGATATTGGATTGAAAACCAATACTTTAATATCAATGTCCGTGAAACGAACGGACCCTTACAGCTTTTTGTAATCTGCCTCCCTTCATCCATGATAATTTCCCCCCACAAACTCCATAACTAAATCATTAAACCTAGGGGTGTTCGCGGTGCGGTTTGGTGCGGTTTTAGCCCAAACCGCAACCGCACCACAAGGGCGCGGTTTTGGCAAGAGCAAAATCGCACCGCACCGAAATTACGCGGTGCGGTTTCGGTTTGGTGCAGTTTTTTGCGGTGCGGTTGCGGTTTCGATGCGGTTTTTAGCATGAACAGTATACATAGACACCAAAAAAATAATGTTAGGTAAAATAAGATGTAAAATTTGGGTAAAAACATAATTACATGAGTTATATTATCATGAAAAAATGTGTAATACATATATTTTTAAAATACAAATATTACAAAATCAAGCACGAGCTAAAGATAGATATTCGAATACTAAAATCCTCATGATATGACTGCTTTAGTTGCATATGAAATGACACATCAAATGCAAATATAATGAATCTGAATGGCTTCAAGTCCTAGATATGCACATCACCCACATAATTGTAGCTTTATTTATCATTCAAACAATGAAATATTTAAGAGAAGGCTAGTGAATACATATTTATAGTTAGATGAACCATTATTATACTATTTACACTCAACAAAAACTTGCAAATCATCGAATTCATCAATAAATCGAAAGAGAACAAACAAATTAAATCAACTAAAGTAAGAAAACAACTACATACACTAATATAATTAGTTAATTACTATTATTAATTAATAATTTATAAGTTGTACTTTTATTTAGATGTATGTGATGTCACGTGTTTATGAAAATTAAAGAGATTTAATTAGTCGGTGCGGTGCGGTTTTTGCGGTTTTCAAGATCTGAAAACCGCACCGCACCGAACCGCGCTCGGTTTTTAGAAGTTCAAAACCGCACCGCACCGAAACTACGCGGTGCGGTTTAAAAATCGGTGCGGTTTGTGCGGTGCGGGCGTTTTTTGCAGTTTCTTATCCTGCCAATATTTTTTTTGTTCCTGTTTGTCCAGAAGTCCTCCCTTCACGATTTCTTGTTTCCTGCATCAGGAAATCATTACTCCCTTCACGATTCCCTAAATGCTGCATCAGGAAATTATTACCCCCTTCACGAATTCTCTGATTCCAGCCCACCCACATCCAGTCCAACATTCCAAACCCGCAATCCCTCGGTATTCCAACCACCTGTCGACTTTCAGACAACACTTTCCACCACCCGGATCTCCACCCTACAACATCCCCTTGCTCGGTGAGTGTTTTATTGTAGTATGGAGTTTTTGTTTTCAAGATTAAATATGGTATAGTGACTTTTGCTCTTTTGAATCTATTGCATTGTGGACTTTTGTTCTGGGATATTTTGTGCTTGCAGGAATTATTAGCCGTGCGCTCTCTTCGGACCTCCATGCGGAGGAAAGCCTAAGCTTGCTTCGCCCTAAAGAATTATTTTGTTTTTGCTAAAATTATATGGTGCGACTTAATCCTTTATTGCTATGTTTTGACTTCGCCGTTACTTCGTGCAAGTGTGTTCATATAGAGTTCATGTTGTAATTAAATTATCTCCCGCACTTCACGTAGGATTGCATTTTAGTCGCACGCTCACGTAGCCTACCCTACACCAGTCAGTGTTTAGGTTCATTACATATGTTGCATGAATATTCACATTGCATGTAGGATTAAGGCTTAACTTGTTTGCCACATATAGATTCGTCCTAAGTCAAATGGTATCAGAGCAAGGTTGCGATCACTCTTTTGATACGAAGTTATTGAGTCTATTGGTTTCGTTTTATGGCGTATTATTATTGCCACCCCCCGCCTTCACTTGAGAGGCACCCTTATTATTACGATGATTATTCTCTTGCACGACACACCACTTCTCGAGATCACGTCGACCCTTCGAGATGATTCCATTATGATAGAGACGACCACCACGATGAGAGGTCCAAACGTTATCATCATTACACCTCTCCACAACTTTTGGATGGTAGTGATAAGTACCGTTCGGGTCATCATCTTTGCACTTCTACACTATTTGAAGAATCAGAGTCTGTATATGCTCTACCCCATAGAGCTCCTTTGGAGAGGTCCTCATACCATCATGTTAATCACCCCCGCCCGTCGTCATACGTTCGTAGGGATCACACCCACCCACAAGCACGATCTGATTATGTTAGGAACAACTGTCTAGATGACTCTCAGGAGCCCTATAGAGGTCACCATCACAGGATCACATCACATGTCAAGACCCTCCTATTGTTCCGCAAATATAGATACCTGAGGCCAAATTTCAGCGATTAGTTCTTCATCAATTTTATCGCATGGATGCTGATCCTGATCTCCCGAGGACTACCTTTGGAGGAATCAATAGGTGAAAGCCTAGGGATTTATGTCAAGCCATCGACGCGTGTAGTAGTGCTCCTATTGGCATGAGAGACCCGACACCAGATGTTGATTTATCTCGTCTGGATGAGACTCAATTTCCGAGGACTACCTTAGTATGACTAGTGATTTTGGTCACGAGAGTGAGAACGAGCAGGGGAGGGGGTTAATAGGTGTCTTAGTTTTTTGTTAGGTGTTTATCATATTTCAGCTATTTAAGAAAGTAAAGAAAGCACCTAGCAAACTCAATGAGATTTATAGTGGTTCCCCAAGGTCTGGTACATCCACTTTCCCTCTACAACTATCCAGCTATGTGCTAGACCAGACAACCTCCTTCAAAACTCAGCTCAAAAGAGCTTACAACATAAATCCCTCAGGATTTCTCAGTTCTCCACCAAGACCCTACCTCAGGCACAAAAGCCCTACACTCAGAGTACTCCAACTCCTATAGCTCAGAAACCCTCCAGGTTTCCTGCCTCAGACTTATCACTAAGTCCTACTCTCAGACCTATACAGAAGTCCTACAGCCCAGGCTGGGAGTACAGCCCTACAACTCAGGCACAAATGCCCCACAACTCAGATCAATAATTAGATCATACAGTTGAGGTAAGAGAATTGATTACAATAGAAGTCTATTTGTAGATAGACCTTGAATAGCAGAGAACTTCTGTTGTTCTTTCTTGATGGCAATATCTGGAGGAGGTCCCTATACAGAATGATCTTCAGGTAGAACAGGTTAGGGCTTGCTCCCCCTTTATCTTCTTCTTCTTGCAAACGGAAGAAGATCAATCTTGAGTCAGATTACTGACTCAGCTTGTTCTTCTGTTAACCTTCAGTAGAAACAATCTTTCTTCTCTTAGAGCGTCGCTGAGCTCTTTTTGATTTTAGGTTATGTAATGACACTGTTTCATTGCCCTCATAGTTCTTCTTTATAATTCCTGGCAAATTTCAAAAGCCTCTAGAAATGTCTTGTCACTGACATGGATAGGAATAGAATAACTTATCTTTGCTTTTGGCGCCACCACCAATTTTGACTTTCGCTGCGCAGAGCGGGCTTCAATGGTAATATTTCGAATATACTCCACGGTACAGCTAAGTGCCGTCTACATTCTCAGCTGTATGAGTCTTGCTACAGAGACATGTATCTTACTGTGGTTGTAATTGAGTCTTTTCAACGGTACCACTGAGTAGATTCTTCATTCTCAGCGGTATGAACTTTAATGTTGAGATCTGTAGCTTTTAGTGTCATCTCCACGATATCATCGAGAGGAGTCTTTATTCTTGACGATATGTCAACGATATTGTTGACACTGATATTCCTTCTCAACGGTGTATTCTATTTTAGAGTCAACTGTAATCTGCCATGTATAAACATGAAGTAGATATACCATCAAATACATTATGCACTTATCATTGTAAGTGTTGCTTCTTCAAATCAAGGAATATTGATGACAATGTTTCCAACAATCTCCCCATATTTGAAGAAGACAGAACACTTATCAATGCTAAGATGCATTAACCATAGAGTCTTAGTGTGACAGTAGGCCATGCTATAACAAATGTTCATGTTATATTCATAACGTCATCTGATCATAGTACAAACATGATATAGTTATAGGAATAAATTTTCACAGAAAATTAGCAATGATCATTAAAAAGTATATCTCAGCATACTTGATATTTTAGATGTTTAAAACCAGAGTTTTTATTCTTAAAATCCAGTATACTTTATCACAGATACATTTTTACAATACTGAGAGTTTGTCAATCAGAATTTGAGCTTTTTCACTAGTGAGCAGTGCTCGATCCTTCACCTTCTTCAGCTGCCCTACTTTTAGCATTTTTGGCTTTGTTTTCTTGTCTCATGAAATACAGTTAGGGTCCGTTCGTTTGGCAGGAAATGAGACACAGGAATTGGAATTGGTCCAATTCCGATTCGCGCAGGAATTGGAGTTGAAGTCAATTACAATTCTGTTGTTCGGCAGAATGCAGGAATTCTTTCACAGGAATTGGAATTAGTAATTCTGATGATCGGCTGCATGTTATTTTTCAGTTGATATGAAAGCCTAATAATGGAAACATCAATTAGCACTACTATACCATGTGATTACATGGACATGATCCAATTACAAGGTTACTGGCGTCTAAAAATTACTTTTAACATTTACATTTATGTAAGCATTTGCATTTAAATTAATTTAGTCATGTTAATTATGCAAACCACAATGCTAATTGATCTCAACATTTCAGCACAAGATATCCCGGACAGAAACATGACTTCTAAACCATAGTTGCTTCCCCTCTTTCAATCCATATTTCAGCACAAAAAGAACTTGTCCATACCATAAAAATTAAGATCGCCAGCAAAAGAAGCCTTGGAGCCGGTGAATAGAAGAACGAGAGAGGAACAGGGATTCACATGAAGATGAATCTGCATTTTGCCTGTGCTCTGCTGTCGTCAAATCACTGCATATAATGATCTTCCTGCAAGCTCGGTTTAATGCTTCTGGCCAAGCTCTCCTCCAGATCTGTGAGTGAGTCGGGTCACCTCAGATCTGCAGGTGTGACCTTAGAATCCGGTATAGGGGAGGAGATGAGCCTTATTTGGGAGCTTACATGCGGATTTGTGGCTTGCAGCGGTGGAAGGAGCGGACTGGAGCAACAGTGGACTCGATCGACGGGATTGACAGTGGGATCGTCGATGAAATCATCGCGAACGATGGAATAAGGCATGGACATAAGACGCGGGATGTGGGACTGGAATTCTCAAGTCCGACCTCTTTAGGTCGGAAATGGGTGGGAGGAAAAACTGCCTAATCCAAATTCCCATGGAATTCAATTGAATTCCAATTCCATAAAAAAAAGTGGCTACCGAATAACGGAATTGAAATTGACAATTTCAATTCCAATTCTTTTCCCCAATTCCGCTCAAATGAACGAAGCCTTAGGGTTTTGGAATATATTTGGATGACATCCTCTTTCGATTGTTTTTTCTTACCAAATTTTCTTTAACAATTCTTTCCCTTGGAGATAGCCTCTCTAAATGTTATATCCATTCTTCTGAAGGATAAACACTGTCAATATTCTTTAGAAGTTGTCCATGATTGATCAATGCATTGATGATGATACTTTGAGAATCATCACTCTAGTATTCATACTTAGGATCGACTGCATGCTCTTGTCTACTTATTGCCATCATTTCTTCATTCAGCATGACTCCATCTCATTTTCTCCTCTCGGCTAACTACTCATCTTGAGCTACTCTTTCCTGACCCTGAAAGTCAAAGTACGAAAACCCGTTCTTGTCTAGTAGGGGTAGGTTGAGAGCAATTCTTGTGCCTTGAAGGACTCGTAGGGATTGCTCAACATTGATCTTCTCCTCCTTTCTGGCTTCTTCATCAACCTTGTTTTCCAGAAGTTTGGTGTTTACTTCAAATTTGCTGGATATTGTTTGGAAAACATTTTCATGATCATTAAGAATCTCTCCTTTGTGTTCGACTGCCATTTTCATGGCCTCAACATGAGTAGAGTGTACATATTCTTCAATGTAATCTACTCCTTGCCCGATGGTTTCATCTGTTTGACTTACATAATTTTTAACACTTGTTATGTCCTGTGCAGATTGCCTCAGGCTGGCATCCATAGTTCGAGGATATTGACAGAACTATCAATATACCCTTTCAAAGTTGTGGCTTGCTCATCTAGGAGAGCTTTTACTGAAGCTATGATGGAGCTTTCAGCACTACTGTTAGAGGGTGGATGTTGAGGCATCTGTTGTGGCGTAACTTCATCAGGAATTGAACTTGTTCCGTGGTTCTCTTTGTTGGAACATGGTTTTCCGCATCTCCTAGGTTTGAGAATAACAAATCCTATGTGTTTTTGATCTTGTGTGCTTAAGTGTGCATGAAACAAGTCCATATGACTCAAGGATAACATATGAAGGTTGCCCTCAGAATTGATCCTAGAATTACAATATGCCCACTAGCGCAGGCGGTAGCACCTAGCGCAGGCGCTAGCGATGATTAACGCAATTTTGGGAGCATCTTTAGAAGGCGCTAGCGCCAGGCGGTAGCGGATAGCGCTAGCGGTAGCGCGGAGCACAAGAGACAAGACAGCAGAGTTTCTTCAAGAAATTTCCACACTTTGTCTCTTGTGCTCACTCCTATAAAAGGAGGTCTCTTCTCTCGTTTTCCTTACACATGTTGAAGAGAGGACTTGTGCCAAATTCCAGAGCCTTATGTGGCCGAGAATTGATCTCCCACCAAAAGCTTAGAGAGTTTCAGAAGGAGGACTTGGTCACGCTATATCCGAAGGGCGATTGTTTCAACCTCGCTTATTCTACATCGATCGTTCATCTCCGACTTCAGAAGTTTCTTAGAGGGAGTTTTTATTATTATCATTTCATATATTTTGTAAACCGTTAGAGAATTCGCCTCGTGTTGGCGACTAGGTCTGGGTAGGACTTAGGGCAGAAATTCGCCTCGTGTTGGCGACTAGATCTAGGTTAGGTTTAGGGGGTGCTCAAGGCCATATCTGAGGAAGGATTGACTAGAGCGGCTTGAGGCAGTATCCGGGGAAGGATCGGCTAATGCCAACCGGTTCGTGGGGATACGAGTCGGTATAGAAAACAAAAAGAGTCTTTCATATTTTGCCCTGATTTCTAGCGTCATTGAAATCGAATTTTGTAATCAATTTTATTAATAATAATCAAGTCTCTCTTTGGGTAATAAAATTGATTTGTTTTTCATTTCTCTAAATTGTTTATTATACTCTCTTTCATTATAAAACAATTTAGATCTTTATTCAAAATCACTATTTTGATATCTTATTATTTCAAGTATTCCAAAATATAATATAAGTTTTTAAAACCCTTATTCACCCCCCTCTAAGTGCGCCTACAGATCCAACATGTGGTATCAGAGGCAGGTTATTCCAAATTGGCTTAACCACAGGGAATAATGGCGTCTCATGATCTCGCTTCTATTAGTGGGGAAATTTTTTATAATGAAGAAAAATCTCTTACACCACCTTTATTTGAAGGGAAAAATTATAAAGGGTGAAAATTTTTAATGGAAAGGTTTATTAAAACTTTAGATATCGAAACATGGAATTTAACATAGTAAGACCAGCGGATGAATCAAATAAAAAAGAACGTCATCTAAATACAAAAGCCAAACACTATTTATTTTGTGGTCTATCAAATGAAGTTTTCAAATTAATATATTGTTTTTCTAGTGCAAACAAAGTGTGAAAATTTCTTGAAGAAATGTATGATCTTCCTCTCGCAGGTATGGAACAAACACAGGAGGAGAAGGACATGCAAGCATCCACCATTATTCAAGAAGATTTCTCTCGTAGCAAAACCATGGAAATCATGGAAATTGACTTAGACAAAGAGAGCAATTCATTAAGAGACAATGAAGATAAAAATTCATCTATAAAGGAGGAAGGCCTAGAAGACAACAAAGGAACTTCATGTTCACATCTTACCTCTTCCGATAGCGCTGTAAGAATGCCTAATTCTTTTTCTTATTTTCATATACTATAAATTGCTAAACGTAAAAATGAAGAAATTAAAAATTGCCAATAAACAATTACATTTAGAAAATAAAAGATTAAAAGCTAATTCAGAATCTAAATGTGATGTGGCTTCTCCATCTTGCCCAAAAATTGAAATCTTAAAACTTTGTTTTGATTGTAATAATATAAATGAAAATTCAAGGATTTTGAAAAAGAACTATTAATTGTAAAAGAACAAAATGAAAAATTATCTTTAGAAAATTTATCTTTGAAAAGTGATTGTGCTACGTGACAAAATTATAAAATTGAAATCAAGGAGATGGACGAAACATTTGAGGAATTTAGAAATGAATATCAAAATCATATTGACTCTATTGTTTCCACTCTTAAAAATAGCACAATAGCTTATAATAAAGCTAGTCATAATCTAAAGATCAAGAATGACGAATTAAAATAAAAAATCAACTTGCTTATGAAAATTATAAATAAAAATTCACAATATCAAGAAATATCAAAAAGCATGTTGAGTATGAATATGAATATCTTAACTAAACCCAATAATGGGACTAAGAAACACAAAGTATTTGTAAATCAAAGTCAAAATCACCATTATTTATAAAATCATGTTTCTTCCAACTTAAAATTAAAATTACACAAATTTCCTATGATCAATAACTTCAATAATCATTACAATCATAATTTCAATATAGAGATTATCACAATGAAAATTTGATGCATAAGAACAACATTAAACCAAGGTTTGAATGGAGACCCAAAGTTAAAAATGAAACATTAACTTCACATGATAGGACCCATTCATCACTATCTACCCACAAACTTACACGTTATATTTGGGTACCCAAAGGAACCACCACACTTGGCCCCCTTTAGATACCTAAATCTCTTATTCATTAGGTATCACCAAATGCATGAAGTAGAATATTTTCAAAATGAAATACACAAATTTCTACTTCATGATACGCTTTAATGTCTTTTTCTTTTTCTTTTTGTTTTCTTATTTTTTAAGCTCTCATGTTATGAGCATCTTAAATATTATTGGAAATATGATTTTATCTCTTAAAACTTAATAAGTTTATAAATCAAATTGATCAAAATTCAAAATCATATTTTATTTTGATGACCTATCCATCTTTCTTATATTCATTGCCTATAAATATCTATATTATCCATATAGATCAAACTCTAAATTTGTTATGAGATATTTCTCTAAATTAATAAAATCACGAACTTCACTTTTTCTCTTTCAAAATTTCTTTGAGGGATGTCCATTGTTCATAAATCACTCTTAAACCCATTTTTATGCATGAACATCATTTCACATTAAAATCATACTTATTTGGATTATTCGAACATGATATCTTATGTTTTCATTTCCTATCTCTTTCAAGTTATATTATTTTGATAAACACAAGCCTTTAGAAAAGTCAAAATGAAGATATAATAAAATATATCTCATGCAATATTTGGTAAAGTCATATACAAAATCGCTAATGTTTCATGCAATTTACACTATTTTGGAATATCCAAAAACTCTGAAATTTCTGCATGAAACTACTCTTAGGAGACTTAGTACCCGTTTGGTTGGGCTGATAGCCTGCTGTGCATTTTCAAAAAAACACAGGTTAGAGGAGAAGCAGTGTTTGCTTCGGCTTATTTCCAAACAGCGGGTACTTTGGATCTGCAGTTTTCTATTACCTCCCAACCGTAGTTGAAAACCCCGTCCAGACGCAATCGCCGCTTCCCTCGCGCTCCCGTGTTCAACGCGATTCTTCCCTCCCGCTCCCGTGAAATCCCGATACCTAAGCGGCGATGATTCCTCCCATCCAGGTGATTATACTCTTCCCGCCGGCGTCCGCCTTCAATCGCACTTCCCTCCCGCTCCCGTGCAGCGCGATTATTCCCTCTTGCTCCTGTGAAATCGCGATACCTAGCGGTGACGATTCCTCCCCCCCCGGCGATAACACCATTCTTCCCGCCGGCGTCAACACCGATTCAGCCCAAGCTATAGCTGGATCCATCGATCTGGTGCCTCCTCTCTCTGCGACGCCTTATCCCGTTACCTAGCTATGACATCCACGACCTCCTCTTCATGCGATCTCGCCCGGATAGCTAGGGATTCAAATGGTTCTTCCTCCTTCTAGGTTCACCTTGCATTTCCAGCTGCAGGGGGTTGCCTCACTACTTATTTTGGTTCTCCAGGTTTGAACGGCTACAGGGTTTACATTGCCCCATTCCAGGACTGAACGGCTACAGGGTAATCCCTCCTTCTCTTCTTTTATTTGATTAGAGGCTGCAGTTTTTCATGTGTTTTGTGTGTGTATATGTGTTGGTGTGTGTGTGTTTATTGTGGTGTGTATGTATGTGTGTGTGTGTGTGTGTGTGTGTGTTTCTATGGTGTGTTTATTATGGTGTGTATGTATGTGTGTTTTTGTATGGTGTGTGTATTTGTTGGTGTGTGTATGTTTGTGTATGTGTGTATGTGTGTGTGTATGTGTGGTGTGTTTATTTTTATGATGTATGTATTTGTATGGTGTATGTATTTGTTGGTGTGTTGTAGTGTGTGTGTGTGTGTATATGTTGTGGTGTGTGTTTATGTGTGCTGTGTGTGTGTGTGTGTGTTGTGTGTGTGTGTATGTTGTGGTGTGTGTTTATGTGTGTTGTGTGTGTGTGTATGTGTTGTGTGTTGTGTGTGTGTATGTTGTGGTGTGTGTGTGTGTATGTGTGTGTATGTTGTTGTATTTTGTGTTTTGTTGTGTGTATGTTGTGTGTGTTGTGTGTATGTTGTGTTGTGTGTATGTTGTGTTGTGTGTATGTTGTGGTGTGTGTGTGTATGTTGTGTGTATGTTGTGTGTGCCTAGTGTGTGTGTGTGTGTGTATGGTGTGTTTATTTTTATGATGTATGTATTTGTATGGTGTATGTATTTGTTGGTGTGTTGTGGTGTGTGTGTGTGTATGTTGTTGTATGTTGTGTTTTGTTGTGTGTATGTTGTGTGTGTTGTGTGTATGTTATGTTGTGTGTATGTTGTGTTGTGTTGTGTGTATGTTATGGTGTGTGTGTGCATGTTGTGTGTATGTTGTGTGTGCCTAGTATGTATTTGTATGGTGTATGTATTTGTTGGTGTGTTGTAGTGTGTGTGTGTGTGTATATATATATGTTGTGGTGTGTGTGTGTGTTGTTGTGTGTGTGTGTGTTGTGTGTGTGTGTATGTTGTGGTGTGTGTGTATGTTGTGTATGTTGTTGTATGTTGTGTGTATGTTGTGTGTGTTGTGTGTATGGTGTGTTTATTTTTATGATGTATGTATTTGTATGGTGTATGTATTTTTTGGTGTGTTGTTGTTGTATTTGTTTATGTGTGTTGTGTGTGTGTGTGTATGTTGTGTTGTATGTGTTGGTTGTATGTATATGTGTTTATGTTTGATATATTTGTTTATCTTGTTTAATTTTTTAAGGATGGTCAAAACAAAAGATGGCGGAGTGTCCGCTATGTGGGACAATAATGATGTGATGATCTTTTGTGATATCTGCATTAAAGAGATAGAGCTAGGGAATCGACCAACCACGCATTTTAGTAAAGAGGGGTGGTCAAATGTGATGAAAAAATTTGATGCACAGACCGGGAATCTTGGTACGGAGTCTATTGATGAAAGAGAAATGTCAGAGGATGAACATGATGACATTGAGGTTAGTGGAGCTTCTCAACCAACTGAGACCTCAGAAACAAGCAAAAAAAGAAAGAAAGGAAAGAAGAAAGCTACTAGCTCGGTGTTAGAAGATTTGGTCGAGTCCTCAAAGATCATAAGTCAAAGCATCCAGGGGCCACAAGTGATCTTATCATCTCCTTTTACTATTGGACTTGCACTAGAAAAATTAGGCACGTACCCAGAAGTGCAATCCGATGAAGGCTTCTATGATTTTGCCATCAAATATTTGATGGAAACAAAGCATAGAGAGACTTTCATGTGTCTTCCAGAAGGCATGAACATCAAGTGGTTGAAAAACCGCTATACTCGTGGGTCGTAGTAGGAGACATGATGTTCTATTTTTATTATTTTTTGTTTTGATGTGGACACTTTTATCTTTTTTCTGGTTGTGATGATAACACTAGTTCATTGCATTATGTTTAATTACTTGATGTGGACATTATGGATATTATGAGATTTTAACTTGCTATTTCTGATGTTGTAATTCTTGGTATTGTTTTTATTTAACAGAAAATGTCTAGTGATGAATCAGAGAATACCAGAGCAGAGCACGAGAAGCACGCGATCTTTAGAAGAAATTGTGTTATCGCCCATCATCAAAATGTGGTGGCAACAATATGTTATATCTCCGAACACACCTCGCTGTTAAACCATCCAGTTCCATCCATGACTTCAAAGCAAACTGGCGATAAATGGTTCGGAGAGCTACTTCGTGGTACTCGAGTTAGATTTCATGACTCATTCATGATGAGTCAAGAAATTTTTATGGGTCTCTTGCATGCTCTGGAAGAGAAGTGTGGTTTTCAGGGAACAAGAAGAACTGCAGCCAGAGAAGTCCTAACATTGACAATATATATATTGTCTCATAATGAATCAATGAGAAAAACACGCGAGCGATTTCAGCACTCAACGCAAACAACTAGCAGATTGTTTGCTCGTGGTGTTCACGCTTTGTTGCAGTTAGCCGAGGAAGTGATACAGCCATCAGATAGGTATTTCCGCTGCACTCTGCAAGAGATTATGTATGACATGCGTTATATGCCTTTTTTTAAAGATTGCATTGGGGAAATAGATGGAACACATGTCGACGCGTGCGTACTAGTGGGAGGTCAAGTTCCATATATTGGGAGAAAGGGCATATCGACACAAAATGTCATGGCGGCTTGTGATTTCAACATGTGCTTCACTTTCGTTATGGCAGGTTGGGAGGGATCTGCGCACGATAGTCGCATATTCAATTATGCAATTACTGATCCTCGTTATACGTTCCCTCATCCACCTCAAGGTAAATAGTAAAAATTCAGTTCATATAATTATTACTTTAAAAAATATATCAATTTTTAAACATTTTATAATATTTTTCAGGAAAATATTACTTGGTTGATGCTGGCTATCCTCTGCAAAAAGGATATTTAAAACCATATCCAGATACAAGGTATCATCTACCAGATTTTGCCCGTGGTGGACGTCGCGCAGAAGGACGTCGAGAGATGTTCAATCATGCGCATTCATCGCTTAGAAGTGTGATAGAATGATCTTTCGGTGAATGGAAGAAGAAGTGGGCCATACTGCGGGATATGCCGAGCTTTCGCTTTGACAAATAGGCAGATATTGTGATGGCCACAATGACTTTACATAATTTCATTCGCCGGCATCCTTCGCGTTTGGATTTTGATTTCAGTGAGTCCGAGCAGAGGGGTCGAGATGATGGAGTGGCTACACAAGAGCGACAAGATACATGCCCTGACACTGCAGGTGGTGTAGAGGAGATGATCGCGCTACGTGATAGTATAGCGGATTAGTTGTATGAATCTAGATCGTAGGAGATATCATGGCATATGGTTCATGTGGACATTATTTTTTTGTATTTGGTATTATATGTTGGAAAATATATTTATTTTTCATATATTTGGTGAGAAAAAAAATTCACTCAAAACTCCGTTTTGTTTCCAAACAATATTTTCAAAACTCCGTTTTACAAACTCCATTTTACAGAATCAACAACTTTTCATCCAAACAGTTTTTTAGCAAAACTCCGTTTTCCAGAATCAGCACTTTTCATCCAAACAGTTTTTTTAGCAAAACTCCGTTTTCCAGAATCATCACTTTTTCTATCAGCAGCTTTCCATCAGCAAAAGCCCAACCAAACAGAGCCTTAATCATGATCAAAAATTAGGATTTTCAAAATCTTAAAAAATAGTGTACTGTTTGTCGCGCTAGAGCTAGCTCGCCTATGTGATTTTATGTAATTTTAAAATTCTGAAAAATCGCTAAAAATATATTATTTTATATGTACTACTCATTTAGACATTTATGTTAGTAATTGATTTTTGAAAAATTAAAATAAAAAACTACGAAAGCCAAAATTGCAAATAATATTTTATTTTCTTCAATTCTTTGTTTATTTGTTTGATTTCTATTTCTATATACAAAAATTAAATACAAAAATATAAAACAAAGCATTATAAAAAAATATTTTTTGAACTTAAACTTTTCTATTTACACGTATCTTGCAAAAAGGAGATTTGGGCTATCATCCCATCACATCTCCAAGTACCGGGCGAACCCCTCACATGGTAGACCTCGGGAAGTCCAAGATCAATTTTAAGAGTTCAATTTTTAAAATCAAAATTCTTTTTATAAAAAAAACTGTATGAACTTTATTATAAATATCTAAGTGTGTTTTAATCTATCATTTAGATCTTCTACAATGTTGCAATTTATCTTTTCAAACTACTCTGAACATTATTTTTATCATGCTTTGATATATCTACTCATATGTGCACCAATTGTAATGAAAAGGTTGTGTAGAACCAAGCTTAGCATGCCTCTAAGTATGCGTAAATGTTTTATGGTTGATAATGATTTTTATTCACTCACTTATTTTGGTAAAGTCTACTTGTGCTTTTAATCTAAGAATGCTTGCTTGTTTATTGTGACTGTATAATGAATTAAACTTTGCACAAGTATCTTACCTACACCACCTTTATTTGCACTCTTAATATTTAAGAAAAGTGGTAGTCCTTTCAAATTACATTGGTTTGCAAAATAAGTGTATTCGGAGAACTTTGTACACAAAATAATCATGAAATAAATTGACAAAGATAACTCCACCAAGCACTACTTGAACCTCCTGATAAGTCTTAATAAGCGTTGTGAGGTTGAGCATCTTGGAAAGAATAGTAAAGTGTCTTGTGCAAACCTTCATTTTTACACCACTTATTCTTAAGTACACCAGATCACAAAAAATATATATATTGAAAAATAAAGTGTGTGATCCCTCAAGCACTACTTTGCACCCTGATAAGTCTTAATGAGCATTGTGTGTGCAAAGTTCCTTGGTACTTGCACATTTTTTCTATGTGCATTGAAATGTGTGGAAGTAAAATTATTTGTGTTTTATTGTGCACTTTACTCTACATATGTCTTGTATTTTTGATTAAATCATTTGTTTAATCTATTCAAAATACACTTATGTGCACATCATTATCTTCCATAACACTTAATCTCATGAGTATTGGATCCTAATGCTAAAATTCTATACTCCTCTTTATTTATAAATGCACTAGATAACCTAGCATGCTCTCTACAATGTTTGGTATGTTTTGAATTTATGAATTATAAATAAATTGTGGTAGTTTCTTTTTGATATCCTTCATTCATGCTTGGTTACTTTCTTGTAATCTTTAAAATTTTAAAAGAAAAATGATCTACAAAAACATCTTTTCATTTTGGACTTTCACTCAAATTTCTTCATATGAATAGTCATGTTTACAAAAAGATGTTTCGTGTATTTCTACAACTCTTCCGCAACATTACTATATAACATTTACCTTGTGTTTTTTATGCTTATCTCAAGTCTTCAAACTTAGAAATCCTTTTTTCTTCAACAACGTGGTCGACTTGCTTGGTAAATGTTATATTTATTCTATAAAACTCTGATCTATTCCTATAAAAATATTTATGCTAAAAACTCTGATCTATTTCTATAAAAAAATTATGCCTAAAACTTCTTATCATTTCCTCTTAAAAGCTCGATCATGCCTTATCTTTTTATCAAAAATCTTCTTTTTTATGTCTATTGTTTCCTTGCCACTTTTGCTAATAATAAAAGGGGGAGAACTAACATGATAAATATTAATCACTATCAAATGGGAAAACTAACATGACTAATGATTAAGATGATAACCTATATATTAGGGGAGCATTCACATAGGAGGAGCATGTATTTAGGGGGAGCAATTTTAAATACTTAAATCGATATTATCCTAAGTCATCACTTTCACACTCACACAAGTAGGTTTCATCATGCTTATATATTAATGCTCTGATTTATTATTAATGGATTTGTTATTATCAAAAGGGGGAGTTTGTTGGAACATGGTCTTCCGCATCTCCTAGGTTTGAAAATAACAAATCCTATGTGTTTTTGATCTTGTGTGCTTAAGTGTGCAGGAAATAAGTCCATACGACTCAAGGATAACATATGAAGGTTGCCCCCAGTATTGATCCAAGAATTACAACATGCCCACTAGCGCAGGCGGTAGAACCTAGCACAGGCGTTAGCGATGATTAGCGCAATTCTGTGAGCATCTTTAGAAGGCGCTAGCGCCAGGCGCTAGCGGATAGCGCTGGCGGCAGCGCGGAGCACAAGAGGCAAGGTGGCAGAGTTTCCCTGGAATGAAAGATACGCACACGCAGAATAATTCTATACCGGGATAGCACTGGCAGTAGCTCTAGCGCTGGCGCTAGCGCTCACTCCTATAAAAGGAGGCCTCTTCTCTCGTTTTCCTTACACATGTTGAAGAGAGGTGTTGTACCAAAATTCCAGAGCCTTATGTTGTCAAGAATTGATCTCCCATCAAAATCTTAGAGAGTTTCTGAAGGAGGACTTCATCACGTTATATCCGAAGGGTGATTGCTTCAACCTCGCTTATTCTACATCGATCGTTCATCTCCGACTTCAAAAGTTTCTTTGAGGGAGTTTTTATTATCATCATTTCATATCTTTTGTAAACCGTTAGAGAATTCACCTCGTGTTGGCGACTAGGTCTGAGTAGGACTTAGGGCAGAAATTCGCCTCGTGTTGGCGACTAGATCTAGGTTAGGTCTAGGGGGTGCTCAAGGCCATATCCGGGGAAGGATTGGCTAGAGCGGCTTGAGGCCGTATCTAGGGAAGGATCGGCTAAAGCCAACTTCTATTATTGCACACAACTTTTTGTCCCATTCTTTGTTCAGGGATCTTAGGAACTTATCATTTAGTCCAGAGTTTGTGAACTCTCTTCCATATGTTCTAAGTCCATTGACAATCCTGAAGGACTTCTCATAGCAGGTAGCCATGTCATCCTTCTTATCTTGCCTGAAGTATTCATACTCCTAATTCAGGAGGGATTTTCTATCATCCCCGACTTCCTCAGTTCCTTCCATGTAGACAACTAAGGACTCCCACATCTCCTTAGCTGTTTTGCAATGAATTAGATTTTGAAAGGTTGAATCATCAATTGCATTCACAATGATGTTCTTAGCCCTTTTGTCCATAGTGACCAGGGCCACATCATCTTTGGTGAAATTAGATAATTTCTTAGGTGTGGAACAACTTTTGGATCTACATGAATGTTCATAGGAATATAAGGTCCTTCTTCTACTGCCAGATAGACTCTATGATCTGAGGCTTCCATGTACAACCTAATTCTTTGCTTCCAGATGGTGAAGTTCTCCTTGGTGCAGATAAGCAGCTTCATTGAGCTCATCTCCTTATGATGCTCACCAGCCATTTGTTTATCACAACACACTAGATTTGTAGATCTTGTTCTAAGCTGTTAAGCCATTGAACTCAACCTAGCTTTGATACCAATTGAAAGATTATGGGTTGTCTATAAACTACACCTAGAGGGGGGGGGGGGTGATTAGGTGTTTTCAATTTCTTTGCTACTTAATAGTTTATCTATCACAGCACACAAACATCACAGAAAACACACAATGATTTATAGTGGTTCCCAACTAGAAAATGTGTCTATAGGTAGTCCACTATCCCTCCCACCTATCTAGCAGTGTGCTAGACTAGACAACTTCTCCAACTTAGATCTTTTCACTATAATCAGATCTTACAACTCAGGTTCACACAGAACCCTACAAAGCTCAGACTTTACAAGTCCTACAAACTCAGATCTTCAACAAGATCCTACCAAACTCAGGTTCACCAAGAACCCTACCAACTCAGATCTATCCCTAGATCCTACCAGCTCAGACTCACAAAGAGCCCTACAAAGCAATACAGAAATGTTGTTGTAGAAGAGAAGACTTCATAAATGAAAGCTTGAATCACAGATCTTCTTCTTCTTCTTGTAACAATAAGCCCAAAGATCTTGTGGATCAATGAACCTTTCTTTAGAATCTTCTGTAGACCTTCACAACATGACAACAATGAAGACTTCTTCTTTTTGGTGATTCTTTTCTTTCTCTCATCAGGAGTATGTGTGAGAATAATACTTAAGAGAATACTGAGTTGTCTGTCCTGTAGATAAAATTATCTCCTTTTATATGCTCTGCAATTTTGCATAAAACCCCTTATTGATTATTCCATAATCAATTTTCCGTTTTAAATTGTGTTGCAAAATTTGGCAATTCTTTATCATAATTACTGCCCTTTCTTGGAACTTGCAGAATATAGAAATAATAAATTTCTTTCTTAATCATTGTGTAACGGCTATATTCGGTAGAAAATATATCATTTAATGCTCCTTGATTTGTGCGCAAGATAGGCGGCATGCACATTCCCTGAATATCAATTTCCAAGAAAGTCTGCGCATTAAATGTTGCTTTGCACTCTCTCAAGACGATGTTAATCCTTCATGACGATATCATCTTGATCAGTGTATACGACATATATACTTCACGATGATATAGTCGATATACTTCCTTCTTCACGACTCTACTTAATATCAGAATGATATTACTCCTTATAGACGACATTGTCGAGATGTTACTTTCATTTGGACTTAGACTTATTCTTCAGGCGGACTATCTTTCTTTAAGACGATATCGCCTTGATCTTCTAGACGATATGAGGTCTTCAAGACGATTTTAGTCCAAGTGAACCTTTCTTTATGAATCAAGTAGATATATCTTTTATCCTTCAAGGTTGAACTTCTTCTTCAAGACAATATCATAGAGACATCTTAGCTTTATCTGCGATAAGATTTTTTTCAAGACAATGTCGTCGATATTTGGACTTGGCTTTATTCACGACAAGCTTTCTTCAAGACGATGTCGTCGATAACTGGACTTAACTTTATCCACGACAAGCCTTCTACAACCTTCGAGACGATGTGTCTTCATCATGACGATATCGTTCAAACTATTTCGACGATATGATACTTTTCTCCATGATTCTTCTGCTGAGTCTTGAGACGATATTTTACTTAGTTAATTTTTATTATTTTTATCGTTTGTATACTGATGATGTAGCTTTGATGCATCTGTTATAACATGAACTTAAACACAACATCAAAGACAACTTAGCTTATCTATACTTGTGTTCCTTCTTCAAATATAGAGACATTGTAGGCACAATACCCAACAATATATTTTCTTATTTGTTGGTTTTTCTCTGTTAAATGTAGTTAGTTTATCTGGATTATTAGTATCCTGATCCTTAGTTATTGCACTCCTCTCACTTGTTTGATAATCACTAGGTCTAATGAATCTAACTGGATTTTTCCAGGCAGGTTTCCTAGGGACTTCTGTGCTAGTGCATGGGTCTGCTCCTAGACCTTGGTGCTTAAATCTCATGGAGAGATTTTGTGTAATATTTTTTTTAGCTTTTGACTCCTCCCATTGAGAGAGTCCTCAAAGGCTTTTGCCGTTGTTAGCTCTTCCTTCAATTTTAAATTTTCATTTCTTACTTATATTAATTCTATTTCTTTACCTTGAATTTCATTTCTCAATTCATTATTTATTGAATATAATTCTTCTTTCTTAAGAATTTCTAATTCTTCCTTATTTGCTTCTAACTCTTTTTAATTTTGATAAAATCATTACAGAATTCTTTAAAGCAGGTTTTAAAATCATCAGAATTAAAATCAAAATCATCTAACATGGATACCTGTTCTTCCTCATCTTCTGAGGACATTGTTGGAACATGGTCTTCCGCATCTCCTAGGTTTGAGAATAACAAATCCTATGTGTATTTGATCTTGTGTGTTTAAGTGTGCAGGAAAACAAAGTCCATATGACTCAAGGATTACATAAGAAGGTTGCCCCCAAATTTGAGCCATCAAATCCAACACTCCTACTAGCACTGGCGGTATCACCTAGCGCCCGGCGCTAGCAATGATCTGCGCAATTTCGGGAGCACATATAGAAGGAGATAGCGCCTGACGGTAGCCGATAGCACAGGTGGTAGCGCGGAGCACAGAAGGCAAGAGATAAATGTTTCCTCGGATTGAAGATCCTGCCGCGCAGAATATGTCCTAAAATGGGATAGCGCCGACGGTAGCTCTAGCGCAGGCGCTAGCGCTGAGGCTATAAATAGGACCCCTCTTCTCTCATTTCAGTCAGACATCAGAGAGAGAGATTGAGTGCTAGAAATCCAGAGGCTGCCTTCGCCGAAAGTTGATGTCCTACCAAAGTTTTGCGAATTTCTGAAGGAGAATCTATTCACGCCGGATCCAAACGAAGTCTGCTTCTACAACGCTTATTCAACAGCGGACCTTCGTCTCCAACTTCAGAAGTTCTTCAAGAGGGAGTTTTTAATTATTTTCATTTCATATTTCTTGTAAACGGTTAGAGAAATCGCCTCGTGTTGGCGACTAGGTCTGGGTAGGAATTAGGGCGGAAATTCGCCTCATGTTGGCGACTAGATCTAGGTTAGGTCTAGGGGGTGCTTGAGGCCATATCCGTGGAAGAGTTGGCTAGAGCGTCTTGAGGCTGAATCCGGGAAGGATAGGCTAGGGCCACCGGTTCGTGGGGATGCTAGTCGGGATAGAAAACAAAAAGAGTCTACTATTATTCGCCACTGATTTCTAGCGTTATAGAAATCAACTTTTTTAAAACCTTATTTCATATTAATAAAACATGTCTCTACTTTATTTTAATTGTTTTACTTGATTTCTCATTGTCTTAATCTCGCATTATTTTAAAGCTTTTCAAAATATAATATAAATTTTTAAGACCCTTATTCACCCCCCCCCCCTCTAAGGGCGCCTACCGATCCAACAAGTGGTATCAGAGAGCTTTTATTCCAATCGGCTTAACAACAGGGAATAATGGCGTCTCATGATCTCGCTTCTATTTGTGGGGTAAATTTTTATGAAGAAGAAAAATCTCTTAAACCACCTTTATTCGAAGGTAGAAATTATAAAGGGTGAAAATTTTTAATGGAAAAGTTTATTAAAAATTTAGATACCAATGTATGGGATATAACAATAGTTAGACCAGCGGATGAATCAAATAAACAGGAACGTCCTCTAAATGCAAAAGCTTTAAATAGTATTTTCTGTGCTTTATCTCATGAAATTTCAAAATTAATATATTGTTTTTCTAGTGCATACAAAGTATAGAAATTTCTTGAAGAAATATAAGATTCTCCATCTACAGGTATAGAACAAATGCAAGAAGTGGAGAACATACAAGATTGCACATCAAATGGAAAGAAGAAATCCCATCTTTGGAAGAGGAATGCCAAATAGATGAAGACAACAAAGAAAATTCATGCTCAAATCTCACAGCATCCAAAAGCACTGTAAGGAAATCAAATCATCTTATTGTTTGCAATTCTATTTCAACTTTACAATTGCTACAAATTACAAAGCGCAAAATTAAGAAATAAAAAAATGCGAATTGCAAATGCACTTAGAAAATAAAATTTTAAAAGCAAGAGTTAAAGTAGAATCAAAATCTGATTTATCTAGCTTTACTCATGTCACTTCAATTGAAAATAAAAAACCTTGTTTTGATTGTAATGATATTAAAGAAAAATTTAAGGAACTTGAAAAAGAAATTATTTGCATAAAAGAACATAATGAAAAATTATCGTCAGAAAATTCATCTTTAAAAAGTGATTGTGCTACATGCAAAAGTTATAAAATTGAAATTGAAGAGATGGATGAAACATTTGAGGAATACAGAAATAAATATAAAAACCATATTGACTCAATTGTTTCTACTCTTAAAAATAACACAATTGCTTATAATAAAGCTAGACATAATTTGAAACTTAAGAATAATAAATTAGAAACTAAAATTAACTTGCTTAAGGAAAGCATAAAGAAAAATTCTCAATATCAAGCAAACTCCAAAAGCAAGTTGAATATGATTTCTCAAAATTTGAATAAACCAAACAATGGAAATAAAAAACTACAAAAGATTGAAAATGAAATTCCAAAATACTATCATCATTATCACTTACAACATCAATCTTCTCCCAACATAAAATTAAATGTTCACAACTTTCCTATGAAAAATACTTTCATTAATCATCAATATAAAGATTATCATAATGGAAATTTCACATATAAGAATAACACTAAACCAAAGTTTGAATGGAGGCCCAAAATTAAATATGAAACATTAACTTCACATGAAAGGTCCCATTCATCACTAACTACCCACAAGCATACACGATATATTTGGGTACCCAAAGGAACCACCACACTTGGTCCTCTTTGGATACCTAAATCTCTTATTCACTAGATATCACCAAATGCATGAAGTAGAATATTTTCAAAATGAAATATTCAATTTTCTACTTCATGATATGCTTTCATGTCTTTTAATATTTCTTGTTTTTTTAAGTTATCATGTAATGGTCATCTTATATGTTATTGGAAATATGATTTGATCTCTTATTACTTAATGAGTTTATAAATCAAATTAATCAAAATTCAAAATCATATTTTATTTTGATGACCTATCTTTTATTCTTATATTCATTGCTTATAAATATCTTATATTATCAATATGAATCAAACTCTAAATTTGTTATGAGATATTTATCTAAATTATTAAGAAAATCATAAAAGACATATTGAAAGATTAATTGTCTTAAATACTAATGCCACATGCACAACCATGATGTATTGATGTCCGTTGTTAAAATTCTCTAACATCATATATCATAAGTCATATCAAAAGTCTTCTAAAAACAATTATTTCTATCACAATTATGTGAATTATAATTGATATAATAATTGATGACAATTGATATTATAATTACATACCATGGTTGGTGCATTATGTGTGTATTGTGATTTACATCAAGTTTAGACCTTTGAATCATCTTGATATCAAATCAAATAAAATCATCACTTTATTCTAGGTCTCTAAGTTGAAACACAATCAAACCTTGGTATAACATTAATCTCAAACTTATCATACTAACATTATCACCTAAAGAATATTTGTGTCTATATTAGGCTTTATATGTTTACCAAGATATAAAGACTGGGTATTCTCATTTAGGGCTTGTCCATGATATTCTTATGCATGAACATTATTTTTAATCACTAAAATCATGCATATTTGATTTGTTCATTCATGTCTTCTCGTGCTTACATTTCCTATCATTTTCAAACTACATTAGATTGATAAATATAAGCCTTAGAAAAATTAAAATGGAGATATAATAAATTATATCTCATGCAAATTTATTTGGTAAAGTCATATACAAAATCGCTAATGTTTCATGCAATTTGCATTATCTAGACATCTCCTAAAATTCTGAAATTTCAGCATGAAACTACTATTTGGACACTTAATCAAGATCAACAAATAAAAATTTCAAAATCATCAAAAATCGTGTACTGTTTCCCGCGCTAGCGCTAACGCCGGCGCTAGCACACCTATTTGTTTTTCTGTATTTTTAAAATTTTGAAAAAATCTTAAAACTATATTAATCTATATGTACTATTTATTTTTGCATCTCTGAATTTATTTCATTTTTGAAAAATCAAATACAAAAATACAAAAGGCAAAACACAAAAATTTTTTTGTTTTGCCTTTTTGTTTTTATCATTTGTTTAAAGTCTATTTTTATGCAAAAATCAAATACAAAAAAAAATACAAAAGCCAAATTACAAAAAATATGTTTTGCTTTTTTTGTCATTTGTTTAAAGTCTATTTTTTATATGCAACAATCCAATACAAAAATATAAAACATTAAAACTATAAAAAAACTGTATGGATTTTCCTATGAAAATCAAGCATGTTTTTAAACTATCTTTAGAACTTCAACAATGTTCCAATTTATCTTGTCAAACTACTTTGAACATTATTTTCTTCATGCTTTGATATATCTATTCATATGTGCATCAATTATATTGTAAAAATTATGTAGAACCAAGCTTAGCATGCCTCTATATATGAGTAAATGTTTTATGTTTGATAATGATATTTATTCACTCACTTATTTTGGCATTGTCTACATATGTGTTTAATCTAAGAATGCTTGTGTATGTTTTGTATTAGTACAATGAATTAAAATTGCACAAGTATCTTACCTACACTATCTTTATTTGCACTTTTAAAAGTTTAGAAAGTGGTTATGTTTTCATAAATTATATTGGTTTGCAAAATAAGTGTATTCGGAGAACTTTGTACAAAACAAAAATCATAAAATAAAGTGACAAAGATAACTCCACCAAGCACTACTTGAACCTCCTGATAAGTTTTAATAAGCGTTGTGAGGTTGAGCACCATGGAAAGAATAGTAAAGTATCTTGTGCAAACCATATCTTTCTTTCAAAATAAAAACCACTTACTCGTAAGTACACCGGATCACTAGTCACAACATTAAAATAAAATATGTGACCCCCCAAGCACTACTTTGCACCCTGATAAGTCTTGATAAGCATTGTGTGTGCAAAGCACCTTGGTAGTTGCACATTTTTTTTGTGCATTAAAGTGTGTTGGAAGTAAAATTATTTGTGTTTTACTGTGCTCTTACTTTACATATTTCATGTATTTTTGATTAAAACATTTGTTTATTCTACTCAAAAATACACTTATGTGCACATCATTATCTTCCATAACACTTCTTCTCATGTGTATTGGATCCTAATACAAATTCTATACTACTCTTTATTTATGAAATGCACTAGATAACCTAGCATGCTTTCTACAATGTTTGGTATGTTTTGAAATTGTGAATTAAAATAACATTGTAGTAATATCTTTTTAACATTATTTCATGCTTGGTTACTTTATTGTTGAACTTAACAATGATTTACAACAACTTCTTCTTTATGAAATTTAACTCATATATCTTTTTATGAATCATCATGTCTTACAAAAGATGTTTGATTGTATTTTTCTAAGTCTTCCACAAATTTACATTTACCTTGTATTCTCCTTATGCTAAAAACTCTGATTTATATCTATGAAAATATTGTATTGCCTAAAACTCTGATCTATTTCAATGAAAAGTATTCTAACACTCCTTATCATTTCCTTCTCACTAAAAAGCTCGATCATGCCTCTATCTTCTAATAAAAACTTTTCTGTGTGGTGCCTCCTTACGCACTTTTGCTAATAACAAAAGGGGGAGAACTAACATGATAAATATAATCTGCTATCAAAATAGAAAACTAACATGCTTAATTAAGATGATAGCTTACATATTAGGGGAGCATTCACTTAGGTGGAGCATGTATTTAGGGGGAGTAATTCTAAATGCTAAAATCGATTATTATCCTAAGTCATCACTCTCACACACACACACAAGTAAGTTTCATCATTCTTATATATTAATGCTCTGATTAATCATTAATGGATTTGTTATTATCAAAAGGGGGAGTTTGTTGGAACATGGTCTTCTGCATCTCCTAGGTTTGAGAATAACAAATCCTATGTGTATTTGATCTTGTGTGTTTAAGTGTGCAGGAAAACAAAGTCCATATGACTCAAGGATTACATAAGAAGGTTGCCCCCAAATTTGAGCCATCAAATCCAACACTCCTACTAGCGTTGGCGGTATCACCTAGCGCCCGGCGCTAGCAATGATCTGCACAATTCCGGGAGCATATATAGAAGGAGATAGCGCCTGGCGGTAACCGATAGCGCAGGCGGTAGCGCAGAGCACAGAAGGCAAGAGAGAAATGTTTCCTCGGATTGAAGATTCTGCCGCGCAGAATATGTCCTAAAATGGGATAGCGTCGGCGGTAGCTCTAGCGCATGTGCTAGCGCTAAGGCTATAAATAGGACCCCTCTTCTATCATTTCAGTCAGACATCAGAGAGAGAGAGATTGAGTGCTAGAATTCCAGAGGCTGCCTTCGCCGAAAGTTGATGTCATACCAAAGTTCTGCGAATTTTTGAAGGAGAATCTCTTCACGCCGGATCCAAATAAAGTCCGCTTCTAAAACGCTGATTCAACAGCGGATCCTCGTCTCCAACTTCAGAAGTTCTTCAAGAGGGAGTTTTTAATTATTTTCATTTCATATTTCTTGTAAACGGTTAGAGAAATCGCCTCGTGTTGGCGACTAGGTATGGGTAGGACTTAGGGCGGAAATTCGCCTCGTGTTGGCGACTAGATCTAGGTTAGGTCTAGGGGGTGCTCGAGGCCATATCCGGGGAAGGGTTGGCTAGAGCTGCTTGAGGCCGAATCCGGGAAGGATAGGCTAGGGCCACCGGTTTGTGGGGATGCGAGTCGGGATAAAAAACAAAAAGAGTCTACTATTATTCACCACTGATTTCTAGTGTTATAGAAATCAACTTTTGTAAAACCTTATTTCACATTAATAAAACATGTCTCTACTTTATTTCAATTGTTTTACTTGATTTCTCATTGTCTTAATCTCGCATTATTTCAAAGCTTTTCAAAATATAATATAAATTTTAAAAACCCTTATTCACCCCACCTCTAAGGGCAGCTACCGATCCAACAGACATCCCCAAAGTCATCATGCAGGCAGCTTCTACTTCTGCTTCTTCATCACTCTCAGATGAGGAGGAGGTTAACTCTGCTTCAGAGTCACTCCAGGTTTTAGCATTGAATCCTTTGCCCTTCTTCCTGAAGGACTTCTTCTTCTTCTCATCCTTGTTGTTTCTCCTATCCCTTTGTACCTGTGGGCACTTAGGATCTATGTGCCATGACTTGTTGAAGGAGTAGCAAATTACCTCCTTCTTTGGAGTCTTATCATATCTGGGATTTGAGCTCCTCTCTCTTCTCTTTGAGTCTTCTTTCATGACCCATTTTCTGAATATCCTTGCTAGGAGATTGAACATTTCATCTTTAGGAGTAGAGGGCTCTCCTTCAGTAGCTTTCAGAGCAAGGATTTTTTGAATAGGAGTTGGAGTTGTCTCCTTTGCCTCTGTTTCAGCTCAGTTTTCAGTAGCATCTCATATGACATTACCTTTCCTAGCAAGGTCTCAGTAGAGATTTCTCTATGCTATCTGGACTCTCTGATGGCCTAGATCCTTGAATACCAAGAGCTAGGGAAGCACATGAGGATCTTATCATTTATTTCTGTCAAGCATATCTCCTTGTCCAGACTCTTCAGCTCATTGACAATGATGCTGAATCTGTCATACATCTCAGCAACATATTCATTAGTTTTCTTTTGAAAATTCTCATATTAGGATATGAGAAGGGACTTCCCATCCTTTCTTTCATTTGAGCTTCCTTTTACCATTCTGGTGAGAGATTCCCAGATCTCTTTGGCTGATTGGCAGTCAGCTACCTTCTGGAAGGTGTCATCTGACATTGTGGATACCAGAATGTTCATAGCTTTAGCATCACATGCCTACTACTTCTTTTCAGTCTCTGTCCACATAGGCATGGGCACAGGTTCTTGTGTTGAAGATGCACTGACATTTTTCTTTTATGAGGCTGGAGGACCTGAAATGATAACATCAAAAATGTCATCATCAATAGAGTTCATATAAAGTTTTATTCTGGCCTTCCAGAGTGTAAACTTATTCAGATTACACACTGGAGGTCTTGTTGATGCATAATCCTTATCTCATTTTGTTTAAAAAGTTTTAACTAATTTTAAAATAAGTAAATGAGAGTAGGAGATTTTTTGATCAAGGTGTTAACCTTTTAATGATCAACCTCCCTCGGATACCAATTGAAAGTGCACAGTGTGCCTCTGAGAATTCTCTAGAGGGGGGGGGGGGGGGGTGAATAGAGATTTAATATCTTTTCTATCCTAACTGAGCATACAATAAAAATACTAAGGGATTATGCTTCAGCAACACCAAGGTGCAGAATAAATTATATGCAGTAAATATAAAAACAGACTAAACAGTAAGCTATAAGAGGGACAACATAGAAAATGAACAACCAGAAGACACAAGATTTTATAGAGGTTCCCCAAAATGTGGGTAGTCCTCTCTTCTAACTCCCTGGTAGGATTGCACAACATGTACCTGAGTCTTTTGATAAGGAGACTCTTAGAACCAATGATCTTTTGATAAGGAGATCTTGAACCACTCAGATCTTTTGATAAGGAGTCTTGAACCACTCAGATCTTTCGGTAAGGAGATCTTGAACCACTGAATCCTTTGGAAGAGGGATTCTTAAAACTCTGTTAAAGTAGTAGAATAGAGTAAGAAGAAAGAAGGAAGTAGAAGATAAAGAATTTTGTGCTCAGAAATTGTTAGAAGCTTTTCTCAAGTTCAGCTTTTGTTTTCTTTCACTAGATCTGCTGATGATGAACCATTGCTTATGATTGTGATGATTTGCAAGGGTTATGTTTCTCAGATCCTTTTCTCTGAAAGCTTCTTGTAATCTGGCTGCTATGAGATGTAGAAGAAGAAGCAGCCCTGTATATTTCCTGTGCAGAGAGAGATCACTTGATTTCTGTATGTGCCTCTTAGGGTTGAAGGAGGAAGAAGAAGAAGCAACCTTAATTGACAGCACAGATGTTTGTAATGAATGCTCTGTTGTTTTCTTCTCTTCTCTGCTTACTTATTGTCCATAATTGAGTTTTGAATTTCTTTCTAATTTGGGACAGCCCTCAGAAGGAATTCTGATTGGGTACATTAATTTTTCTTTCTTCTTTTGTTCCCAACCCGTCCATCATATTTAAAACACATTCCAAGAATGCTTTTGCCCTCTTGGAATGCTTCATTCCTTTCTTGGTAACAAACGATCCGTTGGAGAACTGTCTTTAATCTGGTGGTCCTTTTGAATAGGTGTTAGAGAGACAGTTGGAAAGACTTTGTTTTTCAGACTGTATTCGACGCTGCGTCTACTTCATCAATCTTCATGTCGACGCACCTCTGAGTTCTTATCGACATAGCTTTGAATTTCTTCTTATCTTTGGATGAACTCATATGTCGACGTTACGTCGATATCTTATCGACGTACCCGTCGAGTTGAAGCCTTGGACATGTTCTCTTAACTTCTCCGTCGAATTGTAGTCGACGTTACGTCGACTTCTCAGATAGCTTCAACTGGCTATTCCTCCTGCGTCAAGATCCTTTCGACGTTGCGTTGACTTGACTTATACTTCGACATGCTAAATATGTTGCTCTGACTTCTAGTCAGAGTTACATCGATATCCAATCGAAGTTGCATCGACTTTTATTCGATGCAAGTCTTAACTCAACTTGTTTTGTGATTGTTTTGACTTGGCCCTGACAAGCTAAGTTGAGTGTGACATCCTAAGACATCTAATGACTAGTTTTCCCTTACTATATAATGTGGGTAATAAACCTAGGAGGTAAAATCACTTATAAGTAATTTGTTAAGTTAAATCACAAGGAGTTTTCCCAATAGACCTCCTTCCTCCTCCTGACCTCTGCCTTTGCCTTGGAGAGAGTCTAAGTAAGAACTTGAAGAGAATCCTTAATTTTGAGGGATATATATATAACCGCAACCGCTGGCGCTAGCCCTAGCGCCCAGCGCTAGCCGAGAGGCGGTACGACCGAACCTATCCATAGCCGCATAAGGAATTCATCGAGACGCTATCTCTAGCACTCGCGCTACTGCATGTGCTAGCTTAAGTCGACGAATTCACTTGTGTTCAACATGATTCATCGGGAAGCATTCAACGAAACACAATTTCGTCATAACAGTTACCGCCGGCGCTAGCACTCGACGTACCGTCTTGATGTTTTCGACGATACACAAGTCCTTTCATCAAAACGCAACCCTTTCGACGACAAGAGCTACCGCCGGCGCTAGCTACATAGCTTTAAAGTATCATGACTTATTTGCATAAGATACCTGGGGCCTTACACCTAAATTCTAGAGCTTAGTGTCACATCATATAGAGGAAGGTTTAGAGAGATATTCCCACAAATCCATGAAGGCTTAAGGAGATCCGTGGAGAAGATTTCAACACGCTTCATCATTGTGATGAAAGACCGCATCGACTATGATCATACTCTGCGGGCCTTCGTCTACTTCTTCAGAGATCCACATAGAGGGAGTTTTTCATATTGTTATTATTTTTATTCTTGTTATTGCTTAGTAAATTCGCCTCGTGTTGACGACTAGGTCTGGGTAGGACTTAGGGAGGAATTCGCCTCGTGTTGGTGACTAGGTTTAGGGTGTTGATCTAGGGAGTGCTCGAGGTCGTATCTGAGAGAGGATTGGCTAGAGCGGCTTGAGGCCGTATCCAGGAAGGATAGGCTAAAGCCACCAATTCGTCGGGATACGAGTCGAGATAGAAAATGAAAAAGACTTTTATTATTTGCCTTCGATTTCTAGCGTTATAAGAATTCAAGTTTTGTAGTCCTACTTTTCATACTAATAAAATCATGTCTCTATTTTGTTTCTCTTAATTTGTCTTTGTTTTGCACTATTTTGATCTCCTAATATTTCAAGTATTTCAAAATAACATAAAAGTTTAAAACCCTTATTCACCCCTCCTCTAAGGGCGCATACAGATCCAACAAGTGGCATCAGAGCAATTTTATTCCAAAATGGTCTAACAACCGGGAATAATTGCGTCTCATGATCTCGCTTCTATTAGTGGGGGAAATTTTTATGAAGTAGAAAAATCTATTGCACCACCTTTATTCGAAGGGAGAAATTATAAAGGGTGGAAATTTTTAATGGAAAAATTTATTAAAACATTAGTATTGAAGCATGGAATATAGCAATAATAAGACCAACAGATGAGATAAATAAAAAAGAACGTCACCTAAATGTAAATGCTTTGAATAGTATCTTTTGTGCTTTATCTCAAGAAATTTTCAAATTAATATATTGTTTTTCTAGTGCATACAAACTATGGATATTTCTTAAAGAAATGTATGATTTTCCTCTCACAGGTATGGAACAAATGCAAGAAGTGGAGAACGTACAAGCTTGCACAAATGGTCAAGAAAGCTCCTCTCATGATGGATCAATGGAGTGCACATCAAGTGGAAAAGAAGAAATCGTATCTTTGGAAGAGAAATGCAAAAAAGATGTAGATAACAAATGACTCTATGCTCACATCTCACCGCATCCAAATGCACTGTAAGAAAATCAAATTACCTTATTGTCTGCAATTCTCTTTCCACTTTACAATAGCTACAAATTACAAAGCGCAAAATTAAGAAATTGAAAAATGCGAATTGCAAACTGCGCTTAGAAAACAAAGGTTTAAGAGCAAAAGTTAAAGTAGAATCAAATTCTGATTTATCTAGTTTTACCCATGAAAATATAAAACCTTGTTTTGATTGTAATGATATTAAAGAAAAATTCAATGAACTTGAAAAAGAACTTATTTTTGTAAAAGAACACAATGAAAAATTATCCTTAGAAAATTCATCTTTGAAAAGTGACTGTGCTACGTGCCAAAATTATAAAACTGAAATCAAGGAGATGGACGAAATATTTGAGGAATTTAGAAATAACTATCAAAATCATATTGACTCTATTGTTTCCACTCATAAAAATAGCACAATAGCTTATAATAAAACTAGGCATAATCTTAAGATCAAGAATGATGAATTAAAATAAAAAATCAACTTACTTATGAAAATTATAAATAAAAATTCACAATATCAAGAAATATCTAAAAGCACGTTGAATGTGAATATGAATATCATAATTAAGCCTAATAATGGGAGTAAGAAACACAAAGTATTTATTAATCAAAATCAAAATCATCATTATTTGCAAAATCATGTTTCTCCCAACATAAAATTAAAATTACACAAATTTCCTATGATGGATACTTTCAATTATAATTTTCAAAATAAAGATAATTAAAATGGAACTTTAATGCATAAGAATACCATTACACCACAGTTTGAATGGAGGTCCAAGTTAAAAATGAAACATTAACTTCACATAAAAGAACCCATTCATCACTATCTCCCCACATGCCAATACATTATATTTGGGTACCCAAAGGAACCACCACACTTGGTCCCATTTGGATACCTAAAACTCTTATTCGTTAGGAATCATTAAATGCATGAAGTAGAATCTTTTAAAAATGAAATATATAAATTTCTACTTCATGATATGCTTTAATGTCTTTTTATTTTTTATTTTTTCTTTTCTTATTTTTAAGTTATTATGCCATGGTCTTCTTATATATTATTAGAAATATGATTTTATCTTTTAAAGCTTAATAAGTTTATAAATCAAGTTATCAAAATTCAAAGTCATATTTTTATTTTTGATGACCTACCTATCTTTCTTAAAATTCATTGCATATATATCATATATCATCCACATAAATTGAATTCAAAATTTGTTATGTGATATTGAAATCTCAAATCATAAGGAATCCACCAAAATATGGTTGGATACCAAAATTTCTTAAACATCACTCCACTTCATGTAATTCCGAAATTTGTAGATAAGAACATAAGACAAATTTTTTCTTAACTACTAAAGAACCAGATAAAGAGATCCACAATTCCAACAACATTAAAATTAAACATAACAGATAGCACCGGCGCTAGCAGGTAGCACTGACGGTAGTGGAAAATGTTCAAAACATGTCAACTCCTGTATTATTACAAAACTCATATATCAGTAACTCTCAGGACACTTCTCTACCTCTACTCCGTCTCATCTACCTCCTCCACACTAGGACTTGGTGACCGTCATCTGCGACTCCTCCGAATCGAATGTCTTGGCAGATCCTGTGTCGGTCTATCACATTTCCTCCGCTCCGGTGATGATGGATTCAGCTTTAAGGCCTTTATCATGAACATCATCATCTTCTTAATGCCAGAGACATCCTTCTTTACCTTCGACACATCCTCCTCCACTCATGTCATCTGCTCCCCCATATCTTCTCGAAAACATTCAAATGAATCATCTCGAGTCTCTCGGGCTGACGTGCCTCGCCAGAGTGGTGGGCGAGTGGACAAAGATGGCTCATCCGGGAGTGATGTCGCTCGAAGGTACGCGGTGTTGTAGATGGAAGGAAAGCAATCCATCAAATAAAAACCAATCTCAATAGAAGGGTACCTATTTAGAATAACCATTTAGATAATGCCACAAAGCGGGAGGTTGTTGTAGCGCTGACGGTAAGGATCCTGCAACTTGTATGTGTATCTAATCAATGAAAGCAACAAGTCAGCCACATCGAATCTCTCCTCCTCGAGAATGAAATACGAGACAAGGCTGAGATGTGCTGTATTCTTCGCTGTATCGCCAAATTTTAGCAAGATGGTATAATATAAAACATCTTGTACTGCAAGGGAATCAACTGTAAGCGTCCTCATCGAAGAGATCAAATTGATGCATGCCCTTTGTTGGAGTACCAAATTTAGCGGAGTCAAATCCCGGTCAGCCCAAAACTTTTCAAATACATCCAACCTATTCGGGTGCTCGGTCAACCCAAACACCTCCCTCAATTCATCATGGGTAATAGTAACCATTTGTCCCTGCACCTGGGACTGCACACCGCCATCCAGACCTGCCTAAGATGGATCTTCCAAATGCCTATAGAACTCTCGAACAAACTCCGAGGAAAATGAATCCGAAATAAACACATTTGATACCTCAGACACTACAAACAATTGCATTATGTGATGGTGTCATGGCAGGGAAAATTCAACAAAATAGGGCACATCCACTATTGCTCTCTCGACTGACAGTCCAACACTTTTCTTCCCCTTAGATCCAGGTGTCATCTGCCACATTTTATAAGAAAAATTAAAATTAAATATGAAATACTAGCTAGCGCTAGCACTAACGCCAGCGCTATCACTAGCTCCTGAACTAGTGTCAGCGCTAGATTTCTGATCAAAAACACTAGATATACCTACTATTCAGTGTTCCCAAATCCTAACTTTCTCAAATGCCTACATCCATGAATCTCATGTCCTAGGCTAAAATTAAAAATAGAAATCTTCATAAAATTCAAAATTTAAATAAAAAATCTTAAGAATGATGGAGATCTACCTTTGATCCAACCTTTTTGTAGATCCATCATCTAAATCACAAAAAAATCCCCAATAGGTTCATAAATCTTCATCTCAAACATCAAAATTTAAATTTTAAAACAAGAATCATAAAAATGATAAAGATTTATCCTAGTTCCTCTCTTTAAAAAACAAAACGATCAAAACTATTAGATCTATCACCTAAACCACTAAATAAGTTCAAAAATCTTCATCTCAAACATCAAAATCAAATTTTAAAACAAAAATCATAAGAAACGATGAATATTTACCTTAGTTCTATCAGTGGGATGCGCTATCTGATAGGTTTTTTTTCAGGAGAGCTGGTGTTGCAATGACCAAATAGACAAAGAGAAGGGAATTTATTAAATGCAGTGCTAGCGCTAGCGCGGGCGGTATCGCATTTACTAATTTTCTGTATTTTTCAATCTTTTAAAAATCCCTAAAAATATGCTCTATTATATGTTCTACTTATTTTTGCATTTCTGCCTTTAATTGATTTTTGAAAAATTAAAATACAAAATTACAAAAGTCAAATTAAAAAAAATATTTGTTTTCTCTTCCTTTCATTATTTATTTGTTTGATTTCTATTTCTATATTCAAAAATCAAATATAAAAACATAAAACAAACAATATTAAAAAAATATTTTTTGAACTTAACTTTTCTATTTGCATGTATCTTTTGAAAGGGAGATTTGGGATGTCACCCCATCACATCTCCTAGTACCGGTGCGAACCCCTTATAGTGTAGACCTCGGGAAGTCCAAGATTAATTATAAGAGTTCAAATTTTAAACAAAATTATTTTTCAAAATATCAAAAAAACTATATGGACTTTATTATGAATATCAAGCATGGTTTAATCTATCATTTAGACCTTCTACAATATTTCAATTCATCCTTTTCAAACTACTTTGAACATTTTTTTATCATGCTTTTATATATCTAATCACATGTGCATCAATTATTTTGAAAAAGTTGTGTAGAACCAAGCTTATCATGCCTCTAAGTATGAGTAAATGTTTTATGCTTGATAATGATTTTTATTCACTCACCTATTTTGGCATTGTCTACATATGTTTTTAATCTAAGAATGCTTGCTTGTGTATTGTAATTGTACAATGAATTAAATTTGCACAAGTATCTTACCTACACTACTATTATTTGCACTCTTAAAAATTAAGAAAAGTGGTTGTGCTTTCAAAATTAAATTGGTTTGCAAAACAAGTGTATTCAGAGAACTTTGTACAAAATAAAAATCATAAAATAAATTTTCAAAGATAACTCCACCAAACACTACTTGAACCTCCTGATAAGTCTTAATGAGCATTGTGAGGTTGCGCACATTGGAAAGAATAGTAAAGTGTCTTGTGCAAACCATAAGCCTTCTCTTTACACCACTTATTCTAAAGTACACCGGATCACAAAAAAATCAATATTGAAAAATAGTGTGTGATCCCGCAATCACTACTTTGCATCCTGAAAAGTCTTAATGAGCATTGTGTGTTCAAAACACCTTGGTAGTTGTACATTCTTTTCTATGTGCATTGAAGTGTGTGGAAGTAAAATTATTTGTGTTTTATTGTGCACTTTACTCTATATATGTCTTGTATATTTGATTAAATCATTTGTTTACTCTCTTCAAAATACACTTATGTGCACATCATGATCTTCCATAACACTTCTTCTCATGAGTATTGGATCCTAATGCTAATTTTGTACTCTCTTTATATATAAAATGCACTAGATAACCTAGCACGCTCTCTACAATGTTTGGTATGTCTTGAATTTGTGAATTAAAATATCATTGCAGTAGTCTCTTTGTGATATCTTTTTTCATGCCGGATTACTTTATGGTAACCTTTAAAGATTGTAAATGAATAATAATTTACAAAAACATCTTGCTTTTTGAAACTTAAACTCATATTTTCTTCTTATGAATCATCATGATTACAAAAAGATGTTTCTTGTATTTCTTTAAGTCTTCCGCATCATTATCATATATTTTTACCTTGCGCTTTCATGCTTATTTAAAGTCTTTTATTTTATGTGTATCATCACTTGAATCTAAAAATTCATCTCCTTCAATAAGTGATAGACTTGCTTAGTAAAATCAATATTGGTTGTTCTAACACGTATAACATTTTATGCTAAAAACTCGGATTTATTTTTATTAAAAATTTTATTCTAAAAACTCCATATCATTTCATTTCCTCTATAAGCTCGATCATGCCTTATCTTTTCTTATCGAATAATCTCTTTCTATGTCTCTTGCTACCTTAACCCACTTTTGCTAATAACAAAAGTGGGGAGAACTAACATGATAAATATTAATCGCTATCCAATGGGAAAACCAACAAGATTAAGTCTTAAGATGATAGTTTACATAAAAAGGAGCATTCACATAGGGGGAGCATGCATTTAGGGGGGGGGGGGGGGGGCAATTCTAAATACCTACAATGACAATTATCCTAAGTCATCACTCACACATACACAAGTAGGTTTCATCATGCTATATGTACTAATTCTCTGATTTATCATTAATGGACTTGTTATTATCAAAAGGGGGAGTTTGTTGGAACATGGTATTCCGCATCTCCTAGGTTTGAGAATAACAAATCCTATGTGTATTTGATCTTGTGTGTCTAAGTGTGCAGGAAACAAAGCTATATAACTCAAGGATAACAAATAAATGTTGCCCCCAAATTTGAAGCCATAATTCCAACATGTCCACTAGCGCCGGCGGTACACCTAGCGCGGGCGCTAGCTCTAATTAGGCAAGTTCAAGCGGCAAGTATAGAAGGCGATAGCGCCATGTGATAGACGATAGAGCAGGCGCTAGCGTGGAGCACATGAGGATTTTTAGAAAGGTTTCCTTGGAATGAAAGATACGCACACGCAGAATGTTGCCTAAATAGGGATAGCGCCAGCGATAGCGATAGCACAGACACTAGCTCCAAGGCTATAAAAAGGACTTCTTGGCTCCGTATTCTTCATCACCTCACACCCCTAAATTCCAAAGCTTCGTGCCACATCATATAGAGGAAGGTTTAGAGAGATAATCCCACAAATCCATGAAGGCTTAAGAAGATCCGTGGAGAAAATTTCAACACGCTTCATCATCGTGATGAAAGATCGCATCGACTACGATCATACTCTGCGGGTCTTCGTCTACTTCTTTAGAGATCCACTGAGTGGGAGTTTTTCATATTGTTGTTATTTTCATTCTTGTTATCGCTTAGTAAATTCGCCTCGTGTTGGCGACTAGGTCTGGGTAGGACTTAGGGAGGAATTTGCCTCGTGTTGGCAACTAGGTCTAGGGTGTAGATCTAGGGGTTGCTCGAGGCTGTATTCGAGGGAGGATTGGCTAGAGCGGCTTGAGGACATATCTGGGAAGGATAGGCAAAAGCCACCAGTTCATGGGGATACGAGTCGGGATAGAAAATGAAAAAGACTTTTATTATTTGCCTTCGATTTCTAGCGTTATAAGAAGTCAAGTTTTGTAATCTCACTTTTCATACTAATAAAATCATGTCTCTATTTTGTTTCTCTTAATTTGTCTTTGTTTTGCACTATTTTGATCTCCTAATATTTCAAGTATTTCAAAATAACATAAATGTTGTAAAACCCTTATTCACCCCCCTCTAAGGGTGCCTATAGATCCAACACCAAGTCCCATGCGCAATTCTTTTCCAGAACCAACATCTCCTCACGCATAGCATCTTGCCAATTTTGTTGAGCAATAGCTTCCTGCCAAGTTGAGGGGATAAAAATGGAGGAGAGAGAGGCAATAAATAGTTTATGTGAGGGAGATAATGAGTTATTGGACACAAAATGGGACATCAGATGTTGGTTAGAGATACAATTACCTTGAGTCTCCAAATATGGATCTGATGTTGGAGCGGGTAGCCTGAGAGAAGATGATGTAACTAGAACCCTTTTCCGCCGAGTATACACCTGTAAAAGAGGAGCAGTCATAGGAGTAGGGGTAGGTACATATGTAGATAGAGCAGGCATGTGCCCAGAAGGAGTAAGGGTAGGAGTAAGAGTAGCATAAGAAGGAGGAATGGGTAGAGGAAGTGAGCTCACTTCCACTGGGTAAGACTCCCCCTGAAGTGAGGGCACGTAGTAGGACTCATACTCTTGAAACATGACGTCCATAGTAATGAAGGTCTTTTTTGAAGTTGGATGGAAGCATTTATATCCTGTACGGGTAGGAGAGTACTTAATAAACATACACTTGAGGGCACGGGGATCAAGTTTGTACGTGGGGCGCACATGGACAAAAAACACCTACCCAAAGATCCGAGGAAGGAGATGTGTGGGAGAGATAACAAGAGACTCAAGAGGGGATTTGTGGACAAGAGCACGAGTCGGCAAACTATTAATAAGGTACACCGCAGTGAGAGCCACATCGCCCCAAAAATACTTAGGGAGGTGCATCTTCAGGAGGAGGCTGTGAGCTACTTCTAGAAGATGGCAATTCTTGCACTCGACGACCCCATTCTGAGTTGGGATGTAAACACAAGATGTATGATGTATAATTCCCTGATCTCTGAGATAACGCTCAAAGTAAGAGTCAACATACTCACGACCATTATCACTGCGCAAAACTGTAAGGACAACATTAAACTGAGTAGCCACCATCTTATGAAAATGATGAAATAAGGGAAAAAAGATCATTCTTGTTTTTCATTAAGTAGACCCACGTACAATGAGAAAAATAATTGATATGCTCGTAATAAACCAATGGAAACCAGAAATAGAGGCAATAGGGAAAGGAACTCAAACATCAGTAATAACCACAATAAAAAGAGAAGCACTAGGAGTAGACACATGATTAAGAGAAGAACGATGATGTTTACGAAGAGCACACACCATATTTAAAAGCAGTCAAAGATACATTCGACATATTCGGAAATAAAAGATGCATAGTAGATAGAGAAGGATGGTCGAGCCAGTAGTGGCAGGAGTCTACAGAGGTCTGAGCTGCAGAAAGAGCGTGCGGAGAAGAGGTAGAGCTGGAGGGGTCAAATAGGTAGAGGCCATCACACAGTCTACCATAGTGAATCACCGTCCCTGTCTTCAGGTTCTGAAAGACACACGAGGAGAGTAAAAGGTCACTGAGAAATTCATAGAATTAGTAAGGTGACTAATAAAAAACAGGTTGTGGGTAAACTTATGAACATGACGCACCGAAGAGAGAGTGGAGATGCAAGGAATGGATTCTTTCCCGGCAATGGGAGACAAAGATCCATCAACAATTATCACTCTATCCCTACCAAACAAATGGATATATATCACAAAACCTGTAGCAGAACCATTAATGTGGTATGTGGCATCGGAATCAACGATCCACTGGGTGGGAGAGTAAGCGGTGGAAGAGTGTGCACCCGGATTCCCATGGTGGGCATATGAAGAGTTTGCAAACTCAGATGAGTGACCAAGCATGAAGCGACAGAAGGCTTGAATCTCCTCAGTAGACAGAGCAGAAGGAGGCCTTCTCTTATATATAGGAGGGAGATACATTAGGAGCAATAATGGAAAAATACAAGAAAATAATATAATTCCAACAAATATCAACTGAAATAACCCTAGTATTTATGAGTAGATTTTATAGTAGAATCGGGTGGAGGTTTGGTCGAAAGTTGAGATAAGAAACAATTAAGGTTGTCAATCAACTTTATTTGTGTAGATTTGGAGAACTTAGTATATCTTCTGGTAACCTTATCTGGGTGTTCTGCCTTAGACTTTAAGATGCCTTCTAACTTCCTCAGAAGCTCAAGCCTCTGAGGATAGGATTCCTCCAAAATATACCCTCTCCTTTCAACCTCAAGGATCATATTCCTGATAGTATTATTCTATGTTCCTAGTACTACGTATATTTTGTTGAAATGAAATGTTGTTTCCCTTGAGATAGTTCTAAAATATGGATCAGTTTTGGGTATCCCTCAAAGTGGTTCTTCAGAAGTTGTTCCAATGATGGTTGATGTAACATCCCTACCCCTTCCAGACCCCTTGGGTTAGGGTTAGGGTTAGGATTGGAGTTGTGAGTAGAGGTCATGGTATGACCCTAGGTCAACTTGAACTTAGGAAAATTGCTATGAGCACCCCAAAAGCGCACAAGTCAACATAGGCCAATGTACTTCAAATTGGACTCACCAACACAAATTAAACTTACCAACTGGTCCCTAACCCTAATAGGGACCCAAGTGACCCAAAATCTCCATCATAGGGTCATCAATTTTGGCCAATTTGACCAAATCAACTTTAGGTCAAAATAGGTAAACATATGCCAATTCAACTCAAATGGGGTCAATTAGGATTCAAATGATCAAATTGACGCCACCAATGTATTACAAACCCTAATTGGGGTGAAATGGACTCAAAAGCCCCATCAAGTGCTCGCCAATTGACCCAAATTAACCAACGTATCCTTTAGGTCAACATAGGTCAATCCTTCACCAATAGGTCCAATTGACCCCCAATACTTGAAATTGATCTCAACCCTAGTCTTATAACATCATAGGGGGCCCAATGGACCCCAAAGACCCATCAAGTGGTCATTAATTGGTCCAATTTGATCAAAGTCAACTTTCCCCTCAATTTTGGTCAAAATCACACATATTGGCTAAATTGGCCCAATTAGGGCATCTCCATAACCCAATCAACATTGGGTGGTGTCAATGGACTCAAGACAAACTCATTGGATCAGTCAATCTATCACTTTGACAAAGTCAACCCTAAAGTCAACCATGGTCAAAGTTGAGCCATAAAGAAGAAATTAAAAGCCTAAATCGATTCCAATGGGCTAAGGCCATCAATCCTAGCCCATTCTGTAACCCAAGTGTCCAATTACCATGGCTCACCCCTGAAATTCAAAAGAAATGCCATGCATAGGGGCATTTTGGAGAAATATCCAATATTGAAGAGAGAGAAACCATGAATTTGTGGAATGGCTTCCACATGGCCTCCAATTTCTCTTCCCCATGGCTTCTCTCGGCTGCCACAGTAATTGCCAGCCAGAATGGCATGGAATGTAGGCCAGCTAGTGTAAGGGAGGGTTGTTCATTGGATGGCTGAGAGGTGCCTTAATGGAAATCCTATAATAACACTCCCCCACCCTCAAACAAGCCCACCATTAGCTTCAGAGAGCTCCTAGGAGTCAGGATGGAGCTTTACTGAGGAGAAAATGATGGAGATTTGAGGAAATGGCAAGGAGCTCAAGATCAAGGTTCGACCATGGCACCAAGAAAAATAGCTCAACCTCAATCCCATTACATGTCCGATTTATCCTCCCCCCCCCCTTGTGCTAGCAATCCCCTTTCTTCCTAATTGAATCACTAATGAAATCACTAAATCTCCATAGCCATTTGAAGGATCATAACTGTTGGGTATTGCATCCACAATAGCCTAGATTTGTAAGAAGTCACACTTTAACTAAGGTGAATTGCTAGTGTATTTGATGTTTTCTTTTAGCTATGTTCTTGCAGGTTATAATTGCCAAGTGTAGACCAAGGTCTGATCACAATGGGTCATTAAACACAGTCTCATGCAATGTAATCCATCATTGTGGAAAAAGGTGTTGACTCATGTGTGATCTCTCTTTTTGGATACACATCATTTTCAAGACCCTTGAAGCTTGGGAGTTGGAAGAGTTGTTGGTGTCCAAGAGAAAGAAAGAAGGAAAAAGTTCAGAATTTTTCTAAGTGCATTTCTAGAGAAATCAAAGTCATCTCTCGAGAAATCCAAGATATTTCTCGAGAAGTCTTTTCCATTTCTCGAGAAATCCTTCTCTGACTTCAAATCTAAGGTTTCTAAAGTATTTTCTCGATAAGTCTTTTGTTTCTCGAGAAATCATGTTTATTTCTCGAGAAGTCACGTTTGTTCTCGAGAAATCTTCTCAGATGCCCATTAAAGCTTTTCTAAGATGTTTCTCGAGAAGTCAAGTGTTCTCTCGAGAAATCAAATCTATTTCTCGAGTCCTATTGTTCTCGAGAAGTTTTCTTCAATTCTTTCTGAAAGCTTTTCCAAACCATTTCTCGAAATGTTGCAGCCATCTCTCGAGAAATTATTTCATTTCTCAAGAAATCCATGTTGTCCCAACAAAGAAGTTCTCTTCCTGTCCTGCTTTGAAATCCGTGTTCTGGCGGTTCTGTTATAATTCTCTGACGGAGTCGACGGCACATGTGTCATGTTTTAAGGTTAATTTTACCTTAATTCAAGGATTCTTAGCCGTTATGATTATCTGCTATATAAGGATCCTATCGACTATTATTCATTTTTCATCATTCAAAACCTAATTCTATTATTCAATCGGAAATCGAGAAAGAGTCGCCGCCTCCTCCATCGTTGAAGATTGTTCTCTCTCTCTCTCTCTCTCATTCAACCGATCTTTTTGGAAGAAAAGATTCGACAGATCAATGCTCTTATCACATACTGATGTTTATTGGATCGTGTCGAATCCTAGAAGGTCAGATCAGAGAATTCAATCTTTCTTCCTCATCATCAAGCTGAAGTTCTTCAAATCTCAAGAAGGAAGAAGATAATAATATATCAGATCTGAACTCATTTTGTTGATTCATTTATTATACAAAATCTATATTGTTTGTAGGAGATTTTGTCTCCGACTTGTAGGAGGGTTATCTCTGAGTTTGTAGGAGCGTTGTCTACGAGTTTGTAGGAGAATTTGTCTCCGAGTTGTAGGAGTGGTGACTCTGAGATTGTAGGTTCATTCTTGATCCGAGATATTGTGAAGTAGTCAAGGCTAGCTGTGGTGCTAGATTGGCGAGGCGGGAAAGTGGAGTACCCAAGATTCCTTGTGTCGTCTGTGATTGTGATTAGTTTTCTGTGTTCTCTTTTTATCAAGTTTTATTCCGCAAAAGATACAATTATCACCTATTCACCCCCTCTAGGTGATTTAGGTAGGCAACTAGATACTTCAATTGGTATCAGAGGGTCGCTGTTCGTTTCTAGGTTAACACCTTGAACATGATCCACCCATTCTAGTTGCTAGCAAATCATTGAAAGAAGCAAGGAATCCTCCTCGTTGAAGCTACCTATCTGCACAAAGGCTAATTTCCCCATGTGGAAAGAAAGAGTTAGATTTTACATGGAAGCTGTAGATCCGAGAATTTTTCAAGTTGTGGAAGAAGGCCCTCATGTGCCTATGACTGCCTCTACAATTGACCCTACTGTTCAGGTGCCAAAGAAAATGATGGACCTAACCAAGGATGAGATCGCCATCGTAGCCTTGGACAAAAAGGCAAAGAATATAATTGCTAGTTTAGTGGACGACTCTATGCTACAAAACTTAATCCACTGCAAATCAGCCAAAGAGATGTGGATATCCTTGATTGTTCTCATGGAAGGTACCGAAGAGGTAAGGGACGATAGAAGATCTCTACTGAACCAAGAGTATGAGGCTTTCAAGCAAAGCAAGAAGGAGTGCATTGCCGATGCTTATGAAAGGATCTTCAAGATAGTAAACAGCCTAAGAAACTATGGCTGAGAATTTACAAACGGTGAACTAAATGACAAGTTCCTGCGATCCCTGACGAAAGAATGGGATAACATGATCGTTGCTATTAGGGAATTTGGAAAGCTCCAGGAAAAGCAGAGTTGTGTCACCAATAAGGGAACAAGAGACTGATGAAGAAGAAGAATCAGAAGCTGGCTCGTCCTATTCTGAAATGTCTGATGGGGAGTTCTCACTAATTTCTCGACAGTTCAAGAAATTGCTAAGCAAAAGAAGGCTTATGAAGAATAAACCCTCTTCCTCTGATTACATACATTCTCGTCGTGATGGTGATCATCACAGGAAAGGCTCAAATGTCCATGACAGGTATAAGTCTAAACCGAACAAACATGTTTCTTCTGAAATCGTTTGTTATTGCTGTAACAAGCCAGGGCATATGATCGTTGATTGCCCTGACAAGAAGAAAGAGGGTGGAAAGAGAGAAGAAAAGAAATCCACCCATGGGAAAAAGAAAACTGAGAGAAGCTTCATTGCCAAGAAGTCCAAAACTCTCAGCGACAGTGACTCGGATATGTCAAGTGATGAAGAAGAAGCCTACTTCGGGCTTTTGGCCATGACTGATGACGAAGAAGAACCTCCGTATGAAGGGAAGGTAAATTCTCACACCATCTTATCTGAATCAGAGTATGCCTCAGTTGAGCAAGATAACTACTCATCAGATGAGGACTCAAAACTCATGACCCAATATACTGAATTGCTCAAAAGTCTTGACAAATGCCGAAAGGTCGTCAAAACCTAGGCTAAGGATATCATGTTTCTCAAGGAAGTGGAATCCAATATGAGAGAAGAAGTTACAAAACTTACCCCTCTCAGAGAGGAAATCCAAGTCTTGACAGACTTGATTACAAGCTCAGATGAGCTCCTTGCCCTGAGAGAGAAAGTCATCAAGGAACTGGAAGAACAACTAGCAGCCGAGAAAAAGATACTTGAAAAGTTCTCACAACCGAAAACTGTTCTTCCAATCATTGATAGATTCTCTACTAAAGAAATTGGCAGTGGATTAGGTCATGATGCTGGTCCTAGTAAATCTTCTAAGAGCATCCGTACCAAGAAGAAAAATAAGAATGCTATGAAAGCTACCGCCGAAGAGAAAGGGAAGGCCCATCTGGATCAGATGACATTTAAGAAAGTTATCTTTCCTACAAATGCATATGATCTGGAAATATCCTATGGTCACTTAACTAGACCAATTAAGTTTGAGACTGTCAATGACTACAAGGGGTGGACTCGTCCCCAAAACTTTGGTGCAAGTGTGTTCAAAGCACCTTATGAGGAAATAAATCTGAGAGGTTTTGGTCCTTTTGTTCGTGGACCTAGTGCAAAGAAGGCACCAACAGTGAAGATTGTTGCTCCTAAGGCAAAGGAGATAGTTATACAATGTGTATACTGTACTCATGAGGGATCCTCATCAAAAAGTAAGGCTCCTGCCAAAACTATCGTTCAAAAAGTAAAGCAGGAGAATACAAAGAGGAGGTACAACAAATTTGATTATTGGTGTTGCGACAAGATTGCTCACTTTGCCGTAGATTGCTGGTTTAATCCGATTTATTTTAAGAGACCACAAGTAAACATTGCAAGGAAGACCGCTCGCAATGTTAACGTTCATCGTGGTGCTCAGCTAACAAGGGACCAAGGACCCAAATTTGTTTGGGCTCCTAAGGAAAAATAATCTATTTTTGCAGGTAGTATTTGGACAGTGGTTATTCTCGGCACATGACTGGGACAAGAAGCCTATTGCAGAATTTCATTCCAGTTGAGAACGGTCCAAAAGTTATTTTTGGCGGATCCGACAAAGGAATAACAAAAGGCTACGATATGATTACTAATGGTAATGTATCCTTCTCTGATGTGGCTTATGTGGAAGGATTAGAACATAATCTTATAAGCATAAGTCAACTCTGTGATAAAGGATACATAGTTGATTCTCGTAAACATAAGTGTTTGATAAAGTCGGCAAAAAATTCTAAAACGATTTTATCAGGCACTCACTATAGAGATATTTTCTGTTTAAACTTTCTTTGTTTAACCTCTTCTACACCAGTGTGCTTTTTAGCAAAAGATGTGCATCTCTTGTTGACCAATGACACAAGAGTCTAGCACATATTAATTTCAAAACTATAAACAAATTATTTTCTCAAAACTTAGTGCGTGATGCGCCAAATGTTAAGTGCATTAAAGATAAACCATGTCATGCATGTGTGAAAGGCAAGCAAACAAGTGCTAACTTTAAGAGCATTATTGGCAAAGACTCTACCATGTATTTACACCTGCTTCATATGGACTTGTTTGGTCCTTTGCAAATTAGAAGTTTAGGAGGTAAGTCTTACACATTGGTTTTTGTAGATGATTACTCACGTTTTGCATGGGTATTCTTTCTAAAACACAAGTTAGATACCTTTGATATTTTCACCAAGTTTGTCAAACAAATTCAGAATGAATTTGATTGTTCGGTGGTCAAAATCAGAAGTGACCATGGAACAGAATTTGAATCTGGGGCCATGACAGACTTCTGTGAAAGCCTTGGTATCTTTTATGAGTTTTCCTCTCCCCGAACTCCACAACAAAATGGAGTAGCTGAGAGAAGGATTAGAACACTCATTGAGGCTTGTAGAACAATGTTGAGTGACTCTTCACTGTTGGAGCATGCGTTTCGCACTCCTCCGGTTTGATAATAACAAAGTCCCGTTTGTATTTTATTCTATTTTTGTTAATGATGTGCAGATAACAGGTATGCAATATTCACATTTCTCTTGGAGCAAAAATTGATAGTGGGAAAATTTCACTGTCGGAAAATTCCGACAGCCACTGTCGCCCAGGCGACAGCAGAGAGGTTACAACAGCGATCGGCAGTTTTTGAGCTGTCGGAAATCCGACAGCGATGTCGCCCAGGCGATAGCTCAGCGGTTACATCAACTGCCCACGACTTCACCCACGACAGCGGCGGTTTTGCGCTGTCGGAAATCCGACATCGATGTCGCCCAGGCGACAGCTCCACGATTCCAGCAACTGCCCGCACGACGGCTCGACGACATGACAGCGGCAGTTTAGCGCTGTCGGAAAATTCCGACAGTCACTGTCGCCCAGGCGACAGTGAAATTCTATAAAATGGTTCCTTTGGTTCGTGCATTCTAAGCTTTTGAGAATTCCAGTCCCTTCCTGAGTGCATACGAACCAGAGAGCTCCAGAACCTCCTCAACTCCCATTTGTGCAAAGAAGGATTGAAGACAGATCGGGCGCGCTTCTACATCAACGATCATCTCGAGGCTTCAACAATCCATTCAGAGATCTGAATTTCTAGGGAGTTGTCTTTTTCATATTGTATTTTCATTTACTCATATTTCATTTTGTATTGGGAAAGAAATCGTCGTCTTGCGTGCGGCGTCTAAGTCCTTGCGCGGCTTAGGGGAAAATCGCTTCCTTGTGCGGAGCGTCCAAGTCCTTGCGTGGCTTGGTGGGAAATCGTGGCCTTGTGTGCAACGTCTAGATCTTGGGAAGATCTAGAGGATAGGTTTGGGCTTGATCTTGGGAGAGACAAGCGATAGCCTTCCGATCCTTGGGAGAAGGATTGGTAAACCAAAATTATTGTATTTTTATTATCATAATTGTGCCTTGATCTTAAGCATTGTTAAGATCATTTTTATTTGTATGTAAATTTCATGATATATAAAATTATGATCCTTTCACTAATTGCAAATTTGTGTGCTTAAATCTTTATCTTAGAAATTTGTGTTTGGTGTTATACAAAAATTGCATTGGTTTAAAATTATTTTTAAGTAACTTTTTATTAAAGTAAATTTGTCTAAAATTATTAAAAAAAAATTACAAATTTAAACACACCCTTATTCACCCCCCCTCTAAGGGCGTCATACGATCCAACAAGTGGTATCAGAGCTAGGTTACTCCAAAACGGTTTTACCACCGGGAGTAATGGCGCACAACGATCACGCGTTCGTTGAGGGGCAAGGAATTAGTAGGCCACCGCTTTTCACGGGCACGGACTATAATTATTGGAAAACACGTATGCGTTGTTTTCTAATTGCTTTAGATATAGAAGTCTGGAATATGGTAGAAACAAGTTACACTTCTCCAACATTTGTTGTAGGAAATGTAACTATGGAAAAACCCAAAGACAAGTGGGATGATAATGATAAATTAAAATGCAAAAACAATGCAAAGGCCATGAATGCCTTATTTTGCGCACTAGATCGCACTGAGTTTAATAGAGTCTGTGCTTGTGATACTGCTTTTGATATTTGGAATCTTTTAGAAATTACTCATGAAGGTACTTCGCAGGTAAAGGATTCAAAGCTATTTCAATTGGAGTCAGAGTTCGAAAGATTCAAAATGGAGGTGGATGAAGAAATTGACACAATGTACACACGATTCACTAAAATCGTGAACGATTCAAAGGTGTTGGGTAAGGTTTTTTCAAATGGAGATTTAGTTAGAAAAATCTTAAGATCACTTCCCCCGAAGTTCAATCCAAAAGTGACTGCAATTTCTGAGTCACATGATCTTAAGACCTTACAATTGGAGAGTCTCATTGGGAATCTAAAAACCCATGAAGTGGAGTTGAAGATTCAAAGCCAAGAGTATAATTTGGAGCCCAAAAAGAAAAGCTTGGCGTTGAAATCTAAAAAGGAAATTGAGAGTGAGACTGAAGAAAGTGATGAAGATGAAGAAGGACTGTTTGTGAGAAATTTTAAGAAGTTTATGAGAAATCCGGAGAGGAGAAACTCATTTAAAAAGTTTTTCAAAAAGAAGGATTTTGCCTACCAAAAAGGCAAAGGAAAAATGGAGAATGAAGAGGAGCGTCCGCCACCGGAGTGCTACCATTGCAAGAAGATTGGTCATATCAGAAGCAAGTGCCCAAAATATCTGAAAGAGCAAAAAGCAAAGAGGCACGATAAAAGTTACAAGAAGAAAGTGTTAAAGGCAGAGACTTGGGATGATTCTTCGTCTGGTGAAGAAAGTGATCCCTCAACACAGGAGGAAGAGGAGGCTAATCTATGTTTGATGGCAAAAGGGAACATTACATCTGATGACGACTGCAGTGTCCAAAGCGACACTGAGGTAACGCCTCCATCTTATGATGAGTTATATTCTGAATTTATGAAAACATGCAAAGTTTTGGATAAAAGCTTAAAGGAAATTGATTTTTTAAAATCTGAAAATAAAGGCCTTTTAAAAGCAAATAAAAAACTATCAAATGAGTTGGAATCTATTGGGAAGGAGAAGGTATTTTGTCAAGAGTGTGATCATTCTTCGACAAGGATAAAAGAACTTGAAACTACTATTTCTAAGTCCGATCAAAAATTTGATCTACTTGTAAAAGAAAAAAAAGGACTTAGAAAAAGTTGTTAAAACCTCTCATTCTCAATTAGAGAATTATAAGAAAATTTTTGCAAATAGATGTGGCATGATAGTAAAAGAAAATTCAATTTTAAAATCCAAAGTAAATGAGTTGAACATGGCAATTGGAAAATTTGGTGTTGGGAAAAAATCTCTGGATATGCTTTTAGCCAACCAATGCCATGGTACAGCAAAATTTGGACTAGGATACATTTCTGGAAGCTCTGGAGGCTGTCGGAAATTTCCGACAGCTACTGTCGGAACCGGCGACAGCTCCAGGTTCAGAAAACCAATTTCTCAAAATACAAATTTTTCTAAGTCCACACATAAAGATGCTTCCACCAGCAAGAGTCCAGAGAAACCATTGAAAAATGGTTCCTCACCATTCATTGTGTGTGTTAAATGTCATCGATTTGGTCACATCTCGGGCTCATGTTGGAAGAAAGGAAAAGCTAATGTTAAACAAATCTGGGTACCTAAGGCGTCCACCTATACAATGGGATTGACCACTTGGGTAACCAGATCTTTACTCTCATCATCTTTTTAGGTGTGCGTGCAGGCTAGGAACAAGGAAGACGTGTGGTATTTGGACTCTGGATGTTCAAAACACATGACGGGCGATAAATCAAAGTTCCTTAGCCTGGAGATGAAGAAAGGTGGAACAGTGACATTTGGAGATAATGGAAAGTGTAAAGTCAAGGGCATTGGAGTAGTAGGTAACACAGAATTTAAAATTTCAAATGTTTTATATGTTAAAGGTTTGAAACATAATTTAATTTCTATTAGTCAACTATGTGATAAAAATCTAAATGTTTTATTTGACTCTAGCTCAAACCTTTGCAAGATTATTGATTCTAAAACAAACGAAATCGTACTTACTGCACCAAGAATAAACAATGTCTATTCGATCACTTTTCATGATTTATCTCATTCTACACTTAAATGTTTTATTTCAAAGAATGATGAACTTGAATTATGGCATAGGAGACTAGGACATTCTAGTGCTAAACGCATAGTAAAGCTTTCTAAAAATAAAATAACAAAAGGTTTACCAAATTTGAATGGAAAGCTATCCTCATTATGTTCACCATGCCAAAAGGAAAAGTTTACAAAATCATCTTTTAAAAGCAAAAATGTCATTTCTACCACTAGACCTTTACATTTATTACATATGGACTTGTTTGGTCCAATTTCTACACAAAGTCTAGGAGGTAGAAAATATACGTTTGTTATTATTGATGATTATTCTAGATTTTGTTGGACTTTGTTTTTAAATTCAAAATCTGATGCTTTTGATGAATTTGTAAAACTAATTTCACGTATTCAAAATGAACTTGATCTAAAAGTAAAATGCATTAGATCCGATCATGGAGGAGAGTTTGATAATGAAAAATTTATTTCATATTGTAATGAATTTGGGATAAAACATGAATTTTCCGCTCCACGCACACCACAACAAAATGGTGTAGTAGAGAGGAAAAATAGAACACTTCAAGAATTAGGACGGACTATGCTGTGTGAATTTAAATTGCCAAAATATTTTTGGGCCGAAGCAGTCAGTACGGCATGCTATATTATTAATCGTGTCATGATTCGTCCCACATTACAATTAACCCCTTATGAAATTTATTTTCAAATAAAACCAAATGTATCTTACTTTATAGTTTTTGGTTGTAAATGCTTTATTTTGAATACAAAAGATAACTTAGGCAAATTTGATGAGAAATGCGATGAAGGAATTTTCATTGGTTATTCTTCAACTAGCAAGGCCTATAGAGTTTATAATAAGAGAACAAAAATAGTTGAAGAATCTATTCATGTTAGGTTTGATGAGTTTGCTTCATGTGTAGAAAAGAAAACTATAGGAAAAGAAGATGAACCCCTTCCATCGGTGGAGAATGATGATGAACTTGGAGAAAATGAAGAAGAAAAAGAAGAAGAAAGAGAAGAAGAAAGAGAAGAAGAAAGAGAAGAAGAAAGAGAAGAAGGAGGAGAAGAAGAAAGAGAAGAAGAAAGAGAAGAATATGTGCCTCCAAGTGAATTGAGATTCTCAAAGGATCATCCAAAGGAGCTTATCATTGGAGATCCGCAAAAAGGGGTTAGTACTCGTTCATCGCTACATGTTTTATTTTCAAACCTTTGTTTTGTTTCTGAAATAGAACCAAAAGATGTTTCCACCACTTTAAATGATGAATTTTGGTTTTTAGCTATGAATGAAGAACTTAATCAATTTGAACGTAATAAGGTTTGGAATCTTGTAGAACGACCCAAAAATCGTCCTGTAGTTGGTGTTAAGTGGATTTTCAAAAATAAAATGGATAATGAATCTAGAATTGTTAGAAATTAAGCCAGATTAGTTGCAAAAGGTTATGCACAAATTGAAGGGGTAGATTTTGATGAAACTTTTGCACCTGTAGCAAGATTAGAAGCGGTTAGAATATTTCTTGCATTTGCTTGTTTTAAAAGATTTAAATGATATCAAATGGATGTCAAAACCGCATTTTTAAACGGGTATATAAAAGAAGAAGTTTATGTAGAACAACCCCCTGGCTTTATAAATGAGAAATATCCAAATTATGTTTATAAAGATAAAGCGCTTTATGGATTAAAACAAGCGCCTCGTGCTTGGTATGATCGATTAACTCAATATTTGTTAAAGCACGATTATAAAATAGGAAGTGCTGATTCTACACTCTTCATTAAGCAAATTAATCATGATTTAGTTATTTTGCAAATTTATGTTGATGATATTATTTTTGGAGCCACTAATGAAGAGTTGAGTAATGAAGTAGTTGAAATTATGAAAAATGAATTTGAAATGAGTATGGTTGGAGAACTTTCATATTTTCTAGGTTTTCAAATTACACAAAAACATGATGGAATTTTTATATGTCAAACCAAGTATATTCATGATATGTTAAAAAGATTTGGATTTGAAAACCTTAAGCATGCAAACACTCCTATGAGTACTTCACTAAAATTAGGAAAAGATGAAAGTGGTGTTTCAATTGAACAAACCCTTTATAGAAGTATGATAGGGTCTTTATTGTATTTAACCGCATCTAGACCTGATATTATGTTTGTCGTTTGTTTATGTGCTAGATTTCAAGCTAATCCTAAAGAGTCACATTTAAAAGCGGTGAAACGTATCTTTAGATATCTCATTGGAACATCAAAATTAGGTTTATGGTATCCTCAAAATGATTCTTTTATTTTGCATGGATTTTCGGATTCTGATTATGCGGGATGTTCCTTAGATAGGAAAAGCACTAGTGGCACTTGTCACTTTATCGGCCCTTCCCTTATTTCATGGTCGAGTAGGAAACAGAATTCTGTTGCCCTCTCAACTACCGAGGCCGAATATATTGCACTAGGTAGTTGTTGTGCCCAAGCACTTTGGATGTCCCAAACGCTAGAAGATTTTGGCATACAACAAAGTAGTGTAGAATTAAAGTGTGATAATAAAAGTGCTATAGACTTAACAAACAATCCCGTATTACATTCTAGATCTAAGCACATAGACGTCCGACATCATTTTATAAGGGATCACATTAAGAAGGGTAATATAAAAATCAACTTTATAGGCACGGAAAATCAACTAGTAGATATATTCACTAAGCCGTTACCGGATTCCCGTTTTTCTATGCTTAGGCTAGAATTGGGCATTCTAGACATTTCACAATGAATATATCACAATTTAAAGCCTATAAAATAAAAAATTATTATCCCAAAACATAAACAATGTAAATACAAAAAGCCAAAATTATAAAAATCAAAACATTAAATTTCAAAAAAAAAAACTTAACAAAATTCAACATCATTAACATTACATCAATATTGTTCACATAAAAATAGTAGAACAAACTTAAGGATCAAGTTCTTTAAACCAAAACAGAAATCTAAGGAAGTTCACTGTCGCCCAGGCGACAGTGGATGTCGAAAATTTCCGACATCTCCCAACAGCAGCAGCAACATAAAACTACTCTGAATCTTCATAACCAGCCCCGCTGCTCTCTGGACAATCTTCTAGAAGTCCTCGTCTCACAGCTTTGCCACGGCGAGTCCGCCTCACCGATTGGCATGGCGGCTCTTCGTCCGGAACTTGCCATTCTGCCTCCTCCTCCGGCGTTGGCTTCAACTTTAGACCTTTGACGAGAAACTTCATAAACTTTTGCATTCGACTACGGTCCTTTTTCACTTCCTTCTTGTGATCCTCTAACGAATCACGCAAATCATCAATGGACTCCCTTAGTGATCCTGCCCTGGAAATGGTCGGCTCTCTAATCTCAATTCCCGGATGAGATTTTCTCTGCGGCTTCTTCCCCTTCATTGAACCCGTAAAATAAATCTCCGGATAATAATCATCAAAATAAGAATCTTGCACAATCCATCCATACTTCTTATAGAGTACACGCTGAATTACCAACCCCATTGGCAGCGTATGAACCTTCACCCATCTTGGATGTTTCAGTCTGTAAGTATACCTAATCTGGGAGAGTATGAAGTCTGCCACATCAAAAGGCTCATCCTCCATAATATAGTATGTAAAGAGGGTCAACTGCGCAGTAATGCTTCTTGTGTCTCCACTCTTCAACATCACTGAATTCCTTAATATGTCTTGGACTAAGAAAGCATCCGGAGTAAGTGACGTAACTTCAGTGGTAAGAGTTTTCTTTTGATTCCCATGTAAACTCATGTTTACTAGGGTCCAATCTCTATCCTTTCGATAATTCTCCACTATATCAGGCATATTCTCACTCATCACTAGTCCAAATTCCTCTCGTAGATCAACATGTGTTATTTCCACATGTTGACCTTGGATCCTTGATCTCACTCCTCCATCCAATTCAGTAACATTTGGGTCTTCCAAATGGTTATAAAAATCACGAATGAAAAAGGATGAAAACCCCTCTGGTGAGATTATTGAGAGAATACCTGCTTTCGCAAGACGATCATAAATATGATCATGCTTTGGCAAATCAAATTCAATATATTTGGCAACCCCAACAATAGCTTTCTCCACTCCAGGAAAAACTTGATATGAGCTATGTGCATCTTCCGACGTACTCTTTCGAGCTTTGGAGCTGGAAGCCATTCTGCAATAAAATACAAAATTTTTGATTAAACAAGGTATCACATTGTGCACTGGAACACTGTCGCCCAGGCAACAGTGGCTGTCGGAAATTTCCGACATCCCTCCATGTGATTTTCTCTCAAAATTTTAACATATCCTTCCAGATCTACTCACAATAAATATTATTTCAACATCAAGTTTCAAAAATTTTGATCTATGTTTTTCAAATCATCATATTCTACAAATCTTTTTACTATTCATCATCTTCCACCTTCTTCTCTAAACTAGATCTACAAACCTCCTTTAGAAAATGAACGAATGGAAACATTCCTCACCAAATCAAAGAGAAATCTAACAAAGATAAAAATTTAAGCAAAGATCCTCCAAGATCCTCTTGTTTTAAAACTAGATCTACATTTTTTTTTCAAATAAAAAAAAAAATTCAAAACCTACACCATTCCTCAAAAATCAACATGAAACATAGATTTTCCTTCTTCTATCCTATCAAAATCACAAAGCCCTAAACATTTTTGAGTTAAATACACAAAAATCAAAAACCCATACCTTAGATCTAGGGATGTCGCCGACTTCCGACAGCCTTCCTCTCGTTTTCACTCCAGGAAATGATGCACAATGTGTTTTGACTCGGTCCTCAGCTCTATTTATATTTTTCACTGTCGCCCAGGCGACAGTGACTGTCGGAAATTTCCGACAGCTCCTATTTTACCAAAACTCCAATTTTAGGCCCCTTTGATGATCTACAATAGTTATGTCATTATTAATGCTTCATCTCATGACTTGCTGACAAACCATGTGATATTTATTTTAAATAAAATGACTTACATGTTTATATGATTTGATTTTCAAGCTATCATCGTATTGACATTTCTACTTAGCTGTTTAGACCATTGAAAATTGTTTTCGCATGCCTCTAAGTATGAGAAATTGTTTATCTATCATAATGAGCTATCACGTTCACCTCTTTTGATCAATACATATGTCTACTTCTTTAATATATACATGGATCATATTTGCTTTAACATAATACAATAGCACTTCTTAAAAACAACTTTCACCCTTGATTTGTTAGCACAACAAAAGTACACCATCTTTTGCGGTTCAAGTGAATTCGGAGATCCTTGGTCAATTAAAACATTATCAATATAAAAAAAAATATGATATCACATCTGTAATCCAAATTTTTTTTTCAAAATAAAGACAAGGATACTCCACCAAGCACTACTTACCCTCCTGATAAGTCTTAATGAGCATTGTGAGGTTAAGCACCTTGGAAAGAATTGTAAAGTGTCTTGTGCAAAAGAAAATGGTTTTCTATTCATCTTGTGCTATATCTTCAACGTTAAAGTTGCCTTTATATGCTTTTATTATGTTCTACATTTCAATGATCATGTAAATTAAATAAGTTCATATGTTTGTTCTAAGTATCACATGTACACATCATTATGTTATATAAATATTCGTCTCATGAGAATTGGACCGAAACGATTCCATACTTCTTTACACTATTGTGTCTTTCTATGATACTTTCAAATGATCTTACTCATGTTTCAGTTATTTTCCTTCATTACTTCATATGGCTATACTGTCACTTCATGAGTTTATTCTTACTATGGCATATTCCTATTATTTCATGGCCTTCACTCATTTCCAGAAAACAGTGCTTCCGCTTAATCTTACTTTCTATATCCTATATACATTCCCTTTAGAATCATTTCTCTTATCTACTATTCACTTTTGCTAATACCAAAAGGGGGAGAATTAACAAGTATAAAAAGAAAAATCAACAATCTATTCCACCTAAATATTCCACACCTAAATATTCCACCTACACAATACATCATATATTTAGGGGGAGCATATATTTAGGGGGAGCATTCATTTAGGGGGGGCATTCATTTAGGGGGAGCATTCATTTAGGGGGAGCTTTCATTTAAAGGGAGATTATTTATTTTAAGAGAAATATCTCATGTTATTTTGTAGGTGCACACACCAAAGGTTAAAATCAACAATCTAAATAGACATGATTTCTTTTTATACGGATTTGCTATTATCAAAAGGGGGAGATTGTTGGAGCATGCATTTCGCACTCCTCCGGTTTGATAATAACAAAGTCCCATTTGTATTTTATTCTATTTTTGTTAATGATGTGCAGATAACAGGTATGCAATATTCACATTTCTCTTGGAGCAAAAATTGATAGTGGGAAAATTTCACTGTCGGAAAATTCCGACAGCCACTGTCGCCCAGGCGACAGCAGAGAGGTTACAACAGCGATCGGCAGTTTTTGAGCTGTCGGAAATCCGACAGCGATGTCGCCCAGGCGATAGCTCAGCGGTTGCATCAACTGCCCATGACTTCACCCACGACAGCGGCGGTTTTGCGCTGTCGGAAATCCGACATCGATGTCGCCCAGGCGACAACTCCACGATTCCAGCAACTGCCCGCACGACGGCTCGACGACACGACAACGGCAGTTTAGCGCTGTCGGAAAATTCCGACAGTCACTGTCGCCCAGGCGACAGTGAAATTCTATAAAATGGTTCCTTTGGTTCATGCATTCTAAGCTTTTGAGAATTCCAGTCCCTTCCTGAGTGCATACGAACCAGAGAGCTCCAGAACCTCCTCAACTCCCATTTGTGCAAAGAAGGATTGAAGATTGAAGACAGATCGGGCGCGCTTCTACATCAACGATCATCTCGAGGCTTCAACAATCCATTCAGAGATCTGAATTTCTAGGGAGTTGTCTTTTTCATATTGTATTTTCATTTACTCATATTTCATTTTGTATTGGGAAAGAAATCGTCGTCTTGCGTGCGGCGTCTAAGTCCTTGCGCGGCTTAGGGGAAAATCGCTTCCTTGTGCGGAGCGTCCAAGTCCTTGCGTGGCTTGGTGGGAAATCGTGGCCTTCTGTGCTACGTCTAGATCTTGGGAAGATCTAGAGGATAGGTTTGGGCTTGATCTTGGGAGAGACAAGCGATAGCCTTTCGATCCTTGGGAGAAGGATTGGTAAACCAAAATTATTGTATTTTTATTATCATAATTGTGCCTTGATCTTAAGCATTGTTAAGATCATTTTTATTTGTATGTAAATTTCATGATATATAAAATTATGATCCTTTCACTAATTGCAAATTTGTGTGCTTAAATCTTTATCTTAGAAATTTGTGTTTGGTGTTATACAAAAATTGCATTGGTTTAAAATTATTTTTAAGTAACTTTTTATTAAAGTAAATTTGTCTAAAATTATTAAAAAAAAAATTACAAATTTAAACACACCCTTATTCACCCCCCCTCTAAGGGCGTCATACGATCCAACATTCACTACCAGAATATTTCTGGGCTGAAGCCGTCAACACTGCTTGCCACGTGCAAAACAGAGCACTCATAAATAAAAACCATGAAAAGACTCACTATGAACTACTAAAAGGCAAGAGACCAACCATTTCGTATTTCAGAATCTTTGGCAGTAAATGCTTTGTAATTGACAATGGGAAGCATTACAAAACCAAGTTTAGTAAAAAGAGCTTTGAAGGTATTTTCGTAGGCTATAGTAGCCATAACAGAGCGTATAGAGTTTTTAATAAGATAAACCTGGTTGTAGAAGAATCCATTAACGTTGTATTTGATGAAACGAGCAAGCTACATAGCAGCTCTTCTAGTGTTTCTGTTGAAGATGCAGGTTCAAGACTGCAAGACTTAAGCTTGGATGAGTCAGTCAAAGTAAGTACTCCAAACTTCATCAAGATCTCTCCCCCAACCTCAACAGAAGAGGAAGATCACCAAGATGAAGAGCCAATCCAAGTGTAGGAAGACAATCCAGTAGTAGAAGAAATTCCTGGTGGCCCAATTGATGCAAGGAATCTAGAGTTCAGACATATGAGGGATCATCTGGTTGATCAGATCATAGGAGATCCTCAAGTCGGCATAAGAACAAGAAGAGGTACTACTAACGAAAATATGCATTTAAGTTTCCTCTCGCAGGTTGAACCTAAGAAGTTCCAAGAAGCAAATGAAGACCCCTATTGGATAATTGCAGTTGAATAAGAACTAAATCAATTCAAGCGGTGCAAAGTGTGGACTCTTGTTCCAAAACCCAAAGATAAGAATATCATTGGAACTAAATGGGTCTACAGAAACAAATTGGATGAAGACGGAACAATAATCAAGAACAAAGGCAGACTCGTAGCAAAAGGATACATACAGAAAGAAGGGATCGACTTCGATCAGACTTATGCTCTTGTAGCAAGGCTCAAAGCGATCAGGCTATTCCTTGCTTATGCTGCATTCAAGGGATTCACTGTATACCAAATGGACGTCAAGTCAACATTTCTCAACGGTAATATAAAAGAAGAAGTATACGTGGAACAACCCCCAGGTTTTGTTGATCCTGAACACCCTGAATATGTTTATTTATTACAAAAAGCTTTATATGGTTTAAAACAAGCTCCTCGAGCTTGGTATCAGACGCTGTCTAACTTTCTTCTTGAGAACAAGTTCACAAGAGGAAAGATAGAAAAGATAGTATTTCTTAGGGAAGTTAAAGGAAAGATTTTGCTAGTGCAAATCTATGTCGACGATATTATTTTTGGCTCTACGGATGACAACGTTTGCAAGAAATTTTCCAAACTTATGCAAGGGAAGTTTGAAATGAGCAGTATGGGTGAGCTGAAATATTTCTTAGGACTTTAGGTTAAGCAATCTGAAGATGGAATTTTCATCTCTCAGACAAAATTCACCAAGGAGTTGGTATAGAAATTTGGAATAGAGAGTGCATCCTCTATGAGGACTCCAATGAGTTCAGCTATGTCTCTGGACAAGGATGAGAAAGGGAAACCTTTCGATGAAACTAAGTACATAAGCATAATTGGCTCTCTGCTTTATCTTACTGCTAGTAGGCCCGACATAGTGTTTTCAACATGTTTATGTGCTAGATATCAAGTAAACTCTAAGGAATCTCATTATAACGCTGCAAAGAGGATTTTGAGATACCTTAAAGGTACACCAAATCTTTGCTTATGGTACCCAAGAAGTAATGATAGCGAGCTAATTGGTTTTTCAGATGCAGACTTTGCAGGTAGTAAGGACGATAGGAAAAGCACTTCCGGGACTTGCCAATTCCTTGGAAGGAGGCTTATTTCATGGAGTAGCAAGAAGCAAAATTGTGTTGCAATTTCAACCGCCGAGTCAGAATACATTTCTGCAGGTAGTTGTTGCGCACAAATTCTCTGGATAAGGAATCAGCTTGAAGATTATAATATGAAGTTCAAGGACATCCCAATGTTTTGCGACTCCTCCAGCGCTATAGCAATTGCCAATAATCCAGTCTCTCACAGCCGGACAAAGCATATTGAGTTAAGATACCATTTCATCCGGGAGCATGTGGAGAATGGGGACATCAATCTATATTACGTCCCAACGGACAAGCAAGTTGCGAATATTTTCGCGAAGCCGCTGGATAAGACCAAGTTCTCTTTCTTCAAGACAGAACTTGGAATGCTCAACATGGAGCCCTAGTAAAGTCATATATGAAGCCAGGAAGACCTTCAACTCTTCAAACCCTCAAGGAAGCAAAGATCAGGATTTTCAAAAAAAAGTTAAGTCATATCTGAGATTTCTCGAGAAGCATCTTATACTTCTCGAGAAATGCTTATACATCTCGGGAAATGGACTTATCAAGGGAATTCTGGCACTTTTCGAAAAATGAGCTATATTTCTCGAGAAGTAATACTGATTTTGAGAAATGACCTTTTATATCTTGAGAAATGGGTAAATCCCTCAAAAAGTTTACCTTAAAGAAACTATTCAGCAAACTTCTCGAGAACTATTACATCTCTCGAGAAATATCTTTGATTTCTCGAGAAGTACCTATACCTCTCGAGAAAAATATCATTTAATTTTCTGAGTTATCTACTGTTCATTCTCTAGAATTCGAAGAGTCAGGTACGCCGTTCGACACATAAATACTTATTTCATTACCTTTAAACTGTCAAATAAAAAATAAAATATATATATAAGATATCTCGAATGAACTTGAGCTCTCACATAACTATTTTCCGAGAAACCCTAGCGCTTCTCGCGACATTCCCGACCGCACAGTCCTCTCGCGATTTCTCTCGACAGTTCAGACGATTCTTCTTCTCGATTCAATGGCGCCTATTCCAAGACCAAAGATTGGTGTCGGCAGTGAGCTCGTGCGCTCAGATCTTAGCTCTATCTCAGATGATTTTCTCAATCTTTTCCATTTCCTAGATGCTGCAGGGTTATCATTTGTCATGGAACATCCTTGCCGAATCCTATTCAAAGAGGTAGAAGAATTCTACTTGAATGTCAAGTTTCTTAAGAATGGCAAATTATTGAAATCTACTGTGGATAACCTAAAGATAAAGATTAGCTCAAAGTCAATCTCCAAGTATCTACATCTACCCCTAGTTCAATCTGAAGTTGACCTAGAAGATGAATATTGGGCAAGAACATTATCCTTCTGTGGATTGGATAAAGATACCAAGTCAATTCGAAGAATTCAGATGAATGATGTAGGGAAATTATTGGTGGACATCATTGCTAAGGTATTTCTATGTTAGACAGGAAGTATGGGATATGTTTCTGAAGACATTTTCTGCCTTATGACATCTATAGTATGCAGAAAGAATTGTAATTGGGCAATAGTTCTCTTTGTCAAACTAAAAGAAAGTCTTCTCGCTCCAAACTATGCAAGAATTCTTTCCCTGTACTTGAACCAAGTATATCCTGAAGTGTTTGACATTTCCAAGGGTGCATTTATTCATCACCTCGAAAAGTTAGATGTCTCCACTATTCAAAGATGGGACATCAGGATTCAGAAGCCAGTGGATGCTGGTGCAAACCCCCAGGGGGAGCCTGATCCTTCTATAGCTGGTAGCAATCAGCATGTTTCTCCATCTCCTCTCCCTTCTTATCAGCCTACAGTTGATCCCACTGTTCAACCCCTGGACATAGTTCTAACCTCAACAACTCCAGAAGTACCAGAAATTTCTGATAGAAATCACATTCCATCCACTATAACTGCAGATTCAGTTAGTACTCCTCCAGTTCAAGATCCTGAAAATGTAGATGCTGATACTGTTAGTACTCCTCCTCCAGAAAGTGTTCCTGAAGTAGTGATGGAAGATACAGTCCCTGAAGTAGAAAAAGATGATCATGTAGAGAAAAGCCCTAATGTCCATATGGCAGGATCAGGGGTTGATCTTGATTTTGTTGATATTGATCACTCAGTGCATGGACACTCTCTTCCCCCAGCTGATATTGAGGGGGAGAAGGAGTTTGGTGGTTCTAAACAGAATGATGAACATCCAATGTCCTCTATTGAGAAAGGAAAGACTGCTCAGTCTGAGCATGATAGTGAAGGTGAGGATGTGGTTCCATCCTCAGTTCAAAAGAAGGCGAGTTCTGTTGTTATTGAAGATATTTCAGATTGGAGGGTTGCTTTTCTACCTCCTCCACCTCTCTCTCCTCTAGAGTATGCTGAAGACACTCTTCTAGGCAAGATAGAATTGATGTTGAACAGGCAGAGAAAAAAGTTTGAAAGTTCCTGTTGGGGTGCCAGAATTGCCCCTGGCGCTGCGGTGCTATTCGAAGCGGAAGGGTGTGTCCCCCGTGGGTCTAACTGACTGCCCCGCGGATCTGCCCGAGGATAGCTGACTCTATAAAAGAGCGGTAGGCGCCTTGTCCAATAGGCCAGTCTTTTGGTGCAGTTGGTTGCGCCATATCCCTACAAGTGGTATCAGAGGGGGTCGCGGGTTCGAAACCCCGAGGTCGTTGCGGGGGGGGTGGGGGGTGGGGGGGATTGTTGGTGTGCCAGAATTGCCCCCAGCGCTGCGGTGCTATTCAAAGCGGAAGGGTGTGTCCACCGTGGGTCTAACTGACTGCCCCATGGATACGCCCGAGGATAGCCGACTCTATAAAGGAGCGGTAGGCGCCTTGACCAATAGGCCAGTATTTTGGTGCAGTTGGTTGCGCCGTATCCCTACAGTTCCATCAAAGAAGTTAATACAAGGATCTCTGTTGTTGAAAAAGAAATGAGCAGAGGCCTTGCTGAGATTCAAGCAAATACTGATGAGCTTAAGAAAATTGTAAATCAGAGAGGCAAAGGAATAGATCACTCAATCAAGAGTATGGGAAAAGTCTTGGAGGAAACAATTCAGGTAAGAAAAATTCAGGACTCAATAGAATCAAAAGCAGAGGCAAACACATTTCAGATCATCGATGAAGTTGGAAAATTCAAGGAATAAGTCATCCAAACCCTATCTGTAGAAGCCAGAAAGGGGGAGGATAAGATGACAGAGATGATGAATTTTCAGTTGTCTGAGCTTCAAAGAGTGTGGGCTTCTCAGCTTGAGCGGTTGAATGCTGGTGTTCAAAGACAGATTGCAGAAGTTAATGCTTACACTTCTACTACAGCAGTGTGGCTACATAATGAGATATTTCCTGAGCTAGCAATTCATCCTAAACCTCCTCAATTTTCTCCTAGACCTCAGTTCTCTCCAAGAAATTGAATGTTATTTTGAATGGCACTATTTGACGGACCCGCAACAAGTTCAAGTGGCTAATATGAGAATATTTTTTAGAACTTCAAATCAGCCCTCCTTTGGATGTGCCGCTCCCTCCCTCTCTCCTAGAGGAAATTTCGTCCCTCTCTCTCTTGGAGGAGAGTCCGTCTTCTCCGGTGTGACTCTGGTAGAATCTGTGGTAGTGTGATGCTCCGCAACCCCTTTGTGAGACTCATTGGGTAACTTATTTCTATCTCCCTTTCTTGGTGTGTGATTCTTCTAAATCTTCTTCTTGCTAGTAATTTTGGTGGAGTGAAAGTTTGGTGTTGCCTACAAAAATTTTGAATTAATCGCTTGCAATTCGAACATGTGAATGTTCATTTTATTTTTACAGATTTTAAAATGCAATTTGACTCTTTCTGTTCTCTTCTTGTTGGGGTATCATTTTACTTGATCTGAATCTTACATTTTAAAACGGGCTCTTCTCGTGCAAATTTTCATCTATTTAAAGATCATGTTTTTGATAGCGATGTTATTTAAATGTCAAGATGTTGATCATATTTATTGTTGAGAAAATCCGTATTTTTGTATCATTCGAAATCATTGGGAAAATATTTAGATCTACATCAATTTAATTAGATATACATCAATTTGGTAGAAGTTAGAAAGGGGGAGGATAATATGGCAGAGATGATGAATTTTCAGTTATCTGAGCTTCAAAGAGTGTGGGCTTCTCAGCTTGAGCAGTTGAATGTTGATGTTCAAAGACAGATTGCAGAAGTCAATGCTTACACTTCTACTACAGCAATGTGGCTACATAATGAGATATTTCCTGAGCTAGCAATTCATCCTCAACCTCCTCAGTTTTCTCCTAGACCTCAGTTCTCTCCAAGACATGAAGTGCAGTCTGATCATGCTTATCAAGCTCCTCCAATACACTACTCTCAGGTTTGGACAGCAGATCAATCTGAAGTACAATCTAAAATGCCAGGATCAAGGAAAAGAAGGTATGGGAGAAGGCCCATCTGCTAGCAAGTCAATTCCAGGGAAAGGATCTGAGAGTACTAGTAAGGCAAGTGCAAGAGAAGTTGTTGAGACTTGGAGTCCTGATTCCAAGATTATCATATTAGATACTCTCAAGTTAGTAAATGAAGGTGGCATAAAGGTCCAATATTATTATAGTCATGAAGAATGACAGAAATATGAGATGAGCATGACAAAAAGAAGAATTCATTTCAGAACCCATGGATGAGAAAATCCTGAAGCTCCAGCTCCACCTCCAAAGTATCATCCCAAGACTTATGCTTATTTCAAAAGACAGGAAAAGAAGAAGAAGAGCAGTCATTGAAGGAAGGGAATCTAAGACCTGTCAAATCTTTTGATTAGATGAATTGTATGAACTCAATTTCATCTTAGACAATATTAATTATGTATATAATTTTTGATTTTGATGGTCTCTGCTGCTTATCATTATTCTTATGTGATGTGCATTTTTATCCTTCTTATCTTGTTGCAATTAATATTAGTGCATAGGGTTCTGACTTCTACAAATATGGGGAGATTGTTGGGTATTGTATCCACAATAACCTAGATTTGTAAGAAGTCACCCTTGAACTAAGGTGAATTGCTAGTATATTTGATGTTGTCTTTTAGCAATGTTCTTGTAGGTTACAATTGCCAAGTGTAGACCAATGTCAGATCACAATGGGTCATTAAACACAGTCTCATGGAATATAATCCCTCATTGTGTGGAACATGGTGTTGACTCATGTGTGATCTCTCAATTGGGATACACTTAATTTTCAAGACCCCTGAAGCTTGAGAGTTGGAAGACTTGCTGGTGTCCAAGATAAAGAAAGAAGGAAAAAGTTCAGAATTTTTCTAAGTGCATTTCTCGAGAAATCAAAGTCATCTCTCGAGAAATCCAGGATATTTCTCGAGAAGTCTTTTCCATTTGTCGAGAAATCCTTCTCTGAATTCAAATCTAAGGTTTCTAAAGTATTTTCTCGATAAGTCTCTTGTTTCTCGAGAAATCACGTTTATTTCTTGAGAAGTCACGTTTGTTCTCGAGAAATCTTCTCAGATGCCCATTAAAGCTTTTCTAAGCTGTTTCTCGAGAAATCAAATCTATTTCTCGAGAAGTCCTATTGTTCTCGAGAAGTTTTCTTCAATTCTTTCTGAAAGATTTTCCAAACCATTTCTCGAAATGTTGCAGCCATCTCTCGAGAAATCATTTCATTTCTCGAGAAATCCTTGTTGTCCCGAGAAAGAAGTTCTTTTCCTGTCCTGCTTTGAAATCCGTGTTCTGACAGTTCTGTTATTATTCTTTGACGGAGTCGACGACATGTGTGTCATGTTTTAAGGTTAATTTTACCTTAATTCAAGGATTCTTAGCTGTTATGATTATCTGCTATATTAGGCTCCTATCGGCTATTATTCATTTTTCATTATTCAAAACCTAATTCTATTATTCAATCGGAAATCGAGAAAGAGCCGCCGCCTCCGCCATCGTTGAAGATCGTTCTCTCTCTCTCTCTCATTAAACCGATCTTTTTGGAAGAAAAGATTCGACAGATCAGTTCTATTATCATCTACTGAAGTTTATTGGATCGTGTCGAATCCTAGAAGGTCAGATCAGATATTTCCATCTTTCTTCCTCATCATCAAGTCGAAGTTCTTCAAATTTCAAGAAGGAAGAGGATTATAGTATATCAGATCTGAACTCATTTGTTGATCAGATCTGAACTCATTTTGTTGATTCATTTATTGTACAAAATCTATATTGTTTGTAGGAGATTTTGTCTCTGAGTTGTAGGAGGGTTATCTTTGAGTTTGTAGGAGCATTGCCTCCGAGTTTGTAGGAGAATTTGACTCCGAGTTGTAGGAGTGGTGACTCTGAGATTGTAGGATCATTCTTGATCCGAGATATTATGAAGTAGTCAAGGCTAGCTGTGGTGCTAGATTGGCGAGGCGGGAAAGTGGACTACCCAAGATTGGGGAACCACTATAAAATTCCTTGTGTCATCTGTGATTGTGATTTATTTTCTGTGTTCTCTTTTTATCAAGTTTTATTCCACAAAAGACACAATTATCACCTATTCACCCCCTCTAGGTGATTTAGGTAGGCAACTAGATACTTCACCAACCAAATAAATGAAAGGTGCTGAGCCCTCCTCCGGCCACCTCAGACCAATCGGACACCACCAGTCGACGGCCAAATGTTGGCTGATGGTGGTGGAGGAAGGGTTTTGCCGGAAGCATCCTCAACTGGCCGGGATCGGTCTCTAAAGAAGCTCCAGGAGGGAGCAATCTGAGCCCTTGGCTCAAGGAGGGAGACGACCCCGCTGCCGTTAGATCTAGGAAGATCTGCTAAATGCAGACCCAAATTAATTAAATAACTTTTATTTGGGAAATCTTGCCTGTTCTTAAATTAAATTTAGAAAAACTAAGAATCCGAATGAGAAAATGTGCCCGATATGCATTGTGTAGCTCTAGGTCTCTAGTATTTTTAGAAATTGAGTTCACTCAATTTTGAGCACTGTAGCTCCCCCAACACCCATTTTGGCGGGACTGGTCATATTTTAGGCCAGAGATTAATTTGCAAATATCTCTTAGATGGTAAATCTAATGGGACTAAAATTTGGGCCATGCATGCATGTGACCTAGCACCATCTTGTGCCTAAAAATCAGATTTTAAGGAGAATATTGTTCTATAGTTTTGTTCATTATTTAATTTGTCAAATTAATGTGATTTAAGGAGTTGGAAAACTCAAAATGACCCCAAATTTGGGTGGCATACTTGTTGGGTCATCAGTTAGCCTTGGTAAAAATTTGAGTGCAATTGGACCACTGCATGTTGGGTTGTTCCATTTGCATGTCCTTGCATAGTATGAGATATGGTGTGCATATCGCCAAAAGGGTTATTTTATGAACATAGCACATTTGGCTTAATCTTAGCCTCTGGTATTTTGGTCACATCCTTGTTATGACATAATACATCACCTCAGTGAAAATTAGGATTTTTGGGAGTTAAAATCCTAATTAATTGATTAATTTAAAATATGTCTCCAATATGTAAATGTGAAATGTTTGTGTTTAAAATCTTTTGGAAAATTGTGAGACACTGAGAAATCACTTGGAATATCATTTGGAACCTCTGAATTACAAAAATTTTAGAGGTTATTTCTTTGATTATTATCAAAAATCATGACTTGTCACAATTTTGAATTATTGAAATTTTAATAAGAAAAAAGAGTTGTAAAATTTTGAAACTCTGGAAGAAGAACATTTGAAATCTAGTTTCGAACCTCTGTAAATTTTTTTTGAATTTTGGACTATTAATTATGAGGGTTTAGTCATAAGTTGAATAATTATGATTTAAATAATTAATTATTTCTGGAGAATTTACCTTTTAGAAAATTATGAATCTTTGTCAGTCATAATTTCGGGTCATTATGAGTATCTGTAAATTTTCTTATAAATTTTGGATGATTAATTTTGGTACTTCCTTCAATAACTAGAATATTCATGTTTTAGGAATTTATTTAATTCTGGAGTAAATATTGTCTAGAAAACTAAGATACTCTGGAAAAATGTTTGGTTGGTGATTTTATATGTTTAGAAATTTTTGAGAAATTATTGTTACGGATTTAGACTTATTTCCAATAAAATTGTAAATTATGCCAATTTTTGAGAAAATATATTGTAAGGGTTTTATGGTCTGTAAAAATGTGAAATTCAGTTTATGGCTATTTTTGGTTAATCTTAGGCCCTGGTAGTTTTCCTGAAACATTGGGATCAATATTACATATGGTTCCTTTGTAAATGTCCCCTATGCCCTATATTTCTCATAAATGAATTTTGGCAGGAAATTAGTTAAGAAAATTACCAAACACTGGATTTATCCTTAATTAAGTATGACTGACCTCTGGTAGAAAATTTAGCCCACTTGGATATTAGAAAACAATACTTCATGTACAAAATGGGAAAACCACTAAGTTAATATGCAAGGTTAAATAAGTAGGTCCCCCTTATGGAATGTGATTCATCACAAGTATCTGACACCTTAGGACATGTCGAACTTCAGGAAAGCATCTTAGGTCATTGAATATGAAGATCATATAGGTGTCTCATGTGGGCCTTAACGTCATACTTAGGTTGGATAGTGGTTTGCGGATACCCAAAGTGTGAAAAAGAGATTAGACCTCATTAAGGGTCCCACACTCCACCCATCAGTATTAAGTTCTTATGTGGAAGTAAACCAACCTTAGTAGGATACAATATCTTAGGGTTAATACTTAAGGGTGAATTCGGGAAGTGACTAAGATGAACCCTGGCTTAAGGGTGATGAAGGAATAAGAGTGTGGATCCAAGTAAGGCTGAGAATTTAAGTGTGTGTGTGTGTATTTCCTAGGTGAAGAAGGGAACTCGAGGTTAGAATGTGATGACGAGTGAGTTAGCACTCGATCATAAGTCATAGTGGTGTTGGGGTTCAAAGAACTCCCAACTCCTAAGTAACTATAACCCACCTTAGGGATCTAAAGTAATCAGAGAGATTGTGGGAGGTAGGGGTAGCCACCAATAATAATAAATATCTTGAGAAAGTGAGGTTTGGGATGTCACCCCATCATACCTCCTAGTACCGATGCGAGCCCTTCACCGGGTAGTCCTCGGGAAGTCCAAAGTTAACCTTAAAACTTCTATGTTTACCTAAACAATAGACAAGAGTGGCTTAAGTAGGAGAACTTGATAAGATAATCCCCGTCCCAAATATGGGACGGATTGGTATAAGGAAGGATGGGTTAAGTCCTACGAGCGGTAGGCTCGATATTATATTAGGAAGGACGGGTTAAGTCCTACGAGTGGTAGGCTCGGTAATATATAAGGAAGGACAGGTTAAGTCCTGCGAGCTGTAGGCTCGGTATTATATAAGAAGGACTTGTTAGTCTGGTGAGCTGAAGGCTCAGGAAATACAATTAAGAGGCATTCTTACTAGATAGTACGTGTATACCCTATGTGTTCTTAGGTGCGTACAAAAGGTCTAGGCTGGGAGATGTGTGACATAAGCCTAGAAGTGGACATGCCCGACCCACTGCCTTATTTGCCTCAACCGGGTACCTGAGTTGACACGCTCGAACAGAGGGAACTAATAAAGGTCTATACATACAGAGTCGAGTGGGTGGGTTGCATCATTGCATAATCATAGCATGACATAACATCATATCATATAATAATACATCATCGTATAAATTAGTATGGGCTCTTTTATACGATGAGTTTACCTTAGTGCCAGATCCCTTAACTTATAAGTTTGTATGTGCATTCATATAAGTTAAGGTTATTTTCGTAGCTGCTCTTCCTTATTACAATATATGCTCCTTTTGTATTGCTTTTATTTAATGTTGATATACCACACTTGTGCTCGCATAAAATCACTTTCAATACTTGTTTAGTATATATACCTTGGTAGTCTTGCTACTTGTCACCTGCTTGTTTTTACCCCTTGTTGTCCTCCGCTTCGTCCTCCCGCATGATGCCTCGGAGTCGTGGGGGGAGGCGAGGACAAAACTGGCTTAGTCGTTATGACTAACGGTCGGTTGTGACCATAACACCAGGTGTACGAGAAGCCGGAGCAGCAACACGACCAGCGGGACGTGATGGCAAGACTTGAGGAGTAGTTTCCTCTCTACTACTGCTACCCGACGACAGATTGATGAGAGTTTGTAGCTTCTGCATTGATGTAGAGTGAGAAAGTGAGATTTTGTTTTATTTTTGGACATGTACTGGGCTTAAGCCCTTACTCTCTCTCATTTATTGTACTCATTGTTGGACTTGTATTCATTTGGATATATATATGTGTAGTTGTGGACTCATTAATTTAGTTTACTTCTTATCTCATGTTGGCCTGCTGGATCGTTCTTGCCGGCAGGATCGACGTCTTGCAGAGGCGACTAACTCGTGTTTTACTGTCACCGTAAGACAGCGATTCTGGGCATAAGATCTAGGAACTCTCCAATGCGGGAGAGGGATCTTACAACTGGTATCACTTGAACAAATAATCCAACGTGAAAGAGGTCCACAAAACCCTGGGACACCCTGCTCAAATTAGTTTGAGGACAATCTAGCAATGGAAGCAATGGTGTGCCCGTGAGTAAAATCACACAAAATAGTCCATTAATCAATGAGTTAGGATAACCCAACTAGGACATCATTCTATTTTGACGCACCAAGATGATTTCATAGCGTATACTAATACAAATCGGCTTCGGGTATAGACTGATTAAGGCATGATGATACCCAAAGTGACTATGGGAAGAGTCTAATGGGAAATTAGCTACTTAAAGCTTAAACTCTGATGTCCCTAAATCTCTTATCAAGGGATATTATCACTTCTTACCCAATGGATAGGACCGCCTCAAGAGATTTGGTGCATGAAAACACATAGTGGAACATTAGGAGACTCGCAAACTTAATCTCCAAACCAACAATTGGGTTACACCGAAATAATCACCGCGACAAATACTAGAGGTCGGATAAGGATTCGAGTTCAGAAAAGACCCATTTTTTGGTTGCCCAAAGATTAACCTCGAGAAGGTTGTGGTAGTTGGTAACCTTGAGGGCCTAAAGTGCGTAGAATATCAATAGGTCTCAGGATGGAACTCCAAGTCTAGAGTTGTATGCCTTAAAGATTGAGGCGTATCTAGGACGAATATATCATAATGATACCAAGGAACTTAGCCCAAAATGTACGGCGACTAATCCTTTTGTTTATTGGGTAGTTCGGTACCAACTTGAGTTCTTTAGACCTTATTTTTGGATATGTTCATCACAAACGTAAGCGATCTCTAAGTATTCAAACATTACTCAGCTTAAGAAGAGATTGCAAAGTATGCATAATCTGTTTGATGATCAACCCTCCCTAGAAGTCGAGACCCTTGAAGAATTCATTCATCTTAAGAAACATGAATTAATAAGGCTATGTCGTGACTATTATAAATCCACAATCAGAATAAGAGCATAGAGCCTTTCAAAAATGATTATTCACCCCCCTTGTCGCTCTAAGGATTATACGGATAAGTAAACGAAGAAAATAGTAAATGAAGTCTTCAAGGATATAGACCCGGTCGCCAAGATAAATTTGCATGCGACTCTTGAGATCAAGGAAGATAATATAAGACTAAGAGAGAATTCTCAAATTCTGAGCATAATGTAGTAGATAGCTACTTAGTACGCAACATAAAAAGCGATCGTGCCCCCGCCCCCCTAATACAAGACACGGTGTGAATCTCTTGCAAATCCATAAGGAAATTGAGAAAATTACTTTTAAAGGACCTAAATTTGAGGCGACATTGGTTATAGAAGGATTTTTACATACAATTAAGGTGGTGTGGTAATTATTGCCTCAACAAGTATATTCCTAGATACCCTACCATCTTAACTCAATTGTTGTAACATACGATTAGTAATTATATTGTCGGTTAAGGATTTGATTAATAAACTAATGAAAAGCGCAAGAGAGAATCGACAGGAATTATTAACTTGGTGCAGGGTGTACAAATTGGACACTAGTCACTAATTTGTACGCCCCCACATTTTGAATCATCCAAATGAGCTGAAATTTTTATCATGCATGTAATAGTATGAGATTTATATGCTGTACAAAAATCAGAATTTTTGGAAGCAAATTTTTCTTTAAGTCTTAGAAATAATTTAGATATCCATTCATGTGATGATTTTAGGTAGGGTAGGCCAATAATAGTCCCTGTACAAAATTTTGGACAATTTGGAGCTATGCAAGTTGATACTTTAAACATGCAAGCTTTGTCTAGTATATGAAATGGTGTGCTTATAGCACCGAAAGTATTTTGAGTATATCTCTCCAATTATTGGGCGAATTGGGCTGAAATTTTAACCATAGATATATATTACCTATTTTTACCCTCTCTCCAAAAATCATAATTTTTGGGAAACATCTTCCCATAGTTCTTACAAAAATTTGATAAATCATGTATTTGTAGTATACATGGATAGACAACACCAAGTGACCCCAATTTTGTATTAGATAGTTATGTAGGTCACTATAAGACTTTGGTAAAATTTGGGACCGATTGGCTTTGCGCATGTGAAGGAATTCCCCATGCATGCAATGGGGAAATTTTTGGTGTGCAGATAGCACAAAAATGTTGGTCTAATTCTACATGGTTAAATCTACTCAACATGACCCAAAACTTTGGGTGTATGTTGATTAGATTATAAATAGTCACTAGTAAAATTTTGAGGCCATTTGAACTCATACATGTGAGGGAAAATTCACATACAAGGTCTTGGTACCATGGAAAGATCAAAATGGTGTATACACCATAATGAATTGAGAATTGATGGGTATTCCCTTGGTCAATTCTTATGAAATTCAAAACACGCACTTGTTATTACGAGATATTAAATTTAAAGAAAAATCATGAACCTTGGGGTTGATTTCCCTAGGAAATTAGGGTTTATGTGATTTTGTCACATTGAGCTTAAATGAGTATTTTAGGTTCAAAACCTTTTGAAACATTATAAACTCTGGGATTACCTTGAAAGAGTGAGATTACACTCTATAGATTTTCGGTGGAATTTTTAGAAATAATATAGACCCTTATTTATTAATAAATTAAAAGTACCCCAATCTATTTTGTCCTACCTTTATGTAGGTTAATGCATTTAGAGTTGCATGAAATTTGATAATTAGACTTGTGAGGCCATTTGTATTCTCTGGAATTTTTATATGAAATTTATCGTTGAATATTTATGATACTTCCTTCACAAAGGTGGAATTTTATTGTTTTCATTGATTAATTCAAAGGTTGATTTAATGAAATTGGAAATTATGGAATTCAGTAATTGGACTTGTGTGATCATTAGTGACCTATGGAAATTTATTTACAGCATTATGATGAATAATTGCAGTAGATCCTTCACAAAGTGAATTTTGTACCCTTGGACACTTAAGATTAAATTGCAATGGCATGACATTACAAGTATAATAACCCCAGAGAATGTGAATTTGGCAGACGATATATCGAAGATGCATACATTACATAAGATCCTTCAATCTGTTGGCCTCAAGAACCAAATCACATATGATTAAAGACATCATAATCACCATTAGGAAGAATCATGACTATGGGGAAACAGATTGTAATTATCAAATGCGTATACGATGAAATCACATGAGAATGAATAAGTTTAATGAGATACTCCCTATTAGGCTCTATATAGGAGGAAGGGTAGGAATCCTCCATCATGGATTCGGGGTAAGGAACCAAAGGAACTAGGGGACAGAATTGATAGAAGACACGGATGCCCAGATACGGCTTATACGGGATCAGATGTTGGATGCGCAGAGCAGACGTGCTAAATATTACGAAGCGTGACATCGTAAGGTCAAATTCTAGGCAGGAGACAGGGTGTTTTAGAAAATATGTCCAGCACATGGAGTCTCACTGGTATGGAGATTACAGAAGCTCAGTCTGGGATACATGGGGCCCTAGAGGATCCCGGACCTGACTGTCCCCTTGGCTCATAGACTAGAGCTACCACTGGAATTGGCAGGATTGCACGATGTTCTTCACGTCTCATCGCTTAGGATAGCTCTCCTTCGGCCAGAGCAATAGATCAATATCGCAACGGGCCGATAGCATCTGATCGTACAGCCCGTTTGGAACCGATCCGTATCGATGAAACCACCGCCGAGTCCTGCGGAAGAAGAAGGTTCCCTTGGTCGAGGTATTCTGGTCCAATAAGGGACGAGAGGAGAACACGTGGGAACCGATGGATTCCATGCAACAACAATACCCAGGACTCTTCTCCACATGTACGACTTAATCCTCTCTACAAAAATTTCATTTTCATTGTGTGTGAAACCCGGTAGACCCGTACTTGAATTTCGGGGACAAAATAATTTTTTTGTTTATTGGGATTTGTAACATCCCTACCCCTTCTGGACCCCTTGGGTTAGGGTTAGGGTTGGACATGTGAGTGGAGGTCATGGTATGACCCTAGGTCAACTTGAACTTAGGAAAATTGCTATAAGCACCCCAAAAGTGCACAAGTCAACCTAGGCCACTGTACTTCAAATTGGACTCACCAACTCAAATTAAACTTACCAATAGGTCCCTAACCCTAAGAGGGACCCAAGTGACCCAAAAGCTCCATCATAGGGTCACCAATTTTGTCCAATTTGACCAAATCAACTCTAGGTCAAAACAGGTTAAGATATGCCATTTCAACTCAAATAGGGTAAATTACTCTTCATATGATCAAATTGATCCCACCATTGTATTAAAAACCCTAATTGGGGTGCAATGGACTAAAAAACCCCATCAAGTGCTCTTAATTTGTCCCAAATTGACCAAAGTACCCTTTAGGTCAACATTGGTCAATCCTTCACCAATAGGTCCAATTGACCCCCAAAACTTATAATTTACCTTACACCTAGTCTCATAACATCATAGAGGACCCAACGGACCCAAAATCCTCATCAAATGGCCATTAATTGGTCCAATTTGACAAAAGTGAACTTTCCCCCCAATTTGGGTCAAAATCACACCTATTGGCTAAATTGACCAATTAGGGCATCACCATGACCCAATCAACATTGGATGGTGTCAATGGACTCAAGACCAACTCATTGGATCAGTCAATCCATCAATTTGACCAAGTCAACCCTAAAGTCAACCATGGTCAAAGTTGAGCCCTAAAGAAGAAATTAAAAGCCTAAACCGATTCCAATCGGCAAAGGCCCTCAATCCCAACCCATTCTATAGCCCAAGTGTCCAATTACCATGGATCACCCCTAAAATTAAAAAAAAATGCCATGTATAGGGCATTTTGGAGAAATCTCCAATATTTTCGAGAGAGAAACCATGAATTTGTGGAATGGCTTCCACATGGCCTCTAATTCCTCTTCCCCATGGCTTCTCTCAGCTGCCATAGTAATTTCCAGACAGAATGGCATGGAATGTAGGCCATCTTGGCAATATTCTGGCACACGGATCGAGTCATTTTTGGCAACATTCTGGCTCCAAAATTGGTATCCCCTCCTACAGCGCCGCAGTAAGGTTAGCAAGCCGCGTTAGCTTTATCTCTTTCCTAACCGTCAGATATCCTTCCTTTTCTGCTCCTCAATAAGTATCGTGATTGCGGGACTTCCATAAGTAACCGTCGGCCGTTGGCCTTAATGCATCACAGTAAGAGTTGCCATATTCAGTCTTGACGATCTTCCTTTCTCGACGAATGTTTCCTTTTCGACGAAGTTTCCAAATCTGCACACACTACCGCCAGCAGTAGCATTAGCGCGCCGCACTAGCACCAGAGCTTTGACATGGTTGGAAATTTGTCATCTTTCTATCTGAAACTTATAGGGACATGAGAACAGAAGATCCCGCACACTATAAACACAAGGAAAGTATGATCAAATACAATGAGATTTGTTATTCATAAACCAAGAGATGTGGAAAGCATGTTCCAACATTAACATCACTAAAAGGAAATGAGGCGAACCGCTTTGCAGATAATGATGTATTGAGAATAACAAAATTTAAAATGTGAAAAGATAAAGAACTAATATTTTGTTGTTGTTGAAATGATAGGGACATTGCTTCCCAAAAAGGATTACAGTGGAAGTAGGAATATATATTGCTATCTATTTTTTCAGAATGGATCGACTGATGTAATTTGTTTAGGCATAGATCATTCAATCAATTACAACCATTCAAGCGAACAAGATTCCTGTCTCCCTTCTTGGATCATCTAGTGCATCGGGGCTTGCCCTCCTCTGTCTCATCGTCGTCCCGTACCTGGCATTTGGAGTCCTGTTTCTAAGTCAATCATCTTGGACACATATAAGCTGAGTAACATTTCAAATGAAGAACCTCAGAAGTACTATAGTCAAGAAGAAATCAACAAGCACAAAGCCTCTCAGTTGAAAAGGAAATTTCATTTCAGAGATTATGGTTACAACAATCCAAATGCCCCTCCTCCTCCTTCAAGATATTATCCTAAACCCATTGCTTAATTTGACAGGCGGATGAAGAAGAGCAGGCAGGGGAAGGCTAAGTTGCCTTAAATATAGATTGTGACTTGATTGAAATCTAAAAAACATTTACATATATATTTTGATGTTTTGATATTTCAATTTATATGGTTTACTTATTTATGTCATGATGTGTGTTTATATTTATAATTTTTATTTGTGCAATTCACCTTAGTAGACAGGGTTCTGAATTTTTCAAATAGGGGGAGATTTTTGGGTATTGTTGCCACAATAACCTTGATTTTAAGAAGTGTCCCTTAAACTAAGATGAATTGATTTTGTATTTGATGTAGTTTCTTGTTGTGTTTGCAGGACTCTAATTACTAAGTACAAACCAATGTCAGTTTTCAATGAGTCATAAACACAGGCCTATGCAATGTAATTCCTCATTGTGTAGACCAAGGTGTTGACTCATGTGAAATCTCTCTATTGGGATGTACTTCATATTCAAACACTATGGATAAGACTAGGTGAAGCAGGTGCTGAATTCAGAAGTGGAAGAAAATAGCCTAAGTCATTTTCATCGAGTGGTCTCGAAGAATCCAAGTTAATTCGTCGAGACAACTCGTGAAAGAAGTGGTTTGTCCACAGTTGAAGTATCAAAAAATTCTTTAATTGGTTTTCGTCAAGTAAAAGTTGTTCACTTGAGAACACTCGACGAATTCGTCGAGTGGCCTGCCGATTTCTCGAGAACACTCGACGAATTCGTCGAGTGGTTTGCCGATTTCTCGTGAACACTCGACGAATTTGTCGTATGATCTTGTGAAATAATCAAGTGGACTTAGTTTCTTTACTTCCCATCTCAGCTCTTGTCTCTTAGTCAATTCGTCGAGTCATAACAAGAATTTGAGGAGTAATCTTATATTCAATTAGTCTATTTGATGAATCCAGACAGAGCGTATTTTCTTCTATTTGATGTGTTATTCCTTTTAGGGTTTTTCGGCCATATACAGTCCACATGGATCTCTTTCTTTAAGAGTCGTTTATAGCCGTTTGAAGGAATGCTATAAATACCTGAAGGACTTTTATATTAACCTTAATCGTGCAATTTTGAAAGAAAGACATCGAGATTTCCGTCGGCCATCTCTCTCATTCTCACAAAGAAGATCTCTTGCCGCCGACAAGTTTTGTTCTCGATTTTTCTACAAGTCTCTATTCAACAAGATCTCAGTGCTCAGATTGATTCAAGTATTCTCTAGATCTTGTTGTGTTGAGAAGTATTCAGATCAAATCTTTCAAGGCAAAGGATTTCTTCTTTCCCATTCAAGTTCAGGATTTCATCTATTTCAAGGAAGAAGAAGACCTATTATTTCAGATCTGAAGAAGTAGAATCTCCTTGAGATTCTTAGAGATTGGATTTTCAATCCATAGTTCTTGTAAAATATTTTACATAATTCTTGTAGGAAGTTTTGTCTTCCGAGTCCTTATAGATCCTAGTTAAGAGGATCGAGTTTGTAGGAGAGTTTATTCTCCGAGTTGGTAGGAGAGGTTGTTCTCCGAGTTTGTAGGAGTTTTACATGGAGTTGTAAGATTATTCGTAATCTGAGATGAGTGATGTAGCCTAGTCTAGCTGGGCATGCTAGATAGGTGAGGCGGGAAAGTGGAGTAGCCATATCGAGGAACCACTATAAAATCCTTGTATTTCTGTGTGCTTTGTTTTATGTGCGCTTTTCTTAATAGATTTTAATTCTAAGTTAAAAGCCATAGAACTCACTTATTCACCCCCTCAAGGTGATTTAGGTAGCAACTAGATACTTTCAATTGGTATCAAAGGTAGGTTGTTCGTTTAGAGGTTAACACCTTGAACAAACTCCTCCATCTAGTTGTTCAAAGACACCATGTACAGAATGGATAGAAACAATGATTCTTCCATGAAACTGCCTGTTTGCACAAAGGAGAACTTCCCTAGGTGGAAGGAAAGAGTTAAGTTTTATATGGAAGCCGCCGACCCAAGGATCTTTCAGATAGTTGAAGAAGGTCCTCATGATCTAATGACATCATCTACCATCAACCCTGCTGTTCAAGTTCCTAAGAAGATGCTTGATTTGACGAAGGACAAGATTGCTCTTGTCGCTTTGGACAAGAAGGCGAAGAATATAATTGCCAGTGTTGTTGATGATTCAATGCTGCAGAATCTCTTCCATTGCAAATCTGCTAAAGAGATGTGGGATTCTCTTGCAATCTTGATGGAAGGTACTGAAGAAGTAAGGGATGATTGAAGATCGTTGCTGAATCAAGAGTATGAAGCTTTTAAGACGAGATCCAAGGGACTCTATTTCTGACACGTATGAGAAGTTCTTTAAGATCATCAACGGTCTTAGGAACTATGATCGGGAATTCACCGTTGGTGAACTGAATGACAAGTTCTTGAGATCCCCGACGAACGAATGGGATATCAAGGCCATTGCCATCAGAGAATTTGGAAAGTTGGCTACTATGGAGCCATAGATCCTTTTTGGGAAGCTCCTTTCCCATGAGTTGAAGCTCATCATCAGGAAAGCTGAGGAAGAAGGCAACAAGACTTCTGGAAAGGAGAAGTCCGTAGATATGAATGTCGAAGGGTCAAAGAAAGGAAAGGTCATGGTACCGGTAAAACAAATCGTTAGAGGAAGATGACGAGTCTGTGGATTGCTCATCAAGCTCAGACATGTCTGATGGAGAGTTCTTCCTACTCTCCAAGCAATTCAAGAGATTGTTGAATAAGAGAATGCAGAGGAGAGGTCAATCCTCCTCATCAGATCACAGAAGATCGAGATGTGATGGTGAATATCACAAGAAGAGTAACAACAATGATAGGTATAAATCTAAACCGAACAAACATTCTTTGACTGATATCATTTGTTATTATTGTAACAAGCAAGAGCATGTGATTGTTGAGTGCCCGTACAAGAATAAGGTGTTGGAACAACCCTATTACTGATTTGGGCAAGGAACACTATCTGTTGACTAGGACTAAGTTGACCCCAATGTATAGTCTAAGGGTCAAGGTTTTAGGTTGCTAGAACTTAAGGAAAAGAATAAGTTTCTGCGTTCGACGAACTCCATACTGTGTTCGATGAACTCCATCCTACATTCGACGAACGGCATGCTCCAGTTCGACAAACTTGCCAAGGTTCTGCGTCCGACGAACTTCATTCTACGTTCGACGAACCCCTCTCTGCGTTCGACGAACCCCTCTCTGCATTTGACGAACGTCATACTTCTCTCCGCGTTCGACGAACTTGCTCTCCAGCTCGACGTACTCAGTTCTCAGCCAGTCCCAGTAGTATATTCTTCAGTTCGATGAACTCCAGTTTGAGATCGACGAACTCAGCTCTACGCTAGAAGAATAAGTATCAAGATGTTCAGATCGACGAAACTGCTTCTCAGATCGACGAACTCAGTTCTTCCAGCCAGATTCAGCTGATTATCTCTCAGTTCGATGAACTCCAGCTTGAGATCAACGAACTCCAGATTGTGTTCGACGAATTTATTCAGATCGATAAACTCCAGATTCAGTTCGACGAACTCAACATTCAATTCGACAAACTCAGTTCTCAGATCGATGAATTTTCTCCTCAGCTCAAATTTTAGAAGGATCGGTTTTATTCTATTCTCTGAACTCAGATCGACTATCAGCAACGGATCTATTCATTTATTCCAGATAGGTCAAGGATATGATCTTTCCTTTTATTATTCTCTTATTTCGAGAAATTAGTCGTTGACACATTTTGGAAAAGGACAGCAGTTCCAAGAATATCTTTTCAAATTATTATATTCTTTAATTAAAAGATTTGATTTCAAATCAGTCAGAATTTTCAAAAGGAAAAAGGAAGAAGAAGATTTATAGGATAACAACAAGATAGAAAGAAGAAAAAAAGAGAGAAGAAACAGTCAAGAGAAATACCGAAAGAAAATGTTTTCAGATCTTCATCTTCTACAGCAACACTCTCAATCTCTGAGAACATCAACATTATTCTCTCAGTTTTCTGCTGCAAGTTCAAAATCTTGAAGAGCAACAACAAATATGAGAAACTTTATCTCTTAGATTCATCAGCTATCAAGGAAGATATCTCTTTCAAGTGAAAGCTCCATCCTATTATCTGTCAAGAATTTCTATCAGACAGTGGGAGCTTTACAACATCAAACCCACTAGTCTTCTCTATGCTTATTGACAGAGAAGAACTTTATAACCCTCTTTATTCCATCATGTACAGGGTTCTAACTCCATTCAAAAGTTAAACCATTGGTGACAGGGCACCTGATCAAAAATCTGTAGTTGGTTTGAGCACCTGATCAAAAGCTCAGTGGTGTTTGGGCACCTGATCAAAACTCCATTGGTGATAGGGCACCTGAACAAAAACCTAGTGGATTCCTACCAAGGGTTGTAGAAGAGTGGACTATCCAGTTTGATTGGGGAACCACTATAGATCCTTGTGTCTTCTGTGTTTGTGTTTATTTTCTGTACTGTGTTGTGCTGTGATTTCTTATTTTGTTTTTATACTCACTCTGTTATACACATATAAATATCAATATTTTAACTTTGCTATAATAATAAGTTAAAAACTTTTAATACTCTATTCACCCCCCCTCTAGAGTAAATCTAAGATCTAACCTCACTTTCCTTGTATCAGAGGACTTTCAATTGGTATCAGAGGTTGGTTGATTCTTTACAGGCTAACACCTGAATCAAAAGATCAATTAGATCTTAATTTTCTTCTAGAGTTTCTTTTGCTAAAAACCCATGGCACAGAACAAAGAATACTCAAGCACAAGATCTCCTATGTGCAATCTAAATAAGTTTGCATTATGGAATACAAGGATCAGGTTATATATGAATTCTATTGACGAAGATATTTTCAATGTTATTTTGACAGGACCTCCTACTCCTACAGCAACAACAAGCACTGAAACAACAACAAACAATAATGTTGTTCCACCTCCTGAGTGGACAGAAGCTTAAAAGAAGCAGAGAAGTGCTGATGCCAAAGCAATGAATATATTGGCACAGACAATGTCTGATGACATCTTTCAAAAGGTTGTGGAATGCACCTTAGCAAGGGACATCTGGAAATCCCTCAACAACATGGTTGATGGAACTGCAGATGAGAGAAAAGATAGAAGATCTCATCTCATCTCTCAGTATGAGAATTTCAAGAAAGGAGAAACTGAGAGTGTTGCAGATATGTACAACAGACTCAGCCTCATAATCAATGAGCTGAAGTCTCTAGACAAAGTGATCTCCATCACTGAAGTCAATGATAAGATCTTGATGTGCTTCTCCAGCACATGGGACTCTAGGATCTGGCCAATCAAGGAAGCCAGAAGCCTCAATGAGATCTCTACTGAGACCTTGTTAGGCAAGCTTAAATCCTATGAGCAGCTTATCAAGTCCAGAGAAGCTGAACAATCTACTTCCTCACCAGCATGCAAGAAGGAAAGAAGCAATGCTTTCCAAACAACTGAAGAGGAAGATAAAGCTCCAGGAGAAGTGGAGTTTATGAGCCTACTAGCCAAAAGGTTCTACAAGATGGCTAGAAAAGACTTCAGAAAGAAGGATTCCAGATCAAAAGAAAAACCAAGGTATGACAAATCAAATTCTAAAGAAATTATCTATTTTGGTTGCAGGAAACCTGGACACATTCTACCTAAGTGTCCATAGAACCAAAAGAAGGACAAAAGAAAAGAGAAAGAAGAAAAGAGGCACTCCAGCAAGTCATCCTCCCACAAACACAAACATACGGGAAGATGCTTTGTAGCTGAAACATGGAGTGAGACAGACTCAGAATCTTCTTCCAGCTCTTCTGATGATGAAGAGAATGCAAATGACAAAGATCAATGCTTGATGGCAATTTATGACTCAAGCAGTGAGTCAGAATATGCATCATCATCCAGCTCCAGTGATGATGAAGAAGAAAGAAACTTCTGCATGATGGCTATCAATGCCTCGTGAAACAACTCAGATGAATCAGAACCTGAAATTGACAGTGATCGGGTAATCTCAAACTTTGATTTCAATTCAAATGAATTCAAAGATGAATTCAAAGCTCTTTGTTTAGATTTAATCAAATCTGAGAAAGAGATAATCTCTCTCAGAAATAAGTTGGCTGAAATGAACTAACTAAGTGAAGAAAATGCCAATCTTAAGAAAGATCTGGCTGCCTCCAGAGAACACATTGTTCTCATTGAGAACAAGTTATCCGAGGCTAAGAAATTTGAAGAATCCCTAAATGCGAGAAGTAACAAACTGGTGTACATCACAAGCATAGTGAATGCCAGACTAAGTGGCAAACTGGGCTTGGGTGCATCATCAAGTGAGCCACATCTTATTAAGAAAAACATTTTATCTACACCAGTAAAGTTCATCTCTGCCAAGGGCAAAGAGGCAGTAGAAGTAGATAAAAACATCTCAAGTAAGGATGTTAAGAATAAAGGAATTCAATAGAATTCGTCGAACGGAGCTCGATGAAATCATTTCATTTCGTCGAACGGAGATCGATGAAAGCTGAACACAGAATTTCAGTATAATTATCCATCGAACGGGGCTTGACGAAATTACTTCAATTCGTCGAATGACGATCGACGAACTCTGAAGACAGATCTTCAATATAGTTATAATTCGAACGACGCTCAACAAAAGCGCTTCACTTCGTCGAACGGCGATCGATGAATTCATCCAAATTTGTCAAACGAAACAATACTGAAAATCTAAAGAATTCTTATTCTTAACCAAATAAAAATCCTTTTACTGAGTGGATCATTCCTCCAAGGAGATATCATCCACAAGGCTATAAGGATCAGCCTGAGATTTCTTATATTTCAGATTTTTGTGGTAAGAAAAAAGGACTCAAGGTAATCTGGGTTAAAAATAACTAGTTTATTTTTTCTGTTGTGCAAGTACAAGGCTATCCAAACATAAAAGAACAATGGTATTTGGATACTAGGTGCTCAAAGCATATGACAGGAAACAAGGACAACTTAAGCAATAAAAAGGCAAAGCTTGGACCCAAAGTGATTTTTGGAGACTCCAACTGTGGACAAACCAAAGGATATGGACAAATCAAAGTTGGAGCAGTTACCTTCAAAGAAGTAGCGTATGTCAAGGGTCTCAAGCATAACCTCATTAGCATAAGCCAGTTATGTGATGAAGGTTATCCGGTAACTTTTAACCATTACTTATGTCTTATTACCAATAATAAAAACATTAATGTGTTATCTGGTATTAGACATGGAAATATTTATTTAGTCAATTTTGACTCTGCCAATTCAGACATTTGTTTATTTAATTCAATAAGAAAAACAAATAAATTATGGCATAAAAGGCTAGGACATATTAACCTTAGAACTATATCTAAGCTTTCTAAGGACAATCTTGTTAGAGGACTGCCTTCTGGTTCATACAAGAAGGAAGGACTTTGCAGGGCTTGTCAACTAGGAAAGCAAACCAAGAGTAGTTTTAAATCATTATCCAAGAGTGATTCACCTAGGATTCTGTACTTACTGCATTTGGATCTCTTTGGACCCAATGTAATACAGAGTCTTGGAGGGAAGCATTATTCTCTAGTTATTGTATATGACTTCTCAAGATTCACTTGGGTGTTCTTTCTTAGGAACAAGTCTGACACCTTCAGTGTTCTGACAGACTTTCTCAGGTCCATTAAGATTGAGTACTCTACTCTAGTTGCATTGATTAGAAGTGATCATGTCACTGAGTTTGAATCTCTTCTGATGAGAGAATTCTGTGGAAAAGAAGGGATCAGGCAATGTTTCTCTGCTCCTAGAACTCCTCAACAAAATGTGGTAGCTGAAAGGAAAAATAGAACACTAATTGAATCAGCAACTACATTGCTTGCTGATGCTCACTTGCCAATCTCTTTTTGGGCAGAGGCAGTGAACACAACAAATTATGTGTTGAACAGAAGTCTGATACATTAACTTAAGGGTAAAACACCCTATGAATTACTTAAGAATAAAAAGCCTATGGTTAACTATTTTAAGATTTTTAAATGTAAATGCTATGTGCATAACAATGATAAGAAGTATCTAAGGAAATATGAAGCAAAGTCTGCTGAAGGTATATTCCTTGGATATTCTTTTTCTAGTAAAACATATAGAGTTTATAACAAATCAACTCTTAAGATAGAAGAGTCCATGCATGTATCTTTTGATGAAACTAACATGTTAAATGAGGAGAGGAATACCACCTCTACCAAAGATACTTTGTAGGTACCAGGTCTATGTGAAGAGCTCAATGGATTGGATCTACAGAATAAAGATTCTCTACTTCCATCAAATGAAATTATTGAAGACAGTGAAGAAGAGGATAATCCAGATCTTGCTGATAATTCAAATCAAGTGACAGCTGAACAAGTCCCTCAAGAGGAAACTATTGCTGAACCAACTCCAACTATTGATCACATCACAGTTAGAGATCATCCAATATCTCAAGTCATTAGAGATATTTCAGCAGGTGTTCAAATAAGGCATCAACTACACCAAAATCAGATGCATACTTGTTTCCCATCACAAGTTAAACCTCAATCCATAAAAGATGCAGAACAAGATCCAAACTGGATTCTTGCAATGCAAGAGGAACTCAACCAATTTGAAAGGAACAAGGTGTGGGATTTGGTTCCAAGACCAAAGGGCCATCCAGTCATTGGCACTAAATGGGTCTTCAAGAACAAGCTAGATGATCAAGGCATAATTATCAGAAATAAAGCAAGATTGGTAGCCCAAGGATACTCTCAGGAAGAAGGAATTAATTATGATCAAACCTTTGCTCCTGTTGCTAGACTTGAAGCTATAAGGATATTCCTTGCTTTTGCTGCATTCAAGAAATTCAAAGTATATCAGATGGATGTGAAGAGTGCTTTTTCTGAATGGAGATATCAAAGAAGAAGTCTATGTGGAACAACCACCAGGTTTTATCTCTCCAACTCGCTCTTCGTATGTCTTTAAGCTTTACAAAGCTCTCTATGGTCTCAAGCAAGCTCCCAGAGCATGGTGTGAGACCTTAGCTAATTTTCTTTTGGAGAACAAATTCTGTAGAGGCATTGTTGATAATACCTTATTTTTCAGGATACATAAAAATCAAACATTACTAGTTCAAACCTATGTAGATGATATTATTTTTGGCTCTACTGATTCAAATCTATGCAAAAGGTTTTCTGCCTAATGCAATCTAAATTTGAAATGAGTAGTATGGGTGAGTTATCTTACTTCCTTGGTGTTCAAGTGAAGCAAACTCCAAATGGCATATTCATATCACAATCTAAGTATGCTAAGGAATTAGTGAAAAGATTTGGTATGTCTGATGCTTCCACTATGAAAACACCCATGCCCTCCAATACTGTTGTTGACAATGATGAATCAGGGAAACCTGTTGATCAAAAAGTGTATAGAGCAATTGTTAGCTCTTTACTTTACCTAACAGTTAGTAGGCCTGATATAATGTTTGCTACATGTATTTGTGCTAGGTTCTAAGTTAACCCCAAAGAATCTCACCTTATTTTACTAAAAAGAATTTTGAGATATATAAAGGGTTAGGACTCTGGTATCCAACAACTTCAGAATTTGAATTAACCGGATTCTCAAATTTTGATTATGCTGGATGCAGAGTAGATAGGAAAAGCACATCAGGAACTTGTCAGTTTCTTGTGTTGGATCTGTAGGCGCCCTTAGAGGGGGGGGGGGGTGAATAAGGGTTTTAAACTTTTTATGATTATTAAAGAAAATTATTCTCTGTTGCTACCACCAGCGGTAGTGTTACCGCTTGGCGTTAGAGACAGAGAAAATACATTTAGGTTAAACCAATGAAAATCAGAGAGCACGAATCAGAGATGAAGAAACAAACATATTTTCATTAATATTAAATTGAAATAGTTACGATTACAAAAACTTTTCCCAATGATGCTTGGAAAGTGGCGACCAATGAATATTCTTTTTATTTTCTACACCGACTCGTATCCCCACGAACCGGTTGGCTGTAGCCGATCTCTCCCCAAATACGGCCTCAAGCCGCTTTAGCCTTCCTATCCACAGAAAGGCCTCGAGCACCCCCTAGATCTACTCCCTAGACCTAGTCGCCAACACGAGGCGAATTACTCCCTAAGTCATACCCAGACCTAGTCGCCGTGTGGCGAATTCCCCCTAGTCCCCGCAAGGCCCTAGTCATCGTGTGGCGAATCCCTCTACCGAACAAAAGATATAAAGGTTATAATTTGAACCTGAAATAAAAAACACAAACTAAGAACTCCCTCAAAAGAAGAACTTGATGTCGATGTAGATGCAATCAGATTGGTCTTCAAGTTCTTTGCGTTCACGAACGTTGATGGAGTTCTTTGGGCTACTTGGTGAAGGCTCTCACAAGTGCTCTAAATATGTGGCTTCAATTCGTTCAGTAACATCAAGCATCAACGGAGGAAGCGCGCGTCTTTAAATAGAGTCAGCCACTACCGCCTGCGGTAGTGCTACCACCCCGCGGTAGCCACATTAGGCAATGATCAAGCACACGGATTGTGGCAACTTAGTCAACTTTTGACCGCCAAACTTTGAGCTCCGACTACCGCGCCACGGTTACGATAACGCTCCGCGATAGTGAGATAACCTTCCTTCAGCCAATATCTCCTTCCATATTTTCTCCTCAATCACATGCAGACGAGAGGATTCCAAAAGATACCACCGGGCAGTAGAGATGTCGCGCCACGGTAGAGCATGCTAAATATGCATCCTACCAATCATTCCTTTTTCTCCACTGTTTCCTTCCTGGCAATTGTTTCCATTTATGCTAGCTCCAGTTGTAGTGCTAATGCTCCGCGATAGAGCACATCTATTTTCGTCGAACGGCCTCACATTTCGTCGAACGCTTTTTTCATTTCGTCGAACTCCATTTCGTCGATCGCTAGCGCCATCGGCAGGGCTAACGCTCTGCGGTAGAGCACATCTCTTTTCGTCGAATGCAGTTTCATTTCCTCGAGTGGCTTTACATTTCGTCGAACACCATTTCGTCGAGCGCTTTTCTCATTTCGTCGAACATCTAGAGCCAGCGCTAGTGTTTCCGCGCCGCGGTATCAACAGAGAATCATCCTGATGTCGCTTCGACGTCTTTCTTTTTCACACTCCTTTGGGGATTGAATGTTGAAGATCCTGCACACTATAAACACAAAGCAAGTATGATCAAATACAATATGATTTGTTATTGCCAAACCAAGAGATGCGGAAAGCATGTTCCAACAAACTCCCCCTTTTGAAAATAACAAATCCCTTTAGAAAGAAATAGTTCAAAAGATAGGAATTGTGTTTATTAAAAAGGATAAGCATGAAATTTAAGACATGTGCATATGCTCCCCCTAAGTGAATGCTCCCCCTACAACAAAAAATTCCTATGAACTTGACTCCCCAAACATGTGAATTTCTTTCAAATTTATTCTCCCCCTTTTGATATTATCAAAAGAGGGTGGAGATAAAGTCAAACGTTAATGTGTGCAATAAATGTGTAGAGAGGGAATGAACATGATAAAGAGTTGAACGCTTAGGAAAAAATACAATATATAGGAGTGAAAAAGAGAATGTGAAGAAATTGTCATAAGGAAACACTTGTTGGAAAAACGTATTCATGATCGAGCGTACAAGTAGTAAAGAGGTGGAAAGCATGAAGAAATATATTTTTGAAGTGAACATCTATATAAGAATGGTGAAGCATATTATATAATTAAGAGTTTTAGACAAATAGATGTTGTAGCAGTTTAAGTACACAAAATGATTTCAGTTGCAACATAACCATAAACTTGTTTTGAAAGGTAAGCAATAAAGAGTACACATGGCGTAGCGGAAAAAAAATGTAAGCATGATACTGTTGGAGTTACCATTATGATCTAGAAGTGGTCAAACATGTAGTCTCACTACCAACGCGATATGAGCCTGCAGGGTCGCACATAAGAGCATGTGGAGAAGATGGAAGATTGACTGTGTTGGTAAAGGTTACCAATCACCATATAGAATGGGGGAGGTCTAACAAATGTTGCTGTCTGAATTCGTCGGGTTTACACGGATAGAATTCGTCGGGTTTACACGGATAGAATTCGTCGGGTTTTCATGGATATGATTCGTCGGGATTCGTCGTATGTGATTCGTCGGAATTCGTCGAATTGTCCCGTGAAAACTCGACGAATGCTGTTCTGTGGAATCCCGACGAATTGTAACAGAAACCCCAATTCTGCTGTGTGGTCTGCGGATAGCGATTCTTCTAGAAGCCTGTTTATGCTTTGGGTATAAATAGATCTTCTTTTAGGGTTCTCAGAACTTACGAAGGAATCCAGCCGACAGAAGAGTTCCGCCTCTTGCCCTAGCCGACGGAAGAGTTCCGCCGCCCGTTCGCCTCCGCCGACCTCCTCTCCGACGATTGTCGCCGGTGTTGTTCTTCCTGAAGCGGATCTAGCAATCCGTGGAAGCGCAAGGTGTAGTCTTCTTCTCCCGGCTCGTGTGGACTGTTGTAGAGACGTAGACATTATTCTACGTGAGGACTCGGACAGCCAATGACGGGACTTATCTTCTTGGAGCATCTAGGTTGGATTTGATCCAACTCCGCAAAGGTAATTTTCATACCTAGCAATTTTGTTAACTTCTTGATTCAATATTCATGGCCCGATCCAAATTCTTTTTGGGTTATTCTGTTTATTTCCGCTGCGCCTACATATGATGTATGGTTCTAGAAAAACCCAACAGATACAACATATCAAGTCAAGATAGAAGAATACAATGTCTTAAATTGAGAAATCAAGTACACTTATACATTGTATTGATCATGCAATGCTATCTAGTGCATTTACTTAAGAATTTAGAGAATACATGTAGATATGCAATAGACTCCAATTCTCAAGAGTAGAAGGCTTACAAGTGATAATGATGTGTACAAAATAGTGTTTTTGATAAAAGTATACATATGAGTTAATCAAAACACATGACATGTATAATGGGATAAATACAACATTATTGAAAATGCATTTTTAGAGTTACTTCTACCCACAAAGCTATATAAAATTTTCAATGCACATAGAAAAGTAGTACAACTACCAAGGTGCTTTGCACACACAATGCTTATTAAGATTTATCAGGGTGCAAAGTAGTGCTTGGGGAATCACAATTATTATTTTGAATTTTAGTTATTTGTGATCCGGTGTACAAGAAGAAGTAGTGTAAAAAAAATGTTTGCAACAAGGCACTTTACAATTCTCTCCAAGGTGCTCAACCTCACAATTCTCATTAAGACTTATCAGGAGGGTGAGTAGTGCTTGATTGAGTTATCTTTGTCAATTATTCATTTGAATTTTTGCTTAACGACAAAGGTCTCCGAATTCACTTGTATGTGCAAACAAAAGATTTTTGAAAAGACACACTTCTTCAAAAATAGGTGCATGAAAAAGATTCACAATTGTGGTGTAGGTAAAACTAAGCATGCATAAAAATAATATTAAGTTGTTACACACACAATCATGTAAGAGTAGATTAAATTCATATGTAGTTTATCAAAAAGTGTGAGTGAATAAATCATTAGCAAATATAAACCATTTACTCATACATAGAGGCATGCTATGCAATACTACACATGATTTCTATAATAAACTTCAAAGCACACATAAGATAATGATCAAGGCATGATACAAAACAATGTTATTAAGATACTTGAAATTGAGAATGAAACATTGTATTCTAAACTTGGCAAGATAAACCATATCATCCTTGAAACATTGATAAGCACATCAGTTTTTATAAAATTTTTAAGTTTTTCAAAAGCAAAAATAAAACAAATAAAAAGTATGTTTTTGTTATTTTAATTGGTTTTTCAATTTTGTAGTTGTTTTTGATAAAACAAAAAAACAAATTTGTAATGTTTTGAGAATGTTTTCTAATTTTTTGTTTATTTGAGGTTTTCGTGAAGAAAATAATAGAAAATAAATAAATGCATAAAGGTAAATAAAATGAAACAGCAAAAAAAAATATGAAAGGCAAAAATAATGAACGAAATAGATTCACTACCGCCATCGATAGGGTTACCGCGCCGCGGTAGTTTGCATGAAATAAAAGGATCTGACCCGGTCAGATTTAATTTGGTCAAGGGGTTTTGGATCTCGTATTTTCCTTCAGCTTCCGTCGGCGTTATCAATAGGTAAGGATTTTCTTTTGTTATTTTACTTTCTTTTATGCTTCATGTTAGTGATTCAAGCTAGGATCTAGCGGATTTGAAGGAATTTCATGGCAATGTAGTCATAGGAGGATTTTTGACAAATATTTCAAGTCATTTTGGTAGATCTATGAGTTATTGTTTGAGTATTCATGTTAGATTAGTTGAGATATCTCAGATCTTGAATTTTCAAGCATTTTCGAAATGATTTGGTGGATTATTTGGGTGAAATCGGAGGAGGAAGACGAATAGTAGTTTAGTCAGCTACCGCACGGCGGTAGAATGCTACCGCACCGCGGTAGATCTTGTGTCCAGATATTTGATGTTTTGCTTCAATTTTATTTTGGTTCAGATTTGAGAATGGCTGCCTCTAGTAGTCGCGCTCGACGATCAAATGTAGATCGGAATCGAGAGGGTGGTAATATATTTCCCGGTATTGAGGATGCTACCATTGGAGTGGCTATGATGGTGGGGGTAGAATTACCCATTCATGCGCATATCTACGAATATTTGGCTGATGCGAGTGTTCTCTCTGTGATAATAGAGGATAGCTTTTCCTCAGTTTTAGTAAGGGAGTTTTACATGGGATTGGAGGATCCAGCTCGGACGAATCTCGAAGGAGGAGTTCATTCCTACATCCAAGGTCATGAGATAGTAATAACACATGAAGATTTACGTGTAGAGTTTGGTCTTGAGTTGAGTAGTAATTTCTTGGATATCGTAGAGAGGTTTCGAACACTTTGGAATTGGACTCGAGTGAATGAAGTATTGCATGGTCCAGGAGACGAGGAGGATTTGATTTCATCGGCCACAACACGGACTCCTGATGCGTACATGATACAAGAGATCCTACGATGTACGATCATGATAAAGGGGGGAGATACAAAGATGATCACAACACAATTGAGTATTGTCACTTACCATATTTTAGAAAGAATTCAGTTTAATATGGCAGATCTCCTTCTATCAATGATCAGGTATACATATAAACTGAAAGATCCAAGGCGACATCGATTGAATACTCTTCCGTTGGGAGGAATTACTCAACGGATTGTATACAAGAAATGTCAGTCTCTTAATAGGGGGTTTATCATCTTGATTGTCGACCAGCCAGATTATCTACACTATCAATTCATCCTCCACGACAAGAAAGGGTTCCATCTCCACAACCTCCAATTCAACGAGGTGTGACAATGAGAGAGACCCAGCGAGAACTACAGGAGCTAAGGGAGCAAGGAGCGGACATAAATAGGAAAGTGACACGAATGTCGAAGAAGATATCCGGTGTTGAGAAGATGATACGGAAGACAATAGTGGCACTCAAGTTAACTCCATCACTGGTTAGAGAGGAGAGTCCTGAAGAGGAGCAGCCTCGATGATCGCTTCGTCGGAAACGACATGGAGGTGATGAAGGGGAGAGTAGCAGTATGGGAGCTGGAGAATGAATAATTTGTTTTTTTTGTAATAATACTGGTTTCAGAGACAGCAAGACAAACTTCTGTTACTAACGCGCAGCGATAGTTCTAGCGCTGGCATTAGTACCAACGTACTATCTATGTTCATGTTTTTCATTTTGGACTAATTTCTGGCTTATTTTAAGTGTTCTTTTATGCTTATCTTGCTGAAGTAGTTTACAGATATCCTGTATGGTTATGAATTTTTTCTCACTTCATAGTTTGATAATTATTTTTATTTGTCTTGGCATTATCATGTGAAAAGTTAAACTCTCCGATTTCAATTTTTCAGATTTTGGTTAAGCAAGATAGGGACAAACAAATTATGCAAGTATATTAAATAAATAAGCAAAACTTACGCATTTTATAAAATCAGCCTAATACCCCTAAAAACACCTTTTAACTCCATTTGGACACTTATTTCATTTAGTCTTAATAATATCATATGACTAATTTAGTTTTTCAAAATTTATAAGACTTGTAGGAAATGGATTTAGAAGGATAAAAATAAAGGATAACAGACCACTTGAAAATAATATGACTTTTTATTTAATTGTGTTCAATTTGATTTAATAATGAATTTTGGTTTAATATGTGAAAATCATATCACAAGTTATATAAAGTGATCTTATCATGATGGCTCAAAGAAATAAAAGCAAAAACAAAAAAAATGAAATTAAGCATATCATGAAGTAGAGAATTGATATTTCATTTTTAATTGATTTCTACTTCATGCTAATGATAGGATACTAATGAATGAGAGATTTTGGTATCCAAAGAGGACCGTGCGTGGCGGTTCCTTTGGGTACCCAAATATATCGTGTTTGCTTTTGGGGAGATATGATTGAATGGGCCCTTTTGATTTGAGTTTGTGTTTCATCTTTAACTTTGGGCCGCCATTCAAACATTGGTTTAATATTATTTTTATTTGTCAAATTTCCATGATAATTTTGCAAAACATTATTTATAGGAAATTTGTTTGTCTTTAAGCTTATGTTGGGAGAAAGATGATGTTGTAAATGATAATGATTTGGAATTTTGTTTTCAAGCATTTGATATTTTTCATTTCCTTTGTTAGGCTTAGACATATTATGAAAATTCACATTTAACTTGCTTTTGGAATTTGCTTGAAATTGTTGATTTATGTGTTGAGAATTTTTCCTTATAATTTCCTTAAGCAAGTTGACTTTAGTTTCCAATTCATAATTCTTAACTTTAAGATTATGCCTTGCTTTATTATAGGCTATTGTGCTTTTTTAAGAGTGGATACAATAGACTCAATATGATTTTGATAATTGTTTCTAAATTCTTCAAATGTTTCATCCATCTCTTTAATTTCAATTTTATAGTTTTTGCACAAAGTTTTTAATGATGAATTTTCTAAGGATAGTTTTTCATTTGGTTCTTTAAGATGCTCTTCTTCATATACCTTGAGTTATTCTGTAAGAATATTGCAATCAAAACAAAGATTTATATTTTCAATTAAAGAGCATGATGAAGAAATAAACATTTCATTTTTGGATTCTACATTCACATTTGCTTTTAAAGTTTTATTTTCTAAAGTTTTGCGTTAGCCATTTTTAGTTTCTTAATCTTACGTTTAGTAGTTTGTAGTAATTGTAATGTAGAAATAGAAGTACAAAAAATGGAATTTGAATTCTTTACATTGCTTTCGGGAGAGGCATGATTTGAACATATAGTTTCTTTGACATCTTTTTGGCATTCCTCTTCCAAAGATAAGATTTCTTCTTCTCTTCCACTTGATGGGCACTCCATAGATCCATCATGAGAGGAGCTTTCTTGAAGACTTGTGCAAACTAGCATATTCTCCAGTTCTTGTGATTGTTCCGTACCTACAGAAGGAGAATCATAAGTTATTTCAAGAAAATTCCAAATCTCATATGCGGTAGGAAGAGTATAAATAAGTTTGAAAATATTTTGGTCCAACGCACAAAATATAATATTCATAGATTTTGCAATTAAAACAATTTCGTTTCTAGTTAGTACGCTAGGTGGCTTTTCAATAGTAATATTCCACACTTTTTCATCTAAGGCCTTAAGAAAATTTTTCATTAATGTTTTCCACCCTTTATAATTTTTGCCCATAAATAATGGTGGTGATAATACTTTTTCATTTACATTAAAATTTTCCCCACTCGTAGAAGCGAGATCATGATCAAGAGATGCCATTATTCCCGGTTGTTAAGCCGATTTGGAATAACCTGCCTCTGATACCACTTGTTGGATCTGTAGGCGCCCTTAGATGGGGGGAGGGGGTGAATAAGGGTTATAAACTTTTTATGATTATTAAAGAAAATTATTCTCTGTTGCTACCGCCATCGGCACTGTTACCGCTTGGCGTTAGTGACAGAGAAAATACGTTTAGGTTAAACCAATGAAAATCAGAGAGCACGAATCAGAGATGAAGAAACAAGCATATTTTCATTAATATTAAATTTAAATAGTTATGATTACAAAAAATTTTCCCAATGACGCTTGGAAAGTGGCAACCAATGAATATTCTATTCGTTTTCTATACCGACTCGTATCCCCACGAACCGGTTGGCTTTAGCCGATCTCTCCCCATATACGGCCTCAAGCCGCTCTTGCCTTCCTATCCCCAGAAAAGCCTCGAGCACCCCCTAGATCTACTCCCTAGACCTAGTCGCCAACACGAGGCGAATTACTCCCTAAGTCCTACCCAGAACAAGTTGCTGTGTGGCGAATTCCCCATAGTCCCCACAAGTCCCTAGTCGCCGTGTGGCGAATTCCTCTACCGAACAAAAGATATAAAGGTTACAATTTGAAGCTGAAATAAAAAACACAAACTAAGAACTCCCTCAAAAGAAGAACTTGATGTTGATGTAGATGCGATCGGATTGGTCTTCAAGTTCTTTGCATTCACGAATGTTGACGGAGTTCTTTGGGCTGCTTGGTGAAGGCTCTCACGAGTGCTCTGAATATGTGGCTTCAATTCATTCCGTAACAACAAGCATCAACGGAGGAAGCGCGGGTCTTTAAATAGAGTCAGCCACTACTGCGTGCGGTAGTGCTACCACCCCGCGGTAGCCACATTAGGCAATGATCAAGCACACAGATCGTGGCAACTTAGGCAACTTTTGAGCGCCAAACTTTGAGCTCTGACTAGCGCGCCGCGGTAACGCTAACGCTCCGCGATAGCGAGATAACCTTCCTTCAGTCAATATCTCCTTCCATATTTGCTCCTCAATCACATGCAGACGGGAGGATTCCAAAAGCTATCGCCGGGCGGTAGAGATGTCGCGTCACGGTAGAGCATGCTAAATATGCATCCCACCAATCATTCCTTTTTCTCCTCTATTTCCTTCCCGACAATTGTTTCCATTTATGCTAGCGCTAGTGGTAGTGCTAACGCTCCGCGATATAACACATATCTTTTCGCTGAATGGCCTCACATTTCGTTGAACGTTGTTTTCATTTCGTCGAACACCATTTCGTCGATCGCTAGCGCCAGCGGTAGGGCTAACGCTACGCGGTAGAGCACATCTCTTTTCGTCAAACGTAGTTCCATTTCGTCGAGCTGCTTTACATTTCGTCGAACACCATTTCGTCGAGCGCTGTTCTCATTTTGTCGAACCGCTAACGCCAACGGTAGTGTTACCGCGCCGCGGTATCAACAGAGAATCATCCTGATGTCGCTTCGACGTCTTTCTTTTTCACACTCCTTTGGGGATTGAATGTTGAAGATCCTGCACACTATAAATACAAAGTAAGTATGATCAAATACAATAGGATTTGTTATTGTCAAACCAAGAGATGCGGAAAGCATGTTCCAATATCTTAGAGATAGGCTAGTGTCTGGTTTTGTAAGAAACAAACATCTGTGTCAACATCAACAGCTGAAGCAGAATATATTGCTGCAGGAAGTTGCTGCTCAAAAATATTGTGGATATAAAATCAACTTCTAGATTATGGTATCAATCTAAATAAATCAATTATAGTTTGTGACAATACTAGTGCAATATCTATAGCGCAAAATCCAGTACTCCATAGTAGGACTAAACACATAGAGATTAGGCACCACTTTATCAGAGATAATGTGGATAAAAATAAAATTTTCCTACAATTTATTCCTACTGACTTACAAAGAGCTGATATTTTCACCAAACCATTGGATATTTTCTTTATAAATCATCTAGGAATGATAGATGGAGATTCAATTAATAAAAAAAAAATTTATATCTTTTATTTATCCCTCAATGTATGAAGTAAGTTTAGTAGGTTTGCTGCCTAAACAGCTGAGACAAGCTCTCAGTCTCAACAAAACAGCTGAGATAAGCTCTCAGTCTCAACAAAACAACTGAGACAAGCTCTTAATCTCAGCTGAACCGTTGAGACAAGGCCTAGGGCCGCTGAGAAGTTGTCTGGATCCGCTGGGACGGGACATAAGAATCCGCTGAGACTGGAAGCTATCTCAGCCCAACCACTGAGACGATATCTATTATATCCAGGGATCGACGAAGACAAGCTCGATCGTCGAACTGAGATCGACGAAAATTAAATTTTCGTCAAACGTAGTCTGACGAAGGCTAAGTCTTTTCGACTTTTGATCTCTTTCATTATAATCAAATTTTGATTCCTTTTTTGACTTTATGCCTACAGAAATTGCTTCTCCTTCCAGTTCCTTTGCACTTGATCTCTCTTTTTCTTTTCCAGGAACAATGGCAATTTTTCTTCAAAAAAATTGCATCCTTCCCTACCTCCTATACTGTCCCTTCTTCTAGGGGCCTAGCTTCAGGTCTTCCTGAAACTAGGCAGGGGGAGATGTTTTTAAGAAGCTCCTTGTTGATAGGGGAGGTGCTTTATGAAGAAGCTCCAATTTCATGGGGAGATGCTTTATGAAAAAGCAAAAATTTTGATATGACAGTTTCAAATGAAGAAGTTTCATTTCTTTATGAAGAAGCTTCAGCAGTTTTTGTTTTTGTTTTTGTTTTTGATATATCAGATGCAAATGCAGATTCAGAAATAATGTTTGATATAACAGATAAAGTTTTTGATAAAGAAGATTTAGATATGACAAACACAGCTCAGATCAACAAAGCCAAAAGCTGAAGGCAGGGATTTCTAAACATGAAAGCAAGAATTCAAAAAGCTGAAGGCAAGGAAGTGTAAAGTTGAAAGTGTAAAGTTTTCTAAACCTAGAGTACTATATTTTATCTGCTGAAATGATTTAAAATTTCTGTCAGATATATATGCTCTATGTTTGTTATTTATTTGTTTATTATTCAATTTTGTCAAATAGTGTCCTAACCCAAATAGGGGGAGATTATTGGAACAACCCTATTATTGATTTGGGCTAGGATCATTATCTGTTGACTGGGATTAAGTTGACCCCAATGTATAGTCAAATGGTTAAGGTTTTAGGCTGCTAGAACTTAAGGAAAAGAATAAGTTTCTGCATTCGACGAACTCCATACTGCGTTCGACGAACTCCATCCTGCGTTCGACGAACGACATGCTCCAGTTCGACGAACTTGCCAAGGTTCTGCATTCGACGAACTTCATTCTGCGTTCGACGAACGCCTCTCTGCGTTCGACGAAAGTCATACTTCTCTCTGCTTTCGACGATCTTGCTCTCAAGCTCGACACACTCAGTTCTCCATCCAGTCCAGCAGTTTATTCTTCAGTTCGATGAACACTAGTTTGAGATCAACGAACTCAGCTCTACGCTCGAAGAATAAGTATCAAGATGTTCAGATCGACAAAAGTGCTTCTCATATCGACGAACTCAGTTCTTCCAGCCAGATTCAACTAATTATCTCTCAGTTCGATGAACTCCAGCTTGAGATCCATGAACTCCAGATTGTGTTCGACGAACTCCAGATTCAGTTCGACGAACTCAACATTCAGTTCGACGAACTCAGTTCTCAGATCGACGAATTTTCTCCTCAGCTCAAATTGTAGAAGGATCAGTTTTATTCTATTCTCTGAACTCAGATCGACTATCAGCAACAGATCAATTCATTTATTCCAGATAAGTCAAGGATATTATCTTTCCTTTTATTATTCTCTTATTTTGAGAAAGTAGCCGTTGACACATTTTGGAAACGGACAGCAGTTCCAAGAATATCTTTTATGATTATTATATTCCTTAATTAAAAGATTTGAAATCAGTCAGAATTCTCAAAAGGAAAAAGGAAGAAGAAGATTTATATGATAACAACAAGATAGGAAGAAAAAAAGAGAGAAGAAACAGTCGAGAGAAATACAGAAAGATAAAGTTTTCAGGTCTTCATCTTCTACAGCAGCACTCTCAATCTCTGAGAACATCAACATTATTCTCTCAGTTTTCTGCGGCAAGTTCAAAATTTTCAAGAGCAACGCCAAATATGAGAAATTTTGTCTCTAAGATTCATCAGCTATCAAGGAAGATATCTCTTTCAAGTGAAAGCTCTAGCCTATTATCTGTCAAGAATTTCTATCAGACAGGGGGGGCTTTACAACATCAAATCCACTAGTCTTCTCTAAGCTTATTGACAGAGAAGAACTTCATAACCCTCTTTATCCCATCTTATACAGGGTTCTAACTCCCTTCAAATGTTAAACCATTGGTGGCAGGGCACCTGATCAAAAACCTTTAGTTGGTTTGAGCACCTGATCAAAAGCTCAGTGGTGTTTGGGCACCTGATCAATACTCCATTGGTGATAGGGCACCTGAACAAAAACCTAGTGGATTCCTACCAAGGGTGGTAGAAGAGTGGACTACCTAGTTTGATTGGGGAACCACTATAGATCCTTGTTTCTTCTGTGTTTGTGTTTATTTTCTGTACTGTGCTGCGCTGTGATTTCTTATTTTGTTTTTATACTCACTATGTTATAAACATATAAATATCGGTATTTTTACTCCGCTATAAAAATAAGTTAAAAACTTTTAATACTCTATTCACCCCCCCTCTAGAGTAAATCTAAGATCTAACCTCGCTTTCCTTGTATCAGAGTACTTTCATAAGGATGGCTCTAGAAAAGAAGAAAAGAAATCCTTCAAAAGTAAGAAGAAGGAGGAAAAGAGCATTTTGGCTAAAAAGTCAAAAATCTGAGCGATAGTGACTCAGACGAATCAAGCTCAGATGAAGAAGCCTACTTTAATCTTATGGCTTAGACCGACGTGGAAAACTACACCCCTTATGAGGGGAAGGTAAATCCTCAAACACCTCTTTCTGAATCTGAGACGGATTCCATCACGGATGAAGGCTACTACTCGGAGGAAGACTCTACTATATTAGTTCAGTACAATGCCTTATTGAAAGGATTTGACAAGTGTCGAAAGGTAGTCAAATCATAGACAAAGGCGATTGAGTCTCTCAAGGCCGTGGAAACGGATCTGAGAGAAGAAATTGAAAAATTACTTCCTCTCAAAGATGAAGTCGAACTCTTGAAGGATGAACTTCTAAGCACTGCTAAACTATTAAAGCAAAAGGAGAAATCCATAACTGAGCTGGAAGGAAAGCTAGTGGTAGAGAGAAAGCTAGTGGAAAGCTTCTCTAAACCAAAGTCCATCCTTCCTCTCATTGATGTCTTTTCTGCTCCTGCGAAGGGTAGCGGTATCGGTCATCAGGCCAAGAAAAGTAAGGCAGTTAAGAAAAGAGTCATTAAGGTCAAGGGAAAGGCTGGGCAGAGTCAACCATCCTACAAGAAGGTGGTGTTTCCTACAAACACATATGACTTTGAAACATCGTATGGCCACCTAACGAGATCAACTCACGTTGAGTCAAGTAAGGGCAACCAAGGATGGAGCCATCCCCGAAGCTTCAGAACGACTGCTTTCAAAGCACCTTACGAAGAGATAGTCCTCAAGGACTATGGTTCATTCGTGCATGGACCGTCTGCAATGAAAGCACCAAAGGTTAAAACTGTTGCGACAAAATGACTTGATAAGGAGCCATGTGTTTGCTGCAATCACGAGGCTTCCACCTCTAAGTTGGTATCTCGTGCTAGACCCCTCATTCAAAAAGTCAAGCAAGAGGGTAAGAGAAGGTACAACAGGTTTGACTGTTGGTGCTGTGAAAAAGTTGGTCACTTCGCCATGGATTGCTGGTTTAATCCAAAGAATGCAAGAATTCCACTAGTTAACAGTGCAAGGCCGACCACTCGCAATGTTAACAATCCAAGTGGAAGTCGTCTAACAAGAAGCCAAGGACCCAAATCCTTTTGGGTTCCTAAGGGCAATTGATTACTGATTGCAGGTATGTCCAATGGCCAACAACATGCCTATATGATATTTGGACAGTGGATGTTCGCGGCACATGACCGGAACAAGAAGCCTATTACAGAACTTCACCCCAGTCAAGGATAGTCCAAAGGTTATCTTTGGTGGATCTGATCGGTGAATCACAAAAGTCTACGGTATGATAACCAACAGTATAGTCTCTTTCACAGATGTAGCTTATGTTAAGGGATTTTAACATAATCTCATTAGCATAAGTCAACTTTGCGACAAAGGCTGTATGGTTGAGTTCTACAAGGATAAGTGCTTGATAAAGTCGTCTGTTATGTCAGAAACTATTTTAACAGGCACTAGGACTAGAAATATTTTTTGCATGAATTTCCTCTGTTTAGATTCTTCTACAACAATATGCTTTCTAGCAATAGCTAGTGCATCTCTTTGTGATCAATGGCACAAGAGAATAGCACATATTAATTTCAAAACTATAAATATGTTATTTTCTCACAGCTTAGTGTGTGACGCACCTGATGCTAAGTGCATTAAAGAGAGCCCTTGTCATGCATGCCAAATGGGAAAGCAGACTCGGGCTAACTGTAAGAGCATAATTTGCAATGATTTTACCAGATGCTTATATCTGCTACATATGGATCTATTTGGTCCCATGCCAGTTAGGAGTTTATGAGGTAAAGCTTTTATCTTGGTGATTGTTGATGACTACTCACATTTTGCTTGGGTATTTTTTCTAAAACACAAGTCAGATACTTTTGACTCATTCACTAATTTTGTCAGGAAAATACAGAATGAATTAAACTACTCTGTAGTCAAAATCAGAAGTGACCATGGAACAGAATTCAAACTGGGGCTATGACAGAATTCTGTGAAAGCTTGGGTATCTTTCATGAGTTTTCCTCTCCTCGTACTCCACAACAAAATGGAGTGGCCGAGAGAAAGAATAGAACACTCTTAGAGGCAAATAGGACAATGTTGAATGATTCTTCTCTTCAAGAATTATTCTGGGCAGAAGCCATCAACACTGCTTGTCACGTGCAAAACTGAGCAATAATTAACAAGAACCATCATAAGACACCTTATGAACTTCTAAAGGACAGGAAACCGACTATATCTTATTTTATAATTTTTGGCAGTAAATGCTTCGTACTTAACAACGGGAAGTATTACAAAACTAAGTTTAGTGAAAAGTGTTTTGAAGGTATTTTCGTAGGCTATAGTAGTCATAGTAAGGCATATAGGATTTCAACAAGAAAATACTAGTCGTAGAAGAATCAAATGTTGTATTTGATGAGACGAGTATGATTCACAACAACTCTTCCAGTATTTTTGTTAAAGATGCAGGTGCCAGCTTGAAACTGAAAGAACTGAACTTGGAAGAAGTCATCAAGGAGGATTCTCCAGGTACAGTTATAGTGAATGATCCAATCACACCTGAAGAAGAAGAACTTCAAGAAGTTGAAGATGTACCACACGCAGAGGAAACTGTTATCAAGGATGATGCAAGAAATCTGGTGATCAGACATCAGAGAGATCACCCAACAAATCAAATCATCAGAGATACCAGAGTCAGAATAAGGATAATAAGAGGTACGTCTAACCAAGTTTTGCATTTGAGTTTTCTCTCGCAGGTTGAACCAAAGAAATTTGATGAAGCCAAAGAGGATGATACATAGATCATTACAATGCAAGAGGAGCTCAATCAGTTCAAAAGATGTAAAGTCTGGAAGCTAGTGCCAAGGCCCAAAGGTTAAAATGTTATCAGAACGAAATGGGTTTACTGAAACAAACTGGATGAACATGGTGTAATCATCAAGAATATGGCCAGACTTGTTGCCCAAGGTTACTGATAAGAAGAAGGATCGAAATCAATCATACCTATGCTCCAGTGGCAAGACTCGAAGTGATCAGATTGTTTCTAGCGTATGCTGCACACAAAGGATTCAAGGTATATCAAATGGACGTGAAGTCAGCCTTCCTCAATGGTAAGTTGAAGGAAAGAGTATACGTAGAACAACCCCCAGGTTTTGTTGATTCCTCCCTCCCTGACTATGTTTATTTCTTACGTAAAGCATTATATGGTTTAAAACAAGCACCCTGGGCTTGGTATGAGACACTCTCTAGCTTTCTTCTTGAGAACAAATTCACAAGAGGAAAGATAGATAAGGCATTATTTCTTAGGGAAGTAAAATGCAAGATTTTGCTAGTGCAAATCTATTTCGACGACATTATTTTTGGCTCTACAGATGATAACCTTTGCAAAAAGTTCTCTAACTTAATGCAATGGAAATTTGAAATGAGTAATATGGGTGAGCTGAAGTATTTCTTAGGACTTTAGGTGAAACAATCTGAAGATGGAATTTTCATCTCTCAGATGAAGTTCACCAAAGAGTTAATTAAGAAATTCGGAATGGAGAACGCAGCCTCAATGAGGATTCCAATGAGTTCAAATATGAATCTGGACAAGGATGAGAAAGGGAAACCTTTTGATGCAACCAAATACAGAAGCATATTTGGATCCTTGCTCTACCTTACTGCCAGTAGACCAGAGATAATGTTTTCAACATGTGTTTGTGCTAGATTTCATGTGAACTCTAAGGAATCTCAATATGTCGTTGAAAAGAGGATTTTGAGATATCTTAAAGGCACACCGAATCTTGGCTTATGGTACCCAAGAAGTAATGACTTTGAACTAACAGGATTTTCAGATGCTGATTTTGCAGGAAGCAGGGATGACAGGAAAAGCACTTCCGGGACATGCCAATTCCTTGGAAGGAGGCTTGTCTCGTGGAGTAGCAAGAAACAGAATTGTGTAGCAATCTCAACTACTAAATTATAGTATATCTCCGCAGGCAGTTGTTGTGCACAACTTCTTTGGATTCGAAAGCAGCTTGAAGATTATAACTTGAAGCTGAAGGAGATTCCAATGTTCTGTGATTCATCAAGTGCTATTGCAATTGCCAACAATCCAGTCTCTCACAGCCTGACAAAGAACATAAAGGCTCACCATCACTTCATCCGGGAGCATGTGGAGAACAAGGACTTCAACCTCAATTATGTCCCTACGGATAGGCAAGTTGCTGATATTTTCATGAAGCCGCTTGATGAAACCAAGCTTAATAACTATAAGCTAGAACTTGGAATGCTAAACAAGGAATCTTGAAGAGAAAGCAAAGGACTCAAGCTCAAAAATCAGAAAATCGGATTCCTCAAGAAATCAAGGAAATTTCACGAGTCAGTTCGACGAACTCATCGAATTATCAAGGATCTTTTCGACGAAAAGCCTTTTTCGTCTAGTACTATCGACGAATTGCAGGATTTCCTCGTGTCCTTTCGACAAATTATCAAATCAATTTTCGTCGAATGCCTTATTGTAGATTTTCTTAAATTTAATTCCTATTACTATTGGATCCGTCCAGTCGCTTCATCTTCCGGGTACGCGCCTATATTTTAGTTTTAAAACATTAAAATATATATATATATATAAGTTTTTGGATTTCTCGAGTCACGCTCGTCATTTCACCGAGACCTCTCTTGCATCAATTCATCTCCCTCACAGAGCTCTTCCGACTATTCTCCTTCTTCCTCTATTCTCTCTGTTGATTTCAAGCAAGATGTCGTGCAAGGGTGCTGGATTGCTTCTAGTAGGAGGAGAGGTCATCAGAACTTGGTTTGCCAATGCCACCGATGAATTCAGGAATGCCGTACTCTGTTTTGAAGAGGCGGGTTTGTCATTTCTCCTTGAGCATCCATGCCACGTTCTTGACCGAGATTTCTTGGACTTCTATAAGAATGCCAAAGTTTGCCATAATGGAGAGGTAATCAAGTCAGTTGTCAGAGGAAAAGTGATCAAAATGAAGTCGTCGAGGTTGATGATATTTCTGACATTGCCGGCCGTTGTAGAAGAGGATTTCTTGTTTGAAGAAGATCATAATCGAGCCTTGCTGTTCAGCGGTTTGCCAAGAAGAACAACTTCTGTTAGAAGGATGAATATGAACGGCGATGGAAAGTTCCTATCAGACATTTTGGGAAAAGTATTATTATGTAAGGTAGGCTCACATGACTACCTATCTAATGATATGTTTAAATTGGTGGTGGCGGTGATATGCAGGAAAAAGGTGAATTGGGGACTAATTATATTTGAAAAGATCAAAGCAAGCTTAATGATTCCTAACTTCGGTAGGATCATAAGCATTTATCTAAATTAACTGGACTGAGACCAGTTTGATATAAGGTCAGGTTGCCCAATTCATCATCTAAAGAAGATAAACTCCTCCATTCTATCAAGATGGGAAAGGAAGATAGTAAGACCAGACTTGAAGAGATCTATTGAGGATGAAGAAGAAGAAGAGGAAAGAAATGATACCTCTCCTTCCAGAGTTGATCCAGACCCAGTTGTTCCACTAGTCCAGGGGGAGAGCTCCCAAGCACATGTGCTCTCCTCAGCCCAGGGGGAGTTCTCCAAGGCTCCAAGTTCTGCTGTTCAGCAAAAAGCTCCTCCAGGTTAGAGAATCTCCAGAAGGCAAAAACAGCTTGATACTATTGTTCTCAATATTGAAAGAAGATTCAATCTACCTCATGTTGATTCTTGAGGGAACATAGTTGATCTTCATACAAAGGAGCCAGAAAAGATTTCCATTGATATTTCTGAGGATGAAGAAGTTCCAAATGTAGATTGTGCTGCTGCTGAGAAGGATGACACTGATATTGGTGATGATCAAGGTAATGGACTTGGCATGGATGTTGCCAGTGAAGGTGATGCTGTTGTTGATGGCAGGGATGATAATGATGATGATGATGGAAATGATAAGCCTGACTCAGAGCCAGTTCAGGTAAGTCCTATTGTTGAGGAAGAAAGTGCTTACCAGCTTGGTGAAGGAGAAGTGCCAGTAGAAAAAGAATCCACATCTGGTGGAGTTCTTAATTTTGATGATATTCCTCCAGTTCAAGAGAAAATTCCTCCTATGTCTGAGGGGGAGCCAGAGAAAGTGGATAGTCCAATCCAAGAAAAAGAGACACTGTCAGAAAAGGATGAAAGAGAGGATGTGCACTCTGCACCTTTTGCTCAAGTAAATATGCCATCTCCAGGGGAGCTTAGTCTGCAGAGCTAATATTTTTTTGATGAAAGTCATAGTATTCCTCCAGTTCAAATTTCTCATACACCAGTTACCTCCACCTCCAATTCAGAACTACTCCAATCCATTGAGGCATTGCTCAAAAGTCAAGCTGAATATTTTGAGTTTTCTTTGAAACAAGTTTTTGATAAGGTTAAAGAGGTTGAATATGACTTGAATAAAGGGTTAACAGAAGTAAAGTACACTATCTCTTTAATCAAAGATGATCTAGATACCTACTTCACAAATGGTGTAAAAGCAGTAAGCTACACTAATGAAGGTCTTAAGAAGGTATATGACAATTCAAAGGCTCTGCTTGCAGGTCAAAATTCCATCTACCAGTAAGGGAAAAGTACAACAACTCAAGTCTCTAAAGATCTGTCAAACTTCAAGGAACAGATTCCCCAAACCCTTAATGAAGAAGTCAGAAAGGGGGAGGAGAAGATCTTAGTTCAGATGCATTACTTAAGCTGTGAAGTTGAAAGTAAATTTTATGAGGCGACTGTATTAAATCACCAAAGTTTTCAATGGCTATATGGCAACTTAATAGTGAGACCTCAAGGTCAATTCTTTCCAGAACAAGTATTTGAAGACTTTGCTCTAATTCCTCCAGTTTAGTATAATAATGTGTGGTCTGACCCTGGAGATTTTCTTGATGAATTTACTGAAAATCTTCTAGAAGATATTCCTGAAGACATGCCTGAATCTTCTGATGTTGCTGTCAAGAGAAGGAAATTTGGTGATGGAACTTTTGCAAGGAGGTCAGATCCCTCTGCATGGAGAAGTTCAGGCATAGAGATCAGAGAGCCTGTAGCAGAAAGAAGAGAATTCACTGACGTTTGGAGTCCTATTTCTAAAACAATCATCTTGGACACATATACGTTGATTAACATTTCAAATGAAGAACCTCAAAAGTACTATAGTCAAGAAGAAATCAACAAGCACAAAGCCTCTCAGTTGAAAAGGAATTTTCATTTCAGAGATTATGGTTACAACAATCCAAATGCCCCTCCACCTCCTTCAAGATAGTATTCTAAACCCATAGCTTAATTTGACAGGAAGATGAAGAAGAGCAGGCAGGGGAAGGCTAAGTTGTCTTAAATATAGATTGTGAATTGATTGAAATCTGAAAAACATTTACATATATATTTTGATGTTTTGATATTTCAATTTATATGGTTTACTTCTTTATGTCATGATGTGTGTTTATATTTATAATTTTTATCTGTGCAATTCACCTTAGTAGACAAGGTTCTGACTTCTTCAAATAACGGGAGATTGTTGGGTTTTGTAGCCACAATAACCTTGATTTGAAGAAGTGTCCCTTGAACTAGGATGAATTGATTTTGTATTTGATGTAGTTTCTTAGTTGTGCGTTTGCAGGACTCTAATTTCTAAGTACAGAGCAATGTCATGTTTCAATGATTCTTAAACACAGTCCTATACAATGTAATTCCTCATTGTGTAGACCAAGGTGTTGACTCATATGAAATCTCTCTATTGGGATGTACTTCATATTCAAACACTATGGATAAGACAAGGTGAAGCAGGTGCTGAATTCAGAAGTTGAAGAAAATAGCCTAAGTCATTTTCGTTGAGTGGTCTCGATGAATCCAATTTAATTCGTCGAGACAACTTATGAAAGAATTAGCTATTCGTCGATTATACTCGAGAAGTATCAGAAAATTCTTTAAGTGATTTTTGATGAGTAAAAGTTATTCACTCGAGAACACTCGACGAATTCGTCGAGTGTCCTGCCGATTTCTCGAGAACACTCAATGAATTCAAGGAGTTGTATGCCGATTTCTCGTAAACACTAGACGAATTCGTCGAGTGATCTCGTGAAATACTCGAGCAGACTTAGTTTCTTTTCTTCTGGTCTCAATGCTTGTCTCTTAGTAAATTTGTCGAGTCTTAACAATAATTCGTCGAGTAATCTTATATTCAATGAGTCCATTCGACGAATCCAGACAGAGCGCATTTTCTTCTACTTGATGAGTTTTCCTCTTAGGGTTTTTTCAGCCATGTACAGTCCACATGGATCTCTTTCTTTAAGAGTCGTTTATAGTCGTTTGAAGGAATGCTTTAAATACCTAAAGGACTTTTCTATTAACTCTAATCGTGCAATTTGGAAAGAAAGACATATAGATTTCCGTCGGCCATCTCTCTCATTCTCGCAAAGACTATCTCTTGCCGCCGACAAGTTTTGTGCTTAATTCTTCTGCAAGTCTCTATTCAACAAGATCTTAGTGCTCAGATTGATTCAAGTATTCTCTAGATCTAGTTGTGTTGACAAGTATTCAGATCAAGTCTTTCAAGACAAAGGATTTCTTCTTTCCCATTCAAGTTCAGGATTTCATCTATTTCAAGGAAGAAGAAGTCCTATTATTTCAGATCTGAAGAAGTAGAATCTCCTTGAGATTCTTAGAGATTGGATTTTCAATCCGAAGTTCTTGTAATATTTTTAACATAATTCTTGTAGGAAGTTTTGTCTTCCGAGTCCTTGTAGATCCTAGTTAAGAGGATCAAGTTTGTAGGAGAGTTTGTTCTCCGAGTTGGTAGAAGAGGTTGATCTCCGAGTTTGTAGGAGTTTTATTCCGAGTTGTAAGATTATTCATAATCTGAGATTAGTGAAGTAGCCTAGTCTAGCCGGGCGTGCTAGATATGCGAGGCAGGAAAGTGGAGTACCCATATCGGGGAGCCAATATAAAATCCTTGTGTTTGTGTGTGCTTTGTTTTCTGTGCGCTTTTTTTTATAGATTTTAATTCCGCATAAAAAGCCATAGAACTCACCTATTCACCCCCTCTTGGTGATTTAAGTAGCAACTAGAGACTTTCACATGTCGAAGGTAGTTGCCTCATTGCTTGGTAACTGGATTGGATGGTATGTCGATACTGAGGCGAATAATGTTGGTATGGTTTGGGGATCATTTCTACTGACTTTACTTCTAATCAATTTGGAATCTTCGCTTCTCTGGGCTGTGAAACTTTTGACTTGCCAATGGAGAGTCTTGCTTGACAACCATTAAGTATGAATGGCTACTTAATTTATGTTATCTATACAACCTTATCAGCCACTCTAGTCGGTTGTGCCCCTCCCAATTGGAAGAGAATTTTCAGGATCCAGGAGACAATCCACCTTTTGGGTCATGGTTGCGCGTGCCCAATAACCTATAGGTTTTACTCCCATGAGAGGTCACTCAGATCCGACCTTCCTTTCATCACCATCACTATCCCCCTCGTCTACCTCTGTCTGTATCCCCTTCCCCCAACTGAATGCCCACTTTCCCATTCTTCTGTGGCCACCTCCACTGTTATCCTTTCCACTATGTCCTCTTCATCCCACCATACCCACCATTCACCACTCCCTGACCATTCGCTCCACCAACCAAGCTCATCCCTCACCTTATTCCATCAACCTCCTCCTTGTTCCATGGGCTACTCACCCGGATGACCCATTGATATCCCTTATTCTCATTTGGGTGTATCCCTTGGGAGATTAGGTGGTTAGAGTGGGAAATTGGGGGCAATCAGCCAGGCCTCCCTTTCTGCAATGTTGCGAGGAAAGGAGGCTATGCTGCGAGCTACACTTGAGGATCTCATTCAATTAGAGGACTTGTAGTGGAAGCAACATGGTAAGGCGGCATTGTTTTTGAAGGGGGACCGGAATACTACTTATTTTGACACGCCTGCTACGACTAGGCAGAGGAAGAATTATTTTTCTTATTGGCTTTCTGATGGCATGCGTAACCAGGTGGATTCTCGGGAGGGCATTCAAACATTGATTTTGTTGTACTTTGAGGAGCTATTTACTTCTACTTCCACCTCGGTTGATGATTTTACGGATGTCATTCTTGGTGGAGAGAGAGTTGTTTCGGAAAAAACGATTGTTGCTCTATGTCAACCATTTACTCTGATTGAGATACACTATTCTTTTTTTGTCCCCTTATAAGTCCCCTAGGCTGTATGGCCTCCCTCCAATCTATTTTCAAAAAATTTGTTCGTGTATGCAGGCTAAGGTCACTACGATAATTTTTATTTTTCGGAACAATGGTCTGTCCACTCAGAAATTCCATGACACAAATATTGTGTTGATCCCTAAGTGTGACAAGCTGACACCCCTATTCCTTTTTTGGCCTATTAACTGATGCAATATTGTGTATCGTATGGCCACTAAGTGCATAGCTAATCGATTGTGGACATTCATGGATTCCATTATTTCTCCCCTTCAATCATCCATTATTCCCGAGAGACTAATTACAAATAATATTTTGCTCTTAATCTTGATCTCTCTAAGGCCTATGATCGGGTTGTGTGACCTTTTATTTCTCGAGCCTTAGCCTGCTTGGGTCTGAATGATGGGTTTGTATCTCTTATTATGCGTTGTATTTATTCCACGTGATACACATTTCTTTTTAATGAGGTGACGTTTGGGTCCCCTTTTCCTAGTCGCGGGTTGCAACAAGGTGACTCACTCTCCCCATACTTGTTTCTGATGTGTTCAGAGTTTCTTAGTAGACTTTTGGAGCTCATTGAGCGGTTGGGCTTGGTGAGGGGGTGGAAATTTGCCCCTTGGCTCCGCGAGTGTCGCACTTACTATTTGTCGATGACACTTATTTTTGCTCATGCCGAGAGGTAGTGACAGTGGCCATTTTAGGGATCATGCACTCATTCTCTCGGGCATCAGAGCTAGTGATTAATCTCCAGAAGTCCAAGATTTTTTTATGCACTCCACACTGGATTTGGTTGTGGCTGAGTTATCTACTATCCTGCGGGTGGACCAATGTCTCCAGCATGATCTGTATTTGGGGTTGCCCGCTTCGGTTGGCCGATCATGTTGAATGTATTTCATGTATATCAATGATATGATTTGGAAGAGGATCCAGGGATGGAAGGTTAAGCTCTTATCACAGACAGGACTTGAGATCTTAATTATAGCGGTTTTGATAGGCATTTCAACTTTTGTTATGAGTTGCATCCGTCTAGCGCGGAATTTTCTTAGGGAGGTTGACTCCTTACTTGCATCTTTTTTGGTGGGATGGTGGTGGCTATCGTGGTTCCTATTTGAAATCTTGGAGCTCCATATATTAGGCGAAGTCCATTGGGTGGATGGGTTTTCTTTGTCTTTAGCTGGTTTGGCGTTTATTGACCAGGCCAGAAACCTTGGTGGCATGGGTCTTTCGGGCATGCTATTATCCGGAGGGGGACACTCTCTCGGCCTCTTTGGGGAATCAACCATCTTATTGTTGGAGGAATGTCTTTCACTCTTGGGCCCTGGTTGTGGGGGCACATTTATTTGTTGGGTCGGGGACAAATATTGATATTTGGATTGACCATTGGGTTCCTCGACCAACTAATTTCAAGTTTTAGTCCTCGCGATTGCCCGGTTCTAGCTCATGGTGGGTGTGTGACCTTTTTCTGTATGACATACGTGAGTGGGATCTTGATGTGCTCCGAAGCAATTTGGTGTGGAAGATGTGACACCAATTTTATCTATTCCTCTGGGGCGGTTTCCTCTGGCGGATTCTTGGGATTGGCACTACTCTCTGAATGACCTCTTTTCTATTAAGAGCACTTATCGTTTGCCTCTACACTCTATTATCTCCAGTGGGGCTTTGTCTTCATATTTGCCCCAATCCTGGAACTTTATTTGGGGCATGCGATTTCAATCGCGGGTTCATGGGTTTCTTTGGTGCTTGGCCCATGATATTTTACCGACCGCCTCTATCCATTGTAAGACCCCCCTCACGAAACATAAGACACGACCGAGGGGAGTCATATGCCAAGGACATCCGCCTTGCGGAAGCGCCAGCACATGGGCTAGCCCCCTCCACAAGACGCCTATCCTGCCAGCTATTCTCAAATATCATCATGCCAAACCATCAATAATACAGAAACAACAGAATTCATTTATTCAGAACTAAGTAATAATGCCCATTACAGTATAAAGAACAGGAAGCTACATAAGCCCTGTTAAACAGCAGAGTACAAATTTTCCCTAAGGCTAGATCCCAAACACTCGCTCACAGCTGTCACAGACGGTAGTGAAGGTATCATCGTCGCATGCCCTATCACCCTGGCCTTGCTGTCCTCCTGTATTGTACGCTGCTATCCCACCTGAGGCTGCTCCTAAAATAATGGTGTAACAACCGTTAGTCATAAAGACTAAGTGGCTTCACATTCTCTCCCCCGATGACTCCAAGGCACCGGGCGGAAGGGATTGAAGAGTAGCTGCAATATAATAGTAGTAGCAAGAGTAGGTGACAGTAGTGAGGGTACAATCTTAGCAATTCTATATCAACAGTAGAAATAAAGTTACTATACACAAGCGTACATTTATGCTAGCAGTTACTATGATAGTGAAGTAAGAAACAATTCTAAGCTAGCATTGTGACAAGTAGCAAAGTATAGAATGCGGTTTCAAAACGTACCTTAACTTATATGAATGCCCATACAAACTTATAAGTTAAGGTTTCCAATTTGGAACCCATCATATACAAGAGCCTATACTAATTTATATGATGGACCCGATGCGGTGCAATGCTATGATCATGAAAGGATGAATGCAATGCAATGGTTATAATATGATAACTCACCCATGTAGATTTGCTATGTCGACATAGACCTGTAGTTCCCACTTTTTGAGGGTAGCTAACCTCTCAGGCACCCCCCCGTCGTGGCCAGACGGTGGCAATGGAGCGGGCTTATCCACACTAGGTGGGTACACACTACCAGACCTAGGCCTTTCGTACGCCTCGACGCTAAGAACACAACAGCGGAGCAATTGCGTACTGGACTCGGAAAGGGTCTTGGGAAGTAAACACCAAGAGCACAACCCAACCGGTCACTAGGCACGGAAGGAGTTTTTGGAAGTAAACACAAAGAGCACAGCCCAACTGGCCAAGATCTATCTGCCAGCTCCCATCGGTGTGACGACTGGCGAGCCCGTAGATCTGCCACAAGCAATCCTTCAACTAGGATCATTACACCACCATGTGTAAGCCATGCACATTCATGTAATTCCCATGCATAATCTGTGCTATCAAGCACCCAAGCACTCACGGATGGAGCCTTTTTACCTTTTACATCATACCAGTTCAGCCGATGCTATTTAGCATCCAAGGCCCCCAACAACCGGCCCCCTAACATTTCACCGTAAGATATAACCATATCTTATAACACACATCAAGCCATCTAAGCTACCCATACCAAGTTGTTATAACTCTTGTGTGGTGGCATGAATATAACATGGAAATTACACAATGAGACCCTGCAGGATAACATGTGCGTATAGAGACATATTCATTTCTTACTACATAAGTAAGCCCGAACATATCACCAATATTCAATCCTCATGCAAAAATCACAGCGTCTTCCAACACGATTAAAGCTATCAACCTTATTGAGAGGTTATCACCAATCTAAACATCCGATAGATTGTCAAACGATGTGCGCATTTATATAAACATGTCCTTTTTACGATTCCACATAAAACTAACAATTGAAGGTTCATTTAAGGAGACATCTCAATATAATAAATCTGAAATTATTATCACAGGTCCATACTAGCATGTACATGATTCATACAAAATTTCGGCCCAATCGTCCTTCACATTCAGCATATATATCTCCTTCAAGTTATCAAATGAAACGACAACATCTCTATTACTACTTATCCAAAAATTATGAAATCCAACAGGGGTGTACATATTGTTATCACAAATCTAATCATCTGATAGATTATCACACGATGTGAGCATTTATATAAACATGTCCTCTAAATTCCTCATTCAATTATGCATCGAAATGCCGCATTTCAGAATCATAACATTCATCTATACCTCACCCAATTGACATGGGAATCCAGGAACTCCTACCACCCAAAGGGGGAGAACCTGAAACTCTCTGTTTGCTAACGCCAGCGGTAGCGCTACCACCAGGCGTTAGTAGTCCCGACGACACACCTTCCCATCAATGTCGACGGGAAGCTCACCCTTCCCGTCGATGTCGATGGGAAGCTAGCCCTTCCCGTCGACTGCAGGGGGTAGACGGTAAGATGGCCTTTCCCATCGACTATAAGGGGGTCGACGGGAAGTTAGCCCTTCCCGTTGACACCAGTCCTTCCTGTCGGCACAAAGTGTCGACACGCTAATGATGGCGGTAGCGCTACCGCCGGGCGTTAGCTAACATAGGGCCAATCCTCTGTTAAATACCTCTAGTTTTCTTCCCGTGAAATCCCAGCTCCAATTATGATCAATTCCTTTCTTCCCTTAGCTGCTGGACTTTCACCAGTATTCATGGGTCCCATTAATTAATTAAGTGCCCAATTAAAATATCATAACCCATTAACATGGGACTATTCATCCAATGAAATCTTTATAATATCCAACTTATATTAAAACATCTTAACCCATTAACCAAACCATTGGTCTATTCATCCAGAGCCATTATATATAATATCAAACCTATATTAAAATATCATAACCCATTAAAATATCATAACCCACTAACCATGGGACTATTCATCATCTTCCCCAAATGAGGGGTTGGTCATTTCATCTTTTCTCCTTCAATACTCCCTCATTAGACCATGGATTTTCACGAAATCAAATCCTATCTCTTCCTTTTGAAGATAAGAAGTGATTGACAGAACTTTCGCGACAATTAGTGCCCTAAAAAGAAAGATCCGGTTTGGTCTTTTCCTAGGAAGCTCCATTAACTCACAAGCCAAGCTCTTTTGAGCTCAACACCTCTCCTAATTTTCTCTACGATCTAGCACCATGGGAGAGGGGTCGGAAGTCACCTTATTTTTTGGCCATGGTTCAAGCTCATCTTCATGACAGCATGGTGGTGGTCGGTCAAGCTCCAAATCTTCTTCTCCAAGCTTGCTCTTTAAAAAACCCTAAGTTAACTCTCTCTTAAGGTGTGAGGAATAAGATGAAGGAAAGAAGAGGAAGAGGAAGAAGAAGATGAATAGGGTAATCTGATTAAGGGAGTTTAGCCCCTTTGAGTTTAAGAGAGAATTAAGAGAGAGAGAGAGAGAGAGAGAGAGAGAGAGAGAGAGAGAGAGAGAGATAGCATTAATGAGCATTAAATGAAATTCCAATTTCCAACCCTTATGTTGAAACTCCACAACCACTTGCCAGCTGCCTATTGGCTTTGAATTTCCACTATTAACCTGGATTTAGGCAATTTCGGCAATCCACTATGGAAAAATCACATGCACTGATTCAGCCTCTACCGCCAGTGTTAGCAAAGCTAACACCAACGTTAGCTCCCAGCTGATGATGAAGATCGACGGGAGCTCCCGTCGATCGACGGGAGCTCCCGTCGATCGACGGGACGATCTGTCGATCGACGGAAAGCACCATCGATTTTGGCTTAGAGCATAAGGAACATCATTCCTGACCGATGCTAAACGATCGACGGGAACTCCCGTCGATCGACGGGACGGTCCCATCGATCGAAGGGAAGCTCAGCCGATTTTGACTTGCCCATTTCTTTTCCCGAATTTTCTGAACTTATCCTAACCAATCTCTATCAAAGCCAATTTCTGGATTGTCAGGACATACTTATACTTACCTCATTACAATTAGAGTAGAGTAGATCAATCATCACTTGCTGACCGTGACCCAACCTGACCACCTCAGGGTCTTAGGGCTACTACCGAGCTCGAGTCAACTCTCGGCGACACAACACACTCCCGAGGGATCTATCTCGTACTGGGAAGTTACAAATCCAATAAATGAAGAAACAATTTCGTCTCCGAAATTTAGGTGGAGGCTTTGGGGATCGAAGGCCGGACTATATAAATCAAGTTCAGAGTACACTTGACGAGGTTATTAGTTTAGTATGTCCCGAATCCCACTTAACACTTGTGCATAACATTATTTATCCACATAGCACGGCACATCACCCCAAACTTCCCCAAGTGCACCTTTATTATACTTCGACACACTTAAAATCAACTTGTGCACAGAGAATTCTTAAGTGTCTCTCATCCTGATGAAGACATAAGTATGGTGGTGAAAATACATTGATGGGTTTATAACCACGCTCCCACTGCGTGCAGGTTGGAAACCACCGAAACCCATAATCCCTTGTTCCCTCAACTTAATAAACCAACCTTCATTGTACCCTTGATCTAAAATCTTTTAAGACCAGTGAACCTGATACGCAAAAGGTTGCCACTCTTGTTTCCAGATAAAATTTAGAATTCTCCTTCAAGAGAATAATGTGCTTCCAGATTTTGCAAAAATAAATTGATTCTTCTAACCCCAGACATCGTTATCCAAATAATGTGTAGCACTTTCAACATCATCATTTAAATGTATCCAAATTTAGCATTCACGGAGGCTGGCCTCAAAGTCAAACGGGTAATTAACTATATAATTCACGATGTCATAACCTTGGGTCAGACCTCAAATACCCAAACTGTTATTGTACCCACAAGATTGTCTCTCTTATGTATTAAATATGTAGAAGCAAGCTTTAATCTCATCTTTTAGTAGAAACCATCAGTATCCATATCATTATCAATCGATTCCATCAAAGTTATCTCGTTCGAGGCAATCATTCATACAACACACATCTTTTACCCTTAACACGACATTCACTTGATAGTAAGTTTCAACCATTGTTATGATCACGTAGCTTAACTATATGAGTCAAGCAGGGAAAAATCTTCGTACCTCCGCCTTCAAATATGTAATAATCATGTACTCTCTTTATACATTCCAAGTGTTTAACATTTCCTATACAAGGGCATTCATGCAAAAACCACCAACCAAGCCCAGTCAAATTCTGAGTGCCCCAACCTTCAACCATCTTGAGCTCGTTCACCTAAGAGTCATCGATCGTATGCTTTACCACGGGGTTATCACAATTCTAGACCCTCTGATAGATTATCAAATCCTTACCAACAAGAGGAGGGAATACTCATTCAACTTTGAAGTGTATTTATGACTCTACACCTCGCATGGGTTATAATCACGTCATTGCCTTCCAATAACACGTGACTTCGAGTCAAGTGTTACTTTTGTCTACTCCCAGGAGGATTTCAACGTACACATTTCCTCTATTCGCACCTCAAGCAAGTGCGACCTCTTTCCAGGTCAAACACTTAAAAAGAATACAATTGTGAATTCCTATTCCAAATTCCACAATATCTTAATCCCCGACCAAATATGTTCATCATCGTTCACGTATTATTTAAACCAAAAATTGATGTCATAACTCTGTAACACACCACTTCAAAATAAGATTTAGGGAAAAAACTCAAGTCGGTACATGACTAGTCCAATAAACGAAGCGATAAGCTCCCGTATAATTGGACTAGGTTTCTTCCACCACCTAACACTTATTAATTTCCCATTGTCAAATAATTACAACATTAAAGGGAACGTTCACCAAGAATTTCCAAACTCAGAGGTAGTTGATGCGAGAAAAACTATATCCGTAAATGACAACGACAAGTGTACCGTGTCGAATGTAGTATAGGTTATAAAAACCAAGGTCGTATTAGACTCGGGGCGGTTGAGTACTCTTACTTCAAGAGAATATCTATTATTCTATCAATTAAAACTTTGGAGTGGTTGTTTGCAAGAAAGAGAAATAAATTGTTAAAACTATGATTTAAAGGATTAACACTCAACCTTGAATCACCTAGAAAAATAAATAAATTAAAAAATGAAACTTCTAATTCTCTTTAAAAGAAATGCTTGACCGTGGAGGTTCCCGAATTATAAACGTACCTCTCTCGAGGATACGCTCAACTGAGTTTAGGCTGATCAATCGAACACTCGTTCTAGAATCGAAACCCCTAAAACTCGCCTTATCGAAGTGAACCCCACTATTGGATATGACTCCAATCCGGGAGATTTATGTCGTCCTCTCTCGAGGAGTGCATTCAAATCTCTTTATCCTTGAAATGATCGATTCGAACTCAAAACCTCTCGGTTATTAGACTACGAAAACAAGAATGAGATTTATATATCGATAATATAATCTCAATCAATTTAAATTCAAGGATAAATCTTAAGCGATCTAAATAAGAGAAAAAGAAGTTCTAAACTAAATTATGAATTATATTTTCCTTGGATCATCTCAGCCGAGTACTAATGGAAATTTAGCTACTCATGGAGATGGAGGAATTGAAAGAAATAAAAGAGTACATAATGGAAAAGAGAATAGAATAAGAGAAAAGGGAACTAATTTTATTGATTTGCAAAAGAAATTACAACTAGGAATAAAAGTACAAGCTTGGGAAATAAAAATGCAAGAAGGAAAAGACATACAAGAGTAAGAAAATAGTGCAGGAAAATAAGCTAGAACTCCCAAAACTTCGTCCCCAAAAATTCCTCCTCAACATCCGGTGGAGCTGGCTTTTTATAGCTGCAAAATTGAGGTTACACGCCCTTGGTCACGCCCGTGACCAAGGGCGTGTAAGGGGCGTGATCGGCACTGGCGGAGAGGGCGTGTTCTGGCTTCAATGCAGGCATTTCAGACGCATCACGCCCTAGGTCACGTCCGTGACCTGGGGCGTGTAATCTTTAAATGTGCTGCTGGCGGGAAATCTTTGGTGGGAAGGCGCGCCGGGAGAGTCACACCCGTGACTGAATGTCACGCCCAGTGGTCACGCCCGTGACCTAGGGCGTGTAACTTTAAATGACATGGCAGGCGTGCTAGCAGCTAGTGGCGGGGTCCCGGCCGTGACTTGGATGTCACGCCCTTGGTCACGCCCGTGACCTGGGGTGTGTACTTGACAATTTTGAACATTCGTCGAACTCTCGCCTGTTCGTCGATCTCCTGAATTTTCATCGAACGCAGCAGCCAGGGTCATGCCCTTGGTCACGCCCGTGACCTGGGGCGTGTACTTGGCGAATTCTTCACGGAACGACTCTGGGAAGCGGAGGCAGGTCTAGAACACATCTTTGGCTGTCACGCCCTTGGTCACGCCCGTGACCTTGGATGTGTACTTGACAATTTTACTCAAAATGCTCAGAAATCCTGAAAAACACAAAAAAGGCTTAAGTTAGTTTATAAAATTGAAAAGATAATAAATTAAATAAGAAAAGCATAAAAACTATATAATTTCATATTAAAAATATATTAAACTTATACTAAAAGATGAGTACAAAAAGTACTCATCAGTAGTTTATCATCATACCCGCAATGCATGCACCAAATTTCATTAGCTTCCCAGTTATAATGTTATCACAACATAGCTGCATATTCCCAAAGTGTTAGTTTACCACTCCCTTCGTTATTTATCCACCTAATCTTAGAACAGTATAGAGAGGATTATCATCTTTAAAATGTTTTCTTCTCTTATTCCGCTAATAAAATTCCTATCAACCCAAACATGGCCTTAGCAGTCCCCCTTGCTTAAGGGGAATTAAATCATCAAGGATCCCAACACCCAATGTCAAAAATTACAAAGATTTTAAATCCTCCAAGAAACCCAAGACGGTATATAACTAGCCCAATAAAAGAAGCGATAAGCCCCCTGTATCTTTTTGGCTGAGTTTCTTCTACCACCAATATAATACATTCATCCCAAAATGGGCCTTCTCTGGATCCGAATTCTTATCATATCTTCTCCATATGAAACCTTCTACATAATTAAAAGTGGGAGGTTTCCACATACAGTATAAAAGACAAGCTTAGTGGTCTCTTACTAAGCTGATGATAGACTACAGGCACCAATCTCATTGAGATTGTCCTAATATTTTGGGTAAGGTGATAATATTACTCCATATTTGAGATAGAAATCTCAGGGTGTGAGTCTCTAACATTTACACTAACGTTGAACTCTTCCCTTAGTCACTTGAGGTCACTTATTGCTTGGCCCCATCATCCCTGAGCTCAGTATAAGGCTAGGATACATCACGACAAATCCTACTAAGTCGACAAAAATGGCATCCTCAAACTGATCTAGCTAGCAGGGGTGTCCTAGTGGTCTAATGGACTTCTTTTATCTCAGGATCATTGCAAGATGATACCATTTGTAAGACCCCCCCTCCCGGAACACAAGACACGGACGAGGGGAGTCCGATGCCCAGGACAGCCGCCTTGCGGAAGTGCCAAAACACGGGCTAGCGCCATCCACAAGACGCCTATCCAGCCGGCAATTCTCAAATATCATCATGCCAACCCATCAATAATACAAAAACAACAGAAGCCATTTATTCACAACAAAGTAATAATGTCCATTACAGTACAAGGAACATGAAGCAACATAAGCCCTGTTAAACATCAGAGTACAAACTTGCCTCAAGGCTAGATCCCAAACACTCGCTCACAGCTGTCACGGACGGTAGCGAAGGTATCATCATCGCAGGCCCTATCACCCTAGCCTGGCTATCCTCCTGTATCGTACGATGTTGTCCCACCTGAGTGTGCTCCTCAAATAGTGGTGTAACAACCATTTATCATAAAGACTAAGTGGATTCACATCCTCTCCCCGGCGACTCCATGGCACCAGGCGGAATGGATTGAAGAGAAGTTGTAATATAACAGTAGTAGAAAGATCACGTGACAGTAGTGAGGGTACAAACTTAGCAATTCTATATCAATAGTAGAAATAAAGCTGCCCTTGATACCATTTGTATGACCCCCCTCCCGGAACACAAGACATGGCCGAGGGGAGTCCTATGCCCAGGATTGCCGCCTTGTGGAAGTTCCAGCACACGGGCTAGCCCCCTCCATAAGATGCCTATCCTGCCGGATATTCTCAAATATCATCATGCCAACCCATCAATATTAAAAAACAACAGAAGCCATTAATTCACAACTAAGTAATAATGTCCATTACAGTACAAAGAACAGGAAGCTACATAAGCCCTGTTAAACATTAGAGTACAAACTTGCCCTAAGGCTAGATCCCAAACACTCACTCACAGCTGTCACGGACGGTAGCGAAAAGTGCCCTAGGTTTGTTCTTTTATACTTCATTTCTCTTCAACGGCTCTTAGAAAGGGCTCTAACACTTTGGAAGAGGATAGAACACTTTATCTTCCCTTTACAGCTATTTGTGCCAAAAGCAAATCCCGCCAGTGTCGTCTTCCTGATTTGAATCTGCTCAGCGGTTGGGCTGAGATAGTCTTTCGTTTCAGTGGTTTAGCTATCTTGGTCTCAGCGGATCCGCTGAGACAGATAGTCTTCTCACCGGATTTTTTCTATCTGCAGCTCAGCAGAGGCATACCTCTTCCCAGTGGCTCCTGGCCCCATCTCAGCAGTTCAGCTGAGACCATAAGCTCATCTCAGCAGTTTTGACAGCAAACCACTGACCTTATTCCAATGCTTGGAATATCTTAACCCTGCATATTTCTGATGCAAAATAGGTTTTATCAAATACAATATGTACTTAGCATTGTGAGCGATGCCTCTTCATATCAAGGGAACATTGAGGGCAATTATCCCAATAGTCCTCGCAAGGCCCTAGTCGCCAACCACACGGTGAATTTCTCTACCAATAAAAATATTAAAGTTACAAACAATAAAAACTAAAAGATCAAAGAAACTCCCTCAAAGGATGAACTTGAAGACAAAGTCGGCGTGGTTGATCTTTCTTCAAGTCCTTAGCATTCACAAATGTTGACAGAGTTCTCTTGGCTGCAAAGAGGAGGCTCTCACGAATGTAGTAGTGGTGGCTTTGATATCTTCTTGAATCGGCAAATCGGCTCTATAAAACGGAGGCGGACCGCTCTTTAAATATGCTCGGATCCTAGCGCCAGCGGTAGTACTATCGTCGGGCGGTGGCTTCTTTAGGCAACATTTTTGCACACTGATCGAGCCATTTTTGGCATCCTTCTAGCTCCAAAATTGGTATCTCCTCCTACCGCGCCGCGGTAATGCTAACGCGCCGCATTAGTATATATTATTCCCAACCGTTTGATCTCCTTCCTTTTCTGCTCCTCAATCAACATCGTGATCGCGGGACTTCCATATGTTATCGTCAGGCGTTAGACTTAACGCTTCGCAGTAAGAGTTGCCATATTCAGTCTCGAAGGACTTCCTTTATTGACGAATGTTTCCTTTTTGACGTAGTTTCCAAATTTGCATAGCTACCACCAACGGTAGTGTTAGCGCGCCGCGCTAGCACCAGAGCATCGATCTGGTAGGGAATTCTTCGTCTTTCTTTCTCGTAGTCATAGAGGCTTGAAAGTAGAAGTTCCTGCACACTTATAAACACATGGCAAGTATAATCAAATACAATGGGATTTGTTATTCTCAAACCAAGAGATGTGGAAAGCATGTTCCAATGAAGGTGTTGTATCTTGGGCTTTTCCTTGGATTGTTTCTTCATCTCAATGACCAGGTCAGGAGATGTTGATTCTTCTAAGCTTAGCTCTTTCATACTTAGATCTATACCGGCAATACTAGGAGAGCTAGACAAGCGATAAATCAAGCTTGTCTCATCAAATACAACTTGTATTGATTCTTCTACAACATGAGTTTTCTTGTTGAATATTCTATATGCCTTGTTGTAGCTACTATATCCACAAGAATTCCATCAAAACATTTCTCATCAAACTTGATTAGATAAGATTCACCATTATTAAGGACATAACTTTTAGATCCAAAGATTCTAAAGTAGGCCAGATTTGGTAGCTCATAAGGAGTTTTATTGTGGCTTTTAAAGATAGAGGCTCTATTTTGCACATGACAAATCAGTGTTGACAGCTTCAACCCCAAAATATTCTGGTAGTGAAGAGTCACTTAGTATTGTCCTACCAGCCTCAATGAGAGTCCTGTTTTTCCTCTCAGCAACTCCATTCTGCTGTGATGTTCTTGGAGAAGAAAATTCTTGAAATATACCTAGTATTTTGCAGAAATTCGTCATGATTTCAGACTGAAATTCTGTCTCATGTTCAATTCTGATTTTGACCACACAACAACTTTTTTCATTATGAATTTGCTTGACAAATGAAGTAATGACATCCAATGTACCCGACTTTTTCTTAAGAAAGAATACCTAAGCAAATGTAGAGAAGTCATCAACTACCACAAGAGTATATAAGTGTTGGAACACCATTTTCAACATCCCTTTGGTTTGAGAATAACAAATCCTACTTGTATTAACCCTCGATCCTGACAATGCGAAAATGATATGGAGGGAAGCTGCCATGATTGTAGGAGCAGTTTTGAAATGTCTAGGTCTAACACCAGCGTTAGCCTTAACCCCATCGATAGGGTTGCCTAAATAAGAGCCTTCCAATCGTGCAATATCTCCTTCCTAGAATGAGGATACATTCCATCAATCATTACTAAACTAAGTCAACGCCTGGCATTAGGTCTAACGCCAGGGTTAGCTTCCTCTTATATAAAAGGGTGATTTCATTCTCAAATTTGATACAACTCAAGGAGCCTTGACCCACCTCTCTGAAATATCTGTGAGGGACGTATTTCCAGACCATTAAAGTTCTCCCATTCAATCTCAAGAGAAGGAATCAAAGGTGGATCGGATCAACGCAAACTCAACGCGAAGAATGCATGCTTCGACTTCGTTTATCTTCAGGGGTTCTTCGTCGTCTCCTTCTGATTTCTTCATAGGGAGTTTTCAATTTGAATTTCATATTTTGTAATACTTTTTAATCTTTGTGATAGTCTAGTGGAGAATCATCGTAGTTGTTGGCGACTAGGTATGTGTATGACTTAGTGGGAATTTGCTGCGTGTGTTGGCGACTAGGTTTAGGGCTTAGATCTAGAGGTGCTCAAGGCCTTTCTGGAGATAGAAAGGCGAGATTTTCATATTCACGCCTCGATTTCTAGAGTTATAGAAATCCTCTTTTGTAATCAATTTTATCAATAATAATCATGTCTCTATTTGTTCAATAAAATTGATTTGGTTTTCAATTCAAGAAATTTACTTTTGATCTAATCTCTTTCTTATAAAATATCAAAAGTTTTCATTTAAAATATAAAGATTTCTAAAACCCTTATTCACCCCCATCTAAAAGCGCCTGTAGATCCAACAAGTGGTATCAGAGCAAGGTTATTTCAAAACTATTTCACCATCGGGAATAATGGCGCATCATGAACTCGCTTTCTACGAGGGGCAAGGAATTAGTAGACCACCACTATTTACCGGGTCCGATTATAACTACTGGAGAACTAAGATGCGTTGTTTTCTAATTACTCTAGATATAGAAGTTTGGGCAAAGATGGAACAACTCTATTCTCCTCCTATCACTGTAGTGGGAGAAGCTACTCTTGAAAAACACAAAGATAAGTGGGATGATCAAGATAAACTTAAATGTAAAAATAATGCTAAAGCAATGAACGCATTATTTTGTAATTTAGATAGAATTAAATTTAATTGTGTTTGTGCTTGTGAGACTGCATATGATATATAAAATTTATTGGAATTTACTCATGAAGGTACTTCATAGGTGAAGGATTCAATGCTTTTCCATCTGTAATCAGAGTACAAAAAATTTCGCATGGAACGAGACGAGGAGATCGATGACATGTACACAAGGTTCATAAAGATTGTAAATGTATCAAAAATCTTCAGAAAGACCTTCTCGGACGGAGCCCTAGTGAGGAAGATTCTCACATTTCTCCCACAAAAATTCAATCCAAAGGTGGAGGCCATATCGGAGTCTCATGATCTAAGGCAACTCCAAATTGAGAGCCTCATTAGGAATCTAAAAACCCATAAGGAGGAACTCAAAATTCAATATGAAGAGTACCATGTGGAGCCAAAGAAGATCTTAGAGCTAAAATCCAAGAAGGACGCCAATGATGATGAAGAGGACGAAGAAAACCCCTTTGTGAAGAATTTCAAGAAATTCATGAAGAATCAGGAAAGAAGAAACTCTTTTTGAAAATACTTCACGAAAGATGCAAAAAGGAAGGAATCATCCTCTACAAAAGAAAAAGGTAGAAACGACAATGATGAGCAGCCACAGCCGAAGTGCTACCAATGTCAAAATACCGGACACATTCGAAGCCAGTGCCCAAAATATCTGAAAGAGCGAAAGGAAAGGAGGCACAAAGGAAAAGAAAAGAAGAAGGTTCTAAAACCGGCTACATGGGATGACTCGTCCTCCAAGGAATCAAGGGGATCTTCTTCAAGTGACGACGAAGAGGAAAACATTTGCCTCATGGGCAGGAGCAAAGATCTCGTCGACGACGATGCTAGTGTCCAAAGTGATACTGAGGACCTCCTCCTACTTATGTTGATCTCTATGATGAATTTCGTCAAACATGCAGATATTTTGAAAAAATTCTTAAGGATATTGATCTCCTAAAAACTAAAATAAAAGTCTATTAAAAGAAAATAAAAAACTAACTAAAGAAATAAAATCTTTTGGAAAAGAAAAGGTAGATTGCCAAGATAGAGATCTTTCATTGGAAAAATTCAAGAACTTGATGAAATTCTCTCTAAGGCCCTCTCCGAACGTAAATATCTTGTGAAATAGAAGGGGGACTTAGAGACAGTTAAAACATCTATTCTCCAAATAGAAGATGGAAAGAAATCATTTGCAAATCGATGTGTGATTCTAGTTGCCGAACACACCTCTTTGAAAGCCTGAATTCATGATCTAAATATGGCTATATAAAAATTCAGTGTTGGCCAAAAATCATTGGACATGATTTTGGCCAACCAGTGTCATGGTTCTGCAAAGTTTGGGCTGGGGTACGGTTCAAGAGGCTACCGCCCGACGTTAACTCATAATGCTGTCATTAGTGTTGGGAAAAAATCTTGTGATTTATCTAGCAAATTACTTAAAGTGATTTCATCAGTTAGGTTATATTACCCATATTGTATAGAAAGGGTAAATTGGTCATTATATGACTTAAGATGTAACACTCACATTAGAGTGTCAAGACCGGGTCAAGATAAGTACCAATTCAGTTGAGTTAAAACTTGTGTCGAATAGAAGTCGACGCAACTTCGACTAAATGTCAACATAACTCCGACTGATAGTCGAAGCAACTCAATCAGCCTGTTGAAGTATAAGCCAAGTCGACGCAACGTCGAAAGGAACTCGACGCAGAAGGAAGAGACTATCAAAGCCATCTAAGTAGTCAACACAACATGACTTCAATTCGACGTAGAAGATGAAGTTCAAGTCCAAGCCTTCCACTAGACGGATACGTCGATAAGTAATTGACAGAACGTCGACATCTGAGTTCAGCCAAAGCTAAGAAGGAATTCGAAGCTACTACTATAACAACTCAGAGGGGCGTCGATATGAAGAATGATGAAGTCGACGTAGCATCGAATATAGTGTAAAATACAAGCTTTTTCAGCTGTCCTTCTAATACCTTTTCAGAAGGTCCACAATGCTGAAGACAGTTCTCCAACAGCTCGTTTATTGCCAAGAATGGACTATATTCCAAGAGGCAGCAAAATCATTATTGGAATGTATTCAAATCTGATGAATGGGTCAGGAACAAAAGAAGAAAGGGAAATCAACTATCCAATAGGAATTCCTTTCCAGGACAGCCCAAAAGAAGAAAGAAATTCAAATTCAATCATGGAGAATAAGTATGCTGAGAGGAGAAAAAAAGAAGTATTGAACACATATTTTCTATCTGTGGAATATGGCTTCCTCTTCTTCCTCCTTCAACCCTAAGACAGAACTAAAAGTACCTCTTTGTACAGAAAACATACAACTGCTTCTTCTTCTACATCACACAGCAGCAAGTTTACTACAAGTGCTCAGAGAATAAGGATCAACCAAATAACCCTTGCAATCATCAAAATAATAAGCAAGGGTTCATTATATTCAGATCCGGTGATAAACAGAAGCAACAAATAGCTTTTGAAGAATTCTGAAAGCAGAATTCTATTGTCCACTTACTCTCTTTCTTCCTCCTTATTCACCTACTGTAAAAGAGTTTTATTAATCCCTCTTTCAACAAATTCAGTGGTTCTAAGAGTCTCCTTATCAAAAGACTCACTGGTTCTAAGAGTCTTCTTATCAAAAGACTCAGTGGTTCTAAGAGTCTCCTTATCAAAAGACTCAGGCACAGTTAGTGCAATACTACCAGGGAGGTAGAAGAGTGGACAACCAACATTTTGGGGAACCATTTTAAAAATCTTGTGTCTTCTTGGTTTGCTTTTCTGTGCTATCCCTATTTACAGTTTTCTGTTCTTATATTTCATGTAATCGTGTTTACTTTATTCTGCTATTGGGTTTGCTGATTGCATAAGTACTTAGTAGTTTTATTGTGTGCGCATAATTAGCAAAAAAGTTTTAAAAATCTATTCACCCCCCCCCCCCCCCTCTAGAGAATACTCTGAGGTGCACTATGTACTTTCAATTGGTATCAGAGGTAGGTTGATCATTAAAAGGTTAACACCACGATCAATAGATCTCCTCACTCTCATTTCTGTATTTTAAATTAATTAAAACTATTTTCTAAAGAAAATGAGTTCTAAGAATTATGCATCATCAAGACCACCAGTATGTAACCTAAATAAGTTTACACTCTGGAAGGCCAAAATAAAGTTGTATATGAACTATATTGATGAAGACATCTTTAATGTCATTATTACAGGTCCCATAGTTCCAGTGAGAAAAGATGCTAGTGGGACAGTAACACAAACTACAGTCCCCAAAGCAGAGTGGACTAATGCTGAGAAGAAGGTGAAGGCATGTGATGCAAAAGCCAAGAATGTCCTAGTGTCAACTATGTCAGATGACATATTTCAAAAAGTTGATGATTGCAACTCTGCCAAAGAAATCTGGGAATCTCTTTCCAGATTAGTTGATGGCAGCTCTGATGAAAGAAAGGACAAGAAGTCCCCTTCTCATATCGCAATATGAGAACTTTTAGAAAAAGCTGATGAAAGCATAGCTGAAATGTATGACAGGTTCAACTTCATCATAAATAAGCAGAGAAGGCTTGACAAAGAAAATTCTCTGATAGAAATTAATGACAAGCTCCGCATGTGCTTCCCAAGTACCTGGAACTCAAGAATCTGGGCAATCAGAGATTCTAGATGCCTCAGAGAAATATCAACAGATGCTCTGCTAGGGAAGCTCAAGTCCTATGAGCTCTTACTAAAAAGCAGGGCTGAGTCAGAAGCCCAGGAGAGAATCTCAACTCCTAAAGAAAGGACACTTGCACTAAAGACTGCTGAAGCAAAGCCTTCCACCTCTGAAGAAGAGATGTTTAATCTCTTCGCTAAAAGATTCAGGAGATACGCCAGGACAGAGGACTCTAGAAGGAAAGAGAGGAGTTCAAGCAAACCAAGGTATGACAAAACTTCTAAACAGGAAATTAACTGCTTCTCAGGCAGAAAACATGGACACTTTGCCACTGAATGTCCTGAAGAAGAAAAGAACAAAAGCAACAAGCAAAAGGAGCACATGAAGAAATCCCTCATGAGGAAGGATAAGAAAAGAGGGAAAGGTTTCATTGCTGAAACATGGAGTGATTCAGAGTCTGAGCCAAGCTCCTCCTCATCTAATAATGATGAAGAGTGTGGAACTGAAGAAGCCTGCTTAATGGCTCTGGAAGACTCTCTACTGCTGAAAATTAGGTAACAATTTTAGATGATTTTGACTTTTCTTCGAAAGATTTTAAAGATTGTTTCAAAGAATTCTTTCAAGATTATATTGTCAGTCAAAAGGAACTTAACATAATCAGAATAGAATTGGAAGACCTTAGGAAAGACATGTTGTACTCAGTTAACTACGATAAGTCAATTATTTAAGAAAGAAAAAGAAATATACACATTAGTTAATGAAATTTCTGACTTAGAGAAAGAACTTACAAAGGCGAAAGCCTTTGAGGACTCACTCAATGGAAGGAGTCAAAAGCATAAGGATATCTCACAAAATCTCTCCAAGAGATTTGATCATCTTGATCTAGAATCATTACCATCCACTAGCTCACTAATCCCTAACAAACTTGCTTGGGAAAATCATGTAGCATTCATTCGGTCTAGCATGAATCAACCAAATAACAACTTAGGATCAGGTGAAGAACAAAATAACAACTCTAATAAACTCACTATATTCAATAGGGTAAACATTAACAATCAAACAGGGATTCTAGGTAAACACCCCTTAGAAAAGCCAATTAAAAAAAATATAAATATCTTAATAAAAAGAATCATACGTCGACTAGAACTCGACGCAGTTTTAAAGATGCGTCGAATGCAACTCGACAGAGTTCATCATATGCTTCAACATCAACTCGAAGCAAGTATGAGGGTGCATCGAATTTTATTCAACGCAACCTATATTTTGCATCGAATTATTATTGATCGTAACTATGCAGAGACGCCGAATTACACTCGATGCAACTCATAAAATGCGTCGATTTCTTATCGACGTATGCTTCCAACAAGAAATTTTCAGACATCTAAATTTTCTCCCTCTACTTATATTCCTAGATGTTTCTGTTTCTCTAAAATTGGGCACATAGCCATACATTGATGGCATAATAATGCAGCACTTCTTCACCTTAAGGGGTATACTGAAAGACCATCTTATTCTTTCATAACTCCTTATGATGATAGCAGAAAGAGACCCCAACAAGTGAGGGTCTATACTAATGTTTGATTTCATGTGCATAAAGGAGACTGTTCAACTACAAACCAGTAGTGGTATCTGGACAGTGGATGCTCCATGCATATGACTGGAGCAAAAGAATTGCTGGACAACTACGAGGCCAAGGAAGGGCCTAAGGTAATTTTTAGGAATTCCCACTCTGGTCAAACCAAAGGATATGGTGTGCTCAGGATTGAGGAAGTCTCTTTTTCTAGGGTAGCTTATGTTGAAGGACTTCAACATAATCTAATTAGTGTTAGTCAGTTGTGTGATGGTGAATACAAAGTTGTATTCACTAAGTCTTTATGTCCTATAGTTAGGTCTGTAACTAACCAAATTGTATTGACTGGTCTTAGGAAAGGTAAGGTTTATGTTGTATACTTTGAGTATACTAAGTCAGAGATCTGCTTATTCAACTCTCAATTAGAAAACAATGAGTTGTGGCATAGGAGACTCAGTCATCTTAATGTTAAGTCCATTGCTAAACATTCTAAGCTTAACCTAGTAAGAGGCTTACCAACAGGTAAGTTTAATAAAGACCATCCCTGTAGAGCCTGCCAACTAGGAAAGCAGATCAAATCATCATTCAATCCAATTGGTAAGAATGATTCAGCCAGAATCATATACCTGTTGCACATAGACCTATTTGGTCCTATCTCCACTCAGAGCTTAGCAGGTAAGTCCTATACTCTAGTCATTGTTGATGACTTTTCTAGATTCAGCTAGGTGTTCTTTCTAAAAGCCAAGTTAGACACCTTCAAGATCCTCTTAAGATTCATTAGATAGATTCAATCTGAATTCAATAATCATGTTGTTGTGATCAGAAATGATCGTGGCACTGAGTTTGAAAATAGTTAATGTTTAGATTTTGTGAGGATGAACCGATAAGAGAAAGCTTTTCAGCTCCTAGATCCCCCCAACAAAATGGGGTGGCTGAAAGGAAAAATTGAACTCTAATTGAATCAGGAAGGACATTATTGGCTGAATCCAACTTGCCAAAGTCCTTTTGGGCTGAGGCAATGAATACTGCCAACTATGTTCTGAATAGAAGTCTCATCCACAAGACAAAGTTGAAGACTCCCTATGAGTTATTGAAGGGAAAGGCACCTATAGTCACTTACTTTACGATTTTTGGTTATACTTGCTTTATCCTAAACAATGGGAAAAGTTATCTTGCCAAATTTGACAAGAAGGCTGATGAGGGAATATTTTTGGGATATTCCTCATTAAGCAAGGCCTATAGGTGCTATAATAAAAGCTCTCTCAAGATTGAGGAGTCTAAGCATGTGGTCTTTGATGAAGCTAACATGTTTTTATAAGGGGAAGGAAACTTCCACCAACACTATTCTGCAGGAAGAAGACCAACTAGCAGATCAAGTTGAAAGTCTCAGCATCATGGATCATTCATCAGTGTGTCAAGTCAAAGGAAAACACAAAGTTGATGCTGAGTCAGATGAAGACTCTGCAGCAGATGAAGAGGAACTTTTAGCACCTGAACAACCAGCCACTGAGATCATTCTAGAGAATGAGGATGGTGCTCCCACTGTCAATGAGCAAGTGGATCTTCAGGATGAAGCACTACAAGAAAACAGACTTTTGGCCAGGGCAAATTGCCCTGGCAAAAAGTCCAAAACTGTGGCTAAAGAGTTATTCCACGGTCTAGCCATGGGAAAAATTTGTGGCTAAAGGTCGCATGGAGAAAGACTTTTAGCGACAGATTGGCCGTGACAAATACTATTAGCCACAAATAAATAATGTCGTGGCTAATGGCTGGACCTTTTGCCACGGTTTTGCCCCGTGGCAAAAGTGACAAAATAACCGTAATTTAGGTCTATTTGCCACGATTTTAGGCCATGGTAATTGATCTGATTATTTTCCACGGTCTAAAACCCTGGCAAATAATAATTTATATTTTTAAAAAAATTAGTATTTGCCACGGCCTAAAACCCTGGCAAATACTGCTGGGTTAGAAAAAAATATTATAACTGCATCTTTAATCTCTTGGATCAAAATTAGAAACAAACTATATCTTAAATAATACAGCATTATAAAAAAAATATATTTATAATATATTAAGGAATTAGATCCTTAGCTCGGCCATTAGGTTTGTGTTTGTTTTATGTTCTGCATATTCACACAACCATGTCAAAACTTATAGCTCAAACATAGGATAAATTAGAACTTAGGATAAATTAGAACAGTTTAACTTGATGACCAAGAGTTTTCCTATAAAATGCCAAGTACAGCTCAAACTGATGGTGATATACTGATATGTGTAATTTAGTATGCTCCATCATAACTACATAAAGAAACCATGTAAAATATTATACATAATTTAGTATACGTGTCAATAGATTCCAGTGCTTTGTAGGAAGAAGATCATATATAAATGATAGACCTATGTTGGGCTTCAAAGTTCAGGTCTCCATGATAAATTCCAGTCCAGAAAGCTAAGCAAAATAGTTGGCCCTTCTCCGTGTGATGAAGAAATGCAGCTCACTATAAATCAAATGAAATGCCTTGTCAAAAATTATGCATATTTTGTACTGAACAATATCAAGTAATAAGCAATAAGCTTATCATAAATATATATAGCACATTTGAGATGGACAAATATGTTCTTTCTAACTTGCCTAAAGAAACTAGTTACAACATAGATTTAAATGAAAATTTTTAGTTAATTATATTTAAAGAAGGCCACCGATATGAACTTCTACCCTCCAACAAACTTGGGACAATTCAATTTCTTCCGGTTCCCACACCCTAATAAACATTCATCACATACTTTAATTAGTTACCTTGAAGTAAGAAATGCTTCTAGCAAGAAAGAACATCCTACATAGATTTTGATTAATAATTGGCTATTAGAATCTTCTAACCAGTGTCTGATAACAAATGCTCATATTACAATATCTTTATGTTGATCAAGCTCTTCCACAATGTAATATGATGAAGTTACTCATGTAAGTAGTATATGATGAAGTTGTTCATGCAAGTAGTATATGATAAAGTTGTTTGATGCTTCCATAATTAATCAAGTAAATGATACAAATATGACAGGTAAACAAAACCTGCTAAAGTTTAAAAAAATTTTGTAGCAGGCCATAGGATTATACAGTGAAGTAAAAAATAGGGGACAAGTTAAACCAGAAATGATGAAAGGATAATGGCTAAGTTGCCTCCTTAAAAATTTGCTACATAATATGATAAAAATCTCATCGTGTTGTTTTGGTTCTAATGATATGTCAGCCATCAATATTGGCCACTCAATGTTATCATATGTATTAAAAAAATAACTTAATTGGGCTCCAATCATTTATTATTATAAGAAAGAAGGCTTGTAGTTTAATGAGCAAGTGCAATAATTGCCAGAGATAGATAATGTCTACTAATTAGCACATAAGAAGCAAAAAAAACTTCAAGTCATGGCAGCTGTGAGCACCTTCTATTGCTGGGTTGCATGAGGATGAAGGCAACTTGGGGAGCTAGCGGGACTAGAATTGGACCAGTTTGGCCTAGAATGCTCATACAAGTTTTGTTTGATAACTAGGAACCCAACAATTTGATCAAGCATACATGTGTCCATGTCTTAATTAAAGTTGTTTAATGTGTCATTAATTTGGTCCTTATTTTTTTGTATATAACACAACATCTAAAATGTAGGGAACAAAATGAAAGAGCAATAAAAAATCAGAGGTTTATAGAATTTTGAAAGAATTACAAAGCATTATAAAGGTCTAAAGGACAACTGATAAGCATCATGAGTCATATGGCTGACAACACATCCTTCTCTATATATAATACCACAAAGCTGAAAGGGCATACCTCCAAACACCGTTCCACCAGTTGTCTACTTCTAGTTTAATATCCATTTCTGTAATACCCAAGTGCTAAAAGATATAACTTTTATCTAGTCTATAGTGAGCTGGTAGATCTATCGAGAGAAGCTGAGATATATTAGAAAATTGATAATTATGAGTAATCTAAAGCTGATAACTTCAAAGTAACCTAAAACACCAAAGAAGGAGAGAGAGAGAGAGAGAGAGAGAGAGAGAGAGAGAGAGAGAGAGAGTCAACCGAGAGTTGATAAAAAGAAAATATAGAGGGAAAATTAGTAATGAATTATGACCTTCAAGCATAGCTATTCCGCGATTCACATCTTCAGGTTGCCTAGAATGAACAAGAGACCAAGACATTGTCATGAGAGAATCATTCTTATTTAACGTCAATTTTCATCTCAGCAGAACATCTCCATCACTAGTATTAGACTAGCATATAGACTGTATTAGTATATTTTTGATTGTATTATACTAAGTGGTCATTTAAGCAGAACTAATCCATCACAAACTATATATTGCTATAAATTCTTTGACCATTAACTTCATTCATACAATCCTCATGTTTGTGATTAAAGGAACATGTTTAAGCCATTTAATTGCAGCATTAGTCAAGGACATACCTGTTCTTCACATCGTCTTCACTATGGCCAAGCATAGCAGCCCAAAAGTTCCCATATTGGTGGTCTCCATGAGGACATTTTGCAAGAGCACACATCAAATAAAAACAGAACTCCATCAGGTCATACTAAAACACATGATTCTAAAATCAATTCATACAATGACAAAATCCCATCCACAAAAGCACATTATTACATTAATTATTATAAATTATTATTACTCCTTGCTCATTTTTGTACATATACTTACTTGGTTGATGATCCCAAATCATTTTCTCAATTTCCTCATAATGAAGCAAGTGCAACTGCACTAAGAAGTAACAGGAAGCAACACTGCTCCAGCTTCTACATTTGCTATTTACTAAAGGATCATCGGTGAACTCAGGCAATGATTTGTACCTAGAGCAGTACCAAAAGCATACTCCATAAAGACATCACACATCCTCACCTATTGCACTAATGCAACGAGATGTTCGTTGAAGTCCATTGTCAACCATCTCAATTACGACATGGTCTCCATCATTGTTGAGACCTCATAAGAAGGCACCAAAAACCAATACAAATAGTTAAGGACTCATCTAAATTTTTTTTTTTGTTTATAAGATGAAAATCATGATGTCCCAAAGGAAAAAAATATAAAGTAATTGATACTTAAATGTTGCACACATGAATGGATGGATCAATATATCCCCTGCACCATGTATCAAGGCAGCAAAAAAAACTGTAATAAAAAAAATGACTGACCCAACACAAAAGGAGGAGGTCAAAAACCAAAAGAGAGATGCTAAATTAGCCCAAGTACTCTGCGAAATGATGAGTTTACCGCGACAACGGCCGTATTTTCAAACCAAAAATGTTAAAAGAAGACGAAAATTAGATGCAGAGATCTTTCACCACCTTTCTGAGATCTTGCTTGACCTGACAAAAAAAATAAGCAGGTCAGCTTTAAAATTGAAACTTCAGATAAAACGGACGCATCCATTTCATAAATATAATTTCATTTTATTAGCAGTTATATTCATGGTTATCAAAATTATTGGCACAAATCAAGTCGTTCATGCAATAAACATCAAATGCCTCTATTTTGAGCGAGGAAGAATTACCAAAACTAGATACGCATGTGATCAGAGTTTCAAAAGCTTATGCCGCACATACCATATTTGTACTATGATCCTTATTTCGCATCAATCGGATGAGAGTTGTTTACATCAATCATCAAATTGAAGGTTTTCAACATGAAGGTTATTTGAGCCTGTGAAAAGGTTATTTGAGTCTGTAAAAAGGTTATTTGAGTCTTCAGGGAACCCTACAAATCACACATCTACTAGAAAATGACCACATGCTTCACTTGCAAAGCCTAATATCGGTCGGTACTGTGTAGTTTTGGCATCCAAACATTGTTTAAGTAACTCAATTGGTGACTATCAGGCCACAATGCTGCCAAAGCTTGCCACAATGATGGATAGTTATTCCTTGGACATATTTGGGCTCCCTGTCAGTTCATTTCAGCTTAATCTAATTTATCTGTTGCAATTCATCCATTTATTTTCAGCCTCTCTTTTCTGCCTCCCATTCTCACACACATTATGGCTCTTTTGATTATCCCATGTTTGCAAAAATGAGATTCACATTCAAAGAACTAAAAAATCATAAACGGACTGAACAGTTTAAAGTATTTAAATTCGTGCAAAATAGAACAATAAAATGAGAAGTCCATGATAAAGTAAATTCAAAAGAACTTGCAAAAATTTGGAAAAATTCTTTTTGGATGGCTATGGTTTGTCAAAATCAAAGTTATTTTGCCACAAAAAGAAAGAAGAAGAATCACATCAAGCCATACAAAATGGATTGAATGCAATCACATGGGACATGGTAATTGGAGAGGAGAATCCAATCCTTAGTTCAGGTAATACCAACAAACAAATAATCTAGGATGCATAACCAATGCTTGGTTCAGGTGTTCAGAAGAAACACATCCTCTAATGTTCTATGTCAAGGAAGCATAACCACATATTTAATGGACTAATATGAGAACCATTCATCGAAGATTACCACGGAATGTGTCGAAATCGCCACTCCACCCCATGAAGATCCTGCACTACCAACTCCTGAGTAGGGGGTTGCCGGTACATATCATAATCAACAAAAAAAATGAAATTCAGGTATAATAGAATCATTTCAAAATTCGAAACCAGATTGAAAAAAATAGTAATATGGTGTTTACCATAGTTGGTAGACATTCATCCGCATGTCTCCTCAGCACTGAGAAGCCTCCATGGGTGCTAAGAATTGTCTAAGACCACATTTCTGGCAGTTGATACCTCATTGTACCTCCTATCACCATGACCATTACTTCTAGGCTACTGGCATACTGATGCGCAAATCTCGCACACCGCTATAGCCGGTAGCTAGACTGCGGCACGAAACGGCAGTGAACCGGTCGTTGTCAAGTAATAATATGAGGAAGTAAATCCCAAGTATCGAATCTCTCAAGGAACACAGTAAGGTGGAGTTAACGTTCGAGGAAGGACTTGAGATCGAAGTCCTTTGGTCGGATGGAATGCGGAGGGGGGTTGATTTGGTTGTGGAAAATAAAAGAAAATGCTACAACTACTCCTATGCAGGCCTTGAGCGCACTGCTTCACCGGGCGAATGGATTACTACACGGGCCGCTATGCACCGATTCGCTGCGCGGAAGGGCGAGTAGGCAAGCAGATGAGGTGGATGTAACTGCGGAAAGGTTTTGAGGGCCGTTAGCACCTCTTGGCTAGGCGAATGGATTACATGGGCTGCTATCTACCGCTTCACTTGGCGGATGGAAGAGTAGGCTTACGGATGGAGTGGGTCACACCGGTGGAATGAGGGTCGCAAGCACCTCGTCACAAAGCTCACACCTAGCAATTGCTAGTGTAGCAAACCCAAATCGCTCACACCATAATCACCACAAGAGCTCACCTCAAGCACTCATACACAAATGATATCATTGCTTAACAATGAAATACAAATTAAAGCAAGTGCAGAGTACAAACATCATCATAAAATAGAAGAGTACACTCCAAGCAACAATAACCTAAGAAGAAAAAAATGCAAGAGATACGACCGAATCTGGAGGCTTGTTGTAGATTCTCGATAGGAATCGTCGGGTTGTCAATCCGCGTCCTAGCTCAGTCCCAGCTATCGTCCGGGGTAGAGGAGGGCTGCCACTTCCTCCCAATGGACCCGTCTTCTCCGGTAAACTACAATCCGGCCACATCCACTGCGAAGAACTCCTAGCTTGGCGATGAAGATGAGTGTAGAATCCTCTCCTTGAAGCGCTTGGATGATATGAAGTGGCCTTGGGCAAAAGGTAGAGGAAGAAGGGAAGAAAACAGAGCTGTCGCCCCTTCCGGCGGAAGAAATCGCGGAACAGAATCGGCCTTGAAAAACCTAAAAATCGCAGTTTAAATAGAACAGATTGCAGAATTTGTTCATGCACGACCAAACGCACGACCGTGCGTAAAAACGCACGACCAAATTCAGAATGTTGTTTTGGGCCGTAAATGAACGCGCACGATCGCAGCCGACCGTGCGTCAAGAAAATGCACGACCGTGCTATTCATGCAGACATGAAAACTGGGAATAATTGATGATCTACCCTCCTGCACAGCACCAAACATCAATCATACAGCTGGAAATACCCTTCCAGCTCAATCCAAATACATAAAAAAAGTGTTGGGGAGCACCGTATGCTTACCCCCAACAACATAGCGTGCAATTGCACACCAAAATGGGCCCAATGGTGCACTTCGTGTGAGAAGAGTGAACAAGTGAAATATAAGCAATAATGAACTAGAAGTGAAGTGCAAGTGTGTGAAAACAAGCCCAGATGAGTCCGAAAATGTGTATATAATTGGGACTCATCACACCCCCAGACTTACCTGTTTGCGCGTCCCGAGCAAACAAATCCGGCAGAGTATGAAAATGGTAGTTATTGAAGAGATTTGCAAAATTGGAGTACGGTGCGAAGTAGCATACTCATGCAAATAGAAATTAAATAAAAGGAGATTCTAGCTATGCTAACTAATTTACAAAAGTATTAAGGCGTAAGTAGAGATTTAGTTATACTCAGATGGTGAATCATGAAGAATTTGTGTGGTCGTGCCCGATGTGAAAGTAAACAAGCCACTCAGGAGGGTGTTGCAAAAGACCGGAATTCAGGGATAACTCTGCTGAAATCCATCAACGACGCGAGCCATAAGCTTTCCCGGGCACACTCTCTCCACGACGCTAGTAAACTCACAAGTTAAATCAATAGGTCTTTCAGGTTATAATGGGGCTTAGGTTACAGTATGCTATTCAATGATAAATGAGACGGCTACGTAACCCAATTGAGTCAAAAGATATCGATGTACCAAAACAAGACCAAGAACGATGCTAGTGTGACACACCCCCAGACTTAGCTTGAAAACTGGGTGTGCACACGGCCTACTCCAACAAATACCAACTGAATTTTCTATTACGTTCAAAGGGATTTCTTTTCATTCCAATTCTTTTCAGATCTTTATTTTAACTTCATTTTTTTCTTTTTCTTTTATCCGCCGGTTGGTTTACAATAATGTGTTCAGCACACAATACACTTTTTCTTTCACATCACAAAGGTTCCAAACATCACACCAAATCAAGAAATATGATATTTGTTAACTCACTACTTGGTTGCGATAATAGGATAAGTTTCAGGCTTTGGTGATTGAAAGAAGAGCTGAAACAAAGGAAGGGTAGGCACAAACTTGGCTTGCAAAGGTAAACACATAGGTCATGGAAAACAAGGCTCAAACTAGCCAAAAAATGGCCTGCATCACGTTTAACAATACGAGTTGCTCTCGCCATGCTTCAAGAGTCGCTTGGGGCAAGTTCTTAGCCCACGAGAAAGGTAAACCTTCCCTCCGACTCGAGCAACACACAACTAGCGCTTGCCTAAACACAACACCGTGCTACCGCCAATTTCATTCACATTCACCAATTGAGTATAATAAATTTAAAACTACGCAAAAACACTAATCGTAAATTAAATGCATAGAAATAATCTAATTTTACTCAAATTTCTACTAGAGCATGCAGATGCGACTAGAGCACTACAAGAGTCAACATCGCACTCCGATTTGCAATCCCTAAGTTAACATCCTATTTCACATTCCAAACTGAGATAGGCGTGAACGGAAACACACACACAAGTGAGTGCGCGCTCAAGTGGGTGTAGTGGTCTGCGATGAAGATGAACAAATAAAATAACTGAAATAAAATACTTCTAGCATGCACTGAGATGTGCACGTGCAGTGGGTACAATAAATATCTCTCCCCCAGACTTAAACTAAACAAACCAGCATAAAATATCAACATGAAATTTAAATGAGGGCTAGGCGAAGAAAGTACCCAATGCTCAGCAAGTGAGCATACCAGAAGATTGGCGTGTAAACAAAGACAAAGCTGCAGTATCCGCCATCTAGAAGAATACCTGCAGGGGTGAGCTCCGCAAAAACAAAAGACAATATACAAACATAAAAATGAAATACAGCTAACTAAACTATACAAGATGAAATAAGAATTGCAGGAAAAGTAAGATAACTACTGGGGTTATTGTCCTCCCAGCACGACTTATTCAAATTTAAAGCAGTTCTAGCTAATGGGTCTATGAAAAAGGAAATGCACAGGTAACTATTCTAATATGCGTGTCGGTAGCGGGTACCGATACGGCAATAGAACAGTCACGCCTCTACCCGAATAAAAATAATACCTGCTCGTCACAGGTAGAGGGAATAAAAAGTAAGAAGAGGAGGAATCCTCACTCAACTCACCAAAACCATCCTTGCCCAGCAAGGTGTCGTCTTCATGGAGGTGGCAGGAGGAAAAGGTAATGAGTGGGGTTTCCACTATGGAGTAGGGGTCAACCTCCTCACATATGAGGTTACGCTCCTCATTGATGCGAGCAAAATGCTCCAAGTCCTCCTGAAGTACCTGTGAAGATTCAACCTTTACAGACTCAGATGAAGAAGGGGGTTCAAGAAATAAAAGAGAGGAATGACTTAAATAATCAAAAATCGGGGGAGTGGTCCCGGTTTCACTCCCGGCAAGTTCCAAGGATAGATCACTATCATCATTGCAAGTATCATAGCAAGGGGGGCCAGTGAACTCAAGGGCCTCGGTGGTGAGTTGGACCTCCTAGTCCCATGAGGAAGTGCAAGCCTCCTCATCAGAAAGAGCATCCTCATCATCCCACCGGGGTGCACCCTCAGGCTCAGAATCCTCACCCTGCTCAATTACTTCGACAGGATCATACAAAATGTGTGTAGAAAAATCTTGCAAAGAAACTGGAGGAACAAAAAGATTTGGTTCCTCCACAAAAAGATCTGCTAACGCCTCCCCGATGGAGAGAATACTTTCATCATCCCACTCTGGTGCATCTAGGAGATCCCATTCCTCTCCTTGTTGGCTAACAGATGAGTGATCGTCATCACTAGGAGTGAAGCCATACACAGGGAGTGAGGAGTCCATGCACAAAATAAGATCGGGGGTAGAGGGAACGATTGCCTCCATGGGTAAGATGTGAGTGATAGGGACAATGTTTTCATGAGTGAAGGAGCGGCGGTCAGGATTGAAGAGACTAGGATAGTCCCTCAATTCATGACCCTCTCCTCGACACAACAAGCAAACAAGGTTCCTACAGTGCCTAGCATTTAACTTCTTCATTTGGTCTATATAATAAACCATCTTGTCGTAAGTGCTAGAAGAAATATCCCATGACGACATTTTCAATAATTAAAGCAGATAAAACGAAACTGAAATTCTTTGCAAGGAAATTTACACAAACTAATAAAACTCCTTGGATTAAACTTGCCTAAAACTTTAAAATAGGAGAGAAAGAAATAATAACAAACAGTATATAATTAAAAAGCAAACAAAAATAATTAAGCGGCTATACACACTGGAAAAACTACTATCTCTCGGCTCTCCCTCTCAAGAAAACTCACACGTCTGTGTTCCCCGACAACGGCGCCAAAAACTTGATGCGTAAATCTCGCACACCGCTATAGGCGGTAGCTAGACTGCGGCACGAAATGACAGTGAACCGGTCGTTGTCAAGTAATAATATGAGGAAGTAAATCCCCAAGTATCGAATCTCTCAAGGAACACAGTAAGGTGGAGTTAACGTTCGAGGAAGGACTTGAGATCGAAGTCCTTTGGTCGGATGGAATGCAGAGGGGGGTTGATTTGGTTGTGGAAAATAAAAGAAAATGCTACAACTACTCCTATGCAGGCCTTGAGCGCACTACTTCACCAGGCGGATGGATTACTACACGGGCCGCTATGCACCGATTCGCTGCGCGGAAGGGTGAGTAGGCAAGCGGATGAGGTGGATGTCACTGCGGAAATGTTTTGAGGGCCGTTAGCACCTCTTGGCTAGGCGGATGGATTACACGGGCTGCTATGCACCGCTTCGCTTGGCGGATGGAAGAGTAGGCTTACGGATGGAGTGGGTCACACCGGCGGAATGAGGGTCGCAAGCACCTCGTCACAATGCTCACACCTAGCAATTGCTAGTGTAGTAAACCCAAATCGCTCACACCATAATCACCACAAGAGCTCACCTCAAGCACTCATACATAAATGATATCATTGCTTAACAATGAAATGCAAATTAATGCAAGTGCAGAGTACAAACATCATCATAAAATAGAAGATTACACTGCAAGCAACAATAACCTAAGAAGAGAAAAATGCAAGAGATACGACCGAATCCGGAGGATTGCTGTAGATTCTCGGTAGGAATCGTCGGGTTGTCAATCCGCGTCCTAGCTCGGTCCCAGCTATCGTCCGGGGTAGAGGAGGGCTGTCACTTCCTCCCAATGGACCCATCTTCTCCGGTAAACTACAATCCGACCACGTCCGTTGCGAAGAACTCCTAGCTTGGCGATGAAGATGAGTGCAGAATCCTCTCTTTGAAGCGCTTGGATGATGTGAGGTGGCCTTGGGCAAAAGGTGGAGGAAGAAGGGAAGAAAATAGAGCTGTCGCCCCTTCCGGCGGAAGAAATTGCGGAACAGAATCGGCCTTGAAAAACCTAAAAATCGCAGTTTAAATAGAACAAATTGCAGAATTTGTTCATGCACGACCAAACGCACGACCGTGCGTAAAAACGCACGACCAAATTCAGAATGCTATTTTGGGCCGTAAATGAACGCGCACGATCGTAGCCGACTGTGCGTCAAGAAAACACATGACCGTGCAATTAATGCGGACATGAAAACTGGGCATAATTGATGATCTACCCACCTGCACAGCACCAAAATCAATCATAGAGCTGGGAATACCCTTCCAGCTCAATCCAAATACATAAAAAAAGGGTTGGGGAGCACCGTGTGCTTACCCCCAACAACATAGCGTGCAATTGCACACCAAAATGGGCCCAAAGGTGCACTTCGTGTGAGAAGAGTGAACAAGTGAAATATAAGCAATAATGAATTAGAAGTGAAGTGCAAGTGTGTGAAAACAAGCCCAGATGAGTCCGAAAATGTGTATATAATTAGGACTTTTCACATACTAGCAAAATTGTCACAAAATAAATCCTAATTTCTATTTTCCACCATGCAACTGAAGTAACAAATGCTATTGTGTGGTTTTAAAAAAATTAGAGAAATTAAAAGAAACTAATAGAAAATACAATGGAGCATCACCGTTTTGTACAAGGGAAAGAACTTTGGATTAGCCCCATCATGATTAAGCAAATTGAATTGAATTGCTCAAAATAAAATCACCACACAAAAGTGAAATCATAAGTGTTTCAAAAATTTGAAATTATTTATCATAAGTGGATCAACATTAAAGTTTTTAATTTGGGTAGTGCAACATTTGCTGAAATTCCACATCTTCGTGAGCGCTATTTTCATCTCCAACCTAAAAAATCATACATTAGAGATATGTTAAACATATTAATAAATGAGTAATAAAAAATATTACTTACTTGTCCAGTGCTAGAAGGTATCGAAAGATGTGCTCGGCTTCTAGAAATGGGTGTTGTCGATGTCAATGGGTAGCCAACACGCTCCAAATGAGCTCGCATCTCTTATTGTAGGCGTTCCATCTGTTCTTCCATTTGAACTTTAAGTTGTGCCTCCACTTGTGTCTTCATTTGGGCAATTTGAACATCAAACTGAGATTGCATTTCATCTCGAAGCTGAGAACGGATTGACTCAACTGCTTGATGACTAGGTTGTAAATTATGATCTTTTTTCCTCATTAAGCCCCACGTACGCAAACGCCCATGTCCATCCTCTCCCATCACCTGAGTGAAGCACGAATCTCTATATTCTATGGTGCGCTCCTCCTCAGGAACCTTTCCAAGAAGCATGTTCATATCTTCATGTGGTATGAAGACATAAAAATAAGAAATGTTACCAATATTTTGACTTTATTTTGAAATTAGTTATGAGAAAAAGAAATGGGAACATACAATGGCCTCCTAAGCTTCAAAATCAATTTTTCCCTTCTTATTTGTTCGTATTGTTATAAAAACATTAATTCTATCAACATGATCGTTACCTTGTTTCTCCATCTAAAACAACAACAAAAACTAAAAAATTGTGATATCATATATGTATTATATAAAAATATTTTAGATTTTGCCTCCAATCGAACGGAGTGAAATGAGGTCCTCCCCATTTTATGGTATCCTCCAAGATTTTCACGGTTGATTGAGTTTTGCTTTGATACCACTTTAACAGATTCTTGTCCCCAATATTGGACAAGAGTTCTCCATTGATCAGAAACAACACGATCTGGAACAATGGCAAGGCGCTCCTTATCATTCATATATATACAATAGTTATCATGCTTAACGTGATATTTCCACTCTGTCCACCGCATTCCAATTGAATGCAAGCATTTACCTCGAAAATCCAGAGGGACATCTATATTTTCCTACATTTACTCAAAAAATGAATTGAATAAAATTGAGTTTATTTTATATGTGGCATTCATTAATGTAAAGAAATAATAAAGTAACAAACACGCACCTCTCTCCATATAGCATCAAGAATGTCATCGGGCATATCCGTCCATCGCGGATATGTGAGTGGCATTTTAAACCCATTTCTAGCTAATATACCAAGTTGGCTAACAAATGGTTGCTCGCTCTTGCCTGTAGGATACCCAAATCCATCAAAATCAACATGAAATCGCTCACCTATCCCCCACATTGGGATGCCATGTGCATAGCCTCAACCTCTCTTTTTATTAATACTTTCACAAGATTTTAGAAGATCTGTATTAAAAAACCATCAATAACTAAATTAAGTTATAATAATACAAAAGTAAAAAAATTATGATTCCAAATACCTGCATTATCAAGTGAATGTGATGTGTCAATGGGTTGGGAAATTGGCGTAGGATGTGCAGTAGTATGTGAAATTGAATGTAGAGTGGTGACATGTTGGGATATTTGTGCAAAATTTATATTAGGTTCGGAGATTGAATGTGCGACAACGGATTGAGAAAGTTGCAACTTGTCATTCATAGTTTGTCCTCGAGTATTTTTCTTCCCCATACCTATTAAAAGTTTGTAAATAAAATTACATTATTTTAGAAAATATAATTCTAAAGAACTACATATTAAATGACCAAGTATAGTAATTTGTAAATCTAAAAAATTAAGATAACATACAATATTACTCTTCATTAGTCATTTCATCATCAACTTCTAAAATCATATCATCAACAACATCACCATCAACTCCTTCCCTAACCCAATTAGTATCATCATCGCATACACATATTGTTTCATCCAAATGTTGTCGGCTTAATGGTTCTACATGAGGTTCAACATCAAATGAATCTCGAACTGCCAACTTCATAACAACTTCCCAATCTGGTTCTATAGGATCTTTGATGTAACAACCTTGCTCTGCATAAGTGGCTAATATGAAAGGCTCGTCTATCATTTTATTTTGTTTATACATCAAATGATTGAAGTTCACAAGAGTGAAATTAATTTCATCTAGCTTTTTTACAACTTGAGGGTTAACCCAATCACTCTTAAATAGGATGAATCTAAAATCATTACTATAGCGAATCTCAAAAATATCCATTAACCTTCCATAGTAAGTGACACCCCCTACACGTGGATTTTTATCTTTGGAGCTAGCATAACTAGTTGTACTTGCTTTAAGCACCATGCCACTATTTTGGGTAGTTCTTTTGCGATCTTTGTACTTTGTGCGAAAATGAAATCCATTAATATAATATCCATCATATCTCCATGCCCAATTATCTGGACCTTCACTAAGATGCTCAACTTCTGTGGATAAGTTGATGTCAATAGACCTAACCTGCTAAGATAGTCAAAACTTGAAAGAAATTAATGAAATGATTCATTAACAATTGATCTCCATTAATATTGAAGAACTTACATATTGTTTAAACCATGAATGAAATGATTCATTATGAGCTTTATCAATTTGATGTTCGGTCATACGAGACATTGTCTTTTTAAGTTCTTTGATGTGCTTCCTATATAAGAATACATTTTGATATTAAAAAAGTAAAATCAAAGTAGATTGATAGGAAAAATATGACAACTCACTTTAGAAAAGGTGTGATTGCCTCTGCGTTGAAAAGAATATGACGATGCATTTGTGTCCAAGAAACCTCATCAAGATGTACCTTTTCCCCCTTTTTAAGAGGACGGCCATTGCCATGATCTCCATCATAATTTCTATTTTGCCGATTAGATTTTGTTTCAACGCCATCAAGATATCGTTCACAAAAGTTCATACATTCCTCCCATTAGATATCCTTTCGCAATAGAACCTTCTGGATGAGCACGATTACAAACATATTTCTTCAAGGTAAGTAGATACCTAATTCCAATATATATAATAAGTTAATAAAAATTGTAATATATATATATAAATTCAAGTATATGAAATGTTCATTACCTTTCAATATGATACATCCATCGAAATTGCACCGGACCATCAACAGAGGCCTCTTCAGCTAAATGTATTGTTAGATGCTCCATAATATCAAAAAAGGAAGGTGGAAATATCTTTTCAAGATGACATAGTGTAAGAACTATGCGTTCTTGTATGATCTTAAGGTCAATATGCTTAATAACCTTTAAGCACAATTGTCTATCGAAATTAGATAACTCAATAAAAACCTTCACAACATTTGGTGGCAATACTTCTCTTATGGATATTGGAAGGATTTGGTGCATAAGAATATGCGTATCATGACTCTTAAGACCCCAAATATTTCTCTCTTTCAAATGTACACATCGAGAAATATTAGATGAATAACCATCCGACACTCTAATGCTTTTTAACACTCGTAGGAAAACATCTTGTGTACTTTATTCATAGAAAAATAAGCTAGAGGTAAGAAGGTCTTACTGAATGCAAGGTGTTGTGGGTGCAATTTTGTTCGAACACCCATTTCTTTTAAATCTCGTCTTGCTTTTAAGCCATCTTTTGATTTTCCTACAACATTCAATATTGTATAAAGCAAATTTTCACACATTCTTCTCTTGGTGCATTACTTTAATGAAATAACGTGTCTGAAAACTCTCCCAATATGGCAATTCAAGGAAGATGCTTTTTTCTTCCAACCTTTTTTAATAACAATATTAATAGCTCTACGATTATCTTCTCTCTTCCTCTTTTTAAGATCATCCTTTTTGTACTCAGTAGGTACATCATTCAGTTGTGTCATGATATCACTTCCCTATAACATAGGAGGTTTCACTTCAAATTCACGACATCCATTAAAAGCCGCCTTATCTCTTCGAAACCTGTGCCCACTGGGTAACCATCGACAATGACCCAAGTAACAATATTTTCTTCCATTTGTTAGCCACCGTGATTTAGTTTGCAAATTACAATTTGCACAAGCATACTGACCTTTTGTACTCCATCCTGATAAGTTTACATATGCAGGATAGTCATTAATTGTCCAAAATAATGCTGCACACAAAGTAAACATCTGATTTTTTTGATGCATCATATGTATCGACACCATCATTCCATAATTCATTCAATTCATCAATCAATGGTTGAAGATAAACATCAATTTTATTACCAGGTCCTTTCGGTCCATCAATTAGTACAGTAAGAAAGAGAAAAGATTGTGTCTTGCACATCCATGGTGGTAAATTATAAGGAATTAAAGCAACTGGCCATGTGCTATGAGCAATGTACATGGTTCTATATGGATTAAACCCATCAGATGCCAAACTAATTCTAATATTGCGAATCTCTATTACAAATTGTGGATAATCTTTATCAAACATTTTCCAAGTTGGAGAGTCAGTTGGGTGCCTCATAGTATCATCATTAGTATGTTCTTCTGCATGCCACCGCATGCAACTTGTTGTTTTTGATAACATGAATAGCCTCTTCAATCTCGATTTCCAAGGAAAATATTTTACTTGTTTTGCTGGAATTTTTGTAATTGTATTTTGCATGCCACTTTCATTGTCATTGAATTGTTTGTATCATGACTGATGTAGGGTGGATCTCATAGGAGACGTACACGAGGAAAGCTATCGTTCGCCTTCAACAAACTCTAGATCTAGCCGCACCTACACAAGCATTCTAGCGCTCAAAAAAATACCGGATCTTTCACTCACAATCATAAACAACGATAGGAGGATAACATACTCTAAAACAACGATCTATTAATAGTCATCATGTTCCCAAAAATTTAGGTCAAAGTGTTCCAATCCGTTGTGAGGGCAAACCAAGGCTATAGGCCTAGATCCTCCAAGCACAATGGATCTTCCCGATCCGGAAACAACGAAGATCAATAACGATGAAAACAATTTGGAAAGCGAGCGATGTATTTAAAATCGCGGAAAAGATGGTTGCACAAAACCTCCACAAACTCTAAGAGAAGAAGCGCTAGAAAAGTGTAGAGATTACACAACCAAAAAAGTATTCGCACAAGTTTGTGGGAGAATCACTCTCTCCACGGATCCACCGGCGTCACACCGAATGGGGTTGCAACCTTCTTCCTTGGAGTCGCACCAAAGAGAATCACGCCAGAGTCGCACCGAAGCGGGAGGAGGAAGCAAACCTTGGAGTCTCACCAAGGGGGGGGGGGGGGTGCGGCGGCAAGGAGGGAGCCAAGCCTTGGCCGAAATTCTCTAGGGGGAATTTAGGGTTTTCTTTTTCCAATTCTATTACCACTCTCATCAAAGCCTCCTTAAACATGAGCTTACAAAAACAATCAACCATTCATGATGGCGATTTAATTTCCTCCATCCAAACGGTTAAACGCACACCATAGTTCGAAAACATAAAATGAAAATAAAACAAGTGCATAATGAATATAAAATTATTTCCACAATATGAAATAATTTTATATTCGCAAATTTATAAAATAAACGAACTAAATAAATTAAAAGTCTTCAAGAGGGCTTGGCACGCCGCGGGCGGAGGTTGTAACTCCATCTTCCGTTAGCGTCTTCTTGGCGCCTCAAATCTTTGTGTCTTTGTGCCTCGGCAATCGGATCATCTTCAAGGATAGGTGGAGGGTCCGTGACATCAGTGACTCACCACATATCTCACAATTTTCAAGTGTAATATCATTTCCTTTAAAAATCATGCAATTGTTGGGGCACGCATCCCAAGTCTCGAAAGAAAATCCCAAATCTTTAGTAATATTTTGAAATTCATAATAAGACTTAGGTATCTTTATGTTCGGAAAAGCATCGATAAGAAACTCCAATAGCCATGTGAATGAGGTGTCTGTCCATCCATGCATGACTTTACCTTGCAGTAACCTAACTATGAAAGACAATGATGTATATTTCATACAATTAGGATACAATGGACACTCTGCATCTTCAACAAGTTTTATAAATTTGGCATCTTCTTCGCTAGGACCATTCATTCTTGGACTGCTTAATGATGGCAGATTCTCATATAGACTAGCACCAATAGGAGGAATTCCAATTGCTTCATGTATCATTCCCATCATATCATCTCTCAAATCAGAACGTTGCGCAACCCCGCTGCAAGATATAGAACAATATGATTCCCCGTGAAGGGTCTATATCTTTTACTTAAATAAAAAACCATTTATAATTATATGTTCACGAGCAACAACCCTCTCCATCAAATAAGTATTAAACATTTCTTACAAGGACAGTAAATTCGAGTCTCAAACTTATTTGTTTTATTTTGATAAGCATAATCCAGAAACTTGTCAACACCTTGGATGTATTCAGATGATGCTCTATTTCGCAAATCATTCCAACTTTTATCCATATTTAATGCAGTGAAATCTACATAAATTAAAAAGAATTTTAGGGTTATACAAATAGACAACAGACTATGACAATATTTTATGTTGAGTTTTAAACTATGAAAGGATTGAGGGCTAGAACAATACGGGGAACGGGCTCAACTTTTAAATAAAAGTGTGGTAAAAGATATGAATATAACTCAACCTTTAACTCAACTTGCAAGGCACCAACTAGAAGACCTAACTATATAATTAAGTAACATGGACTCAAGAACAGGAGAGACCCTGCAAAATTGGTGGAAATAAACTTAAAACCTAAGAAAAAAACTGAGATCACATCAGACTAATTTCAATTTCTTTTTTCATAATAAAAGTGAACATTAGGTGGAGTAAGCAATCATTAGGCCGACCAAATAAAATGCCATCAAAAATTTAATTTGAATAATATGCAAATCATCAATTTTTCTAATAAATAATTTGAAGCAACATTAACTTTAACAAAACTATTTGTAATGAGAAATGAACGCACACATTCATAACAACAACACTAGGCATGATATATACAAACATTTTTCAATTTAAAAACTAACTGAATAGAAATCCTGAATAGTAGTCCACTTTATATAGAGATATGAAAAGAACCGAACTGAACACATTCAGTACAAACATTCATAACCGAACTATTTTAACAAAACTATTTGCCATCACAATAGTATAAACTTTACCATCATGATCAAGAGTACATATGCTTTATTTTTATTTTGTGTTCTTTTAATACAGTCTGAAAGAACTAAGAATGTTTATCCCTTTCACGTGTCAATCATAGTAATAATCCCACATCAATTAAAAACTATATCTCTTGCCTAGCCCTGATAACGAGTCGAGTTCGAGCGATTCTGGCCCGGCTCGAAATCAAAATTTTCGACTCGGACTCGGCTCGAAATCGACTCGAAATCGATATCAATTTCGAGTCGAGCCAACTCGACTCGAAATTGACTCGATTCCGAGCCGACTCGAATCTATTTCGAGCCAGCTCAAAATTTAATATTTTCTTAAAAAAATTATTACAATTTTTAAGTTATGTAACTCAACTCGAAATTGACTCGATTTAGTGGCAAATCGAATCAATTTCGAGTCATCTCAAAATATAACATTTTCTTACCAAAATTTAAAGCATTACAAAATTTTTAGTTAAATATTATTATTTTAAAATCATCTTATATTACCTATTTAATAATAACAAATGTTTACTTATGATTGAGTAACTCGTTCTCATAATAGCACATCATAACAACATTCCAGGCTTTAGTCCAAGAATATCAAAATAGAAGACACAAGCTCAGACAATTTTACTGCAAAATAGCACATCATAACAACATTCCAGGTTATAGTCCAAGAACTCCAAAATGGCATTCATAGTTTCACACTAATAATAATTAACTCAAAAAATGGTATTGTCATAAGAACCAGATACACAAACAGGTGGCATATGAATATCATCTTCTACCATATTTACTCTTTCTTGATTGAACATGGTTTGATTCTTCCTAACTTGTATAAGCTTATAACAAGTTTTGATATGCCTAACACAGTTTGAAGTGGATCAGGATAATTGATACTTATATGTTTTGAAACAATGTTTGCATTGCCCTTTGGAGACAATGTTCCCACTTCGATCCTTCATTTTCTCAACTCTGAAGTGCTCCCAAACTTCACTTCTTTTTCGTTTTTCTTTGTTTTCCGTCTCAGCTTCAGTAGATTGTTGACCTAATGAAGGTTCAGTGGGAGTAATAGTTGGAGTGGAGCAAGTTGAGATAGGTGCTAGTTCTTCATTTCTTATATTAAGATCAGTAATGATGACCTGTGTGTTGGTAATAATCACTTCATCGTCCTCCATCGGTGAGAATGATGATCCACTATAATTCTCTATTAAATTGATATCACTAATACCTGAATAAGCAAGATGTAACAATAAATTTATAAGGATATGATGCTCATAAAATAAAATGCATTCAACATATAATACCAATATTTCTCTTTATTTTACCTTAATTTTTGGAGCTCTATACCTAATTTGAAACAGTGTGATAATTCTATGGTTTAAAAATCAAAACTTATTTCAAAAGTGCACTTTTTTACTCAAAAACACTGACGAGGTTACAATGACCGTTAGTGTAACCCAAAATAAATGAACAAAGGAGATTCCATAAGCTGAAGCTTGTATGATTTAGTTATATGTTAATTATATGATTTCTGTCTCAATAATAACATTGGGAATAACACTCAGGAGGTACTTTCTGATATAACTAGCATGTATGAGTTAGGCTTTATTTGGCGTGGCGGGAGGAACCGGCGGGAGGAACCGCGGTGGTCGAATTGGAGGGAGGGAGCGGCGGTTCCTCCCGTGGCTTTTTGCTGCTTTCCTCAGGCGTGGCGGGAGGAGCCGCGGCAAACACCGCCGCTGGGGCGTTTGATTACCCGCCTTGCGGCGGCGTTTGCCGCAAACGTGGTCGGAAATGCGGCGCCAAATGAACCCTTAGTTATACCCTTGTTATACAGTTAAGCACATGTTTATGCAGAAATGAAAAAAACCATAATAAGGGATGGGGAAATCTGAATAAAAAGAAATGTTAGAGTAAAAAAAAAAGATTTTAACCTGTCTACAATCTCTTCCTATGGCGGGGAGGCGAGCGACTGCTGGGATTGTTGAATAGAAAGTTAGAAACAGTAGGCCTCCGACTCCGAGATGTCAACTTCACTGAGGATGAGAAGTGATGACAACAAGTCTCCGATACTTCACCTTCGCCGAGGATGGGAGATAAGGACAGCAGCTCGTCTCGGCGTGGCGGTTCAGTGGAGCAGAGCAGCAACGATCGGCGAGGGCAGAGCACGCAGCGACGTTCCAAAGAGGCAAAGCTATATTTCGATTTCCTATTCCGAACTCCGAAAGGCAGAGGCGCCGGGTAGAGCGAAGATGACCAGTGGTTACTGGTTACAGTGGAGAATTAGGAGATTGCGTGGGATAAGCTTCTTAGCATTAAATTATATGTCAGAGAAATGATCTCTATTATGCATGTTGGAACTTGTAAAGCCAAATGCATCAGCTTAATGCATTAATTTATAGTGCAGACTGCAGACTGATGGATAGATTGACAGGGGGCGGCGGAACCAATGAACCATAGAAGTAAAAAGGTAAAAACTCAAATATTATATGATTTAAAAAATATAAAAAATAAAATTAATCGAGCCGGCTCGAATCAATAAACGAGTGACTCATGTAAGGCTCGGACTCGACCCGAAATCGGCTTCGAGCCAATTTGATTCGGTTCAATTAAACTCAATTTCGATTCGATCAAAACTCCGAGCGATTTTCGAGCGAATAATGAGTTTCGACTATTATGCCCAGCCTTACTCTTGCCAATATCCAAACTACAATTTTTTTAATCCTACATCAATTAAAATCAACCAAATTTCGAACAAAAACAGCCTAAACCATTCAAAAAGTAGGATATGTGCAAATGTGTTAGTCAGCCCTTTACAATATTCAAAACTATGTAAACACGCTGCACTACAGTCGTACAAATATATAATGATCAACATTGGAGTAGATATATGATAGCATCATAGCGCTACACAATAGGTAACAAGTAAAATAATTCAAGACAAACTGAACATCAATTTTTTCTTCAAACGGACTCTAGGTGTTATGCCTTTAAAGATGTGATGTTAGGTTAGAGAACACGAAATGAAAGGAGAGTACTATGAAATTCTTATAATACTAACAATGATTCACACACATTGCCCCTACTTTGATTTCTATAAAGATGCACTAAGAATGACCTTTAATTAATATCCATTATATTATTTTTTCTATCTTTAACATGCTTTTCAATGCCCATTCCATCCTTTTCCTGCTTTTGGTATTTGGTAATCACTCTGTTCTAGGTGGTGGGAAAAAAGAACATCTCCAAGTCTCCATCCCCAATCTTGACTCTCCATAAATCTAAGGCTTTCACAAGTATAAAACACACCAAATCTCCTAACAACTCACAAAAACCTTCCCACACACCCACTTCTTTCATATATGGTTATTTTTTCTTCCTCTCCTCCACAACTATTATGATTGTTTTCTTATTCCAACAATTCAATTTATTTTAATTCTTCATGCATTTAACGAGGGATTTGTATTTTGGTTTTGAAAGATTAACATGAAGTAAGGAGACTGGAACTGCATGGACATCTCTTATCTTTCACTAAAAATCAACATCTCATATCTTTCACTATCAAAGAAAATAAGTGAGAAGAACCATCACTAATCACTTTCTATGTACAATGTAACAAAAAATTAAAGTGAGAAGAGAAATATGCATACCCTAAAATGGAGGATAGAACAATGGAACCCTAGCGGCCTCTGAACTTTCCTTCCACACCATGTGCGCGAAATCGAACCGATTGTCTGAGAAATTTGTTTGAAGAGAAGAGAGCAGTGAGAGCGAGATCTTCAGCGGAGAGAGCAGCGAGAGGAGCAAGAGCGAGATCTTCACAGGAGAGAGCAGCGAGAGCGAGAGAGCAGCAAGAGCGACGAGAGCGAGATATTCAAAGCTTTCATTCTTGCCTTTTGTTTTTAGAGGAGAGACGTGTAGGGTTTGGGTAGTGGAGATATCACAAATGAAAAAATGGGATATGGACGAGAGGTTTTGGCTGTAGTTTAGAGCAAAAAGCGTGAATGAAAAAATCAGGGAGTGCCAAATAAAAATAACCATGGCTAAAAGGTGGGGTATTTGCTACGATTATGAATTTTCATGGCTAATACATAAGTATTAGCCATAAATTTTGCAAACGTGGCTAAAATATAACTATTAGCTATGAGTTTCTTAAGTGTAGCTAATACTAGTGTATTAGCCACGATTTTTGAACCCTGGCAAAAAATGTGTAGTTAATACCTATTTTAAAAGTAGTGAAGAGAATCCCCTTAGCAACTCAACAAGAACCAGGATGACCCTAAAGGATCATCCTTCAACACAAGTTATAGGAGATCTGACCGTGGGAGTCAAGACAAGGAATCAGCTAATAAATGAAACAATGTTGCAATGTTTTCTCTTTCAATATGAACCTAAGAAGTTTGAAAAAGCAGACAGTGATCCTCACTGGATATCTACAATGCAAGGAGAGCTAACCCAATTTCAGAGAAAAAAGGTCTGGACATTGGTTAAGAGAAAAAAGAATTACCTAGTCATTGGAGCAAAATGGGTATTCAAAAACAAGATGGATTCAATAGGAGTCATAGTTTGGAACAAGGCCAGACTTGTGGCTCAAGGATATAGGCAAGAGGAGTGGATTGACTTCAACCAGACATTTGCTCCAGTAGCAAGGCTGGAGTCCATTAGAATGTTCCTTGCATATGCTGCACACATGAAGATTAAAGTCTATCAGATGGATGTGAAGAGTGCATTCCTAAATGGAACTCTTTAGGAAGAAGTGTATGTGGAGCAGCCCCCAGGTTTTGTCAATCCATATTTTCCCTCCTTGGTAGATAGGTTATATAAAGCACTGTATGGCCTCAAGCAAACTCCAAGAGCTTGGTATGAGACCTTATCCACCTTCCTTCTGGAACACTCCTTTGAAAGAGGGAAAGTGGATAAAACACTCTTTATAAGAGCACATAAGAATCATCTATTACTAGTACAGATCTATGTATATGATATTATATATGGGTCAACAGATCAATCACTATGCAAAAGGTTTGCATACCTAATGCAGTCTAGATTTGAAATGTGTAGCATGGGGGAATTATCCTATTTCCTTGGCCTCCAAGTAAGGCAGACTACAGATGGCATCTTCATATCCAAATCCAAGTATACCAGAGAACTTATCAAGAGGTTTGGGATGGAAAATGCCTCTGTCATGAAAACCCACATGGCTACTAATGTTGTTTTAGATAGAGATGAAAAGGGTAAGTCCTTTGATCAGAAGGCTTACAGAGCAGCCATTGGCTCTCTTCTTTATCTGACAGCTAGCAGACCAGATATAATGTTTGTTACCTATATATGTGTTTGGTTCCAGGTTGAATCCCACATGAGTTTTGTAAAAAGAATCTCAGATATCTAAAGGGTACACCTGAACTTGGCTTTTGGTATCCAGCAGACTCTGGATTTGACCTAGTTGGCTATTCAGATGCAGACTATGCTGGATGTAGGCTGGATAGAAAAAGCACCCCAGGAACATGTCAATTCCTGGGTGCTAGACTGATCTTATGGTATAGCAAGAAGCAAACCATAGTCTCTACTTCTACAGCTGATGCTGAGTATATAGCTGCAGGAAGCTGTTGCTCACAAATAATGTGGATGCAAATTCAGTTGTTAGACTACAAATTCACCCTTGACAATTCCACAATATTTTATGACAGCTCTAGTGCTATTTCTATAGCTTCCAATCCTATTTTCCACAGCAGAACTAAGCACATAGAGATAAAGAATCACTTTATCAGAGATAATGTTGAGAAGGGTAAGATCAATCTTCAATACATATCCACTAATATTCAAAGGGCTGACATCTTCACTAGGCCACTTGATGAAAGTTAACACAAGTTCTTCAGCAATGCACTGGGAATGCTTGATGGAGCTCTCTAGGGCACCCCTATTATGTATTCAAACTTATTTTCAATAGAAAGGTATTGTTGGGAAAAACACCAAAAATTTTAAGAAAAATAAAATATTTATTCTGAGCTGCGTCAAATACAAATCGATGCACCATTGATTTATACTCGACGTCAGCTTCGAGAGCTGACTGGGATAGTTCATTCGAATGGCACTCGGCGTTGTGTCGAATAAATATTGACGCTTACGTCGACATCATAGTTGCTGACTATATTCGAAGCCACGTCGACTTATATTCGATGTTACCCCGACTTTGCAAAGCGCGCGCAGACTACTTCCAGAAGAAACATCGACATGTTTTGGTGCACTGCATTCATCTCTTTTCGTTCGTGCTTCTAATATAACCCTAAGTTGCAATGAATAATCTACTCAAAGCAACTCAGACATTCAACTTTATTGTGCTTTTCGAATTCTCTCCCTCTCACTCTCCCCCATTTTCCTTCCTCCTCTCTTTCTATTTCAGTCCAGGTACTCACAGGACATTAATCACGTCTACTCCAAATCAATGAGTCATTGTCGAAGCAGTTGATATAGCTCTAGAGACTTTGTTATCTCAATTCAATTCTCTCTATCTTGATTTCTCGTGTGACTACTATCAAAAGCTTTGTGCTCAACATAGGAGGTTACAGAACCTCAATGCTCAAATCAAAGCCATTGATGAAGAGGTAAGGATATTAGGACTACATGATGATGCCTTTATATCTGTGTTCAACGATATAAAGTAGGGGGAGAAGCGTACCAGCAGGCCATCTCTAGATTCAGTATACACTACAACTCTTCCCTTGTCATTTGTTTCTGAAGGAGAGCCTGCCATCACCTCCAAGTTTCTTCCACTCCCAGAATCTTATTCTCGTCCAAGAACCCTGCCTTCAATATAGGGGGAGTCATCAAAACATGGGGAGAGTGATTTATTCTCAGATGATACTGACTACCTGAAAAGTCTGCAGGAGTCAAAAGAATGGACTGAGTTACCTCTCCCTGAAACACCTGACTTCAGGCCCTACTCTGAAGAATCTACAACAGTAAAATCTCCTGTCAAGCTTGCTGGTCAGGTCCCTGAATCTGCTCCATCATCTCCACCACCAGCTCAGCTCCCTTTTGATCCTACTCCAGCACCTACTCCAATTTTTCAAGCACCAGTCTTCATTAAAAGACCTCCTTACAGAGGAAGAGGCCATAAAAGGAATTACAGTGAAGGGGAAGAGATGGAAAAGGAAGAGGATATGGAAGTTATATACCCATCTGGGAGGGGTATATAAAAGAGCAAAGAAAAATGTACAAGAAGGACAAATCCTATTACAAAACTTATGAGAAATTTGAAATCCCTAAAAATACAATGAAGGAGTATATTGATCCAAAGCTTGACAGTGCCCTAGATGAAATTAGAGAAAGAGATAAATATGAATTTGAAGTTTCTCAAAGAGAGCTTGAAGAAAAGAGAAGGTTGTTCATTGAAAGGCTGAAGAAGGGTAAGGATGCTGTGGAAAAAGAACAACTCAAGGAGGCAATCGAAATCCCAAGCACACTTATTGATCATACAAAGTATGCTGCAGCATTTCCTCAAGAAAAACTTCTTGAAAATAGAGGGCAACTTCACAAAGGAGGTCTTGGTTGTGATCTGGATAAAGTTGAGCAGCATCTTTAAAAGAAAAGGAAGATTGTATTCAAGACTGCTCCAACTTCTGACAATCCACAGTCAACATTTATTGTACCAGACCAAGATGAAGAAGATCTAGATTTGGAGGAAATCAACTTGATGACAGCTAAAGTCTTTGGTCTAGGTTTTAAGCTTAATGATGTTCATTCTAAAGTTGAAATTGATCTGGAAAAGCTCTTCAAGGGACATGAGAGAATTCAGAAGAATCCAGATAAAGCCACTCCAGCAAACTTCAAATATGTGAAGAGGAAATTCAGAAAGGTCCATGAGGCCCTATCTACTTTTCTTAAAGGAAGAATGTAAATTATCTCTTGGGTAATTAACTCTGATAAACATCTTCTTACATTAATCAAAAGTTTTTCAGTTTACCATATCATTATGTTATTGTATATATGTATGTGCTGAGTTTTTATTCAACTGTATGTTTGAAATCACTTACTTTATTTTGTAAAATTTGTTATGATAAATAGGGGGAGATTGTTGGGAAAAACCATTGTGATTTATCTTACAAATTTCTTAAAGTGATATCATCAGTTAGGTTATATTACCCACATTGTATAGAAAGGGTAAATTGGTCATTAGATGTCTTAGGATGTCACAGTCACCTTAGAGTGTCAAGACCAGGTCAAGATATGTACAAATTCAGTTGAGTTAAAACTTGCGTCAAATAGAAGTCGATGCAACTTTGACTAGATGTCGGCGTAACTCCGATTAAAAGTAAAAGTAACTCAATCAGCCTGTCAAAGTATAAGCCAAGTCGACGCAACGTCGAAAGGAACTCGACGCAAAAGGAAGAGCCTATCGAAGCCATCTTAGAAGTCGACGCAACTTCGACTTCAATTCACCGCAGAAGATGAATGCCAAGTCCAAGCCTTCCACTCGACGGATACGCCGATAAGTAATCGACGGAACGTCGACATCTGAATTCAGCCAGAGCTATTAAAGAATTTAAGCTACTCCTATAAGAACTTAGAGGTGCGTCAGTTTGAAGAATGATGAAGTCGACACAGCGTCGAATACAGTCTGAAATATATGCTTTTTTAGCTGTAGTTCAAATACCTTTTTAGAAGGTCCACAATGCTGAAGACAGTTCTCCAATGGCTTATTTATTGCCAAGAATGGAATGTATTCTAGGAGACAGCAAAAAAATTCTTGGAATGTATTCAAATCTGATGGACGGGCCGGGAACAAAAGAAGAAAGGGAAATCAACTGTCCAATAGGAATTCCTTTTCAGGACAGCCCAAAAGAAGAAATAAATTCAAATTCAATCATGAAGAATAAGTATGCTGAGAGGAGAAAAAAGGAAGTATTGAACACATATTTTCTATCTGTAGAATAAGGCTTCCTCTTCTTCCTCCTTCAACCCTAATACATAACTGAAAATACCTCTTTGTACAGGAAAACATATAGCCTCTTCTTCTTCTACATCACCCAGCAGCAAGTTTACTACAAGTTCTCAGAGAATAAGGATCAAGCAAATAACCCTTCGATCATCACAATCATAAGCAAGGGTTAATTATATTCAGATCCAATGATAAACATAAGCAGCAAATAGCTTACGAAGAATTCTGCAAGTAGAATTTTATTCTCCACTTACTCTCTTTATTCCTCCTTATTCGCCTACTGTAAAAGAGTTTTATTAATCTCTCTTTCAAAGGATTCAGTGGTTCTAAGAGTCTCATTATCAAAAGACTCAGTGGTTTTACGAGTCTCCTTATCAAAAGACTTGGTGGTTCTAATTGTCTCCTTATCAAAAGACTCAGGCACAGTTAGTGCAATCCTACCAGGGAGGTAGAAGAGTGGACTACCCACATTTTGGGGAACCACTATAAAAATCTTGTGTGTTCTGTGTTTGCTTTTTTGTGTTGTCCCTGTTTACTATTTTCTGTTCTTATATTTCCTGCAATGTTGTTTACTTTATTCTGTTATTGGGATTCTTGATTGCATAAGTACTTAGTAGTTTTATTATGTGTGCATAATTATGGAAAACATTTTAAAACTCTATTCACTCCCCCCCCCCCCCCCCCCCCCCCTCTAGAGAATACTCAGAGGCACACTATTCACTTTCAATTAGTCCTATTTAAAAAAAACAAAATTCTTCTTATAAAAATTCATCTATCATCCCTACTACATCCCTATCTACCAGCAATAGTTACCGAAATTATCGGAGAAAGGTCTCATTCCCTTTTATTGCGTGTGCCAATTGTTTGAATTTTGGTCACACCTCAGACTCTTGTAGGATGAAGGAAAATGGACTTTAAAGCAAATCTGGGTACCTAAAGTCTCTGTAACGCCCCTGATTTTTCGATAATTATTTAAATTAAAGATAACGTGTTTATGACGTCAGGGCATTCCTTTTAACGTCAAGTTGGCAGCGAGTCACCGTTAGTGCATTTTCATGTCTGTTAGGTCTAGCCGACCAGATTTTGGGATTTGTATCGAAAGTGGAAAATTTTACGTTGGAAAATTAAGTTGTGTAATTTTTGACTTGCTCGTCAAGTTTCGTTGCGATCCGAGCCATTTTGGAGCCTTGGCGCATTTTGGAAGTTTTGTATAATTTATGTTCGTCATAAACTTTAAAAGCTTATATCTCGAGAATGGCTCGTCGGATATTGATTTTGACTTCGTCGTTAGATTCGTAGCGCTGACATTCGCCTTCGGAGCGATTTTCATCGGTTTAGGCGTTCCTTTAGTTTTTGGTAATAATAGTATATTACTATATTTACTATTATTAATATTATATATATAAATATCCCCTCATCCTCTTTTTCGTTCATTCTGGCCGAGCAGAGAGCGTGAGAATGGCGGAGTCGTTCCGTTCGTGAAGCTTCCGATCGCCGCCGACGGAGCTCCGGTGCACGAAATCTTTGTCGGAGCATAGATCTGGAAATCTCTCGCCGTGCTCTCGCCGTGCTCTTTGCGTGTGTGGTATGCCTTGCCTGTTTCATGGGTTTTTCGCGCTAGGTTTTTTGGCCCCAACCCCCATTTGGTCGTCTTTTCTATAGATTTCGCCTTGCTGTGCTTTCTTTTGGACCGATCTACGACGTGTAGCATTTCAGAGGTCGGATCCGGGTAAATCGAGGCATGTGGTGGTTTGCTTTCTTTCCCCTTGGCTTATTTTTCTCCAAAATTCTTTCTAATCCTCTTATTTTTTTGGTAATAAGTACTGTTGGTTTTCTTGTGTTAGGATTTCTGTCCCTAACTTAAAAATTTGTTGAGTGAATTTGCGAGGGCGTATTCTAGTTGTCTAGATATGGGCTCTCATAGAAGTAGGTTGGGTTAGTTTAGAAAATTTAGGGAAAAATGTGTTGAAGTCCAAAATCGATGGGACATCCCGTTGATCGACGCGACCTCCCGTCGATCGGCGAGACAGTCCCGTCGATTTTCGGCCTCAGCTGGGGAAAGCTGTTTTCCCAGACTTTATGTGAGAATCGATGGGGCTTCCCGTCGATCATAGGGACCGCCTGTTGATCGATAGAGCGTCCCATCGATCGGCTGGACCGCCTTTCGGTTTTTCCCTTTTTTCCTTATTGCAGCCTTTTTCCTTGTCTTGTTTGTTTTCTCCTTCATGCAGGAAGCTTGATTTTTATTCTTGTTTGTTTTCGGGGGGATTTCTCTTAAAGGTATGAGCATTTGGTTGCCTTTCCCCTTCTTTCTCTAGAGTGATATCCTTGTTTAGGTAGTGATTCTCATTGAGGAGTAATGCTTCTTCCTCACTGTTTTTAGCAATCAGGCTGGATGTATGATTTCCTTAGTGGTTATGGTTTGCAGGTAGCAGTTTTCTCCTTGATGATCCTTTTTTCTTGAAATCTAGCCTAGTCAGTCGTGTCATTCTCGAGTTATAGGTAGTCGATTAGGGGTTGTTGGTGTTGGTGGATTAAAAACACCGACACAGTGCCCTGCACTTAAATTGGATATTTTTACGGGATTTTACCCAAGTTGGTTGGTTTGTTGTTTGTATGTTTTACTGCTGGTGTGCTGGCGGAGGTATCTCCCATTGCAGTTGCTGGATACTTTCCAATTCAGGTGTAACAGGCTATGATACCACCTTACCCTTGGGCCCTTGTGGAGTTTGTTCTGTGGGTGTGCTGGCGGAGGTATTCCCCCCACAGTCATTGGATTCTTACCGGTGTTTGTGTTTGCTGAACAATTAATTATAAGAATTGTTATAACATTGTTTATACTTTCATATTATAGATGTGTAGATAAGCTTTTGGCTTTCCACCGTTCTTGGTGTTGTCAAGTATACGTGAATTTTCACGCAAGTGTTTCCACTGTTATTTATCATGCATATTATGCTTTACGTTCAGTATAGTTTGTCTTGGGTTGGTTCCCCTGTTGACCGATGTTTACTTTGTTTTGTTTCCTACATGCACTTGTACCTTGTTGCTGAGGCATTCTCTCTCTTATGAATGCATCAGGTTCAGAGCTGTAGCGGCCTGTGGAGCTAGAGCGGGTGTTTCAATAATGTAGTAGCATCTTTGGTTGTTTTTCCTCACCATTGTGAGGTAGATGTTCGTTGTTTTGTTTTGTTTTAGTTCAGATATACTATTGAGATCAGTGGGTCTGTGTCAGGTTGTTGACACCCACAAAGTTTGTTGATTTGGGACACTTTGCTAGCTGCTAGTTGTTTTCTTTCTCTTTTAGAGTAGTTTGCTTGCTCTCTAGGAGATTTTATCCTAGGATTGCATGCTAGGTATTTTAAGTATAAAAAAGGCTTATATCTGTAATTCATAACTTCTTTTCAAAATGAATCTCACTCTATTTTTAAAGGTTATAAAATGGTCTTTTCATACTTATACTAAACCTAGAGGTCTGCATAACATGTTATATCATTGGATTGTTATGTTCATATAAGGTAATAAGTAAATAAAAACTAGTATTTTCTGCTGCGTATTTCTACCTACACCATTATTCGTGGATTAGTTGATCCACTGAACGGAGGGACATTGTTAATAAACATAACTTAAATCATGTTTTAAAGTTATAATTCATGGATTTTTCATGATAAGTAATAGGAATAGGAGTTGCATGAGCGTCTGCAGTTGGCCCCTGCACAGCATGGCATCACGACACGTATTTTATCTTACTCTAACAAATTATTTAATACGGAGAAAATGCAGGTTGTGACAGTTGGTATCATAGGGAGGTTTGTTGGATAAGTTGGTCGAGCGACTAATTCAGATATAGTTTAGTTGTTTGGTTTCAGTGCATACACACATCGATGTGTCATCAGTACGTCTTGGCAGAAGCATGAACACGACACTCATAAGCATGATAAGAAGTATACGGGGAATATTATGTAGTATGTGATGCATAATATGTGATCATATATGGATCCTCATAGGAGGCAACATGTGACTGTTATGTAGTATGAGATGCATAACAATCATCACATGGATGCACATTAGATTTTTACTTTCATTGCATGAGATATTATGTAGTATGGGATGCATAATATTTCATATGTACGTCGCTCATAACATGCATTAAGTCCTTTATTAGAATGCATAGCACAACATACATTACATAGCATTGCATAACCACACGTGCCAAGCTAAAGATTTACATGATGACACTAGTACACACATGACTTTAAAACAAAGGTATAAGAAGTTCATGCATTCATATAATATGCACAAGAGTCTAAGGGGATGACGGAGTATCATCCCATGTCTTAAGCATAGCATCATTTATTAATCCCAGAGCAAGTTAGCAGCAAAATCAAGTGTCTATTCATGTATGGTCTGAACTAAGTTGTGTAGTCCTAGTGTTAAGTTAGGGTGTTAATGAGTTGTTTGTTTGTGTTTCCTTCTAGAAATGCCGCCAAAGCGTCCTGCGACAAGGGCGACTCCCCAGTCCGAGGGCGAGTCATCAGGTGCACAGAGTGAAGTTATGATTGAAGGACTGCGACAGAGCAACGAAGCTCTGTCGAGGCAGTTGATTGAAATGCAATCTCAGATTCAGTCGTTGTTGACTGCCGCTGTTGGGCAGCAGGCCATGGTGTAAGACCCTATTGTGGGTCAAGCTGTACATGTTCCCCCTGCTCCTCTGGTGCCCCCAGTGTTGGTGCCGCTAGAGATGAATTTCATCTCACACTTTCAGCGACTAGGACCTCCCACCAATGACAGAAGAGCCGATTTCATGGCGTTAGACGACTGGATTATCGCTATTGAAGAAATGTTTTCCTGTTCTGGGATTTCTGCCGACCAAAATGTGATGGTTGTCGCGTACCAGCTGAAGGGTCTTGCACAGAGCTAGTGGATAAGAGAGAAGGAGAACCTGTAGGTGGATGGTCATGGGAATCCTTCAAGAAGATGTTGCTGAAGAAATTTTTGCCGTCGGTCGAGCAAGACCGCCTGATGAAAAACTTTCTGCATCTGAAGCAGAGGGAACTCACTGTTATTTAGTATGAAGACGAATTTAGCAAGTTGAGCCGCTTTCCTCCAGATCTAGTCGCCTCTGACGCATGAAGAGTGAAGCGATTCCTGGGAGGACTTCGCTGTGATATTCAACAATTAGCTTGTGCTTATGGATCGAAGAACTATACTGAGGCAATGGAAGCTGCTCTGAAAGTTGAGGCAATTAATAATGGCAAGAATTGAGGTGCTGCGTTGAGGAAAGAAAAGAGGAATGGTGTTAATAAAGGAAGTTCCAGGGCATCTGTCCCCACTTCAAAGAAGAGTGGTAGAGAAGCTTGCAATTTCTGTGGGCGCCCTGACCACCCATATGAAAAGTTTTTCAAGAGGATCGAAGCTCAGAAGTAGCAGCAGGTGCTCGCCATTCAGGGTGCACCCAAGGGAGAACTGGTGTGCACACTCTGTGAGAAAAAGGGTCATGATTCGAGCAGGTGCTAGTTGAAAGATAGAGTCTGCTATCAGTGTGGGTAGAAAGGACACATGAAGTCTGCGTGTCCAAAGAACAAGATCCCATTGCAGCCTGCTCCGCTTTGAGCCTTGTCGCCGCCGACGCAAAATTTGGTTAACAGAAGGGGAAAGCTGAATGTGATGACGAGGTAGGAAGCTCAGACCTCCACTCAAGTGATATCAGGTTAGATTCTAATCTAACTCTTAGTTTTCAGCTTTTGCCCTAGTTGCTTTCACTCGTTTAGTTACGTATCCGCTTTTATTGGAAAGCTTAAGGTAAAGAACTGTATGGCGCACATTCTTTTTGATTCCGGTACTACCCATTTGTTCGTGTCTAGGTCTTTTGTTGAGCGCCATCGGTTGAATCTTGATCAAGTTGGTGATTCTTTTTTATGTCAAGTTTCACTCCGGTGACACGGTTGTGTCGAACCAGGGTATCCAGAGTTGTCCTATCCTCCTAGGTGATTACTTAGCATTCGCTGGTTTGAAGATGCTGGACGTAGAAGACTTTGATGTTATTTTTGGCATGGACTGGTTGTCCCATTATGATGCTGTGATCCAGTGCAAAGTTAAGCGCTTGGGCTTCAAGATGGACAACGACTACCCCATGAGTGTGTATGGCTTCACACACTAGGATTCCTTGATTATTTTCGTGGTATGTGCTCGGAAACTCTTAGATTCCAGTTGTTTTGCTTACCTCGTTTCTATTATAGAAACTGCTTGTAGTTCGCCGCGTGTCAAGGATATTGCCATGGTGTGGGAGTTTCTGGATGTTTTTCCGATTAGTCTTCCTAGTCTTCCACCTGAGAGAGATGTGGAGTTTGTTATCGATCTTGAGCCAGGTACTCTCCCTATTGCTAAGGCACAATATCGTATGGCTCCGCGTGAGTTGGAGGAGTTGCGCACTCAGATCGATGAGTTGCTGCAGTGTGGGTTTATTAGGCCGAGCTCTTCACCTTGGGGTGCTCCAGTCTTGTTTGTAAAGAAAAAGTATGGCTCAATGAGGCTGTGCATTGATTATCGAGAATTGAACAAGGTAATCATCAAGAACAGGTATCTGTTGCCGAAGATAGATGATTTGTTTGATCAGTTGTGTGGTAGCACAGTGTCTTCAAAGATTGATCTTCATTTGCGCTACCACCAGTTAAGGATTCGTGAGTCAGATGTTCCACAGATAGCTTTTCGATCCCGGCATGGGCATTTCGAGTTTTTGGTGACGTCCTTTGGACTGACGAATGCACCCTCTGCCTTCATGAATATGATGAACCGAGTGTTCAAAGATTTCTTGGATCATTTTGTAGTCTTATTTATAGACGATGTTCTCGTATATTCTCGGAGTGCCGAGGAATATGCTCAGCACTTGCGATTGGTTTTGACTTCCTGAGGGAGCATAAGTTGTATGCGAAGCTGAGAAAGTGTGAGTTCTGGCTTCCTCGGGTGTCCTTTCTTGGTCATGAAGTGAGTAAGGATGGAATTTTTGTGGAACCTAAGAAGATTTTCTGCGGTTATGAATTGGAAGAGACCTACTATACCCAAGGATATCAGAAGCTTCCTGGGGTTGGCAGGTTATTATAGGAAGTTCGTGGAAGGATTTTCAGTATTGTCTGCTCTGATGACTAAGCTTACGCAGAAGAACACAACATTCGTGTGGAGCGATGAGTATGAAGGAGCCTTCCAAGAATTAAAGAGGAGATTGTGCACTACACCAGTTTTAACCGTTTCCACTATAGGAGAGGAGTTCGCTGTTTATGTGGATGCATCGCACGCCGGTCTCATATGTGTCTTGATGCAGGGAGGTAAAGTGATTGCATACAGGTCGAGACAGTTGAAGGTCCACGAGAAAAATTATCATACGCATGATCTGACATTTACTGTATGGAGTGTTGTGCAAGATTTATACAAACCATAAGAGCTTGAAGTACGTCATCACACAGAAGGAGATGAATTTGCGTCAGCGTAGGTGGTTGGAATACGTTGCAGATTATGACGTGGAAATCCAGTATCGCCCCGGCAAGGCTAATGTGGTAGCTGATGCGTTGAGCCTTCGTGGATCACCCTCACAAGTTTACATCAGAAAGAAGACCCAGATCTTCAGCATCTTCGAGGAAGGACAGAGAAAGGAGAATTGACTGATTTCTCTTTAGACGAAGACGGTACCCTGAGGTACCGAGGTAGATTTTGTATCCCCGCAGTGGGAAATATTCAGACAATGATTTGTGATGAAGAACATTTTTCTAGTGTGGCCTACCATCCTGGTTCTATGAAAATGTATAAAGATTTGAAACAGATCGTGTGGTGGTATGGAATGAAGAATGACATTGTTAAATTTGTGTCTGAGTGCTTCACCTTCAAGCGTGTTAGAGCAGATCACAAAAGGCCTAGTGGCAAGTTGACGCCTTTGGACATACCGAGTTGGAAGTGGGAGAGTATATCGATGGACATTATTACTGGTTTTCCAAGATCTCCCCGAGGGCTTGACTCAGTGTTGGTCATAGTTGATAGATTGACGAAGTGTGCGCACTTCGTGCCTTTCAAGATCGGATATTTTATGAAGAAGATAATGGAGTTGTATTTGGAGGAGGTCATCCGTTTGCACGGAGTGCCAGTGAGTATCGTGTCAGATTGAGACTCCAGGTTTATGTAGCGATTCTGGCATAGCTTGCAGGGAGCTTTGGGCACCGACCTCAGGTTTTTGACCGCGTACCATCCGCAGACCAATGGTTAAACAGAGCAAGTTAATCAGATCATGGAAGATATGATCAAATGTTACATATTGGAGCATGGTGGAGCTTGGGACAAGCGTCTCAGACTTATGGAGTTTGCATACAATAATAGCTTTCAAGAAAGTTTGCATATGGCCCAGTTCGAGGCTTTATATGGGGGGCGTTGTAGGACTCCCTTGTTTTGGGCTAAGGTTGGCGAAAGACCATTGCTAGGTCTGGAAGCCCTTGAAGAGATTAGTATTGTTGTAACTCATATTCAGTAAAAGCTCCGTGTAGCTCAGGAGCATTATGAGAAGTACACAAATCAGCGAAGGGTTGATCTGGAATTTGCAGTTGGGGACATGGTTTTTCTGAAAGTTTCTCCGATGCCTAGTGTTAAAAGATTTGGAAGGAACCATAAATTGGATCTCCGGTATGTGGGACCCTTCCGGATTGTTGAGCGCATCAGAGTGTCAGCATATATGCTGGATTTACCTGCTACCTTCCCTGACATCCATTATGTGTTTCATATGAGCCAGTTGCGGATGTGTGTTCTTAGTGATCGTCACGTCCATGACTCGGTGCTCTTGGAACACGGTTTTTTCGTATCCCTTTGATTTGAGAATAACAAATCCTACTTGTATTTGATCTTGTTTGCCATTGTGTTTTTAGTATGCAGGCTTGCACAGTGATGACACCAATAGGTGGAATTATTGGCCTAGAACAACTCAATGCTGAAGTATGGAAATTGGTCAAACGCCAGGCGTTAGAACCTAACGTTAGGCGTTAAAGCGCAGCTCACCGGGATGATTATGGCAAGGAGGAAGTAGCTGTGATTGTAGGGGGAAGTGTAGGAATGATCTGACCTAAAGCTAGCGTTAGCCTTAACGCCAGCGTTAGGATTGCCTAAAATAAACAATTCCTAAAGTGCAGAATCTCCTTCCTATTTTAAAGATCCGAGCCATCAAAAATTACTATACTGGGTCAACGCCCGACGTTAGCCTTAACGCCGACGTTAGCACATCTCCCAATGATTGATTGATTAGAGCCCTATTCTAGCACTCCAGTAACTCAATCAGAGCCGTATTTCTAGACTAACACATCTCCCACTCAATTTCAAAGGGTGGAATCGAAGGAGGCTTGGATCAACACGCTAACTCAACGCGAAGAATGCACGCTTGGACTTCAACGATCATCATCGATTCTTCAGCGTCTCCTTCAAATTACCTCATAGGGAGTTCTTATATTTTTCTTTTGTATTTGTCCTTTATATTTATATTTGTAATCAGTTAGTGAATTCGCCTCGTGTCGGCGACTAGGTCTGGGTAGGACATAGGGCTAAAATTCGCCTCGTATTGGCGACTAGGTCTAGGGAGTAGATCTAGGGGGTGCTCGAGGCCTTTCTAGATATAGATTGGCTAGAGCGTCTTGAGGCCATATATGGGGAAAGATCGACTAAAGCCAACCGATTCGTGGGGATACGAGTCGGTATAGAAAACAAAAAGAGATTTTACTTAATCTCCTATGATTTCTAGCATCATAAGAAATCAAGTTTTGTAATCTTATATCTGAAGTTAATAAAATCATGTCTCACAATAATATTACTTGATTTCTTCTTTTTGTGTGGTTTATCACTAAATTAATCTCTTATCATTTCTAATATTTCAAAATATAACATAAGTTTTTAAAGCCCTTATTCACCCCCCCCCCCCTCAAAGGGCGCCTTACGATCCAACAAGTGGTATCAGAGCTAGGTTATTCCAAATTGGCTTAACAACCAGGAATAATTGTGTCTCTTGATCATGATCTCGCTTCTACTAGTGGGGAAAATTTTAATATAAATGAAAAAGTATTATCACCACCTTTATTTATGGGAAAATATTATAAAGTGTGGAAAATATTAATGAAAATTTTTCTTAAAGCTTTAGATGAAAAAGTTTAGAAAATTACTATTGAAAAGCCACCTTGCGTACTAACTATAAACGAAATTGTTTTAAATGCAAAATCTATAAATAGTCTATTTTGTGCGTTAGATCAAAACATTTTCAAACTTATTTATAATTTACCTACCGCATATGAGATTTGGAATTTTCTTGAAAGAACTTATGATTCTCCTTCTGTAGGTATGGAACAATCACAAGAACCGAAGAATAAGCAAGCCTGCACAAGTGTTCCAGAAAGCTCCTCTCATGATGGATCAATGGATTGCACATCAAGTGGAAGAGAAGAAGAAATATTATCTTTGGAAGAGGAGTACCAAAAAGATGTCAAAGGAATAATTTGTTCAAATCTTGCCTCTTCCGATAGCAATGTAAGGAAATCAAAATCTTCTCTTCTTGTGACAAATTCCATTTACACATTACATATGCTACAAATTGCAAAACGTAAAATGAATAAATTGAAAATTGCTAATAAAAATTTACGTTCAGAAAATAAAAGATTAATAGCTATGTCTAATGTAGAAACAAAATGATGTGCTTGATGACTCTCACTCTTGCTCGTTAATCAAAGCTGCTTCACCTTGTATCAAATATAATGAATTAAAAGAAAATTACAAGAAACTTGAAATGGAGCTTATTTGTGTAAAAGAAGAAAATGAACGATTATGGATAGAAAATTCATCTTTTAAAAGTAATTGTGCTAAGTGCAAAGACTATAAAATTAAAATTAAAGAGATTGATGAAACATTTGAGGAACTAAGAAATAACTATCAAAATCATATTGATTCAATTGTTTCCACTCTTAAAAATAGCTCAATAGCTTATAATAAAGCTCGGCATAATCGTAAAATCAAAAATGATGAATTAAAATAAAAAAATCAACTTTCTTATGAAAATTATGAATAATAATTCACAACACATAAATTCACAATATCAAGGAATATGTAAAAGTAAGTTGAATATGAATTCTCAAATTTTGAATAAGCAAAACAATGGAAATAATAAACTCTAAAAGATTGAAAAAGAAATTCCAAAATACTCGCATCATTATCATTTACAACATAAATCTTCTCCCAACATAAAATTAAATGTTCACAAATTTCTATTTACCACGATAGCTTTTTGAAATCAAAGAAAATCAAAGAAAATCTAAGCTATAAGAGTAAAATATGCACTCTTTGTGAGCTAACGCAGACGCTAATACCTAACGCCAGCGTTAGCTCGAATGTCCAATATTCTGTGTTTTTTTTAATTTTTAAAAATCAATAAAAATATGTTCGTCTATATATACCACCTATTTATATCTGTATACCATTGTATGATTTTTGAAAAAATCAAATACAAAATTATAAAACAATAAACTTACCAAAAAATATTTTTTTAACTTAATTTTTCTATTTACATGTATCTTGCAAAAGGGAGATTTGGGATGTCACCCCATCATAACTCCTAGTACCGGTGCGAACCCTTTAACAGGGTAGACCTCGGGAAGTCCAAGATCCACTCAAAATTGTTAAGTCCAACTAATGTCTCACAAAGATAAACTATAGACTCATGTTCATCATTGCAAATATCCGAAAAAGAAAATTATCATTATCTTGCCTTTCAGAAAAATAATATATGCCTTTGGACTTTTTCTATAATTAAAAAAAAATTAAATTAAAATGCGAGATTTTGACCCGAACTTCAAACGATCATAACTTTTGATCCGCTTGTTAGAATTTTGCCCACGATAGCTTTTTGAAATGAGGTCGACAAGCCTATGCAATGGCAAACCAGCTTTGCTCATTTGAGTTCATTTCGACCCTCAAAATTGCCAAAATTCAACCCCGTTTAAAAGTTATATCAATTTTTTCGGCAATTTTTGTGTCTACGGATTTTATGTCACAGGCTCCTGTGTCCTCCTTTAACAAATTATATGCTTGTAATCGTTACATAACATTGCACATTGTTATTATAACTTTTCATCTAGCATCATCACTTATTATAAGTAGATATTAATGATTATGCTAGTTATACCTGTTGAATTTTTTGAAGTGGAAGAAGGAAGTCGGGCGATCTGCGGTTTGATAATCGTAGAGACCGCGCGGTCTGCGTGGGTTGTTCTGGCGATCTGTTCTGATCAGTCAGGATGCTCATGTAATTTTGGTCTCCTTATTGTTGCGCTGGGCGATCTGAGGAAAGGTGATCGCGGAGTCCGCTATGTATGTTGGTTTGCTTCTGGCCGGGTTTGCCTTAGACGAATATTGTTTAAGTGCTTATGAGACTGGGTGGTTTGTTGCGAGACCACGTGCGGGTTAATGGGCGGTTATTGCATCCCACTTTCGGCGGTGACAACATACGACCTCGTGCCTATAAATAGGGGTGCAGGGCCCGCCATTTCTAACTGAGAACTGTAAGAACTAGAGCCTGGATTGTTTGTGTCGATCTTAATTTGAGGTCACAAGGTTTTGGAAGCAGTTTGACCTTTTGTTGTGTTCGCAGGTCTGCGGCCAGCAACGAGCGGTTTGTTTCCTAGGTGACTTTCCAATGGCTTGAATAATCAGTTTGTCAGCGGTCTCTGTCTGCTATCTAGATTGTTGTAGTTCTTGTGTTGTTCGCAGCAAGATCTGTGATCAGGCGACCTCGGCGGTTAGGTGATCTTGAGTTGCGGGTAGGCGATAGCTAGAGCAGTTTCTTCTGGTTCTGTTCACGGGTAGCATCAGTGATCGGGCGACCTCTTGGTCTGCGGTCTGAAGTGCGGACATGTTCTGTTTTCAGTAGTTGAATAAAGAAGCAGTCCGTGCGGTCTGGATTTGCAGTCTGGAAGCTTGCAGGTCATCACGCATGTTTCTATTCACGCGGTCTCAGGAGCAAGGTGTGCGGTCTGGTGGTGCAGCGGTCTCTAGCGACTTCTATTTGGCAGTTCGCCGGGACTTGTTGTTTTTGTTGTTTTGTGAGTTTCTCCTTCGTGATTCTTATGAATCATGTCTCGCCATGTATACCTCACATTGCAAAGAGGAAACTGTAGTCAATTTTCAAGTGCATTATCATGTCTTCTCATTGTCATTGTGTTGCTACACTTCTGGAAAGTTGCAAAGCATTTCGTTTAATTTGCTTCACCTCCAACCCTCTCAAATTTGTAACATGGTATCAGAGCTAGGTTGCTGAGCAGTAGTCGCTGTTACTTCCTCGGGTTCCTCAAGATGGTTAGCATTCAGTGTGATAGCAATGGAAGGAGGTTATTTGAGAGGTCTTGTAATTGAACTCCTGATGCAGACTAACTTTAAGAAGTGGAAGTGTTGCATGGAGAGTTATCTTCTGGGCGAGGATCTTTGGGAGGTGGTTGGAGGAGAAACAAGACAACCTGTTGTTCCTGCTGAGGGGAATGCTGAGCTCGTGAGGCTTGGAAGAGAACAAATGCTAAGGCAGAGTTCACTCTCAAGAGAGCTATTATTCCGGAATTATTCGACCACATCATTGGATGTAGGTCTGCTGCTGAGATTTGGCCAGCCTTGGATGGCTTGTTCAACAAGAAGAATGTAGCAAGGCTACAGTTCTTGGAAAATGAGTTGGCGAAAGCAACTCAAGGAGATTTGTCTATCTCTTCGTTCTTCTTGAAGATGAAATACCTATGTGCTAAAATTTCAGCATTGGACCCGGATGAGCCTATCTCAGAAGCGAAGCTGAAGAGGCACATAATCTGTGGCTTGCGGAGGGAATATGTTGCCTTCGTTACTTCCGTCCAAGGCTGGGCCAATAAGCCATCATTGCTTAAGCTGGAGAACTTGCTTGCTTCGCAGTAGAGCTTAGCAAAGCAAATGGCTGGGATGACTGCCTCTGGAGGAGCTAGTGAGGATCTCTTTTCTGGGAAGAAGAAGACATGAGACAAGAAGAAGAAGTCTCCTGATAGTGATGGGTCTTCAACTTCATATCAGCAAGATAGGAGCAATGCTCCTAAGTGTGATGGGAAGAAGAAGGAAGGGCCAAGATGCTATAGGTGCAATCAGCTTGGTCACTTCAAAAGAGACTGCAGGGTTAATCTTCAGCCAGGTCATGCTGCAGGAAAGGGAGAGAAGGATTCAAATGCTGATTGTAGTTGGCAAGATGGAGCTTTCATGATGGGAACGTTTGTTCAGGCCATGGCCTCCATTACTTACAAGGATGATTGGATCATGGACTCTGGGTGTGGTTATCACCTCACCGGGGATGAGTCGAAGTTCTCTTCGTTGCAGGCATACTCAGGTAATGATGATATCATTACTGTTGATGATACTATACATGCAGTTGAGAAAGAGGGTGTAGTTTCTTTGGGTAGTGATAGAGGTCCACTCACGTTGAGGAGTATCTAACATGTGCCGGGAATGAAGAAAAACCTCTTCTTGGCGACTAATGATGTAGATGCTGGTTATCACGTTCTGTTCGGGCCAACAAAAGTGAAGTTCCTTCATAACGTATCAGCAGTGAAGGCGGATGTCACTCATGTTGGAAAAAGGGTGAAGGACTTGTTTGTTTTGTCAACAAGTTCCTATGTTGATAAGATGCGGACAAATGATAGAGCTGCTATCTGGCATGAAAGACTTGGGCATGTCGGAATGGATAAGCTGAAGGTTATGACAACGAGAGGTGTGGTGAGAGGCCTGCCTAGTCTTTCATCCTTTGGAGATGGTCATGTTTGTGTTGGATGTCAATATGGAAATTCTCATCATCTTCCATTTAATAAGTCTTAAAGAAGATGAGTGCCATTGGAGTGCATCCATGGTGATCTATGTGGACAAACCGAGAATGCCAGTCTTGGGGGTAGCAGATATAAGTTGATCTTGGTTGATGATTTCACTAGGTATACATAAGTATACTTTCTGAAGGGGAAGTCGGAAGTGTTCGGATAATTTGTGGAGTTCAAGGAGCTAGTGGAGGGTCGGCTTAACCTGCTGATCAAGAAGTTGAGAACGGACAATGGAGGAGAGTTCACCTCAAGTGCCTTCTTCAACTTTCGCCGGAAGCATGGCATCCAGAGAGAGCTTACTTGTGCTCACACTCCACAACAGAATGAAGTTGCTGAGTGGAAGATCCGACACTTGACGGAGACCGTGAAGTGCTGGTTTTATTGCAAGAATATTCCTAAGTCCTTTTGAGCGGAGGGTATGTCTTGTACAGCTTCCGTCATCAATAAGATACCTCTTAGTCCGATCAACATGAAGACTCCTCATGAGCTGATTTTTAAGGAGAAGCCTTCTGTGGAACACTTTCGAGTATTCAGATCTACCTGCTATGTGCATGTTCCTGGTGCTCTCAGAATGAAGCTAGATGGGAAAGCAAGGAAGCTAGTCTTTGTCGGTTATGATGACCGAAAGAAGGGTTGGAGATGCATGGATCCAGAGATACGGAGAGCTGTGGTCTCAATGGATGTGGTATTTGACGAGTTGACATCATACCAGGGTAGTTCATCGGTGGAGCTACAGGAGAGCAGGTTGGATGGTGGCCAAAGGGAAGCTACAGGGGAAGTTCTGGTGGAGTTGCATGTTTCTCCAGGTGCTCCAAACTTTTTTAGCTCTGGGTCAGGTGCTTCTGATTCAGGAAGCAGGGGGAGCGATGCTCCAAGTATGCCTGAAAAGAGAGCTAGTTCAGAACATGTAGCTGAGAGGTGGATCAGAGTAAAGCTATGAGGATGTCCAAGAGGACTATTATTCCACCAGATCGGTATACGGGCGGAAACTTGGTGAGCTTCATCTCATGATTCTTTGCAGGTCCCCTGGATGAGAGAGATCCATCTTGTTATGAAAATGCCGTTGGAGTCAAGGAGTGGGAAGGAGCCATGGATGAAGAGATGGCTTCCCTCAAGAAGAATGAGACTTGGGACTTGGTGCCTAAGGTTGATGGAGTTACTCCAGTGACTTGCAAGTGGGTTTTCAAACTGAAGAAGAAGGCTGATGGAAGTATTGAGCGCTACAAGGCTCGCCTTGTAGCTCAAGGTTTCTCTCAGAAGTATGGGGAGGATTATGAAGAGACATTCAGCCCCGTTGCCAAGATGACTTCGGTCCGGGTAGTGATCGCGTTGGCAACTTGCCAAGGATGGAAGATTTGGCAACTCGACGTGAAGAATGCCTTCTTATACAGCGAGATTGACAAGGATATCTTCATGAATTAGCCACCTGGTTATGTATCCGAAGAGCACCCAAGACATGTTTGCAAGCTCAAGAAGGCTCTTTACAGCTTGAAGCAGGCGCCTCGGGCGTGGTATAGGAAGATCGTGGAATACCTCCAGTTCTGCGGATATTTTGCTTCAGATTCTGATTCAAGCTTATTCGTAAAGAAGATGGGGGAGCTTCTTGACTTGGTGTTGCTGTACATTGACGATATGATCGTCATGGGAAATTCTGAAGTGGAGGTAGCTAGACTTCGTGCTGAGCTAGCTATCAGATTTGAGATGAAGGATTTGGGTGAGCTCCACCATTTCCTTGGACTCGAAGTGGAGAGGAAAGAGAGTGGTGTGATCGTTTCCCAGAAGGGTTATGTTGAAAGAATCGTGAAGCGATTTGTCATGGAAGGAGGGAAGAGCATCTCTACTCCACTGGAAGTTGGGATACATCTTTGACGAGATGAGGGGAAGGTTATACCTGATCCCTTGGTTTTCCTGGCTTTGGTCGGGAGTTTGATATACTTGACGATCACAAGGATGGATATTGCTTTTATGGTGGGCCGGGTGAGTCGGTATATGTCAGAGCCGCGGAAGCCTCAACTGTTGGTGGCAAGGAGCATTTTGAAGTATGTGATGTCTACCTCTGATCTGGGTATCTTCTATAGGAAGAACTCATGCTTCTGTTTGCATGGCTACACGGTTGCTGATTATGAGTGAGACTCAGATGATCGGAAGTCGACTTCTGCATACGTCTTTACGGTTGGGCCTTCAGAAATCTCATGGTGCAGTAAGAAGCAGGATTCTGTGTTTGTCTCTACTACAGAAGTGGAGTACAAAGCATCGGCTTTGGCAGCTTAGGAAGCCATCTGGCATAGGAGGCTTGTAGAGGACATTCATGGAGAGGTGCGAGGTCCTACTTTGCTCCGGGGTGACAATGAGAGTGCTCTCAAGTTGGTGAACAATCCCGTTTGTCACGCTCGGACCAAGCATATTGAGATTCATGACCATTTCATTCGTGAGAAGGTGTTGGAGGGATCTCTGATTATGGAGCATGTGCAGAGCAAGGATAACATCGCGGACATCTTTACTAAGCCGTTGTCGAAGGGACCGTTAACACGGTTGAGGAGTTTACTTGGGCTGACTTCCACTTCCCACTTCAAGGGGGAGTGTTGAATTTTTTGAAGTGGAAGAAGGAAGTCGGGCGGTCTGCGGTTTGATAATAGCAGAGACCGCGCGGTCTGCACGGGTTGTTCTGGCAATCTGTTCTGATCGGCCAGGATGCTCATGTAATTTCGGTCTCCTTATTATTGCGCTGGGCGATCTGAGGAAAGGTGATCGCAGAGTCTGCTCTGTCTGCGGGTTTGGTTCTGGTTGGGTTTGCCTTAAACGATTGTTGTCTAAGTGCTTATGAGACCGAGCGGCCTGTTGCGAGACCACGTGTGGGTTGATGGGCGGTTATTGCATCCCTCTTTCGGCGGTGATGACATCCGACCTCGTGCCTATAAATAGGGGTGCAGGGCCCATCATTTCTAACTGAGAACTGTAAGAACTAGAGCCTGGATTGTTTGTGCCGGTCTCAATTTGAGGTCGCACGATTTTGGAAACAATTTGACCATTTGTTGTGTTCGCAGGTCTGCGGCCAGCAGCGAGCGGTTTGTTTCCTTGCTTACTTTCCAGAGGCTTGAATAATCAGTTCGTTAGCGGTCTCTGTCTGCGATCTGGATTGTTGTAGTTCTTGTGTTGTTCGCAGCAAGCACTGTGATCAGGCGACCTCAGCGGTCAGGTTATCTCGAGATGCGGGTAGGTGATAGCTAGAGCAGTTTCTTCTGCTTATGTTCGCGGGTAGCTTCAGTGATCGGGCAACCTCTTGGTCTGGCGGTCTGAAGTGCGCATAGGTTCTATTTTCAGTAGTGGAATAAAGCAGCAGTCTATGCGGTCTGGATTTGTGGTCTGGCAGCTCGCAGGTCATCACGCATGTTTCTGTTCGCGCGGTCTCAGGAGTAAGCCGGACGGTCTGGTGGTGCAGCGGTCTCTGGCGGCTTCTATTTGGCAGTTCGCCGGGACTTGTTGTTTTTGTTGTTTTGTGCTTCTCTCTTTCGTGATTCTTATGAATCATGTCTCGCCATGTATACCTCGCATTGTAAAGAGGAAACTGTAGTTAATTTTCAAGTGCATTATCCTGTCTTCTCATTGTCATTGTGTTGCTACACTTGTGGAATGTTGCGAAGCATTCCGTTTAATTTTCTTCACCTCCAACCCTCTCAAATTTTTAACAATACCATGAGATGTTATGTTAAAGAAAAATAGAGCAATGAAATTTGAAAGCCAAGAAAAATTATATATATGTCTTAGTGAATATTCAAAAATTCAAAGAGAAAATTTACAAAATCATTTCAAAATAACCCAAAATAATTTCTCACTATATTTATTAATCACCTCACAACCTTACTCTAAAATATTTTGAAAAAGGATGAATATGAATTGTTTTACATACTTCACCTACATAATTATGAATAATTAATTATGAGTACCTAAATTTCTAGGTGATAAAATTAATTATCATGCAAAGTCAAAAGATTTTTTAAATTCAGACAATAAATATAACTACAAAAGATCTTATTGCTTTCAACATATAGTGTGTTGTCATGATTAGTATATGAATCTATTATGTTTTGCATGTATCTCATTTATATGCTGACCATAGCAAAAACTTATATCACTAAGGGAAAATCAATTAGAATAATCACTTTATTATATGTCTAAAATTGAAATACTATTGGTGATTACATGCAACATTATATCAATTAATTTTATGGCATAACATTACATTCAAAACTTATCATTCATGCTATTTATCTAATAATGCCATAATGAATCAATCTTAAAGTAGAACAATTGAATGTTAAAATTCATAATGACTATGTTACCTTAAAATAAAATTAGAAATTAATCTCTCATAAAAGGCCATAGTTTACAAATTGTTTCCATAGTACAAATTGCTTAGGAGGTCCATGATAATTCACCCACATTATGTGTCTAATAATAGCGAGGGCATATGATTGTATGCATTAGATGACCTAACCTCCAAGTCATGTCTTGTCCTTAACCGGGGAGGGTTCTAGTGAGGCCTTGCGAGGCACTAGGGGGAAAGAGTGCTAGGTTGAGCGTTCTCTAGTGTGTGCATATGGGATTAACGCCCCATCCTACAGCATGTGTGCAGCTCCTCATGCCCATCCGTCACTTTGTACGGGGTTAGTGTGTAGGCATATGGTTAGGGTATTATAATATAGGACATACCTATATCTTATTTTTGCATGCACACTTTATGATTATAGTCTTCATGCATTCTTGGGTTGACTAAACTTGCTTCTCTTGTGTTTTGCATATTTTATCATTTTGAACCTTAATGATCTTGTAAAACACAAATATTTGAAAACCAAATAAAAATATAAAAATCATTTTTGAACAAATAAAACATGCTTAAATAGCCTTCTAATCATTTACAAATTCTCTGAAATTTCTACGATATGAAGGTCTATATACATACTATCTATGCTAAATAAAATGTTTTTCAAAAACCTCAACAATAGCATACTTTAACGCCAGGCATTAGCCTTTTTTCCCAGATTGAAATTCTTGTTTATCTACACTATTTCATATATTTTTCTAATGATTTTTCTCTGTTTATTTTCTCATATTTGAAATTATTTTGTTATTAATTTGGTTATTTTATTCCAAAATAAAAAAATTCAAATAATTCAAAATGATCAAATATATGTTTTTGTTATTTGTTTTGCTTTAGAATTTTGTACAAAATTATGATTTGACTATAAGAGTTCACAAGAGCAAACATCTTAGTCATTTTTGTTTCAAATGATCAAAATTGATTTTAGGCATACACTTAAAGATCGTCTTCAATGTCTAATTTTTAAATCAAATTTCTTAAACATTGTTTTACTTCATGCCTGACCTTAATCTGATTATGTGCAATGAAATAGTCTATAGAAAATTATGTATGATTGCCTAGCATGCCTCTAAGTATGAGTAATGTTTTATGCTAATCAATGATTCACTCACTCACTATTTTGGTAATCTACATGCGCTCATAATCTTAGTCTTGCATGATTGTGTAGTGTAATAATTTTAACATATTAAGTTGTATGTCTATATTACCTACACCTTCATTCAAACATAAATTTCTTGCACACATAGAAGTGTTATTTTAATTATATAAATGTTTGCAACAACAAGTGAATTCGGAGACCTTTGTCCCAAACAAAAATATTAATGAAATAATATGCCAAAGATAACTCCACCAAGCACTACTCACCCTCCTGATAAGTCTTAATGAGCATTGTGAGGTTGAGCACCTTAGAAAGAATTGTAAAGTGTCTTGCGCAAACATATTTCATTTTACCACTTCTATTTGTACACTGGATCACTAAAAATGAAAAAAACTTATACATATGCTTATGTGATCCCCCAAGCACTACTTCGCTCCCTGATAAGTCTTAATGAGCATTATGTGGATGAAGCACCTTGGTACGTAGTTGTACTTATGTTTTGTGCTTTGAAATTTTATCCTAGATGTGATGTGTGGAAGTAATTATAAGATTACTATCTTAATATTGTTGTTACTATTCCATTACATATGTCATGTGCTTTGATTAGTTTACTTGTATACTTTTATCAAAACACTTTGCACACATCATTGATTTTTTCATAAAGCTTCTACTCATGAGAATTGGATCCTAATGCAAAATTACGTAATTCTCTAAAAACTAAAGTAAACGCACTAGATTGCAATGCATGTATTCTACAATATTTTCTTTACTTGAAATACGAATTGGTCACATTGTAGCTATTATCTTTTTGAATATGTTAAATCATGCTTGCCTATTTATTATGAAACTTTTTTTTATAGAAAATTGCTCATTGGTGAAAAGTCTAAATATATTGTTGGAATGGCCAAAGTATAAAAAAAAGTACTACTGTAAATAATTATTATTTTTTTCGTATCTCAAATTTGATCTTATACCATGTGCTCTCATGCTTATTTCTACATTGTGTTTTCACTTGTGCTTGTCAAATAAAATTGCATCTCTCTAACAAGTAATATCACTCTTAAAATATAGCAAGTGAGTACATTCCTTTGGTATAATCTTTGACTGTTGTTCGTTCACGCTTATCATCTATCTTTCTGCTGTGTTACTCTCTCCTTTAGCTCGATCATAACTTAACTTATGTTAAAACACAACTCTTACTTCCTCTCTTAGGTATGCTCTACCTTTTGCCCTCTCTCTCTTTTTTTACACTCCACCCACTTTTGCTAATAACAAAAGGGGGAGAATAAAATGATAAATCACAAGGAGTATGATTCACTAGATTAAGGGGGAGCATGAATCTCGTCTATGGGTGCATAATCTAAGGGGGAGCACATAAGTAGGGGGGGTAGGATTCACTAGATTAAGGGGGAGCATGAATCTAGTCTATGGGTGCATACTCTAAGATGGAGCACATAAGTAGGGGTAGCAAAATTTAATAATTTATAATTCTTATAAATGTCTAAATATTGCTTGTATCATAATCCTTCTAAAAACACATCTATCTTATATCTGATTTATCTCTATTGGATTTGGTATTATCAAAAGGGGAAGATTATTGGAACACGGTTCTTCCGCATCCCTTTGATTTGAGAATACAAAAATCCTACTTGTATTTGATCTTGTTTGCCATTGTGTTTTTAGTACGCAGGCTTGCATAGTGATGAAACTAGTAGGTGGAATTATTGGTCTGGAACAACTCAATGCTGAAGTATGGAAATTGGTCTAACGCCAGGCGTTAGAACCTAACGCTAGGCGTTAACGTGCAACTCACCGGGATGATTATGGCAAGGAGGAAGCAGCCGTGATTGCAGGGGGAAGTTTAGGAATAATCTGACCAAAGGCCAGTGTTAGCCTTAACGCCAGCGTTAGGATTGCCTAAAATAAACAATTCCTAAAGTGCAGAATCTCCTTCCTATTTTAAAGATCCGAGCCATCAAAATATTACTAAACTGGGTCAACGCCCAGCGTTAGCCTTAACGCCGACGTTAGCTCAAGTTCTATAAATTGGATGATTTCATCTTCTCCAATGATTGATTGATTAGAGCCCTACTCCAGCACTCCAGAAACACAATCAGGGCCATATTTCCAGACCAACACATCTCCCACTCAATTTCAAAAGGTGGAATCGAAGGAGGCTTGGATCAACACGCTAACTCAACGCGAAGAGCGCACGCTTGGACTTCAATGATCTTCAGCGATTCTTCGGCGCCTCCTTCATATTACCTCATATGAAGTTTTTATATTTGTCTTTTGTATTTGTCCTTTATATTTATATTTGTAATCGGTTAGTGAATTCTCCTCGTGTTGGCGACTAGGTCTGGGTAGGACATATGGCTGAAATTCGTCTCGTGTTGGCGACTAGGTCTAGGGAGTAGATATAGGGGGTGCTCGAGGCCTTTCTGGTGATAGATTGGCTAGAGCGGCTTGAGGCCGTATCTGGGGAGAGATCGGCTAAATCCAATCGGTTTGTGGCATACGAGTCAGTATAGAAAAAAAAAGAGATTTTACTTTATCGCCTATGATTTCTAGCATCATAAGAAATCAAGTTTTGTAATCTTATATCTCAAGTTAATAAAATCATGTCTCTCATTAATATTACTTGATTTCTTCTTTTTGTGTGGTTTATCACTAAATTAATCTCTTATCATTTCTAATATTTCAAAATATAAAATAAGTTTTTAAAACCCTTATTCACCCCCCCCCCCCCCACTAAGGGCGCCTCACGATCCAACAGCTTCCCCAGTTGCAGCCTAATCTTTCATATGCTGAAGAACCTGTTTGTATTATGGAGACTCAGGATCGTGTGTTGCGGAGAAAGACATGCGGTTTGCGGAGTATTATGGAGGCTAAATCCAACCGGTTTGCAGCCTAATCTTTCTTTCCCCCTTGGCTTGTTTTTCGCCAAAATTCTTTCTAATCCTCTTTTTTTTTTGTAAAAAGTACTATTGGTTTTCTTGTGTTAGGATTTCTGTCCCTAACTTAAAAAATTGTCAAGTGAATTTGTGAGGGCATGTTCTGGTAGTCCAGATATGGGCTCTGATAGAAGAAGGTTAGGTTAGTTTAGAAAATTTAGGAAAAAAATGTGTTGAAGTCCAAAATCGATGGGACCTCCCGTCGATCGACGAGATCGTCCCGTCGATTTTCGGCCTCAGCTGGGGAAAGCTGTTTTCCCAGCCTTTAAATGAGAATCGATAGGTCTTCCCGTCGATCGACGAGACTACCCATCGATCGACGGAGTGTCCCATCGATCGGTGGGACCGCCTGTCAATTTTTTCCTTTTTTTCCTTGTTGCAGCCTTTTTCCTTGTCTTGTTTCTTTTCTTCTTCATGCAGGTAGCTTGATTTTTATTCTTTTTTGTCTTGGGGGGGGGGGGGTTCTGTTAAAGGTATGAGCATTTGGTTGTCTTTCCCCTTGTTTAGAGTGAGATCATTGTTCAGGTAGTGATTCTCAGTGAAGAGTATTGCTTCTTCCTCACTATTTTTAGCAATCGGGCTGGATGTAAGGTTTCCTTAGTGGTTATGGGCTGCATGTAGCGGTTTTCTCCTTGATGACCCTTTTTTCCTGAAATCTAGACTAGTCAGTTGTGTCATTCTCGAGTTATAGGTAGTCGATTTGGGGTTGTTGGTGTTGGTGGATTAAAGACACCGCCATAGTGCCCTGCACTTAAATTGGATATTTTTACGGGATTTTACCCGAGTTGGTTGGTTTGTTGTTTGTTAGTTTTACTACTGGTGTGCTGGCGGAGGTATCTCCCACCGTAGTTGCTGGATACTGTCCAATTCGGGTGTGTCAGGCTATAAGATAACCTTACCCTTGGGCCCTTGTGAAGTTTGTTCTGTGGGTGTGCTGGCGGAGATATTCCACCTACAGTCACCGAATTCTTACCGGTGTTGGCGTTTGCTGAACACTTAATTATAAAGATTGTTATAGCATTGTTTATACTTTCATATTATAGATGTATAGATATGCTTTTGGCTTTCCACAGTTCTTGGTGTTGTCAGGTATATGTGAATTTTCACGTAAGTGTTTCCACTGTTATTTATCATGCATATTGTGCTTTACGTTAAGTATAGTTGGTCTTGGGTTGGTACCCCTATTGACCGTTGTTTACTTTATTTTGTTTCCTGCCGCCACTTGTACCTTATTATTGAGGCATTCTCTCTCTTTTGAATGCCTCAGGTTCAGAGCAGTAGCGGTCTGTGGAGCTAGAGCGGGTGTTTCAGTATTGCAATAGCAGCTTTCACTGTTTCTTCTCACCATTGTGAGGTAGATGTTCGTTATTTTGTTTTGTTTTAGTTTAGATAAACTATTGAGATCTGTGGGTTGGTGTCAGGTTGTTGACACACACAAAGTTTGTTGATTTTGGAAACTTTGCTAGCTGCTAGTTGTTTTCTTGCTCTTTTGGAGTAGTTTATTTGCTCTCTGTGAGGTTTTATGCTAGGATTGCATGTTAGGTATTTTAAGTATAAAAAAGGGCTTATATCAATCATTCATAACTTCTTTTCAAAACGAATCTCACTCTGTTTTTAAAGGTTATAAATGGTCTTTTCATACTTATACTAAACCTAGAAGTCTGCATAACATGTTATATCATTGGATTGCTATGTTCATATAAGGTAATAAGTAAATAAAACCTAGTATTTTCTGTTGCGTATTTCTACTTACACCGTTATTCGTGGATTAGTTGATCCACTGAACTGAGGGACACTGTTAATAAACTTAACTCAAATCATGTTTTAAAGTTATAATTCATGGATATTTCATGATAAGTAATAGGAATAGGAGTTGCCTGAGCGTCTACAGTTGTCCCATGCACGGCGTGGTATCACGATGCATATTTTCTCTTACTCTAACATATTATTTAATACGGAGAAAATGCGGGTTGTGACAGTCTCCACCTATACTATGGGAGGAACCTCTTGGGTATCCAGATCTTTATTCTCATCCCCTTTTAGGTGTATTGGTAGGCTAAGGACAAGGAAGACATGTGATACTTGGACTCAGGATGCTCCAAGCCCATGACGGGCGATAAAGCAAAGTTCATTAGCCTCATGATGAAGAATGGAGGGATGGTGACTGTTGGTGACAATGGAAATGGAAGGATCATGGGCATTGGTATAGTGCATAACTGTTGAAACTAGAACTTGGTCTCTTATGGAGTTCGGGCCCCCAAAAGTGGGTGGCAGCTAGCACTTACTGATCCCTCAGAAGGAACAGACCGAAGTCTCAGAACTAGACACAGACCCTTAGTCGTAGCGAGGAGGTCCCACCACACACCCGGAAGATCTTAGAGCGCTTCCCCTCCCACGCCAAATCTGAGACTGGGCACCTTGGAGATCCTGAGAGCTGAATCAAGATAACCAAGGGAGAAGGAAGCTCAGAGTACTGAGACTGGATCCCCTCCAAAGGTGCCCTTCAAGGTCTATATATAGTGTTTTGCTCATGGTCTGCTAACAGCCGGATTCTGCCTTAGACGATTGCTATTCTCAACCCAAAATGGTCTGTCAACACCCAAACTCTGATGTTTGGAGAGACTAACTACAGACCACCAAGGGCTTCCTGGTAAAAACATCCATGGGCCCTTACTTGGCGAGCCGCCCACAAGGGTCCCGCTTGCCTGGCTTCCTCCGGGTAGCTTGCAAGAGCAAGCCTGGCTCGCCCACAGGGAGGAGGTCCCACTCGCTCTAGCAAGCCCGGCTCGCTCTCTTTTATGCGAGCCAGGTTCGCAACACCAGACTTGGCTGGGCTCGCCCCTTCTACCTTAGCGAACATAGGGGTTGTACACAATCCCCGCTATTCGCGAGGCTTCATTAGGCTCGCGAAGAAACGTCCAACCCTTGGTGTTCGCCGGCCCCTTGCTGACATGAAAAGAATCTTTTGGTGGGCCCCATCCCCAATGCTATAAATACCATTCCTTCTGGCCGGTGCATGAACTTTTCTCTCTCTTTTCTCTTTTGATGTTCCTCGCTTTTCCGCCAAGATGTCCACCAAAGAAGAGGCATTGGCTTGCCTTAAGGACTTACAGGAGATCCAGAAGGCCAAAGCTGCAGAGCTCGCCCCCTGGAATTCTCGGCAACCCACTCCGCCCCCGCCTCAGGTCAAGAAGGTGAAGACCGTCCGACGTCCGTCTGGGGAGTATGGGTCATCACCCCTGTTTCCATCCACTCGCCACAAGCCCGCCTCACAGGTTCTATTGTCAAAGGTTCGATAATCCCAGATTTACTCGACTAACTTTGTTTCTTTGTTCGCAGAATCCTCCCCCCGTAGAAACTATCGTTGGGAAACCACCAATGGTATCTCGCATCACGTCCCCCGGGAGGACTGACTTACCCCCACCCCCAACCCCCCTCCCGCGGATATTGGGGCCACCGACATGCGAGTCCCATCCTCACGACCTGGTGAGTTGTTCGCCTCGCTATCTCTTGCGACTCTTCGACCATTGAAACCACGTTACTCCTTTTGTGAAGTGACCCCTCTCACTACCCCGGAGAGGCGAACCCCTACTTCGGTGGGCTCTTCAGCCCCACCTAAATCGACCATCCTCACTCTGACATTTGGTGTTCTAGGACAACCGAGTCTGGGCGGGTCACTACTTGCCGACACCCGGGTCACGGACGACATGACGCACCGTCCTGGCCTGGGGAAGTCTATTCCTCCCGCCTTCACTGAAGCCTTCAAGGGCGAGCCGAGCTCTTCTCGCCAACGACCCCGTACCATCCTGATTTCGCGAGGTTAGCTAATCTTTATTGATTGCCTCTTTTCCACCCCAATTGTTGATCTCTTCCCCATAGGTTTCCCCGAGACACCACCCCCCCCCCACCCGAGTCAGAGCACTGAGAGGAGGATATATCGCCACCGCCTTCGCCGAACCAGGTCGCTGACATCCTCGGGGACCCCGGCAATCCGGAGCAAATGAAGAGATGGGTCACTGAGCTGTTCCAGAAATATGGCATCATGCTGCGAGACCTATACGACCAGAACTGGATAGACAGGGCTGCTTATGAAGAGATGTTTACCGCCATGGAGGACGCTACGCGTGCCTCCTTGCTGAGATTCGACATGTCGCTTGCGATGAGGTCACCTTGCCCGGGATGCACCTTGCGTTAATCAAAGATCAGATGCGACTAATGCAGCACGAGGTCCTATCGGTTCGTGTGTACCACTACCCGAAAGTACCACCGCATTCTAGGGTGCGAGGTCGCGGCCGATGAAAGTGGATTAATTACTAAACAATGTTGTTTGTTATTTCTCGCTCGCACCTATTACTTCCCCTAGGGGTCTCGAACAATTTGTGAATCTGTAATATGGATATTTTTGCTCGCCCGTGGGCTTCTGCTTTTGCTTTTCATTACTTCTACCGCTATGTTAACTGTGCTCGCAAGTCGCTTGTTTTTTATTTGATATGCCTTCCTCGCTTTAAGTTAGGCTCGCGAACTGCTGCCTCGCCTTCGCAATTTTTATTTCTTTCCATGCAGCTACCCCTGCTGACTTTTGGGCAAAATGACGTACCTTCTTGCTTGGCTCGCCTGTGGTGAGTCAGAGGGTATCGCTAGGACGCAAGCCCACCCAGAGCAGATAAAGGTTCAAGAAGCCGAAACATCGCAGCGTAGTTCAGCTAACTGCACCCAATGGCGCTTCGAATCCTTCCCGCACTTTCCATTTCTATAAATAACCGCCGGTCTTTCTTCTCCAACCACCTCATTAACTATTTTCAACCTTTTCCCTTTCTTCTAGGCTCTCTCGCTGTTCATGGCTCACACTAGCGCTTCTCTCGGCTCACTGTTATTTTATCCATGGTTGCTGATGGAGAATCCGAAGGGCGGGCCAAGTGCGCTTGGGCCTGTTGGACATGTGTGTCACATCCCTTTGTTTGAGAATAACAAATCCCATATTGTATTTGATATTGCTTGTAGTGTGTTTATAGTATGCAGGAACGATAGGTGCAATACTCCACAGGTAGAAGGCAGATGACTTCAAAAATCTGGAAGAATGCGCTACCGCCATCGCTAGTGCTACCGCCAGGCGCTAGCTCAGGTTTCGTTCGACAAACTTCGAGCTGCGTTCGATGAAAAGTTTGTTCGACAAAAAGTTCCATTCGACGAACTTCGAGCCACATTCGACGAAATTTTTGCCGCCAATTTCGACAAACATTTCCGTTTGACGAACTTCGACCTCCGTTCGACGGAAATTTCATTCGACGAATTTCATTCGACGAAAGTTTGTCACGCAGCTGACGGTTTTCGCAACCGCTCCACAAGAACGCTACCGCCAGTGCTAGTGCTACCGCCTGGCGCTATCTCAAATTCGTGCACAGTGCCACGCCGCCGATGGTTCCGCAACCGCTCCACACGAACGCTACCGCAGGCGCTAGGAGCTAACGCAGGCGCTATCTCCAAGTTCTATAAAATGATGGGCTCTCTCTCGTCTTGAGTTAGTGCTTTCAGAGAGATTACCTGTGCCATATTTCCAGAGCTGCTACTCTGCCGAAAGTTCATCTCCCACTCAAATTCAAAGAAGATTTCTGGAGAAGGAAGCCACCACGCTGCATCCGAAGAATGATCGCTTCAACCTTGCTTATGCTACAGCGATCCTTCATCCTCAACTTCAGAGATCTCTTATAGGGAGCTTCATTATTGTCATATTTATTTTCATTCCATAATTTTTGTAATCGTTAAGTTAATTCGCCTTGTGTTGGCGACTAGGTCTGGGTAGCACTTAGGGGGAAATTCGCCTTGTATTGGCGACTAGTTCTAGGTGATTAGATCTAAGGGGGCTCGAGGCCATGTCCGGGGAAGGATTGGCTAGAGAGGCTTGAGGCCTTATCCGGGGAAGGATAGGCTAAAGCCAACCGGTTTGTGGGGATACAAGTCGGTATAGAAAAGGAAAAATTGTATTACTTTATACGCCTCCGATTTCAAGCAATATTGAAATCAATTTATGTAAACACATTTTCTATATAATATATTCATGTCTCTTTCTGTGTTTACTTGATTTCTATCATTTGGCGTAATTTATAAAATTGCAAATTACAATTGTTTCCTCCTTTAAGTTTAATTGTTATTTCATTCCATGTTTCTCTAAACAATTTTAGTAAAAATTATCAAAGATTTTTATTCCCTTATTCACCCCCCCCCCCCCCCTCTAAGGGCGCCGTAAGATCCAACAAGTGGTATCAGAGGAGGGTTATTCCAAACGGTTTAAAAACCAGGAATAATGGCGTCTTATGATCTCGCTTTTTCCGAGGGTTAGGGAATTAGTAGACCTCCACTATTTACTGGGTCAAATTATAATTATTGGAAAAATAGGATGCGTTGTTTTCTAATGACCCTAGATATTGAGGTTTGGAACATGGTAGAAGAAGAATACACTCCTACATTGTTAGTTGGAGAGGTTATGTTAGAAAAATCCAAAGATAAATGGGATGATCGGGATAAACTCAAATGTAAGAATAACGCAAAAGCCATGAATGCTCTATTTTGTGCGTTAGATAGAAATGAATTTAATAGAATTTCTGCATGTACTACTGCATATGAAATTTGGAATCATTTGGAAGTTACTCATGAAGGTACATCGCCGGTTAAAGATTCCAAGCTTTTCCAACTGGAGTCGGAATATGAAAAATTCCGAAAGGATGAAAGCGAAGATGTTGATGGTATTTACACGCGCTTCACCAAGATCGTCAATGCTTCAAAAGCTCTTGGAAAGACCTTCTCAAATGGCGACTTGGTCCGTAAGATCCTTCGTTCTCTTCCTCCAAAATTCAACCCGAAGGTGACAGCCATTTCAGAATCGCACAACTTAAGAACGCTCCAAGTTGAGAGCCTCATTGGGAATCTCAAAACCCATGAGGTAGAACTCAAAATCCAATTTGATGAATACAACAAGGAGCCAAAGAAGAAGGCGTTGGCACTAAAATCAAAGAAAGAGTGCCAAGAGGATGAGGATGAAGAAAGCCTTTTGGTGAAGAACTTCCGAAAATTCATGCACAATCCGGAAAGGAGAAACACCTTTCGAAAATATTTCCAAAAGGGTGAAAGATGGAAAGGGTCATCTTCAAAGAAGGAAAAAGAGAGCGACAATGAAGAGAGATCTCCACCGGAATGCTATCATTGTAGAAAGACGGGGCACATAAGGAGCAAATGCCCAAAATTCTTGAAGGAGAAAAAGGAGAAACGGCACAAAGGGAAAGAAAAGAGGAAGGTGCTAAAGGCAAAGACATGGGATGACTCATCTTACTCCTCCTCCGAAGAATCAAGCGGGTCTTCATGATCAAGCGAAGATGAGGAAGCAAACATGTGCTTCATGGGACACGGAAACGAGGGCGACGACACCAGTGTTCCTAGTGACACTGAGGTAACTCCTCCAACTTATGATGAATTGTTTAATGAATTCCGTGAAACTTGCAAAGCTTTTGATAAAAATATGAAAGAGTATTTTATTCAATCGTGAAAATGAATCTCTTATTAAAGAAAATCAAAAGCTTTCCAAAAAGGTAATTATTTTAGAAAAGAGAAAGGTTTCTTGCCAAGCCACAAAATTGGCAAAAGACATTGAAGAGTCACTTTCTAAAGCCCTCTCTCATGCCAAAATTCTTACAAAAGAGAAGGGGGAATTAGAAAGGAAATTAGAAGCCTCTCTTTTGCAAATCAAAAATAATAAAAAAAGGTTTTGAAAATAGGTGTGTCATGCTTGTGAAAGAAAACTCTTCACTTAAAGCACAAGTTCATGATCTCACCATGGCCATTAAAAAATTTGGAATAGGCCAAAAATCTCTGGAAATGATTTTAGGGAACCAGTGCCATGGTTCTGGAAAATTTGGGCTCGGATATCGAGGTGAGGGCTATCGCCCGGCGCTAGCACCTCATACCAGAAACCTGAATTTTCTTTTTCAAAATGATTTTCTTCTGTAAATCCAACTTATTTCAGCAAGAAAATATTCCAGAAAAGGGTCTCAACCCCCTTTATTTCATGTGCAAATTGTTATAGGTTGGGTCATACATCTAGTTCTTGCAGGAAAATAAAACAAAATGCTTTAAAACAAATCTGGGTACCTAAGGCTTCCACTTATTCTATGGGTGGTACCACTTGGGTATCTGGATCTTTACACTCATCTTCTTTCTAGATGTGCAGGCAGGCTAAGGATAATGAAGACGTGCGGTACTTGGATTCAGGATGCTCCAAGCACATGATGGGCAATAAAGCAAAGTTCCTTAGCCTAGAAAAGAAGAAGGGAGGGATCGTGACGTTTGGTGATAACGGAAAAGGAAGGATCATGGGAATTGGTACAGTTGGTAACAAATCCTTTACTATATCTAATGTTCTTTATGTGAAAGGATTAAAACACAATTTAATTTCTATTAGCCAATTATGTGATAAAGGATTAGATGTGTTATTTGAATCTTCCACAAATCTATGCAAAATATCTAATCCTATTACAAACAATATTTTACTAACTGCACCAATAATACACAATGTTTATATAGTTTCATTTCATGATCTTTCAAAATCATCATTAAAATGTTTTATTACCAAAAATGATGAACTTGAACTTTGGCATAGAAGGCTAGGACATGCTAGCACAAAGCTTATTGTAAAACTTGCCAAAAGAGATTTAATTAGAGGATTGCCTAGATTAAATGGAAATTTACCTTCACTTTGTTCACCATGTCAAAAAGGTAAAATTACTAGATCCTCTTTCAAAAGTAAAAATGTTATTTCTACTACAAGACCTTCGCAATTAATTCATATGGATCTTTTTGGTCCCGTTAGCACCGCAAGTCTTGGTGGTAATTATATACATATGTTTTAATAGATGATTTTTCTAGATATTGTTGCACAATATTTCTCTCATCCAAAATCCGAAGCTTTTTGTGAATTTTCAAAATTATGTATTCGCATTCAAAATGAAAGTAATTTAAAAATTAAATGCATTCGCTCGGATCATGGAGGAGAATTTGAAAATGAAAAATTTACATCTTATTGTGATATGTTAGGCATAAAACATGAGTTCTCCGCACCACGCACACCACAACAAAATGGTGTTGTAGAAAGAAAGAATAGGACACTTCAAGAGTTAGCACGCACTATGTTATGTGAATATAAATTATCTAAGTCCTTTTGGGCTGAAGCCGTAAACACATCATGTAATGTTATAAATAAAATCATGCTTCGCCCATCTTTAAATCTCACACCATATGAACTTTATTTTGAAAAGAAGCATAATGTATCTTACTTCAAAGTTTTTGGTTGTAAATGCTTTATTTTAAATACAAAAGATAGCTTGGGAAAGTTTGATGAAAAATGTGATGAAGGAACATTTCTTGGATACTCTTAAACTAGTAAAGCTAATAGAGTTTTTAATAAAAGAACTAGAAAAGTTGAAGAATCAATTAATGTGAAATTTGATGAGCTTGTTCCTTTATAGAAAAACTTTCTGCAGGTAAAGAGGATGATCTATTACCTCCTTTGGAGCATGGTGATGAAGAACCTTCAAAAGAAGAAGAAGAGGAGGCCAAGAAAGATGTATATGTACCTCCAAGCATCTTAAAATTCACAAAGGGTCATCCACAGGAACTTATAATTGGTGAACCATCTATCGGGGTAAGAACTCGCTCTTCTCTTCATGAATCATTTTCAAATATTTGTTTTGTTTCCGATATTGAACCAAAAACCGTTTCTATCGCTATGAATGATAAATTTTGGTTTTTGGCTATGAATGAAGAGTTAGAACAATTTGAGCGACATAATGTTTGGAAATTAGTTGAAAGACCATCTAATCACCCGGTTGTAGGTGTAAAATGGATTTTTAAAAATAAATTAGATGGTGAGTCTAGAATCACTAGAAATAAAGCACGATTAGTAGCACAAGGATATTCTCAAATCTAGAGGATAGATTTTGATGAATCTTTTGCACCCGTTGCTAGATTAGAGTCTATAAGAATTTTTCTAGCATTTGCAAGCTTTAAAAAAATAAAACTATTTCAAATGGATGTGAAAAGTGCTTTTCTAAACGGGTTTGTAAAAGAAGAAGTTTATGTTGAACAACCCCCCGGTTTTATTAGTGAAAATTTTCCAAATCATGTTTATAAACTAGAGAAAGCACTTTATGGTTTAAAACAAGCGCCTCGTGCATGGTATGAAAGACTTACATCATTTTTATTAAAGCACGGTTATATTATGGGAAGTGCAGATAATACTCTCTTCATTAAGCACAACAATGATGATATAATTATTTTACAAATATATGTTGATGATATTATCTTTGGATCTACTAATGAAGAGATGTGTAAAGAAGTTATTTTAGTGATGAAAAATGAATTTGAAATGAGTCTTGTAGGAGAACTTTCTTATTTCCTTGGTTTTCAAATATCACAAAGAGTTGATGGTATCTTTGTATGTCAAACTAAATATGTCTATGATATGCTTAAACGTTTTGGATTTGAAAATTTTAACATGCTTCTACACCAATGAGTGCATCACTAAAATTAGGAAAAGATGAATCAGGAATTTCTATAGATCAAACTTTATATAGAGATATGATAGGATCTCTACTTTATCTAAGTGCAACTAGACCCGATATTATGTTTGTCGTATGCTTATGTGCTCGATTTCAAGCCAATCCAAAAGAATCTCATTTCAAAGCGGTAAAACGAATTTTTAGATATCTTATTGGTTCATCTAAACTAGGATTATGGTACCCGCACAATAATTCATTTACACTTCACGGCTACTCTGACTCGAACTATGCCGGTTGTTCACTTGATAGAAAAAGCACTAGTGGTACTTGTCATTTTCTAGGACCTTCATTAGTTGCATGGTCTAGTAGGAAACAAAATTCGGTTGCACTCTCCACCACGGAGGCCGAATACATTGCATTAGGGAGTTGTTGTGCACAAGCACTATGGATGAGCCAAATTTTAGAGGACTTTGGTTTTCATCTAAAACTTATTGAATTAAAATGTGACAACAAAAGTGCCATTGATCTCACAAATAATCCGGTACACCACTCTAGATCCAAACATATAGATGTGCGTCATCATTTCATAGGGGATCACATTAAAAAGGAAAATGTAAGGATTAGTTTCATTGGCACGGACTCTCAACTTGCTGATATATTTACTAAACCTCTTCCCGATGCAAGGTTTCAAATGTTAAGGTTGGAATTAGGAGTCTTAGACATCTTAGGATGAATAACATGTAAAATGCTAATGTTTTATGCAATTTGAACAATCAAGACATCTCTGAATATTAAATAGTTTCTGCATAAGACTACTCTTAAGACCCCTAACCAATATCAAAAATAAAAAATTTAAAATTCTTAAAAAATCATGTACTGTTTGCCGCGCTATCACTAGCGCCGGCGCTAGCGTGGGAGTTTGATTTTTCTGATTTTTAAAATTTCCAAAAATCTTTATCATTATATACTATGCTTAAAATCATTATCATTATCTATATTACAAAAGCTCGATCATGCTTTATCATTTATAAGAAATGCATCCTTACTACCCTCACCCCACCTTCTTTTGATAATACCAAAAGGGGGAGATTAATTGTAGAAATCTATATAGGAGAAATATAGAAGATTAATGGGGAGAATAATTAATGTAATCTATCATTTAGGGGGAGTGAAACATAAATTGCATTTATTTATGGGGTGCATTAAGATAGGGGGAGTATGCACATTATCATGCTTATCATTTACTATAGTTGCACTATTATCTTGCTTATCATATACTATAAACACTATTATTGATTTCTTGCTTAGAGAATTTGTTATTATCAAAAGGGGGAGATTGTTGGACATGTGTGTCACATCCCTTTGTTTGAGAATAACAAATCCCATATTGTATTTGATATTGCTTGTAGTGTGTTTATAGTGTGCAGGAACTATATGTGCAATACTCCACAGGTAGAAGGCAGTTGAATTCAAAAATCTGGAAGAATGCGCTACCGACAGCGCTAGCGCTACCGCCAGGCGCTAGCTCAGGTTTCGTTCGACAAACTTCGAGCTGCGTTCGACGAAAAGTTCGTTCGACAAAAAGTTCCGTTCGACGAACTTTGAGCTACGTTTGACGAAATTTTCGTTCGATGAAAATTTTGTTCGACAAACATTTCCGTTCGACAAACTTCGACCTCCGTTCGACGGAAATTTCGTTCGACGAATTTCGTTCGATGAAAGTTTGTTCTGCCACGCAGCTGACGGTTTTCGCAAACTGCTCCACACAAACGCTACCGCCAGCACTAGCGCTACCACCTGGCGCTATCTCAAATTCGTGCACAGCGCCACGCCGCTGACGGTTCCGCAACCGCTCCATACGAACACTACCGCAGGCGCTAGGAGCTAACGCAGGCGCTATCTCTAAGTTCTATAAAATGATGGGCTCTCTCTTATCTTGAGTTAGTGCTTTTAGAGAGATTACCTGTGCCATATTTCCAGAGCTGCTACTCTGCCGAAAATTCATCTCCCACTCAAATTCAAAGAAGATTTCTAGAGAAGGAAGCCACCACGCTGCATCCGAAGAATGATCGCTTCAACCTCGCTTATGCTACAATGATCCTTCATCCTCAACTTAAGAGATCTCATATAGGGAGTTTCTTTATTGTCATATTTATTTTCATTCCATAATTTTTGTAATCGTTAAGTTAATTCTCCTTCTGTTGGCGACTAGGTCTGGGTAGGACTTAAGCGGAAATTCGCCTTGTGTTGGCGACTAGTTCTAAGTGATTAGATCTAGGGGGCTCGAGGCCATATCCGGGGAAGGATTGGCTAGAGTGGCTTGAGGCCTTATCCGGGGAAGGATAGGCTAAAGCCAATCGGTTTGTGGGGATACAAGTCGGTATAGAAAAGGAAAAATTGTATTACTTTATACGCCTCCGATTTCAAGCGATATTGAAATCAATTTATCTAAACACATTTTCTATATAATATTCATGTCTCTTTCTGTGTTTACTTGATTTCTATCATTTGGCGTAATTTATAAAATTGCAAATTACAATTGTTTCCTCCTTTAAGTTTAATTGTTATTTCATTCCAAGTTTCTCTAAACAATTTTAGTAAAAATTATAAAAGATTTGTATTCCCTTATTCACCCCCCTCTAAGGGCGCCGTAAGATCCAACAGGGCCTATCGGGATCATTCCTTCTTCTGCGCCTCGCTCACCGATGAGGAGTTCCTCACCATAGTGGACAAGTATATCCCTTCGGGATTTGTCGCTCGCCGTCCGGCGAGCTCTGCTGCCATAAACGGGATGTCTCCTGACGAGCTCGCCATCCCCATCGCTCACTTTGAGAATGGGCTGAGACTCCCTTTGTGGTCGGAAGTGCGCCAGGTATTTTACTCAACCTTTGCACTCTTTGCTCGCGGTCGCAAGAATCTTTCTAAACTTTCCTTGGTGATTTTCCCAGGTGCTCAAGTACTATGGCCTCTTACCGAGCCAGCTAACCCCGAACGTGATCGTCATGGTGGTCACGTTCGCCAGCTACTTGCGCGAGGAGAAGATTGAGTTCAGCCTCCTCATCTTTCGCAAGATCTTCTCCTTCAGTGCCTACAAGGATGGAATGACCCACTTTGCGAGCCAACATGTTACTGTGTGCGAGACGGTGAACAAGAGTCATTATTGGCATAAAAAATTTGTCCTTGTCAAAGGGGCCTTCGGCAACATTCCCTTCTCCCCCCTCCAGCGAGACGAGGCGACCTACCGCCCCCTACCTCACTCGGGGGGGATGACGCGAAGCTCTTCTAGTACTTGGAGGGAAAGAACTTCGAGGTCGCATACCTCCGGCAGAAGGTAGACTCGCTACTTCCGGTGCTCCAAGGAGAAGGTTTGACTCGCACTCGCAAACTCTCTATAATTTCTTGATTCCAGTGATTAATTCTCACTATTGCCGCCTTCACAGGAAAGCGGGATCTTCCCCTCTAACCCCCGCATGTGAGGGCTACAACCCTCACCTCCAGCTCGCTCGCTGTTGCTGTCGTCGAAGCGTGCTGAGCCCAAACCGGCTTAACTTCTGGGAAGAAGCGACCGCCGTCAGCGAGCACATCCGCCGTCAGCGAGCCCAAACCGGCTCAACTCCACTGACCACTTGGCCATCCTTCCCAAGTACTCCACCCCCTCCATGATGTTGCGAAGGGGGTGATCGGTCACCATCTTGATTGAGTGTGCCTGAAAGTAGGGTCGGAGCTTCCTGGCCGACACCACCAGGGCGAAGGCTAGCTTCTCTAAGATGGGATATCTGAGCTCAGCCTTCCTCAATACCCGACTAACATAGTAGATTGGAAGTTGCTTCTTCCCTTCTTCCCAGACAAGCCCTGAGTTAACTGCCTTGGGCCCTACCCCCAGGTACAGGGATAAGTCCTCCCCTTATCTCGGCCCCTGCATCAGCGGGGCTTGGGTTAGCTGTTCCTTCAGCGTCTGAAAAGCCGTTTCACATTCAGGGGTCCACTTGAACTTTTGGTTCCCTCGCAACATCTTGAAGAAGGACGAGCACTTCTCTCCCGCCCTGGAAAGAAACCTGCTTAGCCCGGCCATCTTTCCCATGAGACGTTGGACCTCTTTTTCACTCTTCGGAGACCCTAGCTCCATGATGGCCCTTACATTATCCGGGTTAGGCTCTACCCCTGCCGGGGTAAGCAAATGACCTAGGAACTTCCCTCGGCTGACCCCAAAGACACACTTCTGGGGGTTGAGCTTCATTTTGAATTTTCTCAAAGTCCTGAAGGTCCCCTCAAGGTCACGGAGGTGGGACCCGAGGTCCCGACTTTTGACCATGAGGTCATCCACATAGACCTCCAGGTTCCTTCCCTTTTGCCCTCGTAAGACCCTGTCCATCATTCGCTGGTACGTCGCCCCTGCATTCTTTAAACCAAATGACATCATTTTGTAACAATATCACCCCTCCCCCGTGATGAAGGAGTCATCCTTGATGTCTGTTGGGTGCATGCAGATCTGGTGGTAACCTGAAAAAGCATCTACGAAACTCATTAGAGAAAAATCAATGGCTGAAATAACCAGCGCGTCGATTCGAGGCAAGGGGTAACAGTCCTTAGGGCATGATTTATTCAATAAGGAGAAATCAACACACATCCTCCACCTCCCATCTCCCTTTTTTTCCATGACCACGTTGGAGACCCGGCCCGGATACTGGTTCTCAGATTCAAATCTTGCCTTGAGGAGCTTGCTCACTTCCTACTGGATGGGTGCCTCCAGTTTCTCCGTGATGGACCTATTCTTCTGGCAGATTGGGGGAGTACCGGGGTCGAGGATGAGGCGATGACACGCCACATCCGCATTGATCCCTGGCATCTTCGCGGCACTCCAGGCGAAGATGTCCACATTCTCTTGGACGCATGCCAAGATCTTCCTCCGGTCCTCGGGGCTGAGCTCCCCACTGATCTTTATCTTCTCGATCGCCCATGCCCTGGTGACGACCTCCAACTCCACCACCTCCTCCACAGCCTCTAGCCTTGACTGCTCCGCCCAGTCATTCTCCTTCCTCTTGCCGTAAGCAAGCACTTCGAATCCTCCTTCCATCTCCTCCCCCCTGATCACCATCAGCTCCTTCGCCCCTTCCTCCTGGGCTTCACCTTCTTCTCCTCCTCACTCCTTCCTTTCTTCTTCTCCTGCCTCTTCTGGCATTGCCGGCTCACCCATCTCCCTATCCCATTCCTCTGCTTCTGCCATCCAGGAGATGGTGTTCATGGCAGTCACATAGCACTGTCTCGCCACCTTAGGGTCTCCCCTTACCCAGACCTAGACTCCCCCTGAGTTGAACTTGAGGCATTGATGAAAGGTGGAGGGGATGCAATGGAATGCACTATTTAGGGGACGTCCGAAGATGGCACTGTAGCTACAGGCGGCATCCACTATGACAAAGAGGCAGTTCCGGGACTACCCCCCCCCCCCCCCCCCCAGACCACATGGAGGGCCACTCCTCCTTCCACCTCCTTTATCTCCCCCGAGATTCCAAACAACAGACATTCCGAGGCCAACACCATTCTAGCCTACACCTTCATTTCATCAAATGCCTTTTTGAAGATTACATTGATCGAGCTCCCATTATCCACGAGGATCCGAGAGACGGTGAAGTTCTCGATGGTTGTCTAGATGACCAGCGCATCGCAGAATGGGTCCTCATGGCCCGGCATGTCCTTCTGAGTAAACGCGATATTTTTTGCTGGGGGTGGGGCTTGGGATGTCGAAGCTACGCTCTGACGATAAATGTTCTAGAGGCTCTCCTTTCGGGTCGCCTCGATCCCTACTCCACCATGGATCACCCCGATCCCTCCTCGGGTCCCTACGTCAATCCTGTCCTCGCACCTCTCTTCCTCCTCCTCTTGAGGCAGGACCACTTCAATCCTCACCAGCCATTGCTCCCGCTATGCCGGCACTCTGCCATCCCTCATTTCCAAGAACTCTGGGCAGGTGGCCATCGCGTGACCTTCCTCCTGGTGGAATTCACAGTAGGGCAACGCCACCCCCTCCCCTTGGCCTCCGTCCCTCTGTTCCTCCTCCTGAGCCCGGCTCCTCCAGCTCTTCTTCCTCTTCCTTCTCTTCCTCACCGGACCACCATCGTCTGCTGAGGCGGGGGAGGAGGTGGCCTTGGGCCCTGTCTCCACCCTAGGGTGTGGGGTCTTCCTTGTCCTCCTTGGAAGTTGCCCCCTCCCGGGTGGAAACCCCTTCCTGGGCCCTGCACCACTCCTCCTTACTGCCTCCACCCCACCTCTGGGGCCCTTGCTTCTTCTATTCTCCTTGCCTCCGGCTGCCCAACCTTCGGCTCGCTCAGCCTTGCCAGCCTCTTCGTGAACTTAGGGTTAGCTGCCTCCCCCTCTATCTCCTCCGCCGCTCTCTCCATCAACTCCTCAAAAGACAAAGGATCCCTCCTCTTGAGATCCATCTTAAAGAACCCTGACGCGCAGATCTCGCACACCGCTATAGACGGTAGCTAGACTGCGGCACGAAATGGCAGTGTACCGATCGTTCAAGTAATATAAAACGAGGAGCAAATCCCCGAGTATCGAATCTCGAAGGAACACAGTAAGGTGGAGTTTACTTTCAAGGAAGGACTTGAGATCGAAGTCCTTTAGGTCGGATGAAACGTGAACGGGGTGGATTGGATTATGGAAAGCAAAAGAAAACAACTACTCAACTACTCCTATGCAGGCTTTGAGCGCACTGCTTCGCTAGGCGGGATGGAAACAAGGCAGGCCTTGAGCGCGCTACTTCATAAAGCGGATGGATGAGTATGCAAGCGGATGGAAGGGTTAGTGCGGAATCGAACTGTGCAGGCCTTGAGCGCACTGCTTTGTGAGGCGAATGTATTACACGGGCCGCTATGCCATGCTTCGCTAGGAGGATGGACGAGTAGGCAGGCGGAATGAGGGTCGCAAGCACCTCGTCGACAAGCACGCTACTAGCAATTGCTAGTGCAGAAACACCAAACACTCACACCACAATCACCACGAAAGCACACCTCAAGCACTCATAAAGCATGAAAACATTTCATAATATATAACAAGAAGTTCAACAAATATATAGTGCATCATCATCAACATAAAGAAGATTACACTAACAATAATTGTCCAAGAGGAGAAAAATACAAGAGATACAACCGAATCCGGAGGCTTGCTATAGATTCACTGTTGGAATCGTCGAGTTGTCAATCCACATCCTAGCTCGGTCCCAGCTATTGTTCGGGGTAGAGGAGGGCTGTCACTTCCTCCCAATGGCACGTCTTCTCCGGTAAACTACAATCCGGCCACGTCTGATGCGAAGAACTCCTAGCTTGGCGATGAAGATGAGTGTAGAATCTTCTCCTTGAAGCGCTTGGATGATGCAAGGTGGCTTCGGGCAAAAGGGGGAGAAATAGTGGAAGAAAATGGAGTAGTCACCCCTTCCGGCGGAAGAAATCACGGAACAAAATCGGCCCCTGAAAACCTATAAATCGCAGTTTAAATAGAGAAGTTGCAGAATTTTGTTCATGCACGACCAAACGCATGATAGTGCATTATTTATAGTTCTTTTTATGTAATATTTTAGTAATAATTAAATAGTTTTTATATACTTTTAGTTTAATTTATATCTAATTTACTTTATTTTGTGTTTTCAGGTAATCTGGGGCTGCTAAATAACAAATTCAAGCCCACAGTCGTGTTCAGGGGAAATTCCAGAGCAATTCTGCAAAAATCTTCAGTACACGCCCCAGGTCACGGGCGTGACCTGGGGGCGTGACCATGGTCACGGCCGTGCTCCGCTTTCAGCTCCCAGAAATCGCTGCCACGTCGGATTAAAGTTACACGCACTAGTTCACGGGCGTGACCTGGGGCGTGACCTTCAGGTCACGGGCATGACTCGTCCACCAAGAATTCAATACGAGTAGTTTCCGCCGTCGAGCCGTTCCATCTTACATGCCCTTGGTCACGGGCGTGACCAAGGGGCGTGACCTCTCCCGCAACTGCGAGATTAACCCCAGATCGCGCCGTTTCCCGCCGTTTCCTGACTCGGTCAAGACACGCCCTAGGTCACGGGCGTGACCTAGGCCGTGATACGTCGAGATGATCACTTTTGGCGGTTTTTCTTCCCCAATGTTCCCGGGCTTTCATGATGCAGTTGCGCAGCTTACACGCCCTTGGTCACGGGTGTGACCAAGGGCGTGGCTCACCAATTTTCTGCCTATAAAAGCCAGCTGCTGCCAAAGCTTAAGGAATCCAGTCCATGCTTAGTTTGGATCATTTCTAGTTTAGTTTTTCTGCATTTTTCTTAGTGTAACTTTATTTTATGTCTTGTCTTTTTAATTCCTAGCTTAGATTTACTTTACTTGCAATTGTACTTTTCTTTACTTAGAAATAAAAATGTCTTTCTTCTCAATTATGTTTAGCTAATCTTCATAGTATTTGATCGGATGAATTCTTAAGCTTTTATATTTCGTAATCTCTTTTTCATTGTTTAGTTTTGGAAAACTAAGATTTACCGTTGATTTACAATTATTGGTTTCATATTTCTAGGGTATGATAATCAAGTTTGATCCGTATTTTAGTGTATCGAGAGATCCGTAAATACGGGTAGATCGCTCATCGGTAAAAAGAGTTGTATGCATTCCTCGAGAGAGGGTGATGCAAATCTCCCGGATTGGAGTCAAATTCAATAGTGGGGCTCACCGCATAAAGCAAGCTTAGGTGTTTCGACTGGCCGAGTGGTCTTAATCGATCAACCTAAGGTTAGGTGGTAGTTCTCTCGAGAGAGGCTCTATCATATTTTGGGAACCTCCACGGTCAAGTTTGTCTAAATCCATTTCTTATGAATTCTAGATTTACGAAGTATTTTACTTAAGCAGGATTCTCGATCAAATGTTTCCTTTCTTTTATTATTTCTTTTATAAAAACCTTTTAAATATTTTTCCGAAAAAATTATATTAATTTGCGTGAGTAAGATTACTCAACAGGCCTCAGGCAAATACGACATCCTTCCTATACTATATTTCGATAGGTATACTTGCCTACATCGGGATATTAGTTGGAACTATTTTTAAAACTATATAAAATCCTTATCAAGTTTTTGGCGCCGTTGCCGGGGAATATTTTTGTTGATATTTTGAAAGCGTGAATTTTATTACTTTTATCATTCTCTTTCTCCGCCACCATTTCACTTTTTTTTTTAATTCCTTTCTATTCGGTGACGGTTGTTTAATTTTCTTTTTCCAAAAAAATATGATAATATCTCAGTTGGCTGCAAAAGTTGCCGAGCTTCAACATAAGGTAAACCATTTGAAAGCCGCACGAAAGCCCCAACTTATTTGTTATTTTTGTGGTACAAATCATTCTAGCGAGGAATGTTATTCATATTTTTATTCTCAAAATATTTTTGATTAAAATAATTTTCCTCAAGATTATAATTCTTCTGAAATTCCTTCTTGCTCGGATAATAATTATTCGTGGTGGCAAGATCACCCGGATAGTTTACGGTGCAATGAAGACATTTCTATTGATCAAAATTTATATTCCTCCACTTTTTATCCGCAAAATTCTTTTGATCAATTTTCTTCTCTTGGTGATTCTCCGAATCTTCCTATTCAAAATTTGAATAGTTATTCCCAAGAAGAAAATATTATTTTATACCAAGAATTTATTAACATAATGGGTGTACCGAGCGAAATAGAAGAAGAACATGTTTCATCTTCTACTCCGCCCGACTCTATTCCACTTTCTCATGAATTTTTAACCCCAACACATAAATATTTTGGAATCAAAATTCATGACAATTTAGTCGCCCATGAATTTAATTCCCTTGGTATTGATTTTTCAGATAAAAAAATTATTTTAGAAAATGAACAACTGATCCTTAATCATGAATTTTCATAAGAAACTCCTCCTTGTGAAAAATTTTCTGACTCGCTTAATTTTGATTCTTTTGATACTAACAATTTTCATGTAGAGGATGAGCCGTTGCAACCAAACGTCTTCACCGATCCATTTGCCGCTCATCTCCAACAATCCAAATTACTTTAGGTATATATGGGTAATTTGGATTCTCAATTTCAAGCTAACGAACAACGAAAGAATCAAGACTATACCGGAGGAGTTGCCGGGCAACGGATTTCGGCATGCTAACCTGAGCGTGAATTAAGGGAGTTGCCTGTGCATTTTCAATTTTATTTTCCTTTTTCCTAACAATAACCGTCTAGCTTAAAGACGAAAAAAAGAAAGCGCTCTTGGGAGGCACCCCTTGCTTATCTTTATTTTTCTTGCAATTTACTTTTTATGCCTTTTATTTACTTTTCCCTCCTACTTGACTTATAAACATTGGGGACAATGTTTATTTGTAAGTATGGGGTGTATTCTCTTATTTTCAGTTTTTATTAAAAATAAAAAAAATTAGAAAATCTTTTTCAAAAAATCGTAAGAAAATTGTTTTTCTTTATTTATTTTCGATTTTGTTATGAAAAATTACAAAATTCAAAAAAATGTTTTTTTTAATTTTATGTCTTTGTGTCTTATTTTCCTTGTTTGCAAATTAAAATACCAAAAAAAATTTAAAAAATTAAAACTTTAATTTCTTGCAAAAGGGCCGTGTTGGGCTTTCATCCCACAAAACCGCCTAGTACCTTGCGAGCCCGTCATTGGGTAGCCCTTGGGAAGTCCAAGAATATTAAAAAAAACATTTTGTTTTAATATATAAAAAAATCTAAAAAATCTAATAAAATAAATTTTGTATTATTAAATTTCTCCAAACTTCATTTATGCAAAATTAATTTTAATTATGAGTTGTCTTTATAGGCTTTTTAAGGAGTTATCTTTTTATGAATTTTTAAATCTTATATTTCTCTTCAAATTATGTTAAATTTAATTTTTAGATGAATTTGATTTAATGAATTTTTCATTATTTTGATTTGTTTAGAATATTTCTTAGTTTTACTTTCTCTCTTTAAAATATCATAATTCAATTTTGTAGTAATTGTGTTAAATATCTCTAGATTTTACTTATATTAACTTTAACTCATGGTTTCTTAAAGATTGCTCAAATTGTTTTCTATGCTCTTAAAATGTATCTTTGGAATTTGTGTAGCCTTTAAACCCTAGCTATTCCCCATCCTTTTTTGTTAAACCCTTTTGTTTGGCATAAAAAAATTGAAAAGATCATATGTCATGGAATGAGAGGATAAAATTCATCATTCCTAAACATATGCACCCAAATTAGTAAAAGATTATATGGCATGGAGTTGACAGGATAAAATTCATCACTCCTAAACATATACATTTGGTATATAAAAAGAAGAAGAAATTAAAAAAATGGAAATGAGAGGATAAAATTCATCATTTCCTATATACAAAGTAACTTCTTCAATGCCAATTTTACCCTAATTAGCCAAGTTCATTTGCTTATCCAAGATATTATTGAGAGAGCATAGTCAATATTTTGTAGTTTTCTAAAAGTTTCTAATGATGTTTTAAGTTTCTATAATTTTAATCTTGGATATTTTACTTAATTCAATGCAATTTTGTTTATGAAAATTTAGTTAGAGAATTTTGAAACTAATATTTATTCTACTCATTTCAATTTATGAATTATTAATTATTTCTTATGAATCTGAATTTTAACTTCTTAACTTATTTTGATATGAGTTTTATAAGATTTGGAGTACATAATTAGAAGTAAATCTTTTTGGAAATGTCCTATAAATTCTTCTCATACTTATAAATTAGTTTTTGCTTTGGAATAGCAAAAGCTTAAGTATGGGGGTATTTGATAGTGCATTATTTATAGTTCTTTTTATATAATATTTTAGTAGTAATTAAATAGTTTTTATATACTTTTAGTTTAATTTAAATCTAATTAACTTTATTTTGTGTTTTCAGGTAATCTGGGGCTGCTAAATAGCAAATTCAAGCCCACAGCCGTGTTCAGGGGAAATTCCAGAGCAATCCTGCAAAAATCTTCAGTACACGCCCCAGGTCACGGGCGTGACCTAGGGGCGTGACCATGGTCACGGTCGTGCTCCGCTTTCAGCTCCCAGAAATTGCTGCCACGTCGGATTAAAGTTACACGCCCCAGGTTACGGGCGTGACCTGGGGCGTGACCTTCAGGTTACGGGCGTGACTCGTCCACCAAGCTTTCAATACGAGCAGTTTCCGCCGCCGAGCCGTTCCAGCTTACATGCCCTTGGTCACGGGCGTGACCAAGGGGCGTGACCTCTCCCGCAACTGCCAGATTAACTCCAGATTGCGCCGTTTCCCGCCGTTTCTTGACTCGGTCAAGACACGCCCTAGGTCACGGGCGTGACCTAGGTCGTGACACGTCGAGATGAGCAATTTTGGCGGTTTTTCTTCCCCAACGTTCCCGGGCTTTCATGACGCTGTTACGCAGCTTACACGCCCTTGGTCACGAGCGTGACCAAGGGCGTGACTCGCCAATTTTCTGCCTATAAAATCCAGCTGCTGCCAAAGCTTAGGGAATCCAGTTCATGCTTAGTTTGGATCATTTCTAGTATAGTTTTTCTGCATTTTTCTTAGTGTAAATTTATTTTATGTCTTGTCTTTTTAATTCCTAGCTTATATTTACTTTACTTGCAATTGTACTTTTCTTTACTTAGAAATAAAAATGTCTTTCTTCTCAATTATGTTTAGCTAATCTTCATAGCATTTGATCGGATGAATTCTTAAGCTTTTATATTTCGTAATCTTTTTTTCATAGTTTAGTTTTGGAAAACTAAGATTTACCGTTGATTTGGAATTATTGGTTTCATATTTCTAGGGTATGATAATCAAGTTTGATCCGTATTTTAGTGTATCGAAAGATCCGTAAATACGGGTAGATCGCTCATCGGTAAAAAGAGTTGTATGCATTCCTCCAGTGAGGGTGACGCAAATCTTCTTGATTGGAGTCAAATCCAATAGTGGGGCTCACCGCATAAAGCAAGCTTAGGGGTTTTGACTGGCCGAGGGGTCTTAATCGATCAACCTAAGGTTAGGTGGTAGTTCTCTCGAGAGAGGCTCTATCATATTTTGGGAACCTCCACGGTCAAGTATGTCTAAAACCATTTCTTATGAATTCTAGATTTACGAAGTATTTTACTTAAGCAGGATTCTCGATCAAATGTTTCCTTTCTTTTATTATTTCTTTTATAAAAACCTTTTAAATATTTTTTCGATAAAATAATATTAATTTGCATGAGTAAGATTACTCAACAGGGCTCGGGCAAATACGACATCCTTCCTATACTATATTTCGATAGGTATACTTGCCTACATCGGGATATTAGTTGGAATTATTTTTAAAACTATATAAAATCCTTATCAACGCACGACCAAATTCAGAATGCTATTTTTTCCTGCAAATGAATGCGCACGATCGCAGCCGACCGTGCGTTAAGAAAACACACGACCGTGCGATTCATGCAGACCTGAAATCTGGGCAAAATTGATGTTCTACCCACCTACACAGCACCATACAGCAATCACACAGCTGGGAATACCCTTCCACCTCAATCCAAATACAGAAAAAGGGTTGGGGACGACCATGTGCTTACCCCCAACAAACATAGCGCGCAATTGCACACCAAAACGGGACCAAAGAGTGCACTTTGTGAAGAAATGTGTTCAAGTGAAATATAAGCAATAATGAACTAAATGTGAAGTGCAAATGCAAGAAAACTATCCCAGATGAGTCCATAAAAGTGTATATAAATGGGACTCATCACACCCCCATACTTACCTGTTTGCACGTCCCGAGCTAACAAATTCTAAGCAATTGGGGAAAGCAAAGTAGATGGCTCAAAATTATAATACAGAGTACCATGCGAAGTCGCATGCTCATGTGCATAAGAAAAATAATAGAGAAGATTTCATATTATACAAACAGTTTATGGATTTTTACAAGAGTAAAAGCATATTACAACTACTCAAAATGGTGAACTACAGTGAATCATCCGGTCACGGATACGGAGAAAGTAAACTAAGCGCTGAGATGAGCATTGCTCAAGATTGGGGTGCCGGACAAACTCCTCTGAAATCCATCGGTGTCAGTGACCATAAGCTTGCTCGGTCACATTCTCTCCACGATACTAGATTGGTTCATAGCGTGAGTCGGTAGGGCTTTAGGTTTTAACTGGGGCTTGGGTTAAGGTGAGGTAAACAAAGATAAACACGAAGGCTGAGCACACCTAAACCCAAATGAGCAAGTGCAAAGAACAATCAAAGCAGCCACAAAACACGTGGATGCACCACACCCCCAGACTTAGACTTGGATGCATGGGTGTGTGCGCCGCCAACTCCCAAGTACAAATCTCACACAGATTTTTCAAATAAACTCTTTCATTTTTCTCTTTTTTTTTCTTTTCAAATCTTTTTCTTATTATTATTTTTCTTTCTTTAGTGATTTCAGCAAATTTTCAAAGATGCACATCCATACTTTCACATTGTATTTCCACAATCAACACCACCAATTTGAAATTTAGAGAAAATGCTTGCATCTGTGTGTGCGACTAGGATTGGAGTTTAGGCTTTGGTGAACAATAGTGGAGTTGAACCAAAAGAATGGGGTAGGCGCAAAGGGGCTAGCAAGGGTAGACGATATCAGGAATGACACAAAGGCTCAACCAGGCCAAAATACGGCCTACGTCATTCTCACGCACTAGAACTATCCTATGCCAATGTTTCAAGAATCACTTGGGGCAAGTTCTAGCCACCGAGAAAGATTCTCCTATCTCCCGACTCAAGCAAAACGAGTCTAGCGATCGTTTAAACACATCCCTATGCTACCATTTGATTCACACCGGGTTCACCATTTGAGTAAAGTAAACAACATTTACACTAATAGAAAAAATATAAAACCATAAGTATAAAAAGAAGTCTTGCGATCGTTTAAAACCATAAGTTTAATCCAAAGAGTTTTATTAGTTTGCCCCTGAAAACCTAAAAATTGCAGTTTAAATAGAGAAGTTGCAGAATTTTGTTCATGCACGACCAAACGCACGACCGTGCGTAAAAACGCATGACCAAATTCAGAATGCTATTTAGGGCCGCAAATGAACGTGCACGATCGCAGCCGACCGTGCGTTAAGAGAACACACGACCGTGCGATTCATGCAGACCTGAAATCTGTGCAAAATGGATGTTCTACCCACCTTCACAGCACCAAACAACAATCACACAACTGGGAATACCCTTCCAGCTCAATCCAAATACATAAAAAGGGATGGGGAGCACCATGTGCTTACCCCCAACAAACATAGCGCGCAATTGCACACCAAAACGGGACCAAAGTGTGCACTTTGTGAAGAAATATGTTCAAGTGAAATATAAGGAATAATGAACTAAAAGTGAAGTGCAAATGCAAGAAAACAATCCTGGATGAGTCCATAAAAGGGTACATAAATGGGACTCATCAAACCCCTCTCGCAGCCCTACTATGAAGGCAAGCTGAAGGGTGTACCCTGGAACCTCCTGGATGAGGAGGACCTCCTCCTGGAATCGATCGACATAGTGGGCTAGCGATACACCTGGCCTTTGCTTAATGTTGAAGAGCACCTCAGGGTCCTTCTTCCTCTTCTTTGAGGTTGAGAAGCGTAGCAGGAAGCCGCGACGCAGATCCTCGAAAGCGTAGATCGAACTTAAGGGTAACTGGTGGAACTAGTCCCTTGCCTTTTCCTTCAGAGTGGTGGCGAACAGTCGGCACTTAACGGCGTCCAACATAGATTTGATAAAGACCATGTCCTCGAACCACTGCAGGTGTTGAATGGGGTCGTCCTTGCCGGTATACAACATCATGGCCAGCTCATTGAACCCCTCAGGGAGTGGTGCCGATAGCACCGACTCACAGAATGGGCTTCCACCCTTCAACCCCCTGACCTGCTCCACTCGCCCCGTGAGCTCCCCGGGCGAACCGGCTCCTATCACCCTCGCACTCGCCGAGGGGACACTATAAAAGTCCTCTGATATCAGTTGAAAGTAATCTCTTATATCAAAGGAAAGGGAGGTTAGATCTTAGATTTACTCTAGAGGGGGGAGGGGTGAATAGAGTATTAAAAAAATTTCACTTATTTTTATAGCGGAGTTAAAATAGCGATATATATATGTGTACTGAGTGAGTATGAAACAAATAAAAGATCACACAGCACAACACAAAACAATAAACACAATCACAGGGGACACAGGGATCTATAGTAGTTCCCCAATAAACCTGGGTACATCTACTCTTCTACCACCCTTGGTAGGAATCCACTAGGTTTTTGATCAGGTGCCCTATCACCAATGGGTTTTTGATCAGGTGCCAAAACACTACTGAGCTTTTGTTCAGGTGTTCAAACCAAACTACAGGTTTTTGATCAGGTGCCCTACCACCAATGGTTTAACTTTTGACGGGAATTATAACCATGTACAAGTTGGGATAAAGAGGGTTATGAAGTTCTTCTCTGTCAACAATCTTAGAGAAGACTAGTGGATTTGTTGTTGTAAAGCTCCCCCTGTCTGATAGAAAATAGTTGACAGTTGATGGATGGAGCTTTCACTTGAATGAAATATCTTCCTGATAGTTGATGAATCTGAGAGACAAAGGTTTCTCAGATTATTGTTGCTCTTAAAGATTTGAACTAGCAGCAGAATACTGAGATGAGATTTGTGTTGTTGTTCTCAGAGATTGAGAGAGCTGCTGCTTGAGGAAGATGAAATCTGTACTTTCTTTCTGCAATAATACTGAAAATCTTCTTTCTTCCTTTTTCCTTAGAGAAATTCTGACAGATTTGAAAATCAAACCTTCTGAATAAGGAATAGAATAATCTGAAAAGATTTTCTTGGAAATGTATCCTTTAATTCTTTTCCTTTTCCATGAAAGTGTCGTTTTCCAAAATGTGTCAACGGCCACTTTCTTGAAATAAGAGAATAATAAAATGAAAGATTATATCATTGACTTATCTGAAAGGAATAGATCCGTTGGTGATAGTCGATCTGAGTTCAGAGAATAGAATAAAAATGATCCTTCTAAAATAATGAGGTGTGGAGAAATTTCGTCGAACTGAGAACTGAGTTCGTCGAACAGAATGTTGAGTTCGTCGAACTGAAAGAGAATCTGCTGAAACTGCCTGGAAGAACTGAGTTCGTCGATCTGAGAAGCACTTTCGTCGAACTAAATAATAAACTGGTGGACTGGCTGGAGAACTAAGTGCGTCGAGCTGGAGAGCAAGTTTGTCGAACGCAGAGAGAAGTTCGTCAAACGCATAATAGAGTTCGTCGAACGCAGAACCTTGGCAAGTTCGTCGAACTGGAGCATGTCGTTCGTCGAACGCAGGATGGAGTTCGTCGAACGTAGTATGGAGTTCGTCGAATGCAGTAACTTATTATTTTCCTAAGTTCTAACAGCCTGAAACCTTGACCCTTAGACTATATATTAGGGTCAACTTAGTCCTAGTCAGCAGATAGTGATCCTAGCCCAAATCAGTAATAGGGTTGTTCCAACAATCTCCCACTATTTGGGTTAGGACACTATTTGACAAAAATCAAATAATTAAATAATCAAAACAACAGAGCATATATATCTGACAGATTTTAAACATTTCAGCAGATATAAAATATGATACTCTGAGTTTTGAAATTTTACATTGAAAACAGAAATAATAAAAACAAACAATCAGAACCTTTTGTCTTTCTCTGAAGGAGGCTTGAATGTGATTTGCCTTTCAAATTCTTGCTTTCTGAATTCTGACATTGTAGAGAACTGAAAGAAATCCTTGCCTTCAACTTTTGCTTTGTTTATCTGAGCTGTAGCAATAACTGGAACTACTTGAGCTTCTTCAAATAACTGAAAGCTATCATAAAGGAGCTTCTTCATCAAGAACTGATTTTTTTCTTCTTCATACAATATCTCCCCCTGAATCTGGAGCTTCTACATAAAGCATCTCCCCTATCAAAAAGGAGCTTCTTCAAAACATCTCCCCTGCTTAGTTTCAGGAAGACCTGAAGCTAGGCCCCTAGAACAAGGGACAGTTGTATAGAAGGTAGGGAAGGATGCAATTTTTGAAGAAATATTGCAATTGTTCCTGCAAAAGAAAAAAAAGATCAAGTGCAAAGGAACTAGAAGGAGAAGCAATTTCTGTAGGCATAAAGTAAAAAATGAAATAAAAGTTTGATTATAATGAAAGAGATCAGAAATAAAAAAGACTTAGCCTTCGTCAGACTGTGTTCGACGAAAATTTAATTTTCATCGATCTGAGTTCGACGAACGAGCTTGTCTTCGTCGATCCCTGGATCTAATAGATATCATCTCAGCGATTGGGCTTAGACAGTTTATCGTCTCAGCAGATTTTTCTGTCCCGTCCCAGTGGATCCAGACACCTTCTCAGCGGCCCTAGGCCTTGTCTCAGCGGTTCAGCTGAGAGCTTGTCTCAGCTGTTTATGTTGAGATTGATATCTTGTCTCAGCTGTTCAGTTGAGAATGAGAGCGCGTCTCAGCTATTTTTGACAGCAAACTTAACTGAACTTAATTCACACAGTGAGGGATAAATAAAAGATATAAAATTTTTAATTAATTGAATATCCATCTATCATTCCTCGCTGATTTATAAAGAAAATATGTTTCTTTTCATCCAAGGGTTTGGTGAAAATATCAGCCCTTTGTAAGTCAGTAGGAATAAATTGTAGGCAAATTTTATTTTTATCCATTATCTTTGATAAAGTGGTGCCTAATTTCTATGTGTTTAGTCCTACTATGGAGTACTGGATTTTGTGCTATAGATATTGCACTAGTATTGTCACAAAATATAATTGATTTATTTAGATTAATACCATAATCTAGAAGTTGATTTTGTATCCACAATATTTGTGAGCAGCAACTACCTGCAGCAATATATTCTACTTCAGTTGTTGATGTAGACACATATGTTTTTTTCTTACAAAACCAAGACACTAGCATATCACCAAGAAACTGGCAAGTTCCTGATGTGATTTCCTTGTCTACTCTGCATCCAGCATAATCAGAATCTGAGAATCCAGTTAATTCAAATTCTGATGTTGTTGGATACCAGAGTCCTATATTTGGACAACCCTTTATATATCTCAAAATTCTTTTTAGTAAAATTAGGTGAGATTCTATGGGGTTAACTTGGAACCTAGCACAAATACATGTAGCAAACATTATGTCAGGTCTACTAGTTATTAAGTAAAGTAAAGAGCCAACAATTGCTCTATACACTTTCTGATCAACAGGTTTCTCTGATTCATCCTTGTCAACAACAGCATTGGAGGGCATGGGTGTTTTCATGGTCGAAGCATCAGACATACCAAATCTTTTCACTAATTCCTTAGCATACTTAGATTGTGATATGAATATATCATTTGGAGTTTGCTTCACTTGAAGACCAAGAAGTAAGATAACTCACCCATAATACTCATTCAAATTTTGATTGCATTAGGTTAGAAAACCTTTTGCATAGATTTGAATCAGTAGAGCCAAATATTATATCATCTGCATAAATTTGAACTAGTAAAGTTTGATTTTTTATGTATCCTGGAAAATAGGGTTTTATCAACAATGCCTCTACAGAATTTGTTCTCCAAAAGAAAATTAGATAAGGTCTCAAACCATGCTCTGGAGCTTGTTTGAGACCATAGAGAGCTTTATTAAGCTAAAATACATAAGAGGAGTGAGTTGAAGAGATAAAACCTGGTGGTTGTTCCACATAGACTTCTTCTTTGATATCTCCATTCAGAAAAGCACTCTTCACATCCATCTGATATACTTTGAATTTCTTGAATACAGCAAAAGCAAGGAATATCCTTATAGCTTCAAGTCTAGCAACAGGAGCAAAGGTTGATCATAATCAATTCCTTCTTCCTGAAAGTATCATTGGGCTACTAATCTTGCTTTATTTCTTATTATGATACCTTGATCATCTAGCTTGTTCCTAAAGACCCACTTGGTGCCAATAACTGGATGGCCCTTTGGTCTTGGAACCAAATCCCAAACCTTGTTCCTTTCAAATTGGTTGGGCTCCTCTTACATTGCAAGAATCCAGTTTGGATCTAGTTCTGCATTTTTTATGGTTTGAGGTTCAACTTGTGATAGGAAACAAGTGTGCATCTGATTTTGGTGTAGTTGATGCCTTGTTTGAACACCTGCTGAAATATCTCCAATGACTTGAGATATTGTATGATCTCTAACTGTGATGTGATCAACAGTTGGAGTTGGTTCAGCAATAGTTTCCTCTTGAGGGATATGATTAGCTGTCATTTGATTTGAATTGTCAGCAAGATCTGAATTATCCTCTTCTTCACTGTCTTCAATTATTTCATTTGATGGAAGTAGCAACTCTTCATTCTGTAGATTTAGTCCATTTAGCTCTTCACATAGAGCTGGTACCTGCAAAGTATGTTTGGTAGAGGTGGTGTTCCTCTCCTCATTTAACATATTAGATTCATCAAAGGATACATTCAGGGACTCTTCTATCTTAAGAGTAGATTTGTTGTAAACTCTATATGCTTTACTAGAAAGAGAATATCCACGGAATATACCTTCAGCAGATTTTGCTTCAAATTTCCTGAGATGCTTCTTATCATTGTTATGCACATAGCATTTACAGCCAAATATCTTAAGATAGTTAACCTTAGGCTTTTTATTCTTGAGTAATTCATATGGAGTTTCACCCTTAAGCTTATGTATCAGGCTTTTGTTCAACATATAATTTGCTTTGTTCACTGCCTCTGCCCAAAAAGAGTGTGGCAAGTGAGCATCAGCAAGCAATGTAGTTGCTGATTCAATTAGTGTTCTATTTTTTCCTTTCAGCTACCCCATTTTGTTGAGGAGTTCTAGGAGTAGAGAAACATTGCCTGATCCCTTATTTTCCATAGAATTCTCTCATCAGAAAAGATTCAAACTCAGTGTCATGATCATTTCTGATGAATGCAACTAGAGTAGAGTACTCAATCTTGATGGACCTAAGAAAGTCTGTCAGAACACTGAAGGTGTCAGACTTGTTCCTAAGAAAGAACACCCAAGTGAATCTTGAGAAGTCATCTACAATAACTAGAGAATAATGCTTCCCTCCTAGACTTTGTATTGCAGTGGGTCCAAAGAGATCCAAATACTGTAAGTACAGAATCCTAAGTGAATCACTTTTGGATAAAGATTTAAAACTACTCTTGGTTTGCTTTCCTAGTTGACAAGCCATGCAGAGTCCTTCCTTCTTGTATGAACCAGAAGGCAGCCCCCTAAAAAGATTGTCCTTAGAAAGCTTAGATATAGTTCTAAGATTAATATGTCCTAGCCTTTTATGTCATAATTCATTTATTTTACTTATAGGATTAAATAAGCAAATATCTGAGTTGGCAGAGTCAAAATTGACTAAATACATGTTTGCATGTCTAATACCAGATAATACATTTATGTTTTTATTATTGGTAATAAGACATAAGGAATGGTTAAAAGTTACTTGATAACCTTCATCACATAACTGGCTTATGCTGATGAGGTTGTGCTTGAGACCCTTGACATAAGCTACCTCTTCGAAGGTGACTACTCCAACTTTGATCTGTCCATAACCTTTGGTTTGTCAACAGTTGGAGTCTCCAAAGATCACTTTGGGTCCAAGCCTTGCCTTGTATTTGCTTAGGTTGGCCTTGTTTCCTGTCATATGCTTTGAGCACCCACTATCCAAGTACCATTGTTCTTTTACTTTTGGATAGCCCTGTACCTGATCACTATCATTTTCTAATTCTTCTGAATTACTTCCTGAGGCATTGATAGCCATCATGCAGAAATTTCTTTCATCTACATCATCTTCATCATCAGAAGAGCTGGATGAAGATGCAAGTTCTGACTCACTGCTTGAGTCATAGACAACCATCAAGCAATGGTCATTCTCATTTGAATTTTCTTCATCTTCGGAAGAGCTGGATGAAGATTCTGATTCTGTTTCACTCCATGTTTCAGCTACAAAGCCTCTTCCCTTGTGTTTGTGTTTGTGGGAGGAAGGCTGCTGGAGTGCATTTTCTCTTCTTTCTCTTTTCTCGTTTCTTTCTTTTGGTTCTCTGGACAATCAGGTAGAATGTGTCCAGGTTTCCTGCAACCAAAACAAATAATTTCTTTAGAATTTGATTTGTCATACCTTGGTTTTTCTCTTGATCTGGAATCCTTCTTTCTGAAATCCTTTCTAGCCGTCTCGTAGAATCTCTTGGCTAGAAGACTCATAAACTCCACTTCTCCTGGAGCTTTATCTTCCTCCTCAGTTGCTTGAAAAGCAATACTTCTCTCCTACTTGGATGCCGGTGAGGAAGTAGATTGTTCAGCTTCTCTGGACTTGATAAGCTGCTCATAGGATTTAAGCTTGCCTAACAAGGTCTCAGTATAGATCTCATTAAGGCTTCTGGCTTCATTGATTGGCCAGATCCTAGAGTCCCATGTGATGGGGAAGCACATTAGGATCTTATCATTGACTTCAGTGATTGAGATCACTTTGTCTAGAGACTTCAACTCATTGATTATGAGGCTGAGTCTAATGTACATGGCTGCAACTCTCTCAGTTTCTCCTTTCTTGAAATTCTCATACTGAGAGATGAGATGAGATCTTCTGTCTTTTCTCTCATCTTTAGTGCCTTCAACCATGTTGTTAAGAGAGATCTAGATATCTCTGGCTGAAGTGCATTCCACAACCTTTTGAAAAATGTCATATGACATTGCCTGTGCCAATATATTCATTGCTTTGGCATCAACACTTCTCTGCTTCTTATTATTTGTTGTTGTTGTTTCAGCACTTTTTGTTTCAGCACTTTTTCTTTCAGCAAACTTATTTAAATTGTACATAAGAGGTCTTGTGCTTCAATATTCTTTGTTCTGAGCCATGAGTTTTTAGAAAAATAAAACTCTAGAAAAAATTTAAGATCTAATTGATCTTTGGATTCAGGTGTTAGCCTGTAAAGAATCAACCAACCTCTGATACCAATTGAAAGTCCTCTGATATAAGTTGAAAGTAATCTCTGATATCAAAGGAAAGGGAGGTTAAATCTTAGAGTTACTCTAGAGGGGGGGGTGAATAGAGTATTAAAAAGTTTTTCACTTTTTTTAATAGCGGAGTTAAAATAGTGATATATATATGTGTACTGAGTGAATATGAAACAAATAAAAGATCACACAGCACATCACAAAAAAATAAATACAATCACAGAGGACACAAGGATCTATAGTAGTTCCCCAATAAACCTGGCTACATCTACTCTTCTACAACCCTTGGTAGGAATCCACTAGGTTTTTGATCAGGTGCCCTATCACCAATGGGTTTTTGATCAGGTGCCCAAACACCACTGAGCTTTTGATCAGGTGCTCAAACCAAACTACAGGTTTTTCATCAGGTGCCCTGCCATCAATGGTTTAACTTTAAAGGGAGTTATAACCCTGTACAAGATGGGATAAAGAGGGTTATGAAGTTATTCTCTGTCAACAATCTTAGAGAAGACTAGTGGATTTGTTGTTGTAAAGCTCCCCCTGTCTGATAGAAAATAGTTGACAGTTGATGGATGGAGCTTTCACTTGAATGAAATATCTTCCTGATAGCTGATGAATCTGAGAGACAAAGGTTTCTCAGATTATAGTTGCTCTTGAAGATTTGAACTAGCAGCAGAATACTGAGATGAGATTTGTGTTGTTGTTCTCAGAGATAGAGAGAGCTGCTGCTTGAGGAAGATGAACTCTGTATTTTTTCTCTCGACTGTTTCTTCTTTCTTTCTTTATGCAATAATATTGTAAATCATCTTTCTTCCTTTTTCCTTAGAGAAATTCTGACTGATTTGAAAATCAAATCTTCTGAATAAGGAATAGAATAATTTGAAAAGATTTTCTTGGAACTGTATCCATTAATTCTTTTCCTTTTCCATGAAAGTGTCCTTTTCCAAAATGTGTCAATGGCCACTTTCTCGAAATAAGAGAATAATAAAAGAAAAGATAATATCCTTGACTTATCTGAAAGGAATAGATACGTTGCTGATAGTCGATCTGAGTTCAGAGAATAGAATAAAAATGATCCTTTTGAAATAATGAAGTGAGGAGAAATTTCATCGATCTGAGAACTGAGTTCGTCGAACAGAATGTTGAGTTCGTCGAACTAAAAGATAATCTATTGAATCTGCCTGGGAGAACTGAGTTCGTCGATCTGAGAAGCACTTTCGTTGAACAAAATAATAAACTGCTGGACTGGCTGGAGAATTGAGTGCGTCGAGCTGGAGAGCAAGTTCGTCGAACGCAGAGAGAAGTTCGTCGAACGCAAAATTGAGTTCGTCGAACGCAGAACCTTGGCATGTTCATCAAACTGGAGCATGTCGTTCGTCGAACGTAGGATGGAGTTCGTCGAACGCAGTATGGAGTTCGTCGAACGCAGAAACTTTTTCTTGTCCTAAGTTCCAACAGCCTAAAACCTTGACCCTTAGACAATACAATGGGGTCAACTTAGTCCTAGTCAACAGATAGTGATCCTAGCCCAAATCAGTAATAGGGTTGTTCCAACACACTCATTGGGACTCTATTGGCCGGGGTCCCGCCTACAGGGACGACACTCCCTGGACCCCGCTCGCACTCGCTGGACTAGGGAAAAGCTTCCGACATGCTAGATCTTGCTCTGTCGCCGGGGCCGCCGCCTCCTTTCCTGCCCTCTGCCCTGGGGCGTTCTCGCCAACCCCAGCTAGAGGGGTCACCTAGGGCGCAGGGGTTGCGAGACCCCCAAGTATAATAGCGAGAGCGCACTGAAAAGCCCTGAGCAGGTCCCTCTTGAGGTCTGCCATCATCTCTACCGTCGCTGGCGCGCCGGGTGGTGGCGAACCGCCAAAGCCTGCTTCTCGCACGTCCTCTCCCGTCATGTCTCTTCCTTGGAACTATCTTGTACTAACTTATTTACCCAGAAATCAGTGATCACATTGAGCTAGCTTTTTGCAGGTAACAGAAGCAATCCACACCCTCTCCCGGCAGTCCAGGTATTTTTTGCCGAAGATCCAAGCCCTGGCAGTCCCTCGTCGCCCGGGTGGTCTCACCTTTTCATCTTGTAGAGGTCGCGCTTAGCTCAACCTCGCCTAGAGGTCACGCCCCGCGTGATCCCTCCCTCGAGAGGTCACCCCTCTGGGGGACCTCGGCCTGAGGCAGATCGCCCCAGCTGGGGCGATCTCGGCCTGAGGCAGATCGCCCCAGCTGGGGCGATCTCGACCTAAGGTAGGCCTCTGGGCGACCTCGCCAGGTCGCCCATTTGGAGCGACCTCGGCCTGAGGCAGATCATCCCAGCTGGGGCGATCTCGGCCTGAGGTCACCCTCTGGGCGACCTCCCCAGGTCGCCCCTTTGGGGCGATCTCGGCCTGAGGCAGATCACCCCAGCTGGGGCGATCTCGGCCTGAGGTCGCCCTCTAGGCGACCTCGCCAGGTCGCCAATGGGCGACCTCGGCCTGAGGCAGATCGCCCAGCTGGGGCAATCTCGGCCAGAGGCAGATCACCCAGCTCGAGCGATCTCGGCCTGAGGTCACCCTCTTGGCGACCTCCCTAGGTATCCCCCTTGGGGTGACCTCGGCCTGAGGCAGGTCGCCCCAGCTGGGGCGACCTTGGCCTGAGGTCACCCCCTGGGTGACCTCGCCAGGTCGTCCCCCCTAGGCGATCTTGGCCCGAGGTCACCCTCTGGGCGACCTCGCCAGGTCGCCCCTTTGGGGCGATCTCGGCCTGAGGCAGATCACCCAGCTCGAGCAATCTCGGCCTGAGGTCACCCTCTGGGCGACCTCCCTAGGTCGCCCCCTTGGGGTGACCTCGGCCTGAGGCAGGTCGCCCCAGCTGGGGCAACCTTGGCCTGAGGTCGCCCCCTGGGTGACCTCGCCAGGTCGTCCCCCCTGGGGGCGACCTCGGCCTAGGAGGTCTCGGCCCCTGGCATCCCGTTCCTTCCTGGCCTGCCCATTTGGGCAGGCCCCCTCGCCTATAAATAGAGGGGTGGGGGCCTTGGTTTCGGGACCTTTGGAGAGTTTCCAGCCCTTGCCTTTGACATGAGCGGTCTCATTTTTGAGACCATCGCATCTCTTCTTAGCAGCTGGGGCGGTCTCATTTTTGAGATCATCAATACCTCATTTTAGCAGCTGGAGCTATCTCATTTCTGAGATCTCGTTACCTCTTTTTCAGCATTTTCTGCTATCTCCTCCCAGGAGACCCTCAACATCTTTTTTTCTCCTCTCTCTTGTCTTCCATCATAGCTCAAAGTAACCAACCATCTAACAGTTTCCTTCCTCCACCTCTTTTCATCTTGAGCGAGTTTGGACCTAGAGAATTTTTGGCCCGAACATAACACGCGACCTTCAGATCGGAATGGTTGATGAATTGCAGTTGCGGTGAAGATATGAGATTTTGCCGAGCATTACACCAAATCTTAAAACGGTCATAACTTTTGATCCGGGTGTCGGAATTCAGAAATTAAAAGCTTACCGCGATCGGCTCGACCTGAACTATCCAAAAATTGAACCGGGTTCCCCGTTCGGGAATTTTTCAGCCCTCAAATTGCAAAAGTTCAGCCCCATTTAGTAGTTATTACAGTTTTTCTCTTTTTTGGCAATTTCTGCAATTTCTATTTTTTAGTAGCAATGTAGATGACAAAGGTTCAAGATCATTCAAGTGGTGAACTTACTCTGGAAGCTCTTGAGCTTTGCATAAAGATTCATCTGGAGCATTTTTGCAAATAACTTGCTCAACAGCTGGAGCAGACTCGTCAGCAACTTAATGGGATTAATCAAGCTATAGCAACTATCATTCAGCAGCTTCCTCCTCAAGTCGTAACTCCTTCGGCCCCTCCAGTTATAGTTGAAGTGGAAGAACCTTCTCATTTTACAGATAGAATTCATTGGGAACCTGCTCCTAATGGGTTTAAGGAACCCCGTCTACCAACCTTCTCAGGGGGAGAAGATCCAATCTCACACCTTCAAGCCTTTGAGTCAGCTGTTGCGTTGAGAACTATATCGGATAGCATCAGGTGCAAGCTTCTTTTCATGACCTTTGGTGGTCAAGCTCTGGAATGGTTTTACAAGTTGCCGCCTCAATCAATTACTTGCTTTATGGATCTCAGAAGAGAACTTCTATTAAAATTTACTACCTCAAGGAAGCGAAAGAGACGCCCATCAACTCTTTTTCAAATCAAGCAAGGAGTTAATGAAACCATCGCTCACTTTATCGATAGATTCCAGAAAGAGCTTCTTGAGGTTGTTAATGTTGATCAAGAGATGTATAAATGTGCCTTTATTCATGGACTTCAAGAAGGCCCTCTCAAATATAAAGTCAGTATAAAAGAGCCAAAGTCTTATGAGCATCTCATCGAAATAGCAAATCAGTTTATTGAAGGTGAAGCGATGAATCCTAACTAAATGTGTTCTCAGAACCATAAGATTCAGCAACATCAGAGAAATTTCTATCACAGTCACTCATCTTCAACACAGAGCTCTCCGCAAGTTGAGCAATTTGAGTCTTATTCTCTTCCTCAGAATATATCATCTCCATACTTGGAAGTCTCTCCCATTCAGTCTTATGATCCTACAACACTTGAATATGAAAATCATCCAGAAGGATCTACTAAGTTGAATCTCTCCTTGGAAAAGGTCCTTCCAAAAATTCAAAATATGCTAGAGTATAAAAGTCCTCGACCTATAAAGTCTTAAGGTTGAAAATCGCAATCAAGAATTTTTCTGCGCATATCATTCAGATATTGGTCATGATACAGAAGACTGTCGCGCTCTCCGAAAATTGATAGACCAACTATTGAAGGCAGGAAAATTACAAGACTATGTTACTTGGTAATATGAAGATTGTTTTTCTTCTAGCAGAGACAACTTTAGAAAGCAGAGAGTTTTTCCCTCAATAAAAGAAGTGCATAGAATAGAAAGAGATAGGATATCACTTTATTCCTTATTTTGTATGAATCCCATTTGTTTGGAGCTTTTTCGTATCTTTTCTTTTTTAGTTTTACTTGTAATAAGTATGACAGTGACTGGGGTTCTATCAGCAGCTATCATCGCGAAGATTTTCTCAGCAGTCAGATACATCAAACGTCATATCCATATTCACTCACGTATCCTTCATTGCAAATATTTATCCTTTTTATATCTTAAGCTTTTTTGCTACTCTACTTCCTGCTACTTACATCAATACTTATAAAATTGCGTGGTTGCAAATGGTAGAAATACTACCTCTGATTTAGGTGAGGGTCGTAAAACCCACTGCGATCACATCTCGCTAAAAGCACTCGCAGATGTGTAGTGGTAGCCCAGCCTCTTTTCTTCTCTATCTCTTTCTCTATAATAATTGTCATTGATTGCCATGGCATCTCGTCGAGTTAATCAACTTGCTTTGCTTGAAAACAGATAATTATATCTGATAACTGATTGGTTATGATAAAATACTAACAACTAATGTTAGGATTAACATGCGTTGGCAAGAAAAACATACTGACTTTAGTATGTACTACAATGACTACCAATTAATTATGCAATCATTTGTCGGCTACTAATTTTCCAGGTACCATGGACTTCATATATATCTTGTCGGGATTTCTGAATTTCTGGATTTTAGATTTCATGATTAATCTATTTATCATTTCTGGATTTCTCAAAATCTTACGTTGGTTTGGGCATCAGCTGACCTCAATAAAAATATTACATCAGCAAGTCAGAATCAGCTAGCTATATGGACTTCACACTCACTGTTCTGGAATATGTAAATGTGATGATATAAGAATGTTAGTTTTATCTCTCCACGGGCATGAGTACTATCTTTTTTCTTCACACAGATATTATTTCCTAAACACGAAACAAAGTGATTGTGAATAAACACTCATATACTCTATATAAATGGGATAATATCTTTCCTACACTTCAAGTATGAATACAAAGAAATGGTGCGGTGATATACTTTAGATCTCCATTACCTACTTCTCATATCTTTTGCAGAGATATATAGGTGCTTGCGAGTTCTCTTCAGGTACTCGCATAGTAAATTTTCTATATACATGTTCTTATATCCTTTTGCAGATAAAATAGGTGCTTGCGAGTTCTCTTCAGGTACTCGCATACTAAAATTTTCATATACCTGTTCTTATATCCCTTTTGCAGATAAAAATAGGTGCTTGCGAGTTCTCTTCAGGTACTCGCATACTAAATTTTTCATATACCTGTTCTTATATCCTTTTGTTGGGAATCTTGCCCACATGATTCCTGATTTGAAGAAGTCACCAAGTCAAGACTACTTCACTTTGTATTTGATGGCTTCTCTAGCTTATAAATCTCAGGAAGTTAGTAGAAGGAGTTTCGTCGAACTCAGAATGAAGATCATTGACCGCTGAGACTCGGCAAGATCGTCAAACTCAGAAGGAAGATCGTCGACCACTGATACGAGGGGTCAAATATGCTGGGACGAGCTCACTGCCTCACTGGATCCGCTGAGACGGGAAAGGAGCTACAGATAGAAGAGATCTGGCACGTTAGTCGAACGCAGAAGATAGTTCGTCAATCGCAGAATTGCGTTCATCGAACGCGGAGAAGAATGAAGACTAAGGAAGAAATGTCGTCGAGAAGATGCAGTATCGTCGACATTAACAAAGTTGCTTTGTCGTCGAGAAGAACAGATCTCATCATTCAGAAGCCTTGTCGCTGGAAAGGCTAAGTATGACTGATGGCGTCGAACATCATTGTAATGAAGGAATGTCGTCGAGAAGACTAAAGAAGGACAGCTGAAGACAAGCAATCGGTGAAGTATGATCTGTCGACATAGTATCACTCATGTTATCGAGAGAACAACATGATTATGACGACAATCTACATGAAGGAAGATCACGATGACACAGTCAGAGATAGCATGTCATCGTATATGCAGTAGCTGCAGATTGTCTCGTATCGATGAGATACCAGCATCAGAAGAAGAAGGTAGAAGAATTTAAAGTGTATCTAAGTTAAAGGCTTCGACAGAGTCCTGTCGTAGAGCTATTGTCCATGACGTCGTAACGATGGAAATATCGTCGAGACAGATTCAAATGTTGTGGATGCGCTCTCAGCATTTAATGTCGCCGCCTGATTATCCAATCAGCGCGTGCTCTTAAGGAATGGGCGTCTGTCATTAAAGGACATCACATGTTACCGTTATGCGCCTCATATGTCCTATAAAAGGGAACAGTGATGCCCTAGAAAAATATTCTTCGAATAAAAAGAACGAGAAAGAATCCCGCCGCTACACTTCAATAGAACGGTACTCTCGGCGGAGAAGAAGAAGATCAAGTAGAGAGCAAGCATCAAGTGCTCTCTGAAGAATTAGTCATCATCATCGACTGAAAAGTAGCCGATCAACACCAGGCAGAAGAAGTGAAGGTTGAAGAAGATCCAGTGCTGAATCTCCAGATCAAGAAGCATCTTCTTCAACCTAAAGAAGCCAATCTTCATCAGGCTAAAGTTATCGATCTTCATCCGGCAGAAGTAACAGTTTCTTTTTACTGTAATCTTTGTAAAGGCTTGAGGGCTTGTTTGTCCAGCTTAAGGGTTGGAGACCTGCGAGGCTTGAGGTCCAGGGAAGAGGCTAGACTTGCGGGTCTGGCTAGGTAAAGCTTGCGGTCCTGTTTGTCCAGCTTGAGGGCTGGAGAGCTGTGAGGCTTAAGGGCCAGGGTAGTGCACTTGCGGGAGCGATTTGTCGAGCTTGAGGGCTCGGGCGCAGTAAGTGCTTGCGGGCCTAGGCTGTAGGTACAGGACTTGCGGGTCTGTGCTGTGTAGGGCTTAAGGGCCTGAGTGTTGAGCTTGCAGGCTCGGGGGAAGTAGGGGCTTGCGGGCCTAGGCTGTTGGGACTTGCGGGTCCATGTTGTAAGGCTTGAGGGCCTGAAGTTTTTGGCGGCGTTTGCCGAGCCTAGCACACTGCTAGGTAGGCGCAGAGGGAAAGAGGACTACTCAAGACACCATGTCTTGAGGAACCTCTATAAATCATTGTGTGCTTTTTTGTGTTATGTTTTATAACTTATAGATCCACTCATCAGAAAACAAGTACACTTAAAGGGGACAAAATAATTTGTAAAACCTATTCACCCCCCCCCCCCTAGGTGATAAGTCGACACTCAATAAACAACAAGTGGTATCAAAGCGAGATTGTTCAAATAAAGCTTAACAGCTTGAACAGATCTACCAGTGGGTGTCTAAGCATCATAAGTATGGAATCAAAAATAGTTACTTGTTCTAGAGAGAACTTTGTCCTATGGAAGGTTAGAACAAGAATATTCATGGAGGCTATGGATCCCATGATGTTTCAAGTCACTCAAGAAGGGCCATATGCACCCAAGACCACATCCAAGACAATGACTGAGGATGAGATCACCCTAGTTAACTTGGACAAGAAATCCAGAAACATGATAGCTGATGCAGTTGATACTCTTATACTCCAAATGTTGATCCACTGCACAACAGCTAAGGAGATGTGGAACTCTCTGACAGTCCTCGTGGAAGGATCCTCCAAAGTTAGAAGTACTGCGTCTGAGGGGAAGAATAAAACCCTGAGTGATAGCGACTCAAGCAACTCAGATGCAGAGGAGGAAGCTCAATTTGGACTAACTGTCCTATCTAAATCAGAGGAAGAAATTCAGGATGAAACAACACCAGAACAGGTAGGCATAAGGGCTCTATTATCTAATACCGATTCAGATTCCGAAATATGTCCCTCAGAAACTTATGAGGATCTTCTAGAAGAACTCAGAAGGAGCAAGGAGATCTGCAGGAAACAAGCTGATGAGATCTTAAATCTCCAAGCCAGAAACTCCGATCTATTGGAAAAGGCTGATAGGCTGACTATGGAGAACGCAGATTTCTGTCAGCTCAAAAGAGATTATAATGCTTGCTCAAACAAGGATTTGATAACCAAGTTTGGGAAAACCATGAAAGCCTTGGTTGACAACAGAGAACTATGCTACTCTCTAACCAAATAAATTTTACTTCTAAAGAAGGACAGGGATCTGGCTGGACCATCAAAATTCAGGGTCAATCAAGCTAGTGGCATGAAGAACAAATCCCCCACAAGAGAAAAGACAGGAGCCAAATCCTCTAAACCAAAGACAACTCCTCCACTGGGTAAAGACAGCAGTTCCACGAGAGGTAGAAAGGTGTTACCTGCCACCTCCAGAGTAAATCATGAAAGAAGAATCACAAGGGAACAGGAGCTCAGTAAATCCAGGAGGATGAAGGGACCTTTACTAAGAACTGACTTTAACAGAATAATTGAGAACCGGAAGAATCACACCCCTGACCAATACAACTCTGTTTCCTATAGGTACTCCTCATGCCCACAGAAGAATCATACACCAACCAACAACAAGAGGATAAGGTAAAACAAATTTAACTATTGGTGTTGTGGTAAGACGGGGCACTTTGCAAGTGCTTATTGGCACAATCCATTAGCTCCAAGTGTAACAAATACTAAACCTGCAAACAATTTATTTCACAATCATTATGCATATCCGAGGGCTTTGATATCCAGTATGCCCTTCAAAGCTGACAATTTCCTAAGACCCAAATTCGCTTGGGTTCCTAAGGGTCTGTAATCTCAATTCACAGATAGTCCAAGTGCCCATTAATCTGGGCATTGGACAAGGTAGCTGTTCTAGCCCATAGGTTGGAACAACAAAATTTGCTCACTAACCATCTTAGTGCAGGGTTGATACCAAAGGGTAACTCCCAAGCAGGGTGGAAGAATGCCTTAGGCAGACTTATAAGAGAAAAATTGTATCGTCAGTACAACAAGATATGTCGACGACATAGTAGATATATCGACGACAAATGAACCTAGCTGGAGGGATGCACACCCTGGACGTGCCTCAACGACAGAAGCAGTATCGGCTAAATAATGACGAGCCTTCTAACTCAGCAGTAGGATCGGTCCATCGGAGCCGTCTGATCATTCATCAAAGGCATCGAAGGTACGCGCCTCTTCACCTACTTGCCCTATAAATAGAGTGAATGCAAAAATCACTCTATGGTCGGCCACAACCAACTCAATCGACAAACCCCCCTCCTCTTCCCCGTCGTATCGCCTTCCCAAGGACAATGGCTACCGAAAAAGGGATAGGTGAGATGCCCTCCTCTACAATGCTCACAGCTCTGTGGGAGCGAATGGAGACTTTCATAGAGAAAGCCGTGAACAAAATCAGGGAGGAGATGAAGGAAGAGGTAAAATCAATAAAGGAGGACATCTCTCAACTTCACACTCAACATACGGAGTCCACCGCCCTCATCCTAAACATAATTTCCAACCACGAGCAAACCCTAAACGCTAATCTTCTGGAAGTAAGAAACTTCATAGATGTCGGGGATCAGGAGATCCTGGAACAGCTGTTCGAACTAAAGGAGTCAGTAACGGAAGAAATCCAAGACAGAGAAAGGAGGATTAAAGAAGAAATCCAGGAGGAAATTACGGAAAGCATAGCCGCCTGTTCACATCAAGCAAGATGGGTAAATAATCAAATAAAGCAAGCGCTACAATTAACCCCATCTGTATATCCACTCATTGAACTCTCCACCAGCACCAACTCTAAAGCCTATGGAACCGACTCAAGCGATTCAGCGACATCTAAGAAGAGAAAGAAATCGTCCAGCGCAGAGTATAGGAAGAAGAGACTAGAGGAGGTTGAGCAGGACCCAGAAGCGAGCAGGTGGAGTACTCTCTCCAAAGAAATCATTACAGAGTCATGGATAGCCTTTGGACACGGTCAGAAAGACCATGAAAGAGTCTACTCCTCCACGTAATGGAATCGTCACGTACAAGACCAGGAAGAAAGGAAGCGGTATAAAATGGCCTTCCCCACGGACCTCCTTCTCCTCCAAAGAAGATCCCGAAGCCTATTGACTTCTACAGGCGAAAGAGGAAGAAGGAAACAGAGGAAGCTAGCTCTAGTATGCCATAAGTAAACGTCCCGTTTAAAACAATTGAATGACATAGACTTCTAAGGATAATATTACTCCAAGAATTATTGGTCCTCTTATATTACTAATCGTGTATATGAACAGTATTAGCATATGAACAATTTTATATGAATGCTTATAAGGCATATGCCTGTGATATTATTACGGCATGCTATTCTTGTTCATAAAAGTGCACTTATTGCTATGCCTAGTTATTGCGTGCTGATAACTGATAACGTGCCTTGCACCTTGGGTGCTTAGCTAGCAAAATGCCATACAATCATACATGAGTCTATGCTAGACATCACATGCAGGTTATGAAGGATGCAGAAAAAAATAGGTAAAAGATCTCTTGCAGATCAGTGTGGCAATCTCAACAGCAGAATCAGAATATATCTCGGCTGGAAGCTGTTGTGCCCAACTGCTATGGATCAAACATCAACTTATAGATTACAGCCTAAAGATGACCAAAACACCCATGTTTTGTGACTCTTCAAGCGCAATCTCAATTGCTAAGAATCCTGTCTCTCACAGCAGGACTAAGAAAATTGAGATCAGGTATCAATTCATCAGGGAGCATGTGGAAAATGAAGATATCACCCTTGAATTTGTCCCAACAAACAAACAAGTGGCTGATATATTTACAAAGCCCCTAGATGAAGTCCAACTGGGAATGTTGAACTTAGAGTAATCCTCTACTTATTTTTCACTAATCCCTTTCTAGATGATTGGTTTGACAATCTTTCAGGATTTGGATGAACTATAACCGAGCAAGGGGGAGCCTTGGACCATGGTCTCCTAAAAGAAGAGCTCCAGCAAAGAAGTCAGAAAGGGGGAGAAAGAAAGGGCATCAAATGTTCAAGACAAGGTGCTCAAAGATGACGACCTCAAAGACAGGGGGATCAAAGAAGTAGGGGAGCCATAAAAGAAGAGACATCAAATCAAGGGGGAGCTACAAGCTAGATGTACTCAGAATGTTCAGCAAAAGATAAGTACAAGCTTACAATTTTATACACTCAAAAGTAAAGATTATAGTAGTTATTGTCAAATGAAAGTAGTCTTGAATTGAGATTCTGACTTGTTCAAATAGGGGGAGATTGTTGGGAATCTTGCCCACATGATTCCTGATTTGAAGAAGTCACCAAGTTAAGACTACTTCACTTTGTATTTGATGGCTTCTCTAGCTTATAAATCTCAGGATGTTAGTAGAAGGAGTTTCGTCGAACTCAGAATGAAGATCGTTGACCGCTGAGACTCGGCAAGATCGTCGAACTCAGAAGGAAGATCGTCGACCGCTGAGACGAGTTGTCAAATCTGCTGGGACGAGCTCACTGTCTCAGCGGATCCGCTGAGACAGGAAAGGAGCTGCAGATAGAAGAGATCTGGCGCGTTAGTCGAACACAGAAGACAGTTCGTCGAACGCAGAAGCAGGAAGAAGCAAGCGCTGATACTTGGAAAGTTCGTCAATCGCAGAATGGCGTTCGTCGAACGCAGAGAAGAATGAAGGCTAAGGAAGAAATGTCGTTGAGAAGATGCAATATCGTCGACATTAACAAAGTAGCTTTGTCGTCGAGAATAATAGATCTCGTCGTTCAGAAGCCTTGTCTCTGAAAAGGCTAAGTATGACTGATGGCGTCGAACATCGTTGTAAAGAAGGAATGTCGTCGAGAAGACTAAAGAAGGACAGCTGAAGACAAGCAATCATTGAAGTATGATATGTCGACATAGTATCACTCATGTCGTCGAGAGAACAACATGATTACGATGATAGTCTACATGAAGGAAGATCATGACAACACAGTCAGAGATAGCATATCGTCGTATATGCAGTCGCTGCAGATTGTCTCGTATCGACGAGATACCAGCATCAGAAGAAGAAGCTAGAATAATTGATAGTGTATCTATGTTCAAGGCTTAGATAGAGTCCTGTCGTCGAGATATTGTCCATGACGTCATAACGATGGAAATATTGTCGAGACAGATTCAAATGTTGAGGACGCGCTTTCAGCATTTAATGCTGCCGCCTGATTGTCCAATCAACACGTGCTCTTAAGGAATGGGCGTCTGTCATTAAAGGACATCACATGTTACCATTATGAGGCTCATATGTCCTATAAAAGGGAACAGTGATGCCCAAGAAAAATATTCTTTGAAGAAAAAGAAAAAGAACGAGAAAGAATCTTGCCGCTACACTTCAATAGAGCAGTACTCTCGGCGGAGAAGAAGAAGATCAAGTAGAGAGCAAGCATCAAGTGCTCTTTGAAGAATAAGTCATCCTCATCGACTGAAAAGTAGTCGATCAATACCAGGCAAAAGAAGTGAAGGCTGAAGAAGATCCAGTGCTGAATCTCCAGATCAAGAAGCATCTTCTTCAACCTCAAGAAGCCAATCTTCATCAGGCTAAAGTTGTCGATCTTCATCCGGCAGAAGTAACAGTTTCTTTTTACTGTAATCATTGTGAAGGCTTGCGGGCCTGTTTGTCCAGCTTGAGGGTTGGAGACCTGCGAGGCTTGAGGGCCAGGGCAGAGGATAGACATGCGGGTCTGGCTAGGTAAGGCTTGCGGGCCTGTTTATCCAGCTTGAGGGCTAGAGAGCTGTGAGGCTTGAGGGCCAGGGCAGTATACTTGCGGGTGCGATTTGTCAAGCTTGAGGGCTCAGGCGCAGTAGGGCTTGCGGGCCTAGGCTATAGGTACAGGACTTGCGGGTCTATGCAGTGTAGGGCTTGACGGCCTGTGTGTCGAGCTTGCGGGCTCGGGGGCAGTAGGGGCTTGCGGGCCTAGGCTGTTGGGACTTGCGGGTCCATGTTGTAAGACTTGAGGGCCTGAAGTTTTTGGCGGCGTTTGTCGAGCCTAGCACACTGCTAGGTAGGCGCAGAGGGAAAGAGGACTACTCAAGATACCCTGTCTTGAGGAACCTCTATAAATCATTGTGTGCTTTTCTGTGTTATGCTTTATAACTTATAGATCTACTCATCAGAAAACAAGTACACTTAAAGGGGACAAAATAATTTGTAAAACCTATTTACCCCCCCCCCCCAGGTGATAAGTCGACACCCAATAAATAACACCTTTTGCAGAAAACAACAGGTTCTTGCGAGTTCTCTTCAGGTACTCGCATAATAAATTTTCTATATACTTGTTCTTATATCCTTTGCAGATAAAAATAGGTGCTTGCGAGTTCTCTTCAGGTACTCGCATGCTAAAATTTTCATATACCAGCTCTTATACCTTTATGAAGATAGAAGCAGGTGTTCGCGAGTCCTTATTCAAAAATATGTACGTGCTCGCGGGCAAGTTCTCTTCAGGCATTGACAAGTCCTCACAGGTATTTACATTTTATATACGCATATTCTGTCTTCACAAGAGAGGTGGATCTTGATTTGCGTGGGTAAGTTCTATTTTTTCAAGCTTCTCAAAACTTACAAAAATGCGGGGATTATGTTTACCCAGAAATCAGCGATCACCATGAGATAGCTTTTTTCAGGTAACCGAAGCAATCCACAACCTCTCCTGACAGTCCAGGTATTTTTCGCCGAAGATCCAAGCCCTGGCAGTCCATCATCACCTGAATGGTCACGCCTTTTCATCTCATAGAGGTCGCGCTTTGCTCGACCTCGCCTAGTGGTCATGCCCCGCGTGATCCCTCCCTCGAGAGGTCACCCCTCTGGGGGGACCTCAGCTTGAGGCAGATCGCCCCTGCTGGGGAAATCTCGGCCTGAGGTAGATCGCCCTAGTTGGGGCGATCTCAGCCTGAGGTCGCCCTCTGGGCAACCTCGCCAGGTCGCCCATTTGGGGTGACCTCGGCCTGAGGCAGATCGCCCCAGCTGGGGAGATCTCGGCCTGAGGCAGATCTCCCCAGCTGGGTCGATCTAGGCCTGAGGTCGCCCTCTAGGCAATCTCGGCCTGAGGTCGCCCTCTGGGCGACCTCGGCCTGAGGCAGATCACCCCAGTTGGGGTAATCTCGGCCTGAGGTCGCCCTCTGGGCGACCTTGTTAGGTCGCCCCTTTGGGGCGAACTCAGCCTGAAGCAGATCGCCCCAGCTGGGGCGATCTCGGCCTGAAGCAGATCGCCCCAGCTGGGGTGATCTCGGCTTGAGGTCGCCCTCTGGGAGACCTCACCAGGTCTCCCCTTTGGGGCGATCTCGGCCTGAGGCAGATCTCCCCAGCTTGGGCGATCTCGGCCTGAGGTCGCCCTCTAGGCGACCTCTCCAGGTCGCCCCCTTGGGTTGACCTCGGCCTGAGGCAGGTCGCCCCAGCTGGGGCGACCTTGGCCTGAGGTCGCTCCCTGGGCGACCTTGCCAGGTCATCCCCCCTGGGGGAGACCTCGTCCTGGGAGGTCTCGACCCCGGGCAGCCCGTTCCTTCCTAGCCTGCCTGTTTGGGCAGGCCCCCTCGCCTATAAACAGAGGGGTGGGGGCATTGGTTTCGGGACCTTTGGAGAGTTTCCAGCCCTTGCCTTTGACATGAGCGGTCTCATTTTTAAGACCATCGCATCTCTTCCCAGCAGCTGGGGCGGTCTCATTTTTGAGATCGTCAATACCTCATTTCAGCAGCTGGAGCTATCTCATTTCTGAGACCTCGTTACCTCTTTTTCAGCATTTCTGTTATCTCCTCCCAGGAGAACCTCAACATTTTTTTTCTCCTCCCTCTTGTCTTCCATCATAGCTCAAAGTAACCAACCATCTAACAGTTTCCTTCCTCCACTTCTTTTCAGCTTGAGCGAGTGTGGACCTGGAGCATTTTTGGCCCGAACATAACTGCTCTCCACGCTCACCGCACAAAAAATGTTGAAACTAGAACTTGGTCTCTTTTGGAGTTCGAGCCCCCAAAAGTGGGGGCATCTAGCACTTACTGATCCCTCGAAAAGAACAGACCGAAGTCTCAAAACTAGACACAGACCCTTAGTCGCAGTGAGGAGGTCCCACCACACACCCGCATGATCTTAGAGCGCTTCCCCTCCCAAGCCAATGCTGAGATTGGGCACCTTGGAAAGCTTGAGAGGTGAACCAAGATAACCAAGGGAGAAGGAAGCTCAAGGTACTGAGACATGATCCCCTCCAAAGGTGTCCTTCAAGGTCTATATATATATTTTTGCTCATGGTCTGCTAACAGCCAGATTCCGCCTTACACTATTGATATTCGCATCCCAAAATGGTCTGTCAACAGCCAAACTCCACTGTTTGGATAGACTAACTATAGACCACCATGGGCTTCCAGGTAAAAACAACCCTGGGCCCTTATTGGGCGAGCCGCCCATAAGGGTCCCGCTCGCCTGGCTTCCTGCGGGTAGCTTGCAAGTGCAAGCCTGGCTCGCCCACAGCAAGGGTGTCTCACTGCTCAAGCAAGCCCGGCTCGCTCGCTATTATGCGAGCCAGGTTCACGTCCCCCAACTTGGCTGGGCTCGCCCCCTTCTACCTTGGCGAACAAAGGGGTTGTACAGTAATGAATCATTTTCTATTCCAAATGTTTTATATGTTGAAGGTTTGACCACAATCTAATATATATTAGTCAATTATGTGATAAAGGTCTAAATGTCCTATTTGAATCTTCTACAAACCTTTGCAAAATTATAAATCCCCAATCTAATGAAGTTGTACTCACCGCACCAAGAACTCATAATATTTACATGATTGCTTTTCATGATCTTTCACATTCATCTATCAAATGTCTTATTTCAAAAAATGATGAATTAGAATTATGTCATAGGCGTCTTGGTCACTGTAGCACTAAACTTATTTTTTTAACTAGCCAAAGATAAATTAATTAGAGGATTACCTATTGTTAATGGAAATTTTTCTTCACTTTGACCACCATGCCCAAAAGAAAAATTTTCTAGATCATCTTTTACGAATTGATTAAATAAATAATTTTTACTTATAAAGTTTCATATAAAAGGGTAACTTAAGAAATTTGGTTTCAAAACCTTTCTTCTTCCGTTTTCGCTGAACCAGAACCGCACGGGAGAAGAAAGTCGCAACTTTCATGAAGTTTCCATCGGCTATTGCATGTGATTTATCGTGCGTGATCTTCATCATGGCATAGATTTGGAAAACTCTCGCCGAGATCTTAATGTGTGCGGTGAGTATTTTCGAATTCGTGTATTTTTGGCGTTGGAGTGTTTGGCCCTAAGCCTCGTTTTCGTCCAAATCTTTCAGAAATTTGTTGTGGAGTTTTTCAATTGGCCAATCTCTGGACGTGGAGTGCTCGAGAGGCCAATTTTTTGGAAGGTTTAAGGCAAGCGGTGGACTAATCCCCCTTGCCTTGTTTTTTCTTTTCCCTCCTATCTTATCATTTTAGATAAGTTGTACTCTGAAAAAAATTCGGTTTATTTAGCAGAATTCATTAAGTATTCTAGTGTAATTCGTCGAGTATTCTAACGATTCGACGAGTAATTGTGACGAAATCGTCGAGTGATTGTAAAATTAGTCGAGTAGCAAATAGTAATTCGTCGAGTGTTCTAAGGATTCGTCGAGTAATTTCGACGAATTCATTGAGTGTATAGGAAGAATTTGTCGAGTGATCAAGCTAAGTTCACTATATCGTTAAGTTAGAATTCGTCGAGTATAAGTTAGGATTCGCCGAGTATTTGTTAGAATTCGTCGAGTATTCTAAGGATTCATCGAGTAATTACGACAAATTTGTCGAGTGAAAAGGAATTCTTTGAGTCATTTCAATTTATTCGTCTAGTGTTCAAACCGAATTTTTTTACGATGGTTTCGACAAATCTGCTGTGAAGTTTGAACTTGGAATTTTCCTGGGTTTTCCTGTGGTGCCAGATTTGGTCAAGAAGTTTTGAATTCTTACCCCAGCTGGATGATTATGGACTATTGGTTGTGTGTGCGTAACCACCACCACAATGCTTTTTTTTTCTTTGGTCGTGGAGACTGTTGGTGTGTGGGCTTAACCACCATTACAGTGCATTTGTTCCTTGGATGTTTTGGTCTGATGGTTTGTGTTGGAAAGATAGCCACCGTCTTAGTACCATTTTATGGCTGGGTTATTGATTCACTTATTGAGCCAATCCGACACTTTTCTTCATACTTGGATGTTATTATATAACTTTGACTGCACTTAGTGCAAGTCTTTCCCTGTTTGGATATTAATATTTCTTTACTTTGACTGATGTTGTTTCACAGCTATTTCTTGTTAAGTTGGTAACCCACTTGAGCTTGTTAAGTTCCTTTTCTCTATGTTTGGCTGCCTTTTTCACCTTTGTGCTGAGGAATTCTTTTCTTTGAATGTCTCGGGTTTGGATCAGTAGTAGTTTGAGCGGATTGAGTTTGGTCCTTCCAGACATTCAGTAGTTGTTTTCATACTCTCATTTTGAGAGGTTGTTTGTTGAACTTTTTTGTATTTGTTAATGCTATGGGTTTGTGTAAGTTTGTTGGCGCCCATAGTATGTTTTCTTATGTGTTAGATTGTGATTTGTTATTTATGTTACTACCGTTGCCTTGTTATTAATGCAAATGCTCTCTAGGGAGGATTTATGTTAGGATACATAATAGATATTTTATATATTAAAGTCTGCATATTTCCTCATGCTCACGACATCTCTTTAACTGTCATCACTCTATTTTTGAAGCTCATAAAAGTCTCTTTTACTTATACTAAATTTAGAAGATGCATATCATTAGAATGTTGGTTAAGTTCTCATGCTCATGTAGGACAACTTAAGCTGAAATAAGTATTTTTTCGCTGCATATATTTATACTTTCTTCGTTGTGGACTAGGTGATCCACTAAACTGAAGGACACGGTATTTGGAGACTTTAAAACATAAATTATTGTTTTAAACGCAAAGTTTATGTCTTGTATAAAGAAATGTGTAAAGATAGGACTGCCTGCGCGTTTGTAGTTGTTCCCTGTACGGCGTGGCATCATGAAGCGTGTTTTCTCTTACTCTGATGATATATTTATATATTGAGAAAATGCGGGTTGTGACTGTGGTAGAACTTGTGAAAGAGTACTCTGAATACATGCCTTGAGTGCATAGGGTGTGGTCGTAAGTACCCACGATGGTGATGACTTGATTTGATGTTATGTTAGCCTCATGCAGTTGCTTAGGTGGTTGTGGGGATCCACCGAGTGAACCCAACTAACATCATGTGCATACATAGGTTCCCCTTTCTTTGATGCTCAACCTAGAAGATTGTTTGCACTTGAAACATCACCTTGTGTAGAGTAGATGCACTTTCTTTATTCTATTATGTGTTGCATGTACGGCTTGCTTGCAGGTTAGGGGTTCCCCGCCCCTGAGCTTGCTAGAATGGCAGGGGGTGGGATCATTACGCATTTTGTGGTCAGCTTATAACTAACCCTCGTTTACCTCTTATTTGTGGATAGTGCAGGTGTTGGTGAGCCGAGTGAGAAATAGCGGGCTGAAGCCCATTGCTGAGTTGGCCCTTTAAGGCCATCCTTTGTTTTACTGTTTTCCATTTATTGTCGGCCTACGTGTCGAAGTATGCTTTTGAGTTAGTTACATTTGTTGAATGTAAGGCCATAAGGCCATAACTCTTTACTTGACGTTCCTGAGTAGGTGGTCATTCTGAATTAAATGTGTATTGAAAGCTTACGCTTACGCTTTGTTTATACTCTCGTGCAATTCTTTGCTGTTTATTATCTTATTAACCTCTAGCTAGTGTGTTCAATATGGTGTGGGGTCCCGATCGGCCTTGTTGTTATATTGTTTATACTGGCAGGGTATTACAATTTGGTATCAGACTTTAGGAGTTGATCCGTAGTTTAGAGAATTTGAAGCCAAATTCCTTTTTATGGGGTGGTGTGCACATGATGTGCGTTCACCTAAATATGATAAAAACTAATAAGAATGTCCACTTATGAATGAAAACTTACTTGTTTGCGGAACCTGAACATTCCTTGACTATTGTTTTGCTATGTTTGCAGTAACTAAATTATGTGCGACATGATTATAGCTGACAAGGAGTGGAGCGGTGTGTTCTCAACCTCGTAACACTGTTGAGAATAGTGTGCTTACTAAGGCTGATGTGACGTCCCCTTGTACTGATTGGTCACTGAAGCAACTTTTCCCATGCTTAATGCACAACCCGGAAGGCTTGTGCAACCTCCTACTCTTGGAGTGGCTTCGTTGTCGTTTGGTGCAGTGGAGCCTTAGTGGATCCACAAGTGTGTTATTAGGATCTGAAGCACTTTCTAAGATTCAACAATCCATCTTTCTCGGGGACTCAAACCCCAATGAAAGTTGCGGAGTGGTTGTCAAATTTTATGAAGCCTTTGAGTTGCTTTACTTGTGAGAAAGTGGGGCATGACCTGAGAGTGTCGAAGTGGTCCTCTGAGATTGTTGGAGAACACTTGTACAATAGGTCTAAACTGTGTTGAGATAGGGAAAGTAGTGGAGTCTTCCACTTGCGTTTACCCTCCTACCCAGCCGAGAGTGAACTCTCTTGGCAAATGCGAGGTCATTCACCAAAGAGTTGTTTGTGTGATGTTGCTTTTAGGATTTTGTAAGACGTGCAATTATGGTCATAGTGATATTGTAATGCTATTTTTCCGTACGAATAATGGATGTTGAGTTTAGTGCGAGGGAAGCACGGGAAAATCCTAGTGATAGGTTGCAATGCTGAGCTAGCACATGCTCAGAGCTTTTGTGTTTAAGGGTCCATAAAGCCCCTATGCTCTGTAGACAAGTTCCCATGGCACTGATATTCTATGTGAGGGTAGGGATCACAATGGGGTCATTGAAACCGGTGACAATGTAAGTGTGTGCCTTACGTTTTTGTGTTAGGCTTTGTTCTAATTTTCAATTATTCGGCGAGAGCAATTTTTGATACGGGAACATCGCACTCCTTTCTGTCGGAGGATATCGTTGTGCGAATTGGAGTACTATCCTAGGAAGGGATATATTGGGGGTAGTGATGCCCAATGGGTTTTGAATGAGTGTTAATAGGTTGAGCTATGTAAATGTGCGAATTGGGAATCAAAATTTCGACCTGGAAGCGTCATTATTACCGCTTACTGAATTTGACTTATTCTTTGGCATGGATTGGCTCTCGAAGCAGCGAGCAAGCATAGATTGAAATCTGAAGGAGATTACTCTGGGAAAAATACTGGAGATGAGACCACATTTGCTGGTATGCGAGGAGCGAGCAATACGTTGATGTCTGCTCTCCAAGTGGTTAAGGCGGTGAGGAAAGGCGTAGAGTTTTTCTTCACTTTGTTGGAGGATTTAGAGCCTAAGCCCAATTTAAGTGATGTCTTGGTAGTAGTTGAGTATGTTGACGTGTTTCCAAACAAACTCCCTGGAGCTCCGCCTCAGCGAGAGGATGATTTCTGTATTGAGTTGGGGTCATGTGCCAAGCCTGTCTCACACTCACCGTGTCGAATAGCGCTAAAGAAATTGGAAGAACTAAAAGTTCAGTTGCAAGAACTGTTAGAGCAAGGCTACGTACATCCATGTTTATCCCCTTGGAGTGCATCGGTCCTTTTTGTGAAAAAGAAGGATGGGGGAAGCTTGCAGCTATGCATCGACTATCGATAACTGAATAAGATGACAGAGAAGAATCATTATCTGATTCTGATAATCGATGACTTGTTCGACCAACTGGTTGGGTCGCTGGTGTTCAGTACCCATTTCTTAAGGTCTGATTTAAAAATCGACTTAAGGTCCGATTTTAATCAACTGAGAATAAGGGAATGTGATATTCCAAAAATGGTGTTTAGTACCAGTTTCGAGCAATAAAAGTTCACGGTCATGTCGTTCGGTTTCTCCAATGCACTATCGGCAATTAGGGACTTGATGAATAGAATGTTCCGAGAGTATTTGGACCATTTTGTGATCATCTTAATCGACAACATATTGGTATACTCTCAGTCCAAATAGGAGCATGCACAGCATCTACACGTAGTTTTGAGCACAATAAGGAGGAGTCAACTATACGCCAAGTTCACCAAGTGCGAGTTTTGGCTATCATTATTGGCATTCCTTGGTCATGTTGTTAGTGGTGAGGGAATCACAGTCGATCTGTTGAATATAGTGGCAATTTGAGAGTGGCGTATGCTGAAAAATGTGGCAAAAGTCTGAAGTTTCTTAGGACTTGCCAGTTACTATAGGCGCTTCGTGGAGAACTTTTCAAGGATTGCACTTCGTCTCACTAAGTTGACTGGGAATGATCAGAAGTTTTCTTGGTCGCCTGAGTGCACTCAATCTTGTGAGGGGCTGAAGAGCCTTCTGACCACGACACCCATTTTATGCTCGCCAAATGGTACGGAAGGCTACGAGATATATAGCGACGCCTCAGGGTGCGACTAGTTTTGCATCCTGGTGCAATTCGGAAATATGATTGCATATGGATCCCGTCAGTTGAAGGCACATGAGAGGAATTACCCGGTCCATGACTTGGAGTTAGTGTCCATGGTATTCTCTCTTAGTCTATGGCGGCATTACCTATATGCCGTAAATATTGACATCTTTACGGACCACAAGAGTCTAAAGTACCTGTTAATTTAGAGGGAGTTGAATATACGGCAGAGAAGGTGGATGGAGTTCCTTGGGGACTACACCTTTGCTATTCGTACACTCTCGGGAAGGGAAATGCTATTGCAGACGTGTTGAGTCGGCTGGCTCCTGCGCAAGTTAATTGGATTTTAATGCATGATGAGCATCTGATCTGTGATCTACAGTCCTTGGAGATCTCTTGTGTCTATAAGAGAGCATATACTTCAGCATGCTTGAAATGGACAGAAGTTTAATATGACATTGCAGACCGAGTTCGCAAACTTGAGAACTAGATGAAAGCATGAAGCACTATAAAGCGGAGACTATTGATGGTTCTAACGTTGAATTCTCCTTCAAGGATAGTCTTTTATGGAAGAATGCAAGACTATGCATCTCAAAAGTTCCCAAATTACGAGAAGAATTGATGTATGAGGCTCACTTTACCAAGTACTCGATCCACTTGGAGAGCACTAAGATGTACATGGACATGAAGAAACTCTTTTGGTGTCCGAGTAGGAAGAAATATATTGCTCTCTACGTGGGTAACTGTCATACTTGCATGTTGGTGAAGGCTGAATGTCAAAGACTTGGTGGGTTTCTAAAGTCTTTGTCAATTCCGAAATGGAAGTTCGACGATATTTCAATGGATTCCATGCAAGGATTGCTGAGATCGCAGCATGGAAACAACGTCATTTGGGTGATCGTAGATCATTTGACAAAAGTATCGCACTTCATTCCGAACCGAAAGGATGATTCTGTGGAAAAGCTAGCCAAGCTATACGTTGACAATATTGTACAATTGCACAGAGTTCCCCGTTGCATCGTTAGTGATCGAGACGAGCGTTTCACATCAAATGACTGGAAGCTGATTCACCAACTATTGGGTACCAAGTTAAAGCTTTGCACGTCCTTCCACCCGTAAATGGATTGATAGCCTGCGAGGACCAATAGGACAATGGAATACATGCTCTGGATGATGCGCCCTAGATTATGGAAAGAGTTGGGAGGACCACCTCTTTATGATTGAATTTTCCTACAATAACACATACCAGGCAAGTATTAAAATGGCACCCTTTGAAGACTTTATGGTAGAAAGTGTCGTACGCATTTTGGCTTAGGCAGAAATGGGCGACACAAATTTGTTGAAGCGTAAAGGCATGGATGAAGTAAATACATCAATAAGGGAAATACGAGAGTTGTTGCTAATTGCCCAGGATAGACAAGCAAAGTATTATAATGCAAATCACCGGAACATTGAGTTCGTCATTATTGATTGGTTTTACTTGAAGATCAAATCGTTCAAAGAGTATCGAGGATCTGACGCTTGAAAAAGCTAAGTCCAAGGTACTTAGGACCGTTGGAGATCTTGGAGCGCATTGGTGAAGTTGTCTACCGGCTTGCTCTATCAATAGAGCTAAGCGGTCTGCACAATGTATTTCACATTTCAGTGTTGATAAAGGCGGTGAAAGAGCCTACACCTATAGTTGCGGTCGACCAAGTGTCTGTTGATGGTGGGCTAACAACAATGTTCAAGCCCATTCGCATTGAAGAAACCAAAGTGAGATAGTTGCCGAACAAATCTATCAAGATGTTAAAGGTCCTTTGGGATAATTGCGGGAGAGAGGAACTCTCTTGGGAAAGAGAGCAAACAATGCTTGCGGAGTACCCCAAGCAATTTGTCTCAAGTATGAATTAATTTTGTACTTTACTGTTTTTGAAATTTCTGTCTGAAATTCTTTTAAGGGCGGTGGAGTTGTAACACCCCAGTTTCCCAATACTGTGAAGGCAAGATTTCTGTAGTAGAAAGCTAACGCCCAGTGGTAGGTACTACCGCTGGCAGTAGTTGTATCATCGAGATGTGCCCTGTATCGTCTAGATGAGCCCTGCATTAGATCGAAAGGCTTGTGTCGTCAAGACACTAACGTCGGGCGGTAGGTGTTGCCGCTGGCGGATCTATATCATCAGGAAACTTCACTCTGTCATTGAGAAGGTGTCGCTGAAAAGATATCGACTAGACGCTAGCGCAGCGCGGTAGAGATACCGACGGCGGTAGGTCTCCAAGTCAATATGAGTCACAGTAATGTCGAGAGAGCGAGACGCTACGCTGGAGGATAAGATGAAATGCTAGCGCGGCGCGGTAGTGATACTGTCGGGCGGTAGTTGACGGACCAGATCCACGAAACAGCAATCGTGATAGTCAAATCTTTAAGGCTTTTGATCAAATGGATGGGATATGTTCCAAAAACTATTAGGACGTGAGCATAGGATGTTTACCCTCATTTTCGTAAGTCTTTTTTCTCTCCAAACTTGAGAAAGAGGAAAGCCAAGGAGGTAGAATAAGACTCTTTTCGCCATTGACGGAGCTCCGAAGCTCCGAAACACGAGTCATTTCCAAATCCACGGAGAGCAGCACGATGCGGTTCTTTCCATCTGACTAGAATCTCAGATTCATGGCGCCAAAGAGAGCGACAAGGATAACAATCCTTCCTCCTTGTCTTAGGACATGTTTTGTCCTTTCATCCCTTTTCTATGCATGCATAGGGTTGTCTCTTTCACTAATTAGTGAAGTGTTGGACTCCCTTTAGTTCTTCGGAACTCATGATCGATTGGGTCTGCCCCCTACATTTATTTCTTGTAGAAATCCAGTAGACGTGCGAATTTAGGCATTGTGTGTGAAGCCTACCCATGGTCATAGGCCCGGATCGGTGATGGTTGATTAATAACGTTGCATTTAGATTAAGCCTAGTATGTGTGTCAGAGAATGAATCCATGAAATCTATCATTGTATTGCGGGACTTCAGTTAGAGGTTGGAATGCCTAACGGAAGCTCCATGGTTGTGTGTGGTTGACCTCAAACCTTCACCACAAATTCTTAGTTAAGTTTTCTCAAACCTCCTTTGTTGGTTGTGATAGTGAAGTCTATGTCTACTTTTATGGATTAGGTACATAGCTTATTGTTTTGGTAGCACTTGTAGGTGTTAAATGCTAAAGGGCCGAGGTAAAGCAGCACTCGCATCGTGCCATCTATCGCGATGATTTGAGCAATGGGCACAAGATGAACCGAACCCGCACCATACAGTGCGGCATGAGGTTAACCCTCAGAAATGTTGACGGATCATGGGATAGACCAATTTCAGTAGAGTTTTCTCCGATCGGTAAATGCTCAAGTGAGAACTAAGCTTCTTAGCTTAGTTTGGTGGTAGTACTCGTGAAAGAGTACTCTGAAAACATGCGTGTGCATGGAGCATGTGGTCATGAGTACCAATGTTAGAGATGACTTGATTTGATGTTATGTTTGCCTCATGTGGTTGCTTAGGTGGTTGTGGGGATCCTTCGGGTGAACCCAACTAACATCATGTGCATACCTAGGTTCCTTTTTCTTTGATGTTTAACCTAGAAGATTGATTATGCTTGAAAACTCAACTTGTGTAGAGTAGATGCACTTTCTTTATTATATTACATATTGCATGTATGACTTTCATGTAGTTTAGTGGTGCCCTGCCCTTGAGCCGTCTAGAATGGTCGGGGTAGGATCATTACATGGTTTATGGTCAGCTAATAGTTGACCCTCATTTACCTCTTATTTATGGATGGTGCAGGTTCTGGTGAGCCGAGCGGGAAGTAACCGGCCGAAGCACATTGTTGAGTTCGCCCTAAAAGACCAGCCTTTGTTTTACTGGTTTCCATGTATTGTCGGCCTGTGTGCCAAAGTATGTGTAGGATCAAGCGCAACTAACTATCCCAAAAGCCCAGACTGATGAGAAGGGCACTACTTTTTCTTTAAGGAAGTAGGAAAGGCGCTACGGGTCAAGTGAAGGAACATTGGACCCAACAATCCCCCCCACTCTACAACGTCCTGCACGACCTGTAATCTTAGAGGTGCTCCACATAGCTCAGAGGTGGCGCACCACATGGCTCATAGGTGGCTTTTCATATGGTCGCGGACGCCTGACCCGCCGGGACCCGCACAGGTAGAAAAATTTCAGGATTTAATCAGCGCCCCCCCCCCCCCCCCCCCCGGCCTCAAACCCATAACCTCCTCTGATACCACTTGTAGGATCAATTGCAACCAACTATCCCAAAAGCCCAAACTGATGGGAAGGGTGCTACTTTTTCTTTAAGGATGTAGGAAAGGTGCTACGGGTCAAGTGATGGAATGCTGGACCCAACAGTATGCTTTTGAGTTAGTTACATTTGTTGAATGTAAGGCCTTAAGACCATAACTTTTTACTTGATATTCCTGAGTAGGTGGACATTCTGAATTAAATGTTTATTGAAAAATTCTGCTTACGCTTTGTTTGAACTCTCGTGTAGTTCTTTTCTGTTTATCATCTTATTAACATCTAGCTAGTGTGTTCAAGATGGCGTGGGGTCTCGGCCGAACATATTGTTATATTGTTTGTACTGGCATGGTGTTACAGTTTATGTTGAACAACCCCCTAGTTTCATAAATGAAATTTTTCCAAATTATGTATTCAAACTAGATAAAATGCTTTATGGTTTACAACAAGAGCCCCGTTCTTGTTGGGTTTTCTATATACCATTCATAATGATAAAAGCATATCAAATATGCGCAGCGGAAGAAACAAAACAAGAACAACCCAAAGAGTTCAAGGAACTTGTGATTTCATGAATCAAAAAATAAAGAAAGCAATACAATGCAATACTTGAAAGGGATTGAGTCAATACTCAACCGAGGTGCTCCACAACTGAAATCCAAAGTACAGTCGTTGAGTCCCAAGCGTCGAAATGGATCAGCGCCTCTACGGGAGTCCACATGAGCTAGAGGAGAACCCTAGACCTTGTCGAACAAGGACTAGGTCGAAGAGAAGAAAGTCCACAACATCTTCTACGGACTGCTAGGTCTGACCACAGGAAGATGCGGCGGCGGTGGGGGTGCGTGAACAGCCGATCCGTCGCACTTCGGAACTTTTCCATCGCACTTCTCTGATTCGCAAAAAGAGATCGCTCTATTAGGGTAAATAATCGTATTCTATTTATACCCAGGCAAAAGAGAGAGGCTATCTGCACACCCACAATTTACATTGGAGTAAACAGAATTCGTCGAGTGAACATTTCTCTGAAGAAATTCGTCGAGTAACAAACTGAATTCGTCGAGTAAAATAGATTTCGTCGAGTGAACCCTTCACTAAGAAATTCGTCGAGTAACAAATGATTCGTCGAGTAATCATAGATTTGTCGAGTCATGAATTCGTCCAGTTAGTTGAGTAATCATGAATTCGTCAAGTCATTATGATTTCGTCGAGTAATCATGAAATCGCTATTCGACGAATTGAAGTAAGAGTCGTCGAGACACTCTCGACGACTCGACTCGAAAACATGTCAACATGCCCCATACAATATTCACAATACCTGTGGAGCATTCAGTTGACTCGACCTAACTCCAATAAGTCATAGGATTGGTCCTTCACTCATATCCAATATGAGTAAGGCCAACACAATTCTTCCTCCAACTTCTCCAAACACTCTTGTGTGTGACTCCATAGGCTCATATCGCGTTGGTAGTGAGACTAAATGCTTGATCACTTCCAGATCACCTTGGAAACACTAACAATTCTTGGTATGAATGATTAACTTCATTTTTATTAAAGCACGGTTATGAATGGGAAGTGTTGATAACACACTTTTCATTATGCATGTTAATAATGATTTGATCATATTACAAATTTATGCATATGACATAATTTTTGGAGCCACTAATGAAGAGTAGTGTAATGAAGTTGTATTAGTAATGCAAAAAGAATTTGAAATGAGCTTGGTAGGAGAACTCACATATTTTTTAGGTTTTCAAATCAAACAAAGAAATGATGAAATATTTATTAGTTAATCTAAATATGTCCATGATATGTTGAAAGGATTTGGATTTTGTTGGGGTTCAACAATGCCCCCGGTGTTGCGGCACTAGTCGAAGCAGAAGGGTGTGACCCCTGTGGGCCAAACTGACCGCCCTGTGGATACTTCCTAGGGTAGCCAGCTCTATAAAGGAGCGGTAGCGCCATCCCCAAATAGCCTGGTCTTTTGGGAGAGTTGGTAGCACCGAGTCCCTACAAGTGGTATCAGAGGGAGGTTGATTATCAAAACGTTAACACCTTGATCAAAATATCTCCTCACTCTCAGTTCTTTATTTTAAATTAATCAAACCAATTTTCTAAAGAAAATGAGTTATAAGGATTATGCATCAACAAGACCACCAGTGTGTAACCTAAATAAGTTTACACTCAGGAAGGCCAGAATAAAGTTGTATATGAACTCTATTGATGAAGACATATTTAATGTCATTATTACAAGTCCCCCAGTCCCAGTGAGAAAAGATGTTAGTGGGACAGTAACACAAACTACAGTCCCCGGAGCAAAGTGGACTGATGCTGAGAAGAAGTTGAAGGCATGTGATGCCAAAGCCATGAATATGCTGGTGTCAACCATGTCAGATGACATATTGCAAAAAGTTACTGATTGCAACTCTGCCAAAGAAATCTGGGAATCTCTTTCCAGATTTGTTGAAGGCAGCTCTGATGAAAGAAAGGACAAGAAGCTCATTCTTATATCTCAATATGAGAACTTTAAGAAAAAGGCTGATGAAAGCATATCTGAAATGTGTGACATGTTCAGCTTCACCATAAATTAGCTGAGAGGGCTTAACAAAGAATTTTCTCTGACAGAAATTATTGACAAGCTTCTCATGTGCTCCCAAGCACATGGGACTCAAGAATCTGGGCTATTAGAGATTCTAGATGCCTCAGAGAAATATCAACAGATGCCCTGCTAGGGAAGCTCAAGTCCTATGAGCTTTAACTAAAAAATAGGGCTGAGTCAGAAGCCCAGGAGAGAATCTCAACTCCTAAAGAATGGAAACTTGCAATAAAGACTGTTGAAGCAGAACCCTCCATCTCTGAAGAATAGATGTTCAATCTCTTGGCTAAAAGATTCAAGAGATGGGTCAGGATAGAGGACTCCAGAAAGAAAGAGAGGAGTTCAAGCAAACCAAGGTATGACAAAACTCCTAAATAGGAAATTATCTGCTTCTCATGTAGAAAACCTGAACACTTTGCCACTGAATGTCCTGAAGAAGAAAAGAATAAAAGCAACAAGAAGAAGAAGGAGCACGGGAAGAAATAATTCATGAGGAAGGATAAGAAAAGAGGAAAAGGTTTCAATACTGAAACCTGGAGTGATTTAGAGTCTGACCCAAGCTCCTCCTCATCTGAGAGTAATGAAGAGTGTGGAACTGAAGAAGCCTGCTTAATGGCTCTGGAAGACTTTACTGCTGAAAATTAGGTAATAATTTTTGATGATTTTGACTTTTCTTCAGAAGATTTTAAAGATTGTTTCAAAGAATTCTGTCAAGATTACATTGACAGTCAAAAGGAACTTAACATAATCAGAATAGAACTGGAATACCTTAGGAAAGACATGTTGTACTCAGTTAACAATGATTTGAGAGGTCAATTGTTTAAGAAAGAAAAAAGAAATATACACATTAGTTAATGAAAATTCTGATTTTGACAAAGAACTTACAAAGGCAAAAGCCTTTGAGGGATCACTCAATGGAAGGATTCACAAGATTAAGGATATCTCACAAAATCTCTCCAAGAGATTTGATCATCGTGATCTAGAAGCACTACCATCCACTAGCTCACTAATCCCTAGCAAACTTGCTTGGGAAAATCATATAACATTCATTAGGTCTAGCATGAATCAACCTAATAACAACTTAGAATCAGGTGAAGAACAAAATAATAACCCTAATAAACTCACTTTATTTAATAGGGTAAACACTACTAATCAAACAAGGATTCTAGGTAAACACCCCTTAGAAAAGACAAAAAAAAATTATAAAAATCTTAATAATAAGAATCATACGTCGACTAGAACTCGACGCAATTTTAAAGATGCGTCGAATGCAACTCGACGGAGTTCAGCATACACGTCGACATCGACTCGAAGCAAGTATGAGGGTGCATTGAATTCTATACGACGCAACCAATATTCTACATCGAATTATTATCGACGTAACTATGCAGACACGTCGAATTACACTCGACGCAACTCTAAAGATGCGTCGATTTTTTATCGACTCAAACTTCCAGCAAGAAATTTTCAACCATCTAAATCTCTCTCTACTTACATTCCTAGATGTTTCTGTTTCTCTAAAATTGGGCACATAGGCACATATTGTTGGCATAACAATGCAGCACTTCTTCATCTTAAGGGGTACACTGAAAGGCCATCTAATTCTTTCATAACTCCATATGATGATAGAAGAAAGAGACCCCAACATGTGAGGGTCTATACAAATGTTTGATTTCATGTGCAGAAAAGAGACTGTTCAACCACAAACCAGCAATGGCATCTGGACAATGGATGCTTCATGCATATGTCTGGAGTAAAAGAATTGCTGAACAAGTGCAAGGCTAAGGAAGGGCCTAAGGTAATTTTTGGGAATTCCCACTCTGGTCAAACCAAAGGATATGGTTTGCTCAGGATTTGGGAAGTCTCCTTCTCTAAGGTAGCTTATGTTGAAGGACTTCAACATTATCTAATTAGTATTAGTCAGATGTGTGATGGTGAATACAAAGTTGTATTCACTAGGTCGTTATGTCATATAGTTAGCTCTGTAACTGACAAAATTTTGTTGACTGGCCTTAGGAAAGGTAAGGTTTATGTTGTAGACTTTGAGTATACTAAGTCAGAGATCTGCTTATTCAACTCTCAGTTAAAAACAATGAGTTGTGGCATAGGAGACTCAGTCATCTTAATTTTAAGACCACTGTTAAACTCTCTAAGCTTGACCTAGTAAGAGGCTTACCAACAGGTAAGTTTAATAAAGACCATCCCTGTAGAGCCTACCAACTAGAAAAGCAGATCAAATCATCATTCAAACCAATTGGTAAGAATGATTGAGAGGACCCAGCGCAACCAACTACACCAAAAGCCCGGACTGTTGGTGAAGGCGCAACTTGATCTTTATATCAATGGAAGGGCGCAATGGGTCAAGTGAGGAGACGCTGGACCCAACAATCCCCCCCCCCCCCCCAGCATCCAGCACAACCCACAATTCAGAGGTGCTCCACATGGCCCGCAGGCTCAGAGGTGGCTTGACACATGGCTGCGGCCGCCTGACCCACCGGGACCCACACAGGTAGAGAGAATTTCAGGAATTATCAGCGCCCCCCCCGGTCTCGAACCCGCAACCTGCTCTGATACCAATTGAAAGTGGGGATAAATCAAGATTACTCTAGAGGGGGGGGGGGTGAATAGAGTATTTTAAAATAATTTTACTTAGCTTAAACAAATCTGTAGAAAACAGTTTGAGTTATTTTAGTATATGTGTAAGTGTGTACAGCACAGATATAAACATAAACTAAAACACAGCACACACAACACATCACAAATAATAAAGGCAAACACAGAAGACACAAGGATCTATAGTAGTTCCCCAATCAACTTGGGTACATCTACTCTTCTACCACCCTGGTAGGAAATCCACTAAGGCCTTTTCTTGATCAGGTGAGCCTTCACCACAGAGCTTTTGATCAGGTGCTCAAAACCACCACAGAGCTTTTGATCAGGAGCTCAAAACCAAAAATCAACTTTTGAAGGGAGTTACAACCCTGTACACAGTTATAAAATAAAAGTATATAAAGATGATGGTGTCTTCTCTTTTCTCTAACAACAGAGAAGACTAGCGGATTGTTGAATGATTGTCATATCTCCCCCTGTGAATAAGAGTAAGAAAAAAAAACAGGAGAGAAAATCTGCTCAGGGTGTAGGTCTTCTTGATCTTCAGAGTATCTCCAGCAAAAGTTCTATAGAAGGAATTTATGCAGATGATTCCTAGAGATTAAGAGTAGGCGTCTGGAGAAGATGAAGACTTCAGAGAAAATCAGAGAGAGTTCTTGAGAGGAATGAAAACTGAGTAGCAAAAGATTATCTATATGAATATGTGTATCTGTGTCTTTCTCTAGAATAAATAGCAAAGATAATCTCTGGACGGGAGAGAGTTGATCCTCTTTCAAATTTCCAACAGGGCTGGAAAGAAATGAGACAAAAAGGAAAGATTTTCCTCTAACAGAAAAGGAATACCAATATATTAAATTCCTTGAAACTTGCAATCTGCCTTATAGAATAATATGCACGCAGCCCTTAATTAATACAGCAACGGTCATAAAATCTTTGATTGAAAATACTGTACTAACTGACTGATATTATAATGAGAACAGCTGTCAGCCTTCATAAGAAATCCTGAGGATAACTCCAAAATAATACTCTGAATAGAAGAGGTCACTGAATATAGAAACTTTGAAGAAGTTCGTCGACCTGAGGGAAAGTTCGTCGAACTTAAACTGGGAAGTTCGTCGAACAAGAAGAAACTTTCGTCGAAGCGATCTTTGGAGTTCGTCGAACCAAGTTCGTCGAACGGATTCTGAATTCGTCGAACGTGTTCAAAGTTCGTCGAACACCTTGACTTAGCTGATCTTCAAATCTCTTCTAGACTTAGCCTATGACCCTTATACTATACATGATAAGTCAAAACAAATCCTATACCTAGAAATAGATATCCTAGCCCAAATCAGTAATAGGGTTGAACTATGTTCCAACAATCTCCCCCTATTTGGGTTAGGATCCTATGTACAGCATTTATCAACTAAACAAATATGCATAACAGAATTATAGGAAAAATATCTGACAGAAAGGAAATTCAGCATATATAAATCAATTGTCACAAGCAGATATCAACACAGAATAATTAAGACTCAATTAACCAGAGAGAGAATTTTAAGGATTCCTGTCCTCTGAAGATGACTTCTTGAAGATTATTTTCCTGCTAGTATCTTCAGATTGCCTTCTGCTTAGCTTGCAGTCTTTATCACCAGTGTTACCTTCTTGGAAATAGTTGGCAGAACAGCCTCTGGGTGGAGACTCATGTAGGCAGAAGTGTTGAACATATCCTTCACCTGGCACTGTTGAAATTCCTGTTCTCTATAGGGAGATATGGTAGAAATATGAGAGGTATCCATACCTTTTTCTCTGGCCTCTTTCATCTGAGATAGAGCAACATGCTCTCTAAACCTTGCCATATTGTACAATCTATCTGCTTCAGCTTTATCTTCAGCTTCCTTATCTTCGATTTCTTGTTCAGATAATTGGCTATGCTTTCTTTCATAAACCTGATAGCCTGAAGATCTTCCTTCCCAGTAAGAAGAGGATTGACCAGATGGCTTGGAGCCAGCAGACTGAGATGTCCTGGATGTGGAAGAAAGTCCTCCTGCAGAACCTGCACCTGGAGGAGGTGGAGGAGGAGGGGGTTTCTTGAACATAGCAGGGTGATCCTTCTGGTATCTTCTTTCAAGCTTCCTTCTCTTCAACTCATTCTTGGAGAATTGCATCCAAGGTTGAGTTATTTCACGAGGCTTGAGATTTTTCTGCACATAATAGGGAATGTCATTTTTATCAGGCTTTTTGGAAGGTGCTGGCAGCTTCTTGCATGGAGCTTTTCTTTTCTTGGATTTGACTTTGGCATCACTATCATCACTGTCATCATCATCATCAGAATTTGGAGATGAAGGCACATTTTCATACATTTCATCAATTTCCTTGTATGCTTTAATCCTTGTTTTCTCTAAATCATCATCAACATTTTTGACAGCAGCAGCAGCAGGCTCAGAAGAAGAGGAGGGGGCAGAGGCAGAGGCATCAGGCATCTGTTCATCAAGAACTGCCTGTTCAGGAACAGCAGGTTCCTGATCTGCCTTAGAAATAACTGGCTCTGGAACTGGAGACACTAGCAAATCTCCATGACTGGCTTCCAAGTCTGGGGAATAGCAGGCAATGGCCTTGGAGAGGTCTTCAGCTGATTCTTTGGAAGATGGGTCTGAGCAGAGGGACTGAATGGTAAGCTGCAGAATCTGATCCACTAGAGGGGTGGATTTGAAATAATTGCTGGGAGGAACTTCTGGAGGAGGAGGAGGAGCACCTTCTGTGCTTTGAGCCAGGGAGACCAAGACTGTGCTGACATCAGCTAGGTCTGACCCTTTCTCTTCAGGAACTACTGCCTTTGGAGCTTCATCCTGGAACATCTCCCCCTGCCTAGACTCTGGGAAACTAGAGTCTGGGCCCCCAGATGAAGGGAAAGAGGAAGAGGAGAGAGAAGCAAGTTGAGAGAGAATAAGATCAAGCTTAGAATGCACTGGGGCCAGACTTTGATCAATAAGCTCCTGTAATTTAGAAGCTATGTGACCAAACACCTGGGTGGCTATTTGTGAGACATCCACAACCAGTACATCTGGAGTTGGGTGAGAAGAAGAAGAAGAAGGGATGGGAGATGTGGTATGAGCACAAGAAGTGGATGGAGGAGGAGGAGGAGTGAAATCTGATGGGATTTCATCCTGAGAAAAGTCTGGAATGTAAGTGTCTTGTGGAGGAGGAGGAGAATTTTGAGGAGGTGAAGGTGGAGATAGAGTGGAGAGGTTTTCTGGAGGTGGAGGAGGAAGAGAATAGGAGGCAGGCTCTTCAGAATGTTGAAGAGTCTGTGAGAGAGGAGGAGGAATCTGGGGTGGGGGAGTGGCTATTACAGCCCTGGTGTCCTCAGAAGCTTGAACTGTTGGAGCCACTGGAGCTGATTTCTTCTGGAATGTCCTATCCCACTTCTTGAAAAGAAGGGGAGTCAGTTTCTTTGAGGCATTAATGCCAACAGTAGTAGAAACTGAGAGGGCTGGAGACTTGGCCTGAAGGAAGATTCCCAGAATCCTTCCATAGCCTACATTCCTTGAGGTCACTTTCTTTTTGATGGAATCAAACAGAGTCAGACCCCAGTTGATGTGCCTCTTCTCAATCAAAGTACTCATGACTAGAAATTGCTGCCTGTTTATGTAGTCATGTGCTGAGCTCTTCCCCATCAGAACCTTTCCCACAACATCTGCCAGGAAGGTGTATTCCACTGCAAAATCACGTTTAAGAAGATGTTTAAGGTTACTCCCAGAGTACCCCATCCTGTCCAGCATCAGATTGAGCTCTTCCTCAGTGAGTTCCAAATCATCATCTCCATTTTCAAATTCAAATATCTCAGACAAAACAGCAGCACTCAGAACAACTTCATTCCCTGAAACCTTTCCTGCAATTTCTGTGCCATTTCGAATCTCAGAAGTGAATGCCCATTCCTTTATCTCATTGATATGAATCTTGGGCCGGCAAGTCATAAACTTGAGCAACTTTGGGTCTTCAAAGAGATTCAGAATGTTTGTGAAGCCTTCTCCTGACTGGGCAAACGATTCCAGATCAATATCGAATCCCGTATCGAACTTTATTGAGGCGAGGACTCCAGCAGTGATCGACATTGTTCCTGCAAAGAAAGAAAAATGATCAAGTGCAAAGGGAACTGGAGGGAGACGAAGAGTTTGAGAGCGCAAAAGACAGAATCCAGACGAATAGAGATTAAATATTAGGGTTCGGCGAAGACGAGGGTTTGCGCGGAACGGATTTGACGAGATGACACGTGTTAGCGGGAAATAAAAAGCTGTCTTTCGTCAATCCCGTTCGATGAATAAAATATTTCGTCGATCTCGTTCGACTAATTACTTTTCAAGACTTCTTTCGTAAGGAGGATAGATCGTCAGAAACTTCGTCGATCGGGTTCGACGAAATCGAGACTTCGTCGACCGAGTTCGACGAAAATTCTTCAGAACTTTAGAAAGAAATCCTGACCAGTTTGTCGGCCTCGTTCGACGAAAAAGATGTCGTTCGTCGAGCGCATTCGACGAATTTTCTGAACCTTAATATATTGAAAACTTTTGTTGGGTAGAAAACTTTGCCAATTAGATTGACTCCCTATTTATCATTCCAAGCTGATTTAGAAAGAATTGATGTTTCTTTTCATCCAAAGGCTTGGTGAAAATGTCAGCTCTCTGCAAATCAGTTGGTATGAAGTCTAAACATATTTTTCCCTTCTCCACATTATCTCTGATAAAGTGGTGTCTGATCTCAATATGTTTAGTTCTACTGTGGAGTACTGGATTTTGTGCTATTGATATTGCACTGGTGTTATCACAAAGGATTTTGGAATTATTTAGATTGTAACCATAGTCTAGGAGCTGGTTCTGTATCCACAAAATTTGTGAACAGCAACTGCCAACTGCTATGTATTCAGCTTCTGCAGTTGATGTAGACACAGAGGTTTGTTTCTTACAAAACCAGGACACAAGCTTATCTCCAAGGAACTGACAAGTCCCTGAGGTGCTTTTCCTGTCTATTCTGCATCCAGCATAATCAGCATCTGAGTATCCAGTTAACTCAAATCCTGATTCTGTAGGATACCAGAGTCCTAGATCTGGACAACCCTTTATATATCTTAAAATCCTTTTTAATAAAATATAGTGAGATTCTTTAGGATTTACCTGAAATCTAGCACTAATACATGTGGCAAACATGATATATGGTCTACTGGCTGTTAAGTATAAAAGAGATCCCACAATGGCTCTATATACTTTCTGATCAACAGGTTTTCCTGATTCATCAGTGCCAACAGCTGCATTTGAAGGCATGGGAGTTTTCATGGGGGAGGCATCTGACATCCCAAATCTTTTAACAAGCTCTTTAGCATATTTAGATTGGGATATGAAGATGCCTTATGTTGTTTGCTTAACTTGCAAACCAAGAAAGTAAGACAGTTCTCCCATACTGCTCATTTCAAATTTTGAATGCATTAGATTTGAAAATCTTTTGCATAACTTAGAGTCAGTATAACCAAATATTATATCATCTACATATATTTGTACCAATAGGGTTTTAGATTTATGATTTCTAAAAAACAGTGTCTGGTCTACTTTGCCTCTAGAAAACTTATTTTCCAAAAGAAAGTTTGTAAGGGTCTCATACCATGCTCTAGAAGCTTGTTTGAGACCATACAAAGCTTTATGTAATCTAAAAACATAAGAGGGTTGAGTTGGAGAAATAAAACCTGGTGGTTGTTCCACATATACTTCTTCTTTGATATCTCCATTTAGAAAGGCACTCTTAACATCCATTTGAAATACCTTGAATCTTTTGTATGCAGCAAATGCTAGGAATATTCTAATTGCTTCCAGCCTTGCTACAGGTGCAAAAGTCTGATCATAGTCTATGCATTCCTCTTGGCAGTATCCTTGAGCCACTAGTCTTGCCTTATTTCTGACTATGACTCCTTGAGCATCCAATTTATTTCTGAATACCCATTTAGTGCCAATCACTGGATGATTCTTGGGTCTTGGAACAAGTTCCCATACTTTGTTCCTTTCAAATAGAGTTAATTCCTCTTGCATAGCAGTAATCCAGTTGGGATCTTGCTCTGCATCTTTGATGGATTGAGGTTCAATTTGAGAGAGGAAACATGTGTGCAAATTATTTTGATATATTTGATTTCTTGTTTGCACACCCACTGAGATGTCACCAATTACTTGAGATCTAGGGCGATCTCTTATGTTGACATAATCAGTAGGGAAAATAACTTCTCCTTGAGCTTGTTCATTTTCTCTATGAGGAATTTCTATGTCCTCCTGAACTTCAGCATTAACAGCCTCAAGATTTGTAGGAATATTTGTTGTACCCAATGTTGGTGCAATAGGACATTCTTCTTCACTGTCCTCATTAGGTAATAGAGAAGGACTTATTAAATCCTCTTCATGTAGAGTTAGATTATCTAACTTCTCACAGAGAATTGGTACATGTGCATCTGGTGAGGTAGAGATATTTCTCTCCTTGCAACTTAAGTTAGTTTCATCAAAAGATACATGAATAGATTCTTCTATTTTAAAAGAAGATTTGTTAAATACTCTGTAAGCTTTACTGCTAACTGAATAACCAAGGAAAATGCCATCTGAAGCTTTTGCTTCAAATTTTCCTAGGTGCTTCTTGTCATTATTATGAATAAAGCACTTACAGCCAAAAGCCCTAAAGTCATTTACTCTAGGCTTCTTCCCTTTAAGCAGTTCATAAGGTGTCTTGCCCTTTTGTTTATGAATTAAACTTCTGCTTAAAACATAGTTTGCTGTTTTGACAGCCTCAGCCCAAAAGGATTGGGGCAAAACAGCATCTGCAAGCAATGTTCTTCCAGATTCAATCAGTGTTCTATTTTTCCTTTCAGCTACCCCATTTTGTTGAGGAGTTCTAGGAGCTGAAAAGCATTGCCTGATACCTTCCTTCTCACAGAATTCTCTCATCATAAGAGATTCAAACTCTGTGCCATGATCACTTCTGATCAATGCAATCTGAGTAGAATACTCAATCTTGATGCTCCTGAGAAAGCCTGTAAGAACCTTGAAGTTATCTGACTTGCTTCTCAGAAAGAATACCCAACTGAATCTAGAGAAGTCATCAACAATAACTAAGGTGTAAGACTTACCTACCAAACTGTGTATGGGAAGGGGTCCAAAAAGATCTAAGTGTAGCAAGTACAAAATCCTAGGTGAATCACTCTTAGATAGTGACTTAAAGCTGCTCTTAGTCTGCTTTCCCAATTGACATGCCCTGCAAAGGCTTTCCTTCTTGTATGATCCAGAAGGTAGTCCCCTGACAAGGTTGCCCTTTGATAACTTGGCTAGGGTCCTATGGTTCACATGACCTAGTCTCCTATGCCACAAATCAGTATTTTTACTGACTTGGTTAAACAAGCAGATCTCAGGTTTGGCTGAATTAAAATTTACTAAATAAACATTACCTTGTCTATTTCCTAAAATAACAATATTATTTTCAGAAAAGATAATGCATCTAGATTGGTTGAAGCATACTTGATATCCTTCATCACATAGTTGACCTATGCTGATGAGGTTATGTTTGAGTCCACTTATATAGGCTACCTTTTTAAATGTGATTGTCCCAATCTGGACTGATCCATTGCCTTCTGTTTGTCCCCAATTGGAATCTCCAAAAATCACTCTTGGTCCAACCTTTGCCTTATAGTTGATTAATTTGGCTCTTGTTCCTGTCATATGTCTTGAGCATCCAATGTCCAAGTACCACTGTTCCTCTGTGGTAGGATAGTTCTTTTTTTGTAATATAAGGAGGGTTAGGTGTTCTTAACCCAGTTTACCTTGGGTTGCTTCTTGTAACCTTGAAATGCAGAAATATATGAGACAACAGGTTGACTATGATAACCTAGAGGGTGATATCTTCTAGGAGGGATAATCCAATCACTAAAGGAATTCTTCAGTTTAGAAGAGGATGTATGTTGTCTGTCCTTAGTAAAATTGGAGTTCGACGAACTTTGTTGTGTTCGTCGACCTGGTTCGACGAAAGATGTGGCATTCGTCGAGCCCTGTCTGTAGCAGGTTTTTTTGCTTAGATTCAAGCCTTGGTTTTCGTCGATCTGTGTTCGACAAAACCTGTTGGTTTCGTCGATCGCCGTTCGACGAACTTGCTTGAGCAATATTTGTTTCAGGAATTTTTCCTATGTCTAGTATTGCTTCTTTCCCTTTTTCAGATACACATTTTAATGGAGTAGATAACATATTTTTCTTCAAAAGAAGAGGTTGATTAGATCATGCCCCCAAGCCCAGTTTGCCATTCAGCCTGGCATTTGATGAGTCCTGATCATATACACTTTTATGGACTCATCTAGGCCATCTATTTAGTCTTTTCACTGCACTTTAGCCCTGTTTTAGCTCATATTGGTCATTATATGCTAGGTGCACTTATAGGCCCTATTTGGTGTAAATTCGTATCTTTCTTCGTTATTAGTTTTCTTGTGCTGATTAAGTTCCACTTTCAGTGGCTAGACTGGTGTCGTATGCTGGAACAGGAGTCGTGCAGGTATTCCCGGTACAATTCTGTACAGGAACACTGCGCACGATCACTGGTTCTATTGCGCACGACCACTGGTCGTGCGCCGCTGATCGTGTGCGCTTAACCTTATTTTTCTGAGTTCTGTTTTGAGCAGTGCGCACGACCATCTACGATAGTGCGCACGACCACCGGTCGTGCGCCACTGTTCGTGCGCACTTATCATCAATTTTATGAGTTCTGTTTCGGCTAGTGCGCACGACCACCTACGATAGTGCGCACGACCACCGGTCGTGCGCCACTGGTCGTGCGAACATGTTATTTTATAATTTCTGCCTTTGCAGGTTCCGTCCAGGCAGAGCGCACGATCACCGAATTCTAGTGCGCACGACCACTGGTCGTGCGCCAATGACCGTGCGCACTGTTTACTCCAGCGCCTATAAAACGACCTGCTCGCGAATTAGGTCGGGATCCCAATTTTCTTCCGCCGTTTTCTCGCTCCAGGGCTCCGATTTCGCCCCTCCACCGCCTCCCACCATATGGAGGTGCTCCGGGCTTGTTCTTCACGCCAATCTTGAGCCGGAGCTTCCTCTCGGCCTCCTCCTTCATTCGAGTGCTCCAAGGAAGGTTTAGCCGCCATCGCCATCAAGCAAGAGGAAGTTTGCAACCTCTACCGGATCGTGACACGAAGAAGACGGGCTCATTGGAGAGTAGTGACAGCTCTCTCTACCCCGGACGTAGTTGCGGACCGAGCTTGGACACGGATTGACAACCCGGCGATTCCAACCGTGAATCTACAACGAGACTTCGGATTCGGTCGATTTCTTGCCTTATTCTTCTCTTATTGATGTGTATGTAGCTAGAACCAACATTTTGATGAAGTATATTTTTACTTGTTAACATTAGTATGAAATCATGTCTATGTGATTGAGTAATCTTGTTATATTTTCATTTGAGGTGTGCCCCGTGGTGTGGATTGTTCGTTGTGTTGTGCCGCCCTAACAATTGTTAGTGGTGTGCTTTGCGAAGAGGCGCTTACAACCCTCATTCTGTTAGCCTACTCGCCCATCCGCCTACCGAAGCGTGGCATCGCGGCCCGTACTCCATCCCACCTAACGAAGCAGCGCGCTCAAGGCCTGCATAGTTCGATCCGCTTGCCTACTCGTCCATCCGCCCTTACGAAGTAGCGCGTTCAAGGCCTACGTAGTCTTCCATCCCGCCGAGCGAAGCATTGCATAGCGGCATTGCATAGGAGTAGTTGTAGCTTTTTCTCTTTATTTTCCACAAACCAAATCAACCCCCGTGTCCGCAATTCATCCGACCCAAAGGACTTCGATCTCAAGTCCTTCCTCGAACGTTAACTCCACCTAACTGTGTTCCTTGAGAGATTCGATACTTGGGGATTTACTTCCTCATATTATTACTTGACAACGACCGGTTCACTGCCGTTCGGATCGCAGTCTCGCTACCGCCTATAGCGGTGTACAGGATTTGTGCATCAAGTTTTTGGCGCCGTTGCCGGGGAACACAGTCGTGTGAGTTTTCTTGAGAGGGAGAGCTGAGAGAGAGAAGTTTCTTCCAGTGTTTATAGCCGCCTTTTTATTTTTGTTTGCTTTTTAAATTTATATTGTTTGTTATTATTTCTTCTCTCCTATTTTAAAGTTTTAAGCAAGTTTAATCCAAGGAGTTTTATTAGTTTGTGTAGATTTCCTTGCAAAGAATTTCAGCCTCTTTATATCTGCTTTTATTATTGAAAATGTCTTCATGGGATATTTCTCCTGGCACTTACGACATGATGGACTATTATTTAGACCAAATGAATGAATTAAATGCTAGGCGGTGTAGGAACGTTGTTTGCTTGTTGTGTCGAGGAGAGGGTCATGAATTGAAGGACTGCCCTAGTCTTTTCAATCCTGACCGCCGCTCCTCCACTCATGACAACATTGTCCCTATCACTCATTCTTTACCCATGGAGGCAATTGTGCCCTCTACGCCCGAGCTTGTCTCGTGCATGGACTCCTCACTCCCTGTGTATGGCTTCACTCCCAGTGATGAAGATCACTCATCTGTTGGGCAACAAGGAGAGGAATGGGAGATCTTAGATGCACCTAAGCATGATGAGGAAAGTATTCTTTCCATCGGGGAGGCTTTAGCAGATCTTTTTGCGGAGGAACCAAATCTTTGTGTTCCTCCAGTTTCTTTGCAAGATTTTTCTACCCACATTTTATTTGATCCTATCGAAGTGAAGGAGTGGGGTGATGCCTCTGACTCGGAGGGTGCACCTCGGTGGGTTGAGGAGGATACTCTTTCTGATGAGGAGGTTTGCACTTCCTCATGGGACGAGGAGGTCCAACTCACCACCGAGGCCCTTGAGTTCTTGGGTTCCCCTCGCCATGATACTTACGATGATGATAGCGATCTATCCTTGGATCCAGCTGGGAGTGAGACCAGGACCACTCCCCCGATTTTAGATTATTTATGTTCTTCGTCTTCTTTATTTCTTGATCCCCTTCCTTCATCTGAGTCTGTGCAGGTTGAATCTTCACAGGTACTTCAGGAGGACTTGGAGCTTTTTGCTCAAGTCAATGATGAGAGCATCCTCTCATGTGAGGAGGTTTATTCTCCCTCCGTAGAGGAAGCTCCACTCATTGCCTTCGCCTCCTGCTGCCTCCCTGTTGACGACTCCTTGCTAGGCAAGGATAGTTTTGGTGAGATGAGTGAGGACCAGGCATCCTCCTCTTCTTACTTTCTTTTCCCTCTACCTGTGATGGGCAGGTTTTATTTATATTCGGGTAGAGGCGTGACTGTTCTTTCTCCGTATAGGTACCCGCTACCTACACGCATATTAGAACAGTTACCTGTCCACTTTTCTTTTCATAGGCCCATTAGCTAGAACTGTACAAATGCCAAATAAGTCGTGCTGGGATGACAATAACCCCAGTAGTTATCTTTCTTTTCTGCATTTTTATTTCATCTAATCATGTTTAGTTAGTAATATTTCTTTTCAATTTTCTATTTTCTTTTGTTTTTGCGGAGCTGACCCCTGCAGGTATCTTTTCTGGATGGCGGATGCTGCAGCTTCATTTTAGCTTACATGCCAATCTTCTGGTGTGCTCATTTCTGAGCACTGGGTACTCTCTTTCCCTAGCCTTTCCTGATTTTCATGTCATATATTCTGTGGATTGTTTAGTTTAAGTCTGGGGGAGAGTAGTTTTGTTTACCCGCTCACGTGCACTATTGCACTGCATACTAGAAGATTTCATTTAAATTGTTGTTCATTTTCATTGCACACCACCGCACCCACTTGAGCACGTACTCGCCTGTATGCATGCTCTGTAGTGAATTTAATTCTTCTGCTTATGTGGGAAAGTCTAGGTGATGGCTTAGGACTATGTAGCAGAGTACAATGTTGACTCCCGTAGTGCTCCTAGTCGAGTGCTCGGTTGCATAGAAATTTGTGTAGGTTAGATCTCTTTTTATACTATGGTTTTATATTTTTCTCTATTAGTGTAAATGTTGTTTACTCTACTCAAATGGTGAATCCGGTGTGAATCAAACGGTAGCGTAGGGATGTGTGTAAACGATCGCTAGACTCGTATTGCTTGAGTCGGTAGAAAGGAGAATCTTTCTCGGTGGCTAGAACTTGCCCCAAGAGATTCTTGAAGCATTGGCATAGGATAGTTCTAGTGCGTGAGAATGACGTAGGCCATTATTTTGGCTCGGTTGAACTTTTTATTTCATGCCTATAGTCTACCCTTGCTAGCCCCTTTGTGCCTACCCTTTTCTTGATTCAGCTCCACATTTATCTCACCAAAGCCTAAAAGCCTAGCCTAGTCACACACCCAAATCTGAGCTTTAGTTGTAGTTTCATTTACATTTTGGGGGGTGTTGATTGTGGTGTCTATTATGTGAATCTGTGGATGTGCTCATTTGAAAATTTTGCTGAAAGGAAAAAAAAGACAAGAAAAAGAAAGATAGAAAGAAAAATGAAAAAAAGAGAAGAAAGAAAAATGAGTTTTATTGAAAAATCATGTAGAAAAATTATGTATTGGGAGTAGGCGGTGCACACACCTATGTTGCAAAAGTACAAGTATGGGGGTGTGGTGCACCTGCATTCGATTTTGGTGCGCGGGTAGTTATTTTAAAAGCTCAATTGGGTTATGTGTTTTAAGCCATTTTGTTTATCATTGTTTACCTCACCGTAACCCAAGCCTCAATTAAAACCTGAAAGTCCTACCGACTCACGCTATGGACCAATCTAGTGTCGTGGAGAGGATGTGACTGGGTGAGCTTATGGTCACCGACACTGATGGATTTCAGTGGAGTTTGTCCTGCATCCCGATCTTGAGCAATGCTCGTCTCAGCGTTTAGTTTACTTTCTCCGTATGCATGACCGAATGATTCACCGTTGTTCACCATTTTGAGTAGTTGTAATATGCTTTTACTCTTTTAGAAATATATAAACTGTTTTTATAATCAGAAATCTTTTCTACTATTTTTCTTATGCACGTGAGCATGCGACTTCGCATGGTACTCTGTAGTGTAATCATTAAGCCATCTACTGTTCTTTCCTAGTTCGCTTAGAATTTGTTTGCTCGGGACGCGCAAATAGTTAAGTCTGGGGGTGTGATGAGTCCTGATCATATACACTTTTATGGACTCATCTGGGCCATCTATTTAGTCTTTTCACTGCACTTTAGCCCAGTTTTAGCTCATATTGGTCATTTTATGCTAGGTGCACTTATAGGCCCTATTTGGTGTAAATTCGTATCTTTCTTCGTTATTAGTTTTCTTGTGCTGATTAAGTTCCACTTTCAGTGGCTAGACTGGTGTCGTATGCTGGAACATGAGTCGTGCAGGTATTCCCGGTACAATTCTGTACAGGAACACTGCGCACGATCACTGGTTCTATTGCGCACGACCACTGGTCGTGCGCCGCTGATCGTGTGCGCTTAACCTTATTTTTCTGAGTTCTGTTTCGAGTAGTGCGCACGACCATCTACGATAGTGCGCACGACCACCGGTCGTGCGCCACTGTTCGTGCGCACTTATCATCAATTTTATGAGTTCTGTTTCGGCTAGTGCGCACGACCACCTACGATAGTGCGCACGACCACCGGTCGTGCGCCACTGGTCGTGCGAACATGTTATTTTATAATTTCTGCCTTTGCAGGTTCCGTCCAGGCAGAGCGCACGATCACCGAATTCTAGTGCGCACGACCACTGGTCGTGCGCCAATGACCGTGCGCACTGTTTACTCCAGCGCCTATAAAACGACCTGCTCGCGAATTAGGTCGGGATCCCGATTTTCTTCCGCCGTTTTCTCGCTCCAGGGCTCCGATTTCGCCCCTCCACCGCCTCCCACCATATGGAGGTGCTCCGGGCTTGTTCTTCACGCCAATCTTGAGCCGGAGCTTCCTCTCGGCCTCCTCCTTCATCCGAGTGCTCCAAGGAAGGTTTAGCCGCCATCGCCATCAAGCAAGAGGAAGTTTGCAACCTCTACCGGATCGTGACACGAAGAAGACGGGCTCATTGGAGAGTAGTGACAGCTCTCTCTACCCCGGACGTAGTTGCGGACCGAGCTTGGACACGGATTGACAACCTGGCGATTCCAACCGTGAATCTACAACGAGACTTCGGATTCGGTCGATTTCTTGCCTTATTCTTCTCTTATTGATGTGTATGTAGCTAGAACCAACATTTTGATGAAGTATATTTTTACTTGTTAACATTAGTATGAAATCATGTCTATGTGATTGAGTAATCTTGTTATATTTTCATTTGAGGTGTGCCCCGTGGTGTGGATTGTTCGTTGTGTTGTGCCGCCCTAACAATTGTTAGTGGTGTGCTTTGCGAAGAGGCGCTTACAACCCTCATTCTGTTAGCCTACTCGCCCATCCGCCTACCTAAGCGTGGCATCGCGGCCCGTACTCCATCCCGCCTAACGAAGCAGCGCGCTCAAGGCCTGCATAGTTCGATCCGCTTGCCTACTCGTCCATCCGCCCTTACGAAGTAGCGCGTTCAAGGCCTACGTAGTCTTCCATCCCGCCGAGCGAAGCATTGCATAGCGGCATTGCATAGGAGTAGTTGTAGCTTTTTCTCTTTATTTTCCACAAACCAAATCAACCCCCGTGTCCGCAATTCATCCGACCCAAAGGACTTCGATCTCAAGTCCTTCCTCGAACGTTAACTCCACCTAACTGTGTTCCTTGAGAGATTCGATACTTGGGGATTTACTTCCTCATATTATTACTTGACAACGACCGGTTCACTGCCGTTCGGATCGCAGTCTCGCTACCGCCTATAGCGGTGTACAGGATTTGCGCATCAGCATTCACTGTGCTTGTGATATCCATCAGCTTGAGACTTCTCCCATTTAGAGAATTTTCTAGCTGCTTGGCCTCAGTTAGCTGTGTTTCTAGAGAACTCACTTGTTCCCTGGAAATCCTTAGCTCATTTTTGAGCTTAGTGTTTTCAGTGGATATTCCATCCATCTTAGCTAACTTGTCTCTCAGAGAAATAATTTCTTTCTCTGATCTAATCATATCTTTACACAACTGTTTAAAGTCATCTTTAAACTGTTCTGAATGAAAATCAAAACTGGAAATTACCTCATCCCCATTAGCTTCAGATTCATCATCTGAGTTGTCATTTGATGAGGAGGCATTGATTGCCATCATGCAGAATTCCTTGTCTTCTTCTTCCTTTTCCTCATCACTAGAACTGGAGGATGACTCAGATTCAGTGTCACTCCAGGTTTCAGCAACAAAGCCTTTTTCTCTTTTCTTGTGGCCTTTTGATGAGTGTTTGCTGGAGTGTTCCTGCTCTTTTCTCCTACTTTTCTTGTGAGCTTCTGGACACTCAGTGAGGATGTGTCCAGGTTTCCTGCAACCAAAGCATATTATTTCTTTAGATGGAGTTTTATCATACCTTGGCTTTTTATTGTGCATGTTGGACTTTCTTCTAAAGTCCTTCCTTGCCATCTTGTAAAATCTCTTTGCTAAGAGACTCAGCATCTCCTGATCACCAATCTTGTCTTTTTCCTCTGTTGCCTGAAAGGCAATGCTCTTCTCTTTCTTTGAGGATGAAGATGGAGAGGCTTCTGCTTCTCTGCTCTTTATCAGCTGCTCATAAGATTTGAGCTTCCCAAGAAGATTCTCAGTTGTAATCTCACTTAGTCCTCTGGCATCTTTAATTGGCCAGATTCTTATGTCCCATGTGCTGGAGAAGCACATCAGGATCTTGTCATTAATTTCAGTGACTGTGATCACTTTCTCCAGGGTTCTCAGCTCATTGATGATGAGGCTGAGTCTGTTGTACATCTCTGCAACAGTCTCTGATTCTCCCTTTTTGAAATTCTCGTACTGGGAGATCAAATGTGATCTTCTGTCCTTTCTCTCATCTGCTGATCCTGCCACCATTCTTGTGAGGGAGTCCCAAATTTCTTTGGCAGAGGTGCAGTCAACCACCTTCTGAAATATGTCATCAGACATGGTTTGTGCCAAGATATTCATGGCCTTTGCATCAGCAGTTTTCTGTTCTTTTGTGTTTCTGTCCATTCTGGAGGAGGGACAGCAGCTGTGTCTGTTATTGTTGAGGTTGATGCAGTTGGAGGTCCTGTCAAAATAGAATTAAAAATTTCCTCATCAATATAATTCATGTAAAGTTTGATCCTTGCTTGCCATAGTGCAAACTTGTTCAGATTGCACATAGGAGGTCTTGTGCTTGAATATTCTTTGTTCTGTGCCATGGCTCTAATAAACAACAAAAAAACCTTTAAAGTAGTCTAGATCTATCAGATCTGTTGGTCCAGGTGTTAGCCTGTAACAACCAACCTCCCTCTGATACCAATTGAGAGGACCCAGCGCAACCAACTACACCAAAAGCCCGGACTATTGGTGAAGGCGCAACTTGATCTTTATATCAATGGAAGGGCGCTACGGGTCAAGTGAGGAGACGCTGGACCCAACAATGATTCCCCCAGAATCCTATACCTATTGTGCCTGGACCTATTTGGTCCTATATCCACTCAGAGCTTAGCAGGTAAGTCCTATACTCTAGTCATTGTTGATGACTTTTCTAGATTCAGCTGGGTGTTCTTTCTAAATGCTAATTCAGACACCTTCAAGATTCTCTCAAGACTCATTAGACAAATTCAATCGGAATTCAACACTCAGATAAATGTGATCAGAAGTGATCATGGTACTTAGTTTGAAAATTAGTTAATGTGTAAATTTTGTGAGGATGATGGGATAAGACAAAGCTTTTTCAAATCGTAGAACCCCCCCCCCCCCCCCCCCCCCCCCCCCCCCCACACACACACAGCAGAATGGGGTAGCTGAAAGGAAAAATTGAACCTTAATTGAATTAGGAAGGACATTATTGGCTGAATCCAATTTGCCAAGGTCCTTTTGGGATGAGGCGGTGAATACTGCTAACTATGTTTTGAATAGAAGTCTCATTCAGAAGACAAAGTTGAAGACTCCATATGAGTTATTGAAGGGAAATGCACATATAGTCACTTACTTTAGGATCTTTGGTTGTACTTGCTTTATCCTCAACAATGGAAAAAGTCATCGTGACAAGAAGGCTGATAATGGGATATTTTTGGGATATTCCTCATCAAGCAAGGCCTATAGGTGCTATAATAAAAGCTCTCTCAAGATTGAGGAGTCTGTGCATGTGGTCTTTGATGATCTAACATGTTTTATAAGGGGAAGGAAACTTCCACCAGCACTGTTCTGCAGGAAGAAGACCAACTAGCAGAGAAAGTTGAAAGGCTCAACATCATAGATCATTCATCAGTGTGTCAAGACAAAGGAAAACAGAAATTTGACACTGATTGTGATGAAGACTCTGCAGCAGATGAAGAGGAACTTACAGCACCTGAACAACCAGCCATTGAGATCATTCTAGAGAATGAAGATGGTGCTCCCACTGTCAATGAGCAAGTGGATCTTTAGGAAGAAAAGAACCTCCTTAATAACTCAACAAGAACCAGGATGACCCTAAATGATCATCCTCCAACACAAGTTATATGAGATTTGATAGTTGGAGTTGAAAACAAGGAATCAGCTAACAAATGAAACAATGTTATTGTGTTTTCTCTCTCAATATGAACCTAAGAAGTTTGACGACGCAGACAGTGATCCTCACTGGATATCTACAATGTAGGAAGAGCTAACCCGATTTGAAAGAAACAAGGTCTGGACATTGGTTAAGAGACCAAGGAATTACCCAGTCATTGGAACAAAATGGGTATTCAAAAACAAGAAGGATTCAATAGGAGTCATAGTCAGGAACAAGGCCAGACTGGTTGCTCAAGGATATAGGAAAGAGGAGAGGATTGAATTCAACTAGACATTTGCTCCAGTAGCAAGACTGGAGGCCATTAGAATGTTCCTTTCATATGTTGCACACATGAAAATTAAAGTATATCAGATGGATGTGAAGAGTGCATTCCTAAATGGAACTCTTCAGGAAGAAGTGCATGTGGAGCAGCCCCCAGGTTTTGTCAATCCATCTTTTCCCTCCTTTGTATATAGCTTAGATAAAGCATTGTATGGCCTCAAGGAAGCTTCAAGAGCTTGGTATGAGAACTTATCCACCTTCCTTCTGGACACTCCTTTTAAATAGGGAAAGTGGATAAAACACTCTTCACAAGAGCACATAAGAATTAGCTCTTACTAGTGCAAATATATGTAGAGGATATTATATTTGAGCTAACAGACTAATCACTATGCAAAAGGTTTGCTTACCTAATGCAGTCAAGATTTGAAATGAGTAGCATGGGGGAACAATCCTATTTCTGAGGCCTCCAAGTAAGGCAGAATGCAGATGGCGTTTTCATATCCCAATCTAAGTATAACAGAGAACTCATCAAGAGGTTTGAGATGGAAAATGCCTCTGTCATGAAAACCCCCATGGCTACTAATGATGTTTTAGATGGAGATGAAAAGGGTAAGTCCTTTTATCAGAAGACTTACAGAACAGCCACTAGCTCTCTTCTCTATCTGATCGCTGGCATACCAAATATAATGTTTGCTACCTGTACATGTGCCAGTTCTCAGGTTAACCCCAAGGAATCACATATGCGGTCTGTTAAAAGGATACTCAGATATCTAAAGGGTACACCTGAACTTGGCTTGTGGTAACTAGCAGTGGTATTTGGATAGTGGATGCTCCATGCATATGACAGGAGCAAAAGAACTGCTAGAAAAATACAAGGCCAAGGATGGGCATAAGATAATATTTGGGAATTCCCAATCTGGTCAAACCAAAGGATATGGATTGCTCAGCATTGGGGAAGTCTCCTTCTCTAAGGTAGCTTCTGTTGAAGGACTTCAACATAATATAATTAGTAATAGTCAGTTGTGTGATGGTGAATACAAAGTTATATTCACTATGTCTTTGTGTCATATAGTTAGTTATGTAACTAACCAAGCAGTATTGACTGGTCTTAGGAGAGGTAAGATCTATGTTGTAGACTATGAGTATACTAAGTCAGAGATCTGCTTATTTAACTCCCAGTTAGAAACAATAAGTTGTGGCATAGGAGACTCAGTCACCTTAACTTTAAGACTATTGCCATACTATCTAAGCATAACCTAGTAAGAGGCTTACCAATAGGTAAGTTCAATAAAGACCATCCATATAGAGCCTGCCAACTAGGAAAGCAGATCAAATCATCATTCAAACCAATTGGTAAGAATGATTCCCCCAGAATCCTATTCATGTTGCACATGGATGTTGGATCTTGAGGCGCCCTTAGAGAGGGGGGTGAATAAGGGTTTTAGAAAACTTTAAGCTTTTATAGGAAACTTTAGATATTTTATTAGAAGTAAGCCAAATCAAAAGTAAAGAGATAGAAATTAAAAATGAAATCAATTTTATTAAACAAGAAAAACATGATTATCATTTATAAAATTGATTACAAAATCTGATTTCTATGATGCTAGAAATCGTAAGAGAAATACGAAATTCTCTTTTCATTTTATATACCGACTCTTCTCACTATGAACCGGTTGGCTTTAGCCGATCCCTCCCCAGATACGGCCTCAAGCCGCTCTAGCCCTTCTATCCCCAGAAAGTGTTGGAGTTGCCATTGTGATCTAGAAGTGGTCAAACATGTAATCTCACTGCCAACGCGATATGAGCCTGCAGGGTCGCACATAAGAGCATGTGGAGAAGTTGGTAGATTGACTGTGTTGGTAAATGTTACCAATCACCATATATAGAATGGGGAAATCCAGCAGGTTGTTGCTGTCTGAATTCGTCGGGTTTACACAGATAGAATTCGTCGGATTCGTCGGGATTCGTCGGATTGTCCCGTGAACACTCGACGAATTATTACAGAAACCCTTCAGTCGGCAAAATGTTGTCGTCTGTCTGGATTCGTCGGGATTCGTCGGGTTGTCCCGTGAAGACTCGACGAATTGTTACAGAGATCATTTTCTCGGCAAATGTTGCTGTCTGATCTGATTCGTCGGATTCGTCGGATTGTCCCGTGAAATCTCGACGAATGATCTTCCGTGGAATTCCGACGAATTGTAACAGAAGCCCTTATTCTGATATGTGGTCTGCGGATAGCGATTCTTCTAGAAGCTGTTTATCCTTTGGGTATAAATAGGACTTCGTTTTAGGGTTCTCAGCACTAACGAAAAGAAAAGCCGACGGAAGGAGTTCCGCTCTCGCCTTACGAACCCTAGCCGACGGAAGTGTTCCGCCGTCTCTGAATCGCGTCCGCCGACCTCCTCTCCGGCGATCGTCGCCGTGTGTGTTCTTCCTGGAGCGAACCTAGCAGTTCGTGGAAGTTCAAGGTGCAGTCATTCTTCTCCCGGCTCGTGTGGATCACTGTAGAGACGTAGATATTATTCTACGTGAGGACTCGCATAACCGACGACAGGAATCAACTCGTGGAGCATCTAGGTTGGATTTGATCCAATCCCGCAAAGGTAATTTCATACCTAGCATTTTGATTAACTTCTTGATTCAACATTCATGGCCGATCCAAAGTCTTTTGGGTTATTTCTCTTCATTTCCGCTGCGCCTACATTTGATGTATGGTTCTAGAAAAACCCAACAGAAAGGCCTCGAGCACCCCCTAGAACTACACCCTAGACCCAGTCACCAACACAAGGCAAATTCCTCCCTAAGTCCTACCCAGACCAAGTCGCCAACACAAGGTGAATTCATTAACCGATTATAAAGATAAATATAAAAGACAAATATAATAACTCCCTATAAGGTAATCTGAAGGAGATGACGAAGAATCATTGAAGATCATTGAATTCCAAGCGTGCGTTCTTCGCATTGAGTTAGCGTGTCGATCCAAGCCTCCTTTGATTCCTCCTTTTGAAATTGAGTGGGAGATCCTTTGTGGTCTGGAAATACGGCCATCACAAATAATTCAGAGTGCTGGAATAGGGCTCCTTGGCCTTCGTTATTGAACAAGACAAAATCCACCTATTTATAGGACTGGAATCTAACGTCGGCGTTACGGTTAACGCCTAGCATTGACCCAGTATGGAATTATTTTGATGGCACGGATCTTCAAAACAGGAAGGATATTCTGCACTTTAGGAAACATTCATTTTAGGCAACCCTAACGCTGGCGTTGAGTCTAACGCTGGCGTTACGTCAGATCATTCCTAAAGTGCTCTTACAATCACAGCCAGTTCCCTCCTTTCTATAATCATCATGATGGGAATAAGAGTCAACGCCCATCGCTAAGTCCTAACACCTGGCGTTAGACCACATCCCACTTTTTAGTTTATGAGCAGGTCCAAACCAATAATGCAAAAACCTAGTGTCATATATGTTCAAACCTGCAGGCTAAAAACACAATGGCAAACAAGATTAAACACAAGTAGGATTTTGTTATTCTCAAACCAAAGGGATGCAGAAAACCATGTTCCAACAATCTTCCCCTTTTGTTAATAACAAATCCAATATGGATAAATCAGATTCATATATAAGAGAGGTGTGTTTTTAGAAGGATATATGACACTAAGCAATATAGAGACAATAATAAGAATTATATATTGTTAGATTATGCTCCCCCTACATAAGTGATCCCCCTTAGTGTATGCTCCCATAGACTAGATTCATGCCCCCCCCCCCTTAATCTAGTGAATCCTACTCCTTTAATCATTATGATTTATCATTTTATTATCCCCCTTTTTTATTAGCAAAAGTGGGTGGAGTGAAACAAAACTAGAGTAAAGAAGACAAAAGTTGGGATATAACTAATAGAGGATTAAAAGTTTTTTTTAAACATAAAGTAAGTCGTGATCGAGCTAAGGGAGAGAGTAGCACAGCGGAAAAAGATATGATAAGCGTGAACGAACAACATTCCATTTATTTGTTTTACCAAAGGAATTCTACCACTTGCTTTTCGAAGTAAAAATATTTTTAAGAAACATGTTGAAAGAAATGCAATATAGTTTGACAAGCACAAGTGAAGAAAAAACCTTAGAAGTAAGCATGATAAACCATGGTAAACACAACATATGATCAAATTAGGAATGCTAAAAAATAAAACAAAATTATTTGATATTTTTGAAAAGATTTTTTTTGTTGATTTGGTTTGACACTAGACTTTGCACATTTTGAGCATTAATTTTGTAAATTCTCATAGTAAGCAGGCAAACATTATTTTAACATATTTAAAAAGATAATAGCTACAATGTAACCAATTCGTCTTTCAAGTAAAGAAAAGATTGTAGAAGTCGTGCATTGCAATCTAGTGCTTTTACTTGAGTTTTTAGAGAATTATGTAATGTTGCATTAGGATCCAATTCTCATGAGTAGAAGTTTTATGAAAAACAACGATGTGTGCAAAAAGTGTTTTGATAAAAGTATACAAGTGAAATAATCAAAACACATGACATATGTAATGAAATAGTTACAACACTATTAAGATTGTAATCTTATAATTACTTTCACACATCAATGTTAGAATAAAATTTCAAAGCACATTTCATGAGTACAACTATCAAGGTGCTTCGCCCACACAATGCTCATTGAGACTTATCAGGGAAAAAAGTATTGCATGGGGGATCACATAAGCACTTTTATTAAAATTTTTATTTTTAGTGATATGGTGTACAAATAGAAGTGATAACAAAGAATGTGTTTGCACAAGACACTTTACAATTCTTTCAAGGTGCTCAACCTCACAATGCTCATTAAGACTTATCAGGAGGGTGAGTAGTGCTTGGTGGAGTTATCTTTGGCATTTTATTTCATTTTTTTTAAGTTTGGGCCAAAGGTCTCCGAATTCACTTGTTGTTGCAAACATGAACAATATTGAAATAACACTTCTATGTGTGCAAGAAATTTATTGTTTTAAAGACGATGTAGGTAATTTGGACAAACAAATTAATATGTTAAAAATATTACAATACACAATCATGCATGACTAAGATTATGAGCACATGTAGATTAGTAAAATTGTGAGTGTAAGAATCATTGATTAACATAAAACATTACTCTTACTTAGAGGCATGCTAGGTAATCTTACACAATTTTCTATAAACTATTTCATTACACATAATCAGCTTAAGGTCAAGGCATGACAAGATAAAATAATGTTTAAGAAATTTGAAATTAAAATTAGACATTGATGAAAATCTTTGTGTGTATGCCAAAATCAATTTTGACCATTTGAAACAAAAATAACTAAGATGTTTGCTCTTTTGAAGTCTTATAGTCAAACCATAGTTTTGTAAATATTTAGAGCAAAACAAATAACAAAAACATATTTTTTTTATTTTGTATTTTTTGAATTTTTTTTAGAATAGAACAACCAAATTAATAACAAAATAATTTAAAAACTTAGAAAGGAAACAGAGAAAAATCATTATAAAAATACCAGAAATAGTGTAGAGAAAGGAGAATTTCAATTTGGCAAAAGGAGCTAACGCCTGGCGTTAACTACTTAACTCCCAAACAGAACACTGTTTTTTGAGATTTTTTGAAAGAAATTCTTTGAAATAGGTAGTATGTATATAGACCTTAGTGTAGAAATTTCAGAAAATTTGGAGATGATTAGAAGGCTATTTAAGCATGTTTTATTTGTTAAAAGAAATGACTTTTATATTTTTATTTGGTTTTCAAATATTTGTGTTTTACAATATCATTAAAGCTAAAAAATGATAGAATATGCAAAACACAAGAAAAGTAAGTTAAATCAACCCAAGAATGCATGAATAATATAATCATAAAGAGTGCTTGCAAAAATATGATATAGGTATGGCCTAGATTTTTTAAAAAGGGGTAATCCTAGATTATAATACCCTAACTATATGCCTATATACACACTAGCCCCGTACAAAGTGACATATGGCCATGAGGAGTTGCGCACATGTCGTAGGTTGGGGTGGTAATCCCATATGCACACACTAGAGAATGCTCAACCTAGCACTCTTTCCTCCCAGTGCCTCGCAAGGCTCCACTGGAACCCTCCCCGGTTAAGGACAAGACATGACTTAGAGGTTAGGTCATCTAATGCAAACAATCCTACGCCCTCACTATTGTGAGACACATAATGTGGGTGAATGATCATGGACATCCTAAGCATTTTGTCCTATGGAAACATAGTTATTTTATCTTTCAATTTTTCTACCCCTTTTTAAAATTAATTCAATTTGGCAATAAGAGATAACTAGCATGGGTGATAATATTTATAAGTTGATAATGCTGGAATGATGAGTTTGATATAATGTTGCATGTAATCAACAATAGTATTTCAATTTTAGCATAAGATAAAGATATGATTCTAATTGATTTTTCCTTAGGGATATAAGTTTATTCTATGGTCTACATATAAATGAGATACGTGCAAAACATAATAGATTCATATACTAATCATGATCACAAACTATATATTGAAAGTAATAAGATATTTTGTAGTTATATTTAATGTTTGAATTTAAAAGATCTTTTGATTTTGTATGATCATTAATTTTATTTAATAAAAATTTAGGTACTCATAATTAATTATTCATAATTATGTAGGTGAAGTATGTAAAACAATTCATATTCATCATTTTTCAAAAAAATTTAGAGAAAGAATGTGAGGTGAAAAATGAATATAGTGAGAAACTTTTTTTGGTTATTTTGAAAAGTTTTTGTAAATTTTCTCTTTGAATTTTAGAATATTCACCAAGACATATATATAATTTTCTTGACTTTCAAATTTCATTGTTCTATTTTTCTTTAACATTACATCCCATGGTATAACTAGCATAGTCATTGATTTCTACTTATAGTAAGTGATGATGCTAGATGAAAAGTTATGACAACAAGGTGCAATGTTATGTAAAGATTACACGCATATAATTTATTGGAAGGGGACACAGGAGCCTGTGACATAAAATCCGTAGACACAAAAACTGCCGTAAAAAAAACTGAGATAACTTCTAAACGGAGTTGAATTTTGGCAATATTGAGGGTCGAAATGAACTCAAATGAGAAAAGCTCATTTTCCATTGCATTGAACTTCTCGACCTCATTCTGAAAAGCTATTGTGTGCAAAATTCTGACAAGCGGATCAAAAGTTATGATCGTTTGAAGTTTGGGTCGAAATCTCGCATATTTTATTTATTTATTTATTATTTTTAGAAAAAGTTACCAAAGGCGTATATTATTTTTCTGAAAGTGCAAGATAATGATAATTTTCTTTTTCGGTCATTGCAAGAGTACGCATAGGTCTATAATCAATTTGATATTTGCTAGACTTTTGTTGGACTTAGCAATTTAGAGTGGATCTTAGACTTCCTGAGGTCTACCCTATGAGGGTTCCCACCGGTACTAGGAGATATGATGGGGCGACATCCTAAATCTCCCTTTCTCAAGATATTTAAATATTATTGGTTGCTATCCATACTTAATTTTTATAGACTCAACATTTTCCGAAAGAGAAAAATTGAAGTTAATGATTTTATTTACTTAGATAAATATCTCATAACATTTTTAGAATTTGATTTATATGGATAATATAAGATATTTATTGGCAAAGAATTTAAGAAAGATAGATAGGTCACCAAAATAAAATATGACTTTGAATTTTGATCAATTTGATAAACTTATTAAGCTTTTAAGAGATAAAATCATATTTCCAATAATATATAAGGTGATCATGACATGATAGCTTAAAAATAAGAAAACAGAAAAAGAAAATAAAAAGTCATTAAAGCATATCATGAAATAGAAATTGGTATATTTCATTTTAAAAAGATTCTACTTCATGCCTATGATGATACCTAATGAATAAGAGATTTAGGTTTCGAAAGGGAACCATGTGCAACGGTTCCTTTACGTACCCAAATATAACGAGATGATTTTTGGGGAGATGAGTATGAATGAACCCATTCAAGTGGAATTAATGTTTCATCTTTAATTTTGGGTCTCCGTTCATACTTTGGTTTCATATTCTTATATTTCAAATTTCCATATTGATTTTCAAAAGTATTACGTATAGGAAATTTGTTAATGTTTAAATTTATGTTGGGAGAAAACAAATTTTGTAAATAATAGTGACTCGGATTTTGATTTACAAAGACTTTGTGTTCCTTACTCCCATTATTAGGTTTATTCAAGATATTCATATTCATATTCAACTTGCTTTTACATATTCCTTGAGATTGTGAATTTATGTGTCGTGAATTGTTATTCATAATTTTCATATGCAAGTTGATTTTTGATTTTAATTCCTCATTTTTTATCTTAAGATTATGTCTAGCTTTATTATAACCTATTGTGCTATTTTTAAGAGTGGATACAATTGAACCAATGTGAGTTTGATAGTCATTTCTTAATTCATCAAATGTTTCATCCATCTCTTTAATTTCAATTTTATAACTTTTACACATTGCACAATCATTTGTAATTGATGACTTTTCTAAAGGTACTTTTTCATTGTATTCTTTAAGATGCTCTTTTTCATATACCTTGTGTTTTTCTTTAAGAATATTGCAATCAAAACAAGGTTTTATATTTTCAATTGAAGAGACATGGGTAGAACTAGATAAATCAGATTTTGATTCTACTTTAACTTTTGCTTTTAAACCTTTATTTTCTTAGCGCAATTTTCAATTCTCATTTTTTAATTTCTTAATTTTGCGTTTTGTACTTTATAGAAATTGTAATGTAGAAATAGAATTGCAAACAATAAGGGAATTGGATTTCCTTACATGCTTTTGGATGAGGAAAGGTTTGAACATAAAGTTCCTTTGACATCTTCATGTTCCTCTTCCAAAAATGTGTTGTCATCATCCCTTCCGCTTGAGGTGCATTCCATGGATCCATCATGTGAGGAGCTTTCTTGAATACTTATGCAGGATTGCATATTCTCCGGTTCATGAGATTGTTCCATACCTACATAAAGAGAATCATAAGTTCTTGTAATCAAATTCCCAATCTCATATGCAGTAGGTAAATTATAAATAAATTTGAAAATATTTTGATCTAACACACAAAATAGACTATTTATAGATTTTGCATTTAAAACAATTTTGTTTCTAGTTAGTACGCTAGGTGGATTTTCAATAGTAATATTCCAAACTTCTCCATCTAAAGCTTTAAGAAAATTTTTCATTAATATTTTCCACCATTTATAATTTTTGCCCATAAATAAAGGTGGTGGAATAACTTTTAATTTATATAAAAATTTTCCCCACTAGTAGAAGCGAGATCATGATCAAGAGACGCCATTATTCTCGGTTGTTAGACCGTATTGGAATAACCTAGCTCTAATACCACCTATTGGATCTTGAGGCGCCCTTAGAGGGTGGTGAATAAGGGTTTTAGAAAACTTTAATCTTTTATAGGAAACTTTAGATATTTTATTAGAAGTAAGTTAAATCAAAAGTAAAGAGATAGAAATTAGAAATGAAATCAATTTTATTAAACAAGAAAAGACATGATTATCATTTATAAAATTGATTAAAAAATCTGATTTCTATGACGCTAGAAATCGAAGGCGAAATATGAAATTCTCTTTTTATTTTATATACCGACTCTTCTCACTAAGAACCGGTTGGCTTTAGCCGATCTCTCCACAGATACGGCCTCAAGACGCTCTAGCCCTTATATCCCCAAAAAGGCCTCGAACACCCCCTAGATCTACTCCCTAGATCCAGTCGCCAACACGAGGTGAATTCCTCTCTAAGTCCTACCCAGACCTAGTCGCCAACACGAGGCGAATTCACGAACCGATTACAAAGATAAATATAAAAGATAAATATAAAACACCCTATGAGGTAATCTGAAGGAGACGACGAAGAATCGTTGAAGATCATTGAAGTCCATGTGTGCGTTCTTCACGTTGAGTTAGCGTGTCGAACCAAGCCTCCTTTGATTCCTCCTTTTGAAATTGAGTGGGAGATCCTCCGTGGTCTGGAAATTTGGCCCTCACAAATAATTCAGAGTGCTCGAATAGGGTTCCTTGGCCTTCGTTATTGAAGAAAACGAAATATGCCTATTTATTTGACTGGAAGCTAATGTCGGCGTTATGGATAACGCCTAGCGTTGATCCAGTATGGAATTGTTTTGATGGCTCAGATCTCCAAAATAGGAAATAGATTCTGCACTTTAAGAAACATTCATTTTAGGCAACCCTACTGCTGGCGTTGAGTCTAACGCTGGCGTTAGGTAAGATCATTCCTAAAGTTCTCCTGCAATCACGACTGCTTCCCTCCTTGCCATAATCATCATGATGGGAACGAGAGTCAACGCCCATCGTTAAGCCCTAACGCTTGGCATTATACCACATCCCTCTTTTCAGTTTGTAAGCAGGTCCAGACCAATAATGCAGCAACCTAGTGTCATAACTGTTCAAACCTGCATGTTAAAAACACAATGGCATACAAGATCGAATATAAGTAGGATTTGTTATTCTCAAATCAAAGAGATGCAGAAAACCGTGTTCCAAGAATGGACCTATTTGGTCCTATCTCCACTCAGAGCTTAGCAGGTAAGTCCTATACTCTAGTCATTGTTGATGACTTTTCTAGATTCAGCTCGGTGTTCTTTCTAAAAGCTAAGTCAGACACCTTCAAGATCCTCTCGGGATTAATTAGACATACTCAATTTGAATTCAATACTCAGGTTGATATGATCAGAAGTGATCATTGTACTAAGTTTGAAAATTAGTTAATGTGTAGATTTAGTGAGGATGAAGGGATTAGACAAAGCTTTTGAGCTCCTAGAACCCCCCCCCCCCCCCCCCCCCAACCAAATAGGGTGGCTGAAAGGAAAAATAGAACCTTAATTGAATCAGGAAGGACATTATTGGCTGAATCCAACTTGCCAAAGTTCTTTTGGGCTGAGGCAGTAAATACTGCCAACTATGTTCTGAATAGAAGTCTCATCCACAAGACTAAATTGAAGACTCCCTATGAGTTATTGAAGGGAAAGGCACCTATAGTCATATACTTTAGGATATTTGGTTGTACTTGTTGTATTATCAACAATGGGAAAAGTCATCTTGCCAAATTTGACAAGAAGGCTGATGATGGAATATTTTTGGGATATTCCTCATCAAGTAAGGCCTATAAGTGCTATAATAAAATCTCTCTCAAGATTGATGAGTCTATGCATGTGGTCTTTGATGAAGCTAACATGTTTTATAAAGGGACGGAAACTTCTGTTGGATCATACGGCGCCCTTAGAGGGGGGGGTGAATAAGGGTTTTATAGAATTTAAATCTTAATTAAAAATATCAGAGTTTGTGACTGAAGTTTCAGAATATTTTATAGGAAAATATATTTTAATATCTCAGATATGGTTAATCAAAACTTTTTCCTTACTGTTGCTAACGCCTGGCGTTAGCTCTTCAGAAAATTAAGCTACTCAGAATTATGTCAAGGATATTTTACTTATGAAAACTTTAATGAAATACAATTCCAAAATATCAGAGATAATGAAAACGAATATTGTATTACAAAGATAATTACATAAATGTTTGTTTTAATGCTTTGATGAAAATATAATTTAACGCATTCCTAAAGAGGAAATAAAATCAATTGAATGAAAACATTAAAGGACAAGATTTTATTTCATAAGAACTTGAATATACAAATGTTTGATTTCTATAACGCTAGAAATCAAGGCGAGAATAGAAAAATTACTTTTTGATGTTTCACTGGTCCTTCTCCCAAGGACCGGTTAGATATAGCCTATCTAACCCCAGATAAGGCATCTATCCACCCCCTAGATCTAACCTTGACCTAGTCGCCACGCATAAGGCGGCGAATTACCCACTAAGCCGCATAAGGACCTAGTCGCCAACAACCGCTGTGAATTTACCGATGGAATCCTTCCCGGAATCCGACGTTCTCCCCGAACGATTTCTCTACGCCAATTACAAAAATAATAAAATAAAAGATTACAAGATAAAGTAAGAAAAATTCCCCTAGAAATTATGAAGGTGAAGATGAAGGCGATGTAGACGTTTGCAATTTTGAAGTGATCGTCCTTCGTATGGAATATGCGTTGTAGACCTTCTCCTTCAAAATCTTCTTTAGATATTCATGTTTGCCCAAGGGAGATCTCTCAATTGTTCGACACGAGCCTCTCTCAAAAGAATCAGAATTCTGGCTTTAGAGGCAATAGAATCAACTATCTAGAATGAGAGGGGCTGCTCTTTAAATAGACACGGGAGCTAATGCGTGGCATTAAGTGTTAATGCCAGCATTAGTAAACCTGCACTGTCGTGGCTGAGATCGTGCAACTGTCAGGATCGTGGCAGATTTGTGGACTCAACGCGGGCGTTAAGAGTCAACTATGGCGTTGTCTCTGGCTTCTCGACGGACTCCTTCTCGATGGCATTTCATCTCGACGGATACCTTCTCGATGGAAGTTAATGTGTTGGTTATACCCTATCTAACCCCAGATAAGGCATCTAGCCACCCCCTAGATCTAACCTCGACCTAGTCGCCACGCATAAGGCGGCGAATTACCCACTAAGCCGCATAAGGACCTAGTCGCCAACAACCGCTGTGAATTTACCGACGGAATCCTTCCCAGAATCCGACGTTCTCCCCGAATGATTTCTCTACGCCAATTACAAAAATAATAAAATAAAAGATTACAAGATAAAGTAAGAAAAACTCCCCTAGAAATTATGAAGTTGAAGATGAAGGCGATGTAGACGTTGGCATTTTTGAAGTGATCGTCCTTCGTATGGAATATGCATTGTAGACCTTCTCCTTCAAAATCTTCTTTAGATATTCATGTTTGCCCAAGGGAGATCTCTCAATTGTTCTACACGAGCCTCTCTCAAAAGAATCAGAATTCTGGCTTTAGAGGCAATAGAATCAACAATCTAGAATGAGAGGGGCTGCTCTTTAAATAGACACGGGAGCTAATGCGTGGCATTAAGTGTTAACACCAGCATTAGTAAACGTGCATTGTCGTGGCTGAGATCATGCAACCGTCAGGATCGTGGCAGATTTGTGGACTCAACGCGGGCGTTAAGAGTCAACGATCGCGTTGCCTCTGGCTTCTCGACGGACTCCTTCTCGATGGCATTTCATCTCAACGGATACCTTCTCGATGGAAGTTAATGCGGGGCGTGAATCACTAACGCTGGGTGTTAATGCTAACGCTAGGCGTTAGCTCACTTTCCAGAGAATCGTCTCCAATCAGCATACTACTCATAGAGATGTGTAACTATAGTTCCTCTACAACCCGCACACTATAAACACACAAAATACAAGATCAAATACAACACGGTATTTGTTATTCTCAACCCAAGAGATGCAGAACATATGCTCCAACAATCTCCCCCTTTTGATAATAACAAATACATGTATGAGAAATTAGTGAGATTAAGACAATTTGTGTTTATAGATAAGTGCGGTAATAAGATATGCATGAATAACTAATTATGAGCGTGATAGATATGAAGGTGATAATGCATACTCTTTCTATATCATGTCCTCCCCCGACATAAGTGTTCTCATATAATTTACTCCTCCTAAATATCTATTTACTAGATTTATCAATTTCTTCTCCCCCTTTGTTATTAGCAAAAGCGGGTAGGGATGAGTGTATATCTACTAAGTGGTTAGGAATCACTTATTGAAGGATTGTCATGATCGAGCGCAGGATAAAGAATGCACCTCCTATATGATTACTCCCCCTACATAAATACTTCTTATGAATTTTTAATGTACTCCCCTTAAATGTTAGATTTAAACAATTTAGGGTCCGTTTGGTTGGGCTGTTGCTGATGAAAAGCTGCTGATCAGACATGGAGTTTTGAAAAAGAGCTGT